>OX456985.1:172723708-173923708 GCA_949752695.1 Melanostoma scalare | reverse complement strand
TTTACGAGAGAAGAATACGCAGACATTTTTTTTCTTATATGAGTTTTTAAATGGAAATTGAAGAAAAGCACAACAAAGGATACCAGGAACTTTATACTAACTGAAAATCTGGCAACCCTTAGCCTATAGGAGTCAAATTTAAATACAGTTTCAAAGATTACAAGACTACAAGTAAGACAAGAGTTATCGACAGCAAACATCCACAATGAAATCCAAAAACGGGCTCTGGCATATGGATGCAAAACGAAGGATGGGGCTTTGAGCACTTGTTATAATTGTATTTGTATTAAATACATAAAAAAACTACTAAAAGTGATCATATTATTGTTTTATTCAAACAAACCTCAAAGCAAGAACTTTTTTTTATTTTTTTTTTTAATTTTTCCCATTTCGTATTTTTCCAACTATCATAAAATGTATGGGTTTTTGAGTTAACTTAATGCTGAGATTTTTCTTTATTATTGTTTTGTTCATCTGTAAAAAATAAAGAAACTCTATGTTTATCAGGCCTTTTCTCCAAAAAAATGACCTCAAAGTCAAAACTTTGTTTTGGGAAGAAAATTTGAACACCACTTAAAATTGAAAATCTGGCAACCCTAAACCTATGGAAGCCTAATTTAAATACAGTCTTAAAGGTTGTTATTTCTACAAAAAATTGAGTCTAAGATTAGATTCCTATCATCAGTTTCGACAGAGATATCGAATTTAACAAAGGTCAGGGTACACCAAAGTTAGTATATAAAATCCTGATGTAGTTGGGGATTTTTTATCAGCTCTTTTGCCTGTCTCTTAGATTCAGCATCTTCTGGGTGCAGCGTTTCAAGAAACTCAAATGCAAATTTAGAATTTTTTTTCGTTATCAACGTTGTTTGATGTTGTTTGCTAATAAACATTATTTTACCTCTGTTATTCCATCTATGTTATCTGCATAAAATGATGCCACCTTCAACCATGTACCCCATCTGGTTATGATTGGTTCTGGTGGTAACTCCTTGTTTAGCATTTGCTTGTAACGTTGTACTCTGAGCGGGTCTTTTATGAAAATTTTTTTTACACAGGATATGAACGTGTTAGCGACTGGAAACGATGTTCTATTCGTGCCGTGAATAAGATTCGGATAAAAAACTTTTAAATTTCTACCAGCTTTGATCATATATGCCGCAGCATCCGTTAAAAGCAACAAAACTTTTGATTCATTCCCGTGTGGCCACAATATACGAATGCTGTCGTTCAAGAATCGAGAAATAGCTGCATTATTTACTTCTTCCAACTGTTAACACGACACTAAAAATGAGCATGAAGACTTATTATCGCTCATACAGTAAATCTGGCAAAAAAAATTTTAAAAAAACGTACAGGGTACAAATTTCACCCATCGTTAGTGGGACCCGTAACTAACTTAAAACCAAAAAGTCGGATGCCTCCCCCCTTGGCAATTTTGGAAAACTCAAAAAGTTTTTGGATTTGATTTAACGCGGAAACGGTGAGTCGTATGAAAAAATTTTGTGAACATATGAACAGGCGATCCTTGTTCTGGTCGTTAGCCAAAAAGGTTTCTTGCGATACAATTATGTTCGTCTGTTCATCGAAATCGACTGTAACTGAAAATAATTTACGGGAACGACGTAGTCTTTCGGAAGATTTCGTGCCAGTTGTTGTAGAATCTTGCGAGTACCCATCAAAAATTATGGCACGAAATCTTCCGAAAGACTACGTCGTTCCCGTAAATTATTTTCAGTGGTTGTGGTCAAACACTCAACAGTTGCCGTGCTCAAACCCTACGTTCTTTTTATCGATGCTTTTAGTGGATGCGACACAACCTCACCACTTTACTTGCAAGGGAAAAAAAACTCATCGCCCTTCTCGAAAAAAATTTGATTTTCCGAAGTACTGCAGAAATTTTCACAAAACCCCATATCCATCAACAAAGTGTTGAAACCGCTGGAAAAAATTTTTTTGTAGCATTATACGGTGGTGTTAATTGCACAGATACTCTATCACAACTCAGTTACAATAAATTCTCTCAATCTGCAACAAAAAGTAAACTCAATCTTTCTTCGCTACAACCTTCACCTGATGCAGCAAATCTTCACAGCAAAGGAGTCTACTTTCAAGTGCAGAAGACGACGCAAGGATTGGCACCCGAAATGACGACAAAAGAAGCAGCGCGTGAAAAAAATTGCATAGTTATTTTGTATGTTTTTTCAAGCTCAATAATTTGAAAATAATTTCGACGGCAAAAAATTTTTGGCATTCCTTTCAGCATTTGCCATGTTTTTCGGCGCTTGAAGTTGGTAGACTACAGAAGGCCGTTTAAGACCGCTCGCGCTTATACATTTCGGAGCGCACATTGATAATAAATGTGCCATATCTCGATGATGGTTCGTCGCAGGAAAAAAATTGGTGTATAGATTTTTTAGGTTTTTTCAAGCTCTACAATTTAAAAATAATTTCCACAGTAAAAAATTCGATTTTCCCTCTACTTTTTGCATTTTTGGTCCTAGCGCAACGTCACCAAAAGAAAAAATGTTAACAATTATGTCCTCTACAATTTATGTAAATTTTTTCATACGACTCACCGTTTCCGCGTTAAATCAAATCCAAAAACTTTTTGAGTTTTCCAAAATTGCCAAGGGAGGAGGCATCCGACTTTTTGGTTTTAAGTTAGTTACGGGTCCCACTAACGAGGGGTGAAATTTGTATCCTGTACGATTTAAAAAAAAAAAATCTTTTTTTGCCAGATTTACTGTACTACAATGTTCCTACAATTAAATTCGCGATATATCGCCCCTGTTTGTCCGTTGTTGCGTCTACTAATATCCAAACGCTATTGTCTTTGATACAGTCGCAATTTTTTTGGATTGACTCTTGGTTGCATTTATCCAAGTAGCTCTTTCTGTGAGTACTTTTATCTGGAATCAATTGCCCTGTGTACTTTTTTTTTAAATTATTAAACGTAGCATTGCTTAGCACATTCCATGGTATATTTCCCGCAACCAACGCTTGACATAAATCCATTTTAAATTCGTTCCTGAAATTTTCGGAAAAATTGCTGGATGTGCTGTTGGAAGTATGCGCATTTTCGTCGTTGCTGTTATTGAATGATAGTGACCTTCTGTGAAGTGAAGTAGCAATATGTTGCTGCAATTGAAATTTTCTTTCACAAGGTATCTAAAATATTAAAAACATTAGAACGGACTTTTAATTTAACAATCAGGCTTACTGCAAACAAATTACGCGGCTCGTAGAAAATTTGAAAATTGGTTTGCATAAGCCTGAATATTTAAATTTCACCTTTTTGTTACAAGTTGTAAATAATAAATTAGTAAAATTATAAATAATATATTTAAAATATAAATAAATAATATAAAATAAATAATATTGTTTCCATCAGCATTAAAACACTTTTCGGGAATGCTATTTAACCATTTTCCTATCAATTTTTTGTTAAACTTACTGAATTTTGGCATTTTGCTACACTACACTTCATTCAACTGAAACTTATTTGCTACTGTAGAAAAGTACAACGAACGAGCAAATCAAACGCCCAAAATAACGGTAAAAATCAAACAGATAAGAAACTACACCAAGAAATATGTTACACAAACTTTGAGTAAGGAGGTTGCACCTGTTTTTTGTTAAGCAGTGTCTATTGTGCTTAGCAATAAGGACAGTTTTTTTGTTGTCATAAATATCAATAGTGCTTTCAATAAATAGGTTTTGGCGTGCACTTTGTTTTTGCGTAACAACAACAAAAGCTTAACTGTGGTTGTAAGTTGGGCTTGCGGTAAGCGTTGGACAAGGGAAAATGATGTATACTTCTCAATGATTGTTTTTAAACGGAGAAAAATATTCTTTTGTTTTACTCACCTTTTCACATGTGGAATCCGTTTCTTCGATGGAATTCGTTTACATATATTTTGCATATGTTGCATATTTTCGCATATTTGTATTTGTATAAAATACATAAAAAAAACTACTAAAAGTGCCCATATTATTGTTTTATTCAAACAAACCTCAAATTTAAAATTTTTTTTTTTTTAATTTTACCCATTTTGTATTTTTTCAAATATCATAAAATGTACGGGTTTTTGAGTGCACTTATTTTAGAGTTTTTTTTTACTATTGCTTTGTTCATCTGTAAAAAATAAAGAAACTCTATGTTTATCGGGCAATTTCTGCAAAAAAATGACCTCGAAGTCAAAACTTTGTTTCGGGAAGAAAATTTAAACACCACTCAAAATTGAAAATCTGGCAACCCTAAACCTATGGAAGCCAAACTTAAAAACAGTCTTAAGGATTGTTATTTCTACAAGAAATTAAGTCTAAGACTAGGTCTCTATCATTAGTATTGACAGAGATATCGAATTTAACACATCAGGGTACACCAAAGCTAGTTTTTTTTTAAATTGTCAAAAAGTGATGTCAAAGTTGAGAATCGAGCTTTACTGTTTTACATTTTTTTTCTTAGAATATGACCAAGAATAACACCCCGAAGGATAATACACGAAGTACGGGACACCCTGTATACCCTAAAAATTTAATCAAAATCGTTAGTAGCTATTTTAAAAAAAAACTGGTTTTTATTTAATTTTTTTTTTTAAATGAGGTTTTTAGAATTCAAGTACACCAGTCTTAAGATATACCTAGCTTAAAAACGTTTTGACAAAAAATTTTAAATAAATCAAAGAAACCGTTTTAAAAATATTCGAAAAAAAATTTTTTAATGCAAATTCGAAAAAAATAAATTTCTCATCATATAAGCCTTCAGCGTGAAAGTCGGATTTGAAAAAAAAAAAACGGTTCTATAATGGGTACCGTTTTTAGACATTTTCCAAAATGTTTCATGATAAGAATTTTTTAACAGAAATAATACCATACCTCACGTAGAGCCGTTTTTTGAGAAAAATATAGGTATCATCATATAAGTTGACGTAATGGGAAGAAAAAAGCGTGATGTCATAGGTGCTTTTGCGAGTATTGAAACAGAAGCGGCAAAAATGGGTTTGATGGTTAATGAGGGCAAAACGAAGTATATGCTGTCATCAAACAAGGACACAGAACATCGACGAATTGGACAAAACGTCACAATAGACAGACATAACTTCGAGGTAGTACAGGACTTCGTCTACCTAGGATCCGCTGTAGACACGGAAAACAACATCAGTGCGGAGATCAAACGGAGAATAACTCTTGCCAACCGTTGCTTCTTTGGGTTAAGAAGGCAATTGAGAAACAAAACCCTCTCTAGAAAAACCAAGGTGACCTTGTATAAGACCTTAATCATCCCAGTCCTGCTGTACGGCGCGGAAGCATGGACCTTATCGAAAGCGGATGAGGAAACTCTTGGTCGTTTCGAAAGAAAAATTCTCCGAATGATCTTTGGTCCCGTATGCGAAGACAATGTGTGGAGAAGAAGATACAACAACGAGCTGTATGAGCTGTACCGCGACATGGGCATAGCCAGAAGAGTACGCATCGCGAGGCTACGATGGTTGGGCCATGTAGAGCGGATGGACCCAAACGCTCCGGCTCGTCGGGTTTTCGAAAGCACATTGCAGGGAAATCGCGGAAGGGGAAGACCTCGTCTTAGGTGGCGCAATCAAGTGGATGAAGACCTCAACCGACTTGGAGTGCGAAACTGGAGAGAGCTCGCCCGAGATCGAAATCGTTATAGAAGGATGTTGGTTGAGGCCCAGGTTCACCCCGAACTGTAATGCCCACCTAATATATAAGTTGTATGGCAGGTACCGTTATTTCAACACCTAGAGACCCTATTCCGAAAATCCCTCTGTAGATTACTCCAGAGACCATAACTACAAATTTTGAATAATATCGGTCAAGCGGTTCAGGCTGTAGATCCATATGCGGACATACAGACATACAGACTCGACTAACGCGACTAATAGAAATTCGGGCAGTTGCAGTAACCGAGGTTGTTGCACTTACTGGATCATATTTTCTGTATGAATTTTTAGTAAAAGAGGCGTTCAGACTATCCAATTTGTTTGTCAAGCATCGAGTTGGTTAGTGTGAACTCTCCATCAAGTGGCTTGTCAAATTTGTTGGATGTATTTCAAAATTTGTTGATATTTTTGCAAGTTGGACAACAAGTTTGACGAATGTGAACGCTACTCGTCAAACTTGCAAATAATTTCAAGTAGTGCACATCGCACGGAAAGACTATTTTTTCTTTGCTGGGTACATTGAAATTGAAATTTGCGATGGTTTCAGGTAGTGCACCTCTTTAGTCCCAATCCCAACACGCTTTCTTTTGTTTTTCATGCATTTTTAAAATTTCATCCCTAATAAGCGCTGCTCCTACTATGTCCTTAATGGTTAAAATTCGAATCAGAATGGAGTTTGACGATTTGTTTGATGAGTGTGAACACTATGGGTATTTTCCGTCAAAGTTTTCATCCAACAAATTTGACAAACAAATTTGATAGTCTGAACGCCCCTAAACACAACAAGATCGCAACCCACTCAAGTAAACACAGATGCATTTTATGTTCTTATTCATGTTCTTGCAAGAAATATTGTTCAGACAAACTAGCTGTAAAATAACGCAGGAATAAAGAATGAAAAGAAGAACGTGAATATAAAAAACGGATAAATAAACACATGAAGTTGCACTTATCGAGGTAGCTTTTTTGAAAAAATGCACTTATAGAGTCAATACGTGTTACGATTTTAGTGCTGTGCGAAAATCGAGGAGTTGCACGAATCGAGGGTTGCGCAAACCGAGTCCGTACTGTATAGGAAATCCTTAAGAATACCTACACAATTACAAACTAATGAAATGATACTTACCTCGCATTTGATCAGTTCGTAAAAATAAATAAATAAATAAAAAAGTTAGCGCATTTCTCACAACCATCCCTTGTAAGGGAATGTAGGGGACCTACAATTTTCTGCCGATTCCGAACGGCTAATCTAGAAAGCGCTTTTCATAGCATTGAATTTACCCGAGGACTTTTCTGTGAAAAAATTCTTTCTTCTATTTGGATTCGAAACACGAACCTGACAAGCAGTTTAATCAGTAAAATCCTTTCCAATAAAATCGGAGTTTAGGCCAATCAGCTTGCTCTCATTCTTTGCCAAGGTTTTTGAAAAGATACTTGCACAGCAGATTCTGGAAGATGGGGACATGCACAATAAACTATGAGTTTGGCAATCAGGTTTTAGGAAAAAACATAGCTGTGAATCAGCAGTTATCAAAGTGACGGAGGACTTGCCAATTCCTCGCGAAAGGCGATACCCGTGGAAAAAACATTTTTGCCTTTGTTGGGATTCGAACTCGAACCTCTGGATTAACAAGCGGACATGCTATTCATCACACCACGGGTACCACGACATGTAAGTGTTTCAAATTTTAAAACTTCTCTTTTAGGAATGAGTGCGTTTTATGAGTACAGATCACTCCTGATGACATAATCCATAATTGTTGTCCCGAGTATTTGCACGCATATCTTAATCTTCTTAGATCACCAAGAGGACTAAAATTAGTTCTACCACTTTTTACACATAGCATTGGAGAGCGTTCTTATTTTATTTAGGCAATTAGATTGTGGAATAATCTTCCACATCGATTGCAAGGAATTATTTCGCCAAATGGTTTTCGGAGGTAGTTGCTTAATCACATATCAAGAATGGTTTGAAGAATGGTTTTAATTTAGTTTTTAATTATTAATCGCTCTCTCTGTTTTTTTTTTTTTTTTTCTCTCTTTTTCCTTATAGGTCTATTCTTTCCATTGTTTCTCAGTTGAAATTTTACATCTTATTATTACAGTAATAACATTAACTTACTGAACAAATTTATTGTGATGAGCTACAATTATAATTGAAATAACTGAATACTTAATTAGTTGAAAGATCAATCTTGAAGTATGTTGTTAAATTATTTTTAAGATAATAAATACAAAATAAATGAAAATAATAAATAATAATAAGGACACCCAACACCGACGTCTTGGACAGAACGTCACGATTGACAGCTATAACTTTGAGGTAGTTAAGGACTTTGTCTACCTAGGCGCCGCCGGCGCCGCCGCTATTAATTCAGACATCGACACCAGCGCTGAAATCAAACGAAGAATAACTCTTGCCAATCGCTGTTTCTTCGGACTAAGAAGGCAATTGAGTAGTAAAGTCCTCTCTCGAGCAAATAAAGTGTCCCTGTATAAGACACTTATCATCCCAGTTCTTATATATGGTGCAGAGGCATGGACCTTGCCAAAGGCAGACGAGAACGCTTTAGGATGCTTCGAGAGAAAAATTCTTCGGGTGATTTTTGGTCCCGTCTGCATAGATGGAGAGTGCAGAAGAAGATTTAACAAAGAAATTGTACGGGCTGTACAGCGACACTGACCTTGTCAAACGAGTCAAGGTCCAGTGGCTTATCAAGGTCCCGCGGCTTATCAAGGTCCAGCGGCATAGCATGTAGGGCGAATGGACACCAACGCTCCGGCCCGGAAAGTCTTCGAATCCAATCCCGAGGGACGTAGGAAAGGACCTCAACCAACTTGGCGTGCAAAACTGGAGGCAGCTAGCTAGGGACCGAGCTGGCTGGAGAAGCATGTTGGTTGAGGCCCTAGTCCGACCCGAACTGTAGTGCCACCTTAAGTTAGTAAGTAAGTAAATACAAAATAAATACAACCCCACGAGCCACTAATGTGGCCCTGTGAAAAAAAAATTAATAAAATGCTAGGCTCACTAAAAGCAGGTTACGCCGCGCCGACTGGACGCCCAATTCGCTATTGGATAATCACCTCCTATCCAGCGGTCAAATCTTTTTTTTTTTTGCATTTTTTTTTTTTTTGCATTTCAGAGACTAAGTAGTACTGAGCTTAGAACAAGTTCATATGTACAGGTACACACTTATATACGCTCTTCATCATGAATGCAAGTGTTAGTAGTTAGTTAGTATAACACCAACACCAGCATATAGAGAACGTAAGGATAGTAAAACTAAAAAAAAACATTATAGTACAAAATTTCAAATATAAATTACATAAATTACAAAATTAACTTAAATAAAGTACACTATTAAAACAAACAAGACATACAAAATGTGATACAATTTACAATTAATAACATAAACTAAAAATATTTGAAAAATGTAAACATGCAAGAATGCAAACTAAACTTAAGAAAGTGAAGCACTGGTTTTCAACAAATTTTTTAAACTGGATTTACTTAAGTTAAAATCAATTAAACATGAGTTAAGATTAAATAGTCTACCCATACGAGTCAATGGCTCATTGGTTCTATGGTAAGGGCAGTATATTAAAACTAAGTTGTGCAGGTGGTAGACCCTCCTCGAAAGTTTAATTCAACACAAGAAAGTAACTCAGGTGCATCGGTATGTCCGGTGATAAGTTGATGAAAAAACACCAGATCGTTAATGGTACGCCTTTGAGAAAGAAGTTGCATATGCAATAATTGGATTCTGTGCTCATATGGTGGTAAATCGTAAGGGTTTCCCACGGAAGCCCTTTAAGGGCGAATCTTATGAATTTATGTTGTACTGATTCTATTCTTGAGTTGTGTATTTCATAAAAAGGGGACCACACTTGAGAAGCATACTCTAGATGAGGTCGTACTAAACAATTGTATAGAGCAAGGGTAACATACGGGTCTTGAAACTCTTTTGACCATCTTTTCATAAAACCAAGCATACTATTGGCCTTACTAACGATGTAATTGATATGTTGAGTAAAGTCCATATTAAAACTAAAATATACGCCAAGATCCTTAAAACATTTCACTTGACTCAAAATAATATTGGAAATAGAATAACTTGGGTTGCTAGGCTCCTTCTTTTTAGAGAACGTCATGCTTTGGCATTTGTTGGGGTTAAGGTTGAGCCCATTTTTAAAGCACCAAACTGCAAAATGATTAACATCGGATTGGAGATGAAAGCGATCAAGCGAACCAGTTATCTTTTTAAAAATTTTCATATCATCAGCAAATATTAATATTTCACTGAAGGAAATGCAAGACACAACATCATTGATAGCTAAAATAAATAGAAGAGGTCCTAGATGACTTCCCTGAGGTACACCTGAGCCAGCATTAAAAGGGTTGGAAAGGATATTACGAAACTTTACTTGGTAAGATCTCATAGACAGATAAGAAAGTACCCAATCGGTGAACACAGGTGGGAAGCCAATAGCCTTTAGTTTGAACAGTATAATATTGTGTGAAAGTTGATCGAAAGTTTTAGAAAAATCCGTGTAGATGCAATCGAGCTCATTACCATTTTCTAGTGGTAAGGAACATTTTTGAAGAAAGCATAGCTGGTTTGTGACAGTCGATCTATTTTTGACGAAACCGTGTTGCTGTGTGCAAATAACGTTTTTTTACACTGAAAGCCAGCTGTTCACATACTAGTTTTTCAAATAGTTTAGGAATGCTAGAAAGTTTGGCAATGGGTCTATAGTTTTTTATATCACATTTATCCCCTTTTTTAAAAACTGGAGTGATAAATGATCTTTTCCAAAGTAAAAGAAATTCACTGGATTTCAAAGAAAGTAAGAACATATATTGTAAAGGAAACGCTAAGCATGACCTACATTTTTTTAGTACAATTGGAGGAATGCCATCCGGCCCGGAAGAAAAATCGTCATTTAAGGTTTCAAGACTCCGAAAAAGTTTATCAATTTCAATAACAATGTTATTAAAACATACTTGATTACAGTTGCGTAGATAACTGAAGAAATCAGTATCAATGTCAACAGTAGTACATATCACAAAATGAGCTGCGAAACTGGTCAGCAAATGCATTACAAATATCAGAGGTGCTCTCATAAGAACAGTTCTCATACACAAAACTAGCTGGATAACCATCTGATTTTTTCTTTGAGTTAACAAACTGCCAGAAGGTTTTTGGATCCTTTTTAAATGAGTATCCCATTCGGTCAATGTAATTTGAATAAAGATTTTTAGAAAGTGTCTTAAATTCTTCAAAAAGAAAAACGAAAAACTCATAGTCGGAAACGGAATGAGTTTTTTTTTAGGAATTGATTTTTCTATACATCTATAGAGAATCAAATAAAAGCTGCTAACAGCTTCGTCAATATTGGTAAAAACTGATATGTTTTCGATACCAGACATAATTAATCCACCACAGAGAAAATCGAAATCAGCTTTCCGGTAGTCAAACACATAGGAACAATCATGAGAGTTACTATTGGTGTGGATCTCGCCACTCAAGTCAAGAAAAATATTCAGAGGTGGGTGGTAGTCATCTATGTTAGTTTCATCAAGGCTAGGATCAGTAATACCGAAACTAGATTCAATAACAACGGTACTAACAGAGTCTGAAGAGAAGACCAAATCGAGAATTCGATTTTTAGAGTTTTTGATACAGCTTACTTGCCGTAAGTCGGTTGATGTTAAATTATCCAACAACATTAGTTCCTGTTGAGGTGAAGTCAAAGATGGCTTGAAATAGGTTTCATCCGAAGATGGTAATTTCGTTACCCTTATTGAATAAAGGGTAAATTAAAGTCACCTAAGAATAATACATAATTTTCAAAGCACAGTAATTCATTAATATAATCTAAAACTAACGTTAATTCTTTATATGTTGAGGCAGAGCTCTTTGGTGGAATATATGTATTTATAATATAAACGAATTTAGATTTGATTGAAACTTTGACACATAATACATTTACAGTTAATTCAAATGGAAAAATTATAAGAGAGGACACATACTTGCTACGAACAGCAGTAAGTACGCCACCTCCAACTTCCGAGGTTTTATTATAGGTACGATCTTTTCTATATACTAAGTACTCATGGTCAAATAATTCAGTATCTAAAAAGGTGGAGTTAAGCCAAGTTTCCGTCAGAGCAAAAATGTCGTGAGAGAATGCTTGGGAGTTGTTATAAAGATTGGCAGTTTTACTGCGAAGCCCTCTTACATTTTGGTAGAAGAAGGAGATACTTTCAAGTTTTTTGATCCCTTATTGAAGTTACTTTTGGTATGACGAGCTGAAAATTCTTTAATAAGAGTATCAGGCGGCCAAATCTGAGGGTTACAAATAGGGTCAAAAAGCGTTGGAGAAACAATAATCTTAAAAGATGCCACATAGTTGTTAGGCTTACTTATTTTATTACACCTAACAAACGAATCGTTAGTGATGCATTTGTTAGTTTTAAGGTGGGAAATTATGTTAAATTTTTTACTCTGGATCAACTAAGTCAAGTCTGATTACAATGGAAACACTGAAACTAGGTATCAACAACTTTGACCCATACAAATTCGCCGAACCAGATGGCATAATACCAACAGGACTTCAAATGGCTTCGGATATCATTTTCCCAGTCCTTCAACTAAGTCTTAGCGGTTCATCACAAAGAAGACTTCTCAAGGTCTTACTTATACCTGAGGCCAGAAATTCTTCCCTTCTCCAATCCAAAAAGATCAGAGCCCGATTGATTGATATCCATTTGAGTCTATAGATCCATTTTATATCTACTGCACAACACGCCTATTGCAAGCTATGAGCAAGCTTCCATGGTATTATAGATACCACTTGCCTCTATGCTGATCGTTTGGAACTTATTAACCTCCTGTCTTTGTTCGGGATCTTCAAGCAAAATCCTCTTTTATTGAACACAATCGTAAAAGAACAAGCTAGAAGAATTTGAAGTGATTGCATATGCCAATAATATCAGGGAAACATTCTTAGCCAGAAGTCGAATATAAAAGAGTCAGAAAAGCTACCAAGGCCCTCTTTTCTTACAAAAAATTTAAGGCAAACATTTATGAAAATCATCTTCACATAATATGTGCATAACAGGCGAAAGCTTTTAAGTCATGGTGGTGATTATGGCGTAAATGTTAGCATGTCTGCCTTTTACGCGAGACGTTTGTAGTTCAAATCCCAGCAGAAAATAAAAAATGTTTTCTCACGTTTATCACCTTTCGCTAGGAATTGGCAGTTCCTCCTTTAGTAAATTTTTACCATGCCGTGTAAAGCGCTTTCTCGATTAGCCGTTCGGAATTGGCTTTCCATTCCTCCATTCCCTCCCAATTCATGGGAAGAAGATACAACAACATCTTGCTGTTGTATCTTCTTCTGCACACATTGTCCTTATGGAACAAAACTGCATTTGGAGTCTTTTTCTTTCGAAACAACCAAGGGTTTCCTCATCCGCTTTCGATAAAGTCCATGCTTCCGCTCCGGCCGTACAGCAGGACTGGGATGATCAAGGTCTTATACAAGGTGACCTTGGTTTTTCTAGAGAGGGTTTTGTTTCTCAATTGCCTTCTTAACCCAAAGAAGCAACGGTTGGCAAGAGTTATTCTCCGTTTGATTTCCGCACTGATGTTGTTGTCCGTGTCTACAGCGGATCCTAGGTAGACGAAGTCCTGTACTACCTCGAAGTTATGTCTATCTATTGTGACGTTTTGTCCAATTCGTCAATGTTCGGTATCCTTGTTTGAACATATACTTCGTTTTACCTCATTAAACATCAAACCCATTTTAGGCACTTCTGTTTCAATACTCGCAAAAGCTCCTATGACATCACGCTTATTTCTTCCCATTACGTCAATATCGTCTGCATAGGCGAGTAATTGCACAGACTTTTGAAAGATTATTCCTCTGGTGTTGACGTTTGAGTTTCGTACAATCTTTTCAAGTATGATATTGAAGAAATCGCATGATAGTTTCTTGACTTGCCTAAAGCCTTTCCGACATCAAAAGCCTCGGTGAGTTCTCTACCGACCTTGACGGAACAGCGTAGTCGTCAAGTTTTGCAGGGATGCCGATACTAGACAGGCTTTGTACAGCTCGTCTCTGTAAATAATGTCGTACGCGGCCTTGAAGGGTTTTTTCCTAGATTTGCCGTTATGGCGAAAATTTAGTCTATTGTGGAATTCTCTGGTCTGAAACCACATTGAAAAGGGAGTATCAAGTTCTTGACGTGGGGTCTCAGACGTTCACATATTACAGCAGACAAGATCTTATAAGCGACGGTAAGGTTTATTCTTCTATAATTGGCACAGTTGTGAGGGTCTCCTTTTTCGGGGATCTGGCATACGATACTGAAGTTCCATTCATCGGGCATACTTTCTTCAGATCAGCTGGTGCATACTTCTTTCCAACTGATCTCCTGGTGTCTTGAAAATGTAATTTTACTGGCTTAAGTTTGCAAAGCAAAACTTCTTCTATGAAGACGTCATTTTTGATCACCGTCGAAGTTGAATGGGGCATTCAGCTTGACAGCGGAACGAGTGTCTTCATCGCCGCGGTCTTTCCACTTCATTAGTAGCGACTGCATCTCTATAACTCTGTTTCTCAGCTATTCTTGATATAGGCTTGAGTTCGAGTTTTGCTACCCTGGCAAGATGTTTTTACCTTTTCGTAAAACTTCTGAATCTCATTCCTGTCATGACATCTCTCAACTTCCTAAAACGAGCGCTTCTCATGCTGCTTCTTTTTCTTTTTAAGAACTCGGTGTTCCTCCCTTCCTTTCTTCTTGTAAATCTCATTTACTTGTCGAAAGCAGCAATTGTTCTCTTTTGCATTAACATTTGTCGTACTTTTTGATTGGCTGCATTTGCCTGCCTGCATTCTTCATCGAACAATGGGTTTAGTTTTGATGCCCGAGTGAAACCAGCCCGAGAGAGCCAGCGGTTCCGATGGTTTGTTGGCATTGCTGCCACTCGTCTTCAATGCTTAATAGCTTAAGGCGGCATACGATTCAAGGATTGGAGAAACACTCGATTGGACAAGGCATTGGCAATCTCTTATGATTGTAGCTTTCCGACATCATATCGCTTCAAAGCGTTGCGTTGGTTCGTACGAGTCGTGTACTGGTTATTCTCAATCGTGCCTTGGCTACAACAAGATAGTGGTCCGAGTCAAAGTTGGCGCCTCGGAAAGTTCAGACATCTATCGCACTAGACGAGTGCCTAATGAATACACATATTAAATGCATCTACCACTTTGTTAAAAGCTCTAAAGTGTTAAGTTTAATGAGACACACCCTCACATCTTACTTGTTGCATTTTAACGGACTAAATATTGGCAAGTGTTACCAAAGTTGAAAGTATTCGGAAGTTCCATGGTAGCGCTTCTTCAACGCAAAGCTAAAAATAAATAAATAGGGTTGCGCAACAGAGCGAGGAGCCCCTGGGCCTAGCGCATTTCTCACAACCATCCCTTGTGAGGGAATGGAAGGGACCTACAATTTTCTGCCGGTTCCGAACGGCTAATTGAGAGAGCGCTTTTCATGGCAATGAATACTAACGGAGGACTTGCCAATTCCTCGCGAAAGGCGATACCCGTGGAAAAAACATTTTTGCCTGTGTTGGGATTCGAACTCGAACCTCTGGATTAACAGGCGGACATGCTATCCATCACACCACGGTACCACAATGCAAAGCTAGTTCAGTAGAATTGCATCCAAGGTGTATCTAGGTAATACAGAGGACCCTCGTATTGCCTGGAACAAAACAAAATTTGTTGTTAGCTGAAATAAAAGACAGCGTCTAATTAGAACTCTTCAGCTGCGGCTTCACTTGAATTTCTTGTTTGTAGTTTTTCTTAATATAGTTTCCCTTTGATGTCAAATAACGGTTATAAGGATTTCTTCATTCTCCAGTAAGACCAACACAGACATATCGAAAAAGCATTAACTTTATGAAATTGGTTTAAGACCAACTACAGACAAAAGTGTCGACGAGAATTTCCTGTTGTCGTAGTTATAATTTTTTTGAGTGTACCTAGATATGCGCTGTTAGAATGGTATCCGGTTACTTCTTGCCATGAGAACTTACTCGTAGAATACCTCTCTTTAGGTCTCCTTCCACTTTTATATTCAATCAGAGGACACGAATACAAAAAAAAAACGACAAACAAACAAGCAGCCCGTCTCACATATTTTTCTATCTTTTTCCTTTACAGCGACTGCTAAAAGCTTTTTAACTAAGCGCAATGCATTGCAAAAACAAAAACGAAAAATGACTTGGAACATTCAAAAATGGAAAATACAGAACCAGAGGTTAACTTCATCTATACAAAACAGAAATATATGCCAATATATTGGCATACACAGCACAAAAGCCAAATGCATACAGCACCCATTTATTTAACAAACGAATGCACGACAGACAATCGTGGATACGAACAGTTCGATTTGAATGGTTGGGTTGGGATTGGGTATTGAAATAGTATAAGGCAGGTGAACGGTGTCTTTCTCCTATCATTTGACGACAAAAATTCATTTCACCTTAGCGTATCGTTGTGTGATTTAATCCGGCGTCAGTCAATGCAACGTTTGTTACAGGGTAACACCATACACCTAATCCTTGAATGATGATTGACTTGAAATAGCTTCATATACCCGTACTCAAGGCAAGGTATGGAGTTTCGTTTATTGTGCTACTTGTTCGATTTGAGGAAACCGGATTCTACTTCGTGGCTTTTCAGTCTTATAATAGTTTTGTGTCATGCTAAGCTGGTTGGAATTAAGACGACACTTATGGGACCTTGCAAGTGAAAAGATATTTGTTTCACTTCGTTGGGTTGCCAACGACCATGCTAAGTGTGTTAAAGATTGTGAAGATGTATGGAGATGGCTAGTGGTTAGAGTTTTGCTAGGGATTTGAGTAAGATGGTTATAGAAAGGATTTTGAAAATTGCAGATACTGTAGCATCGAGCCAGGTAAATTAGCTGGAAACAGCAGTTATCTTAAAAAGGACAAGTTTTTATAAATGTTAAAGGTTTGTTTTCAATTTCAATTCGTCGAATGAAAACTTGAGCTTCATACGATACTCTTAACGAGTAGCTATCGTTCGATGTTATTTCGCATTCTCTTCGTCCTTTCAGAAAGAAATATTTTTTTATTTTGGTACTATTTAGCGGCGAATGTATAAAAAAAAATTGGACAGTGATTCTTTTTTTTTTGTTCTAATGCAAAGGTTTTAGGTACTCGTATTTGTTGCGAAATTTGTTTGGCTCCTTTTTTTTGTTTTTACTAAAACAGATTAATGTACGAATATGATCCCACTGATTTTGAAGCAAATCAGGCAATCCAAGAGCTAAGACAAAGCAACTTGAATAAGGGAGCAACCATTTTCAAAATAGCCGCTCACAGAAGGAGAAATGCGCAGGAGATTCGTTCGCCCAAGTTCATAAATGATGCTCAAGGACTGCTACTTGTGGATGACGACAAAATTCTTCACAGGTGGCGACAGTATTATGATGATGTTTTGAATGAACAGTTTCTTCGGCGCCACTTTCCAACAGCTGCACCTAACTTTACGGAAGTATCCGACGTCACAGTCGAAGAAGTTAGGGAGGCAGTTAAGAACTCCAAAAAAGGCAAAGCGATTGGGCCAGACGAAGTACCATATGAGTTTTGGAAAAATATGGGAGACATCGGGTTGAGATGGCATGGACATGCACGAGGGAGCAGTTACAAAAGTGAGATGCCCAGCTGGAGTCACCGAAGAATTCCAAATAACAGTAGGTGTACATCCAGGGAAGTGTCTTGAGTCCACTTCTCTTTATTGCTGTTCTGGATTATTTGCTCGAAGGAAAAGTAACGGACAATAAAGTACAACAATTATTCTTTGCTGACGATGGAGCCATCATAAGCGAGGATCCTACATCCCTGCAACGAGCACTTGACGTTTGGATTGATGTTCTGGAAGGACATGGGTACCGTATTAGCGCTAAAAAGACTGAATACCTGTGCTGCCTTTTTTCTGATCCAGACAAGCCTATTCCAGACATTTATTTGAATGGAAATGTGCTTCCCAAGTGTGAAAAGTTTAAATATCTGGGATCTATGATCAATAGTGAAGCAACTTGTGATGACGACATCAATCATCGAGTAAGCGTAGGGTGGATGAAGTGGCGAGAAAACTCCGCTATCTTCTGTGATCGAAAAATGCCCCCTAAACTGAAGGGAAGACTCTACACAGCAGTTGTCCGTCCAGCTCTGACATACGGTTCACAATGTTGGACAATGTACAAAAAGTATGAGAGCAAATTGACGGCAGCCGAAATGAAGATTCTTCGGATGACAGCAGGAGTAACAAAGCTTGATCGATTCAGCACGACCGGCTCAGTTGGTATTGTCATGTTCAAAGGAGAGATCCTCAGAACCTCGTCCAAAAGGCAATATCATACAACGTTTCAACAAATTCGCGACGAAAAAGAAAAGGCAGGCCAAAACACTCCTGGTACAAGCAAATGCAAAAACAGCAGAATTTGGTTGGCCTCAGACATAGAACAATCCAAAACCGGGAGGCTTGCCGACGCTTTATGAGGTCAACGCGGCGTACCCCACAGGCGGATCACTAGTGTGAAGCAGAAAAGTGGGAGAGTTGTGATCGCTTCAAGATCACTACTCGTAACGCCGGAAATGAAAAAGAAGAAGAAGATGATCCCACTGATTTTCTTTTCTCTTCTTGGATCTGTATACGAATATCCATTTGGCCCTAGAAAAGATCGGGAGGTGTGCTGAGGCACTCTAAGGTCAAATCGGCGGCTTATGTTAGGTAGAATGGGCTGACGGTTGATCTTATTACCGTCACACTTAGATCGATGTAGATCCATTGTGATACCCTGGAGTATTGTAAGGTCCTAGAAACCTATGAGATTATATGTCTGGTCAGTTTTTAACCATTTTGTGGCTTTAATGAAGTTTAACAATCTGCTTCTTGAAGTGTCTGACAATTCTTCTAGTTCTTTGAAAAAGTAATTGCCTAAAATTTTTTTCCTAATGTGGCAGATTGCTGGGCATTGACAAAGGAAGTGAGTTGTATCCTCGTGTTCATCTTCGTCATTGCATCCTCTGCACAGGTCATCGGTACAAAGACCCATTTTCTTTTTGTGGTAACCTAGTAGGTTATTTCCAGTTATGATACTGATAAGCATTCTTAATGAAGGTCTATTCAATGATAGCAGCTTTTCAGATCCTTTCTTATCGTATTTCGGCCATAGTTTCCTGGATGTAACACAGGAGTCTAGGCATTCCCATCTTTCATTGGATTTTCGCATTATTTTGTTACCAATGATCTGTTAAATTTCACAGGGTGGAATCCAGATTGATTGATCAATGAGAGAAGGGTCAAGTGCTGATACTTTTCTCGCTAGTTCGTCCGCTTTTTAGTTTCCCGGTATACCACTATGACAATGAACCCAGCAGAGTCAAACACTATGCTGTGTGCCAAGAACCCTTAACTCTTCGCGACAGCAAGAAACAAGCTTTGATTTGACAAGAGTGTCAGAAATCGCTTTTATTGCTGCTAGGCTATCAATTAAAAAAGTGATATCAGCATGTGATAGCGCCATCATGGACACCTGTTTTGCAGCGTTTGTAACTGCCAAGATCTCGGCTTGGAAGACGCTGCTGTGTGTTGGAAGTCTGAATGAACTGGCTAGGTTTAGGCTTTCTGAAAAGAAACCTGCCCCTGTTCCAACTTCCATTTTTGAAACGTCGGTATAGATTGATATAGACGTCTCGTTCAGGTAAGGTGTTTCATTTTCCCAATCCTGTCTATTGGAGAAGCTGGTTGAGAAGGATTTTTTAAAGTCCAGGTATGGAGTTATGTAATCCGTGCAGATATTGTTATCTGCGTATCGTGATAAAATCTGTGCGTGTCCTTACAACGCAAGCGAATTACTAAGCGTGAATAGTTTAATTAAGAGAGCTGCGATCCCTTCGAAATGATGGTGCACATAACGCCACAAGGTGCTAGCACTGATCTTGTATGTTCACTCGTTTCATCGAATTGGGATATTGTGGAACTTAGCCCGAACTCTACCCGTTAGTTGACTTCGTTTCGATGAAACTCACTGTAGGAACGGATTTGTTCGACCTTAAACTGATCTTAGACTTAAAGGCAAATTCGGAGAGGAGGCTTAAGACATGGAAAATAAAAGAACACTAATTTCCGACTTGTAATGTCATTTATGGGCAGTTTCTATCGTTCCCGACTGAGTTTGCCAATCAAGGGACGATGTGACGTTACAGACATGACGTTGAGTACCAGAAGAATGAAATTTGCAAATATTGTATACACATAAACATCTTCTACGATAAACGATACAAATTCAACGAACTGAAGCACTCCATCATATGCATTCTTACTCTAACTTGTCTGGCAAGAAATATAAAGTTTCTTGCGTATATTTTAAAAGGTGGACGATATTCTATTCAGAACTTCGTTCGAGCGAAAGATCATTAGCCGCGTTTTATCGAAATTCTATATGCACTTATATTCACTTAAGCAAAACATCGCTCATGGGAAAACAACAACTCCTTATGTGAATAGCCTAAATGAACAAAAATATCTCAGTTAGCTAACTGCACAACAGGGATGGTTAGTAAATCTCTTTTTTGGAACCCAGAGGTTGGCAGTCTTTGGGTTGTGTTCGTTCATATTTCTGATTTTCGACAACAGATTGAATAAGTCTGTTTCTTTTCTTTTTGTGCACAGAAATTCACAATCTGTCATATTTTAAGGAGTAGTAATAATTAAAAGTAAATTATATTTAATTAAAAGTAAGGAAACGCCTTGAACAAAATATTCGCAGCAACGCAACGCTTGGAAAAACGTCTGTTTGACAGTTGTGGTATTTGTTTTGGCTGTGCACGATTTCTGTCCACAGAAATTTTGGTGGCGGAAATTCGCAGGACGGGGAAATTTTTTTACTCTCTCGAGAGCACTCTCTTTTGTGCACTGCTACGAAAAATCGGAACGGCATTAAACTGACTTTCGCCGGATTTCGGTGCATTTCGTGCGAATTTTCAGTAGAACCTTATGACTTCTGACCACAGAGGTGATACAAGAAGAGGCAAAACCACACACACCACGGCATCTGTCCTCAAACTGACTTCACAAACACCACTTTATTTTCAGCTTTCAAAACCAGTTTGAATTCCGAAAATAAAGTGGTGTTAAGTTGGTGGTGGCAGGAGAAGCAATGGTTTTCCCTCTTGTTCTTTATTCTTCTAAGCTTTTAACTTATTTAATTCATAAGTCACTTACTAAGTTATGACTTAATGAGTTTTTAATTCACAAACTAGCAACTGAAATAAATACCTGCATTGAAATCTGAATCCTAATTCGATTCGATTATCCGATCCTAAAAATAAAAACGAATCTTTTTGAACACAGCTATTGCGAAAAAAAATTAAAGTGACATTTGTTTTATTTACATCGAAACTAAAAAGTTGAAATGCGGCAAGTAAATTGAGAATCGAGAATTAAATAGAGAAAAATAGGAATGGAAAATAAAAGGTATGCATTTATATCCTTCTGAATGCAAATTTTTAATGTTTCTTATCCTTAGAACAAGTGCAAAGGGTACCAACTTCGAAAGTGAAAATTGAAAGTGACGTGCTAAGTGAATATAAACCAAAAATCGTTTTATTGTAAGTGAACATAAGTGAATATAGAAAATTTTCGATAAAACGAGGCTATTGTTCCTTTAGAAAGGCAATGTTGTCCCGCACTTGGAATTTGTCAGCCCATAGCAGTTCCCTCGAACAAACTGAGAAAAGCCATGTAGTGGAGGTCCTTCATATCTATTTGAGTGGGTATTACAGTTCAGGGTGAATCTGAGCCTCAAAAGACATTTTTCGGTAACAATCAATATTTTGCCAACATTAAGCCTTAAAAACTCATGGCGGCAATGCCAATAATAAGCCGTCAGAACCACAGATTCTGAAGTTTTTGGGTCTCACTCGCCTACAAAACGAAATCCATGGTACGATGAAAAATGCAAGCAGTCAAATGCAGGCGAACAAAAAGTACCTACATACGGCAAATATTGAAGCAAAAGAGAACAATTGCTGTTTTCGACAAGTAAACGAGATTTACAAAAAGAAGAGAAGAGAAGATCACCGAATACTAAAAAAGAAGCAGCATGAGAAATACTTGTTTTTACGAAATTGAGATATAAATGAGACTATAGAAAGTCTTACCAGAGTGATAAGCCCGAACTGAAGCCTGTAAAAAGACCGGAAGGGAGACATAAGACCGCAGTCGATGCTGAGTTTCTGAAAAGACCACTTCTGCAGACTGATTAACGGCAGCGGCGACGATGAGGACTGAGGACTCCGTTGTCAGGCAGAATGTGCAACTGAACTTGATGTTTAAGAATGTCGTTTTTCCGACTTGGATGCTTGCCATTTGCAAGCTTAAACCAAATAAAATTGCAGTTGCCGATGGCCTTGACGACGAGCTTTCAAAGGCAGCTGTAGATCAGCCGGAAAGAATATCTGCAAGGTAAGGGCCGGGCGGAAGGAAACCTGCCGCTGAATGAAATGGTATACCGTTTACCCGATCCGCAACGTTATCCTCACCATTTCGCCGGAGATAATAAGCCTCCTAATACCATTGTCGCAAGAAAGACCATGTCTGCTGTTATATCTGAACGTCTAATAATCCACATAAACAAAAATGGAAAATTTTTAACCACTTTTTTCATTTCAATATGCACAAAGAAAGATTTAACGATTCTGCCAAAGTTTTTCATAAGCCACGATAGCCTTTGAATTTCAGCTTAATAATGGTTTCATTTCATTTACATTTCATTTCATTTATTAACATAATATTTTGTACAATAAAGATCAATTTTTTTGTTTTCCTGCGCACCAACTCCGAAAGTAACTTGTTAGAAAATTTGTCTACTTAAAGAATTTACTTGCTCTTGTAAAAGAGAGATGGGAAATCTGCATTCGCATAGTTCGCACGAGTACATTTTGTGCACACAAGCCACTGCTTACGTGCTGCATAATTTTGAATTGAATTGCGAGTAACGCGAGCGTAATTCGGTGACATTCATTTGCACCGAAACCGCATTCTTATGGAAAAATTTACAATAGACAAATCATTTTCCAACTCATTACTTCGCACGATGCCGATGTTCCTATGCGTGTTATGTTATACGCCAACACAATGCTTCTATAGCCATTCCTCCTGAAGTAGGTAAACGGTGTACGCTCTTCGGATCCCTTTGTTAGATGTTGCCTACCCGAATCCTTTAAGGTTTTTGACAAAGCTGATAAGAGCCCAAAACAAAAAAAAAAGTTATTTGTTTAGTTCTAATGACACCCGCTCGAAACTGCTGCTGATGTATTCGTCAGTATAGAAAAAGAATAAAAGGATTTGTAGGTTATGGAAAAATTCACAGTAACTTGACAACTAAAGGGTATTTTTCTTAGACGTTTAGTTTTCAATCTGGCAATACTTTTTCGGAGTTGGTGTTTTCGACAGCTGTCACTTGATTTGCGCTTAGTTTGGTTTGCCATTTCATAGCGGAAGAGTTAAGATCACTTGACCACTGGGCACTTCTTACGTTCGGTAAATTGTTTCCAAACGAAATCGCAGCTCACGCCAATTTTTAGATAGCTTTGACTTTCAAATCCTATGAGTTATCTCCAAGATCGCACGATTTAACACAGCTGGACAATTTCTTGTGTGGTTATGTGAAGTCGCCTGTCTACGCAGATAAGATCCCTTGGAATAGAATATTTGGTGCGTTGTTGCTGACATATGGCACCCAAATGTTGAAAAAAGGCTGGGGAATTTTTATTCGATCCAGCCGCCTGAGCTGTTAACTCTGTAATGAAGCAGATATTTTTTCGAACTCGCACGGTTGCGAGAGTCCTAAAAGATCTCAATATACATAAATCCCCAGGTCCCGCCGTTATTCTGATGAGTACGGCTTTCGTAGCAAAAGGTCAAGTGGTGATTTGATTTCATATCTCACTGAAAAGTGAAACCAATCTTTACATTGTTTTGGAGAAAGTAAGATTATTGCGCTTAATATTTCTCAGGCATTTGATAGAGTTTGGTGCAAAGCTCTCTTATCAAAAATGCGTGATTTTGGTATTGATGAGTCTTTTCTTCGTTTCCAAATTCACGTCCATCCTCTTCGGATGTGAAACTGGAACGCCTGCGTATGATAAGCTCAATGAATTCTGAATTTGACAGCATTGTTACATGAGGAAATTAAATCCGAGTAGAATTCAATGCTTCGAAAACTCAATGCTGCCACTTGTCGCTTAAGCTTTAAATCCCCCCACTTAAGCCTTTAATTACTTGGTATGTGTGTAAACAATGATCTTCACTGGAATGACCACATATTTGAAGTCACCCAAAATGCTGCTTAATGCTAACGTTTCTTAAGACGAAGCATTAAATTCCTCACCTCTTCTGATCTTTCTACAATTTATAAAGCATATTTCCGCCCTAAACTGGAGTACAATTCTCATATCTGGTTAGATGCTCCTTAAACATCCCTTCTAGATAGGCTACAAAACAGAGCGTTACGATTGATACTCATAGCTTAAAACACAATCGTAGAATCGATTGGTTCTCTTAAATATCGTCTTCTAAACGTTACCTGAATCCTCTTTTCCATCGCTTTTCGCACAAACAGTGCTCTAGTGAATTAGATAGTTGCATTCCTCCTTACTTACTTACTTACTTACTTGAGGTGGCGCTACAGTCCGGGTCGGACCAGAACGTCAACCAACATGCTTCTCCAGCCAGCTCGGTCCCTAGCTAGCTGCCTCCAGTTTTGCACGCCAAGTTGGTTGAGGTCCTTTCTTACTTGCGTGCGCCACCTGAGTCGCGGTCCTCCTCTACTGCGCCGTCCCTCGGGGTTGGATTCGAAGACTTTCCGGGCCGGAGCGTTGGTGTCCATTAGCTCTACATGACTCAGCCACCTAAGCTGCTGGACCTTGACTCGTTTGACAAGGTCAGTGTCACTGTACAGCCCGCACAGTTCGTGTTTAAATCTTCTTCTACACTCTCCATCTACGCAGACGGGACCAAAAATCACCCGAAGAATTCTTCTTTCTAAGCATCCTAAAACGTTCTCGTCTGCCTTTGACAAGGTCCATTCCTCTGCGCCATATACCTATAAGAACCAAGATGATAAGTGTCTTATACAGGGACACTTTAGTTGCTCGAGAGAGGACTTTACTACTCAATTGCCTTCTTAGTCTGAAGAAACAGCGATTGGCAAGAGTTATTCTTCGTTTAATTTCAGCGCTGGTGTCGTTGTCTGAATTAATAGCGGCGCCAAGGTACACAAAGTCCTTGACTACCTCAAAGGTGTAGCTGTCTATCGTGACGTTCTGTCCAAGACGTCCGTCGGTGTTGTGTGTCCTTTCACGATGACAGCATATACTTGGTCTTGCCCTCATTGACCACTAAACCCATCTTCTTTGCATCCGTCTCAATGCTCATAAACGCGCCATTGACATCACGGTGCGTTCTTCCAATTAAGTCAATATCGTCGGCATATCCACACAATTGAACGGATCTTTGAAAGATTGTGCCTCTTGTGTTGACGAGGGAGTTTTGCACTATTCTTTCCAGAACGATGTTGAAGAAGTCGCATGACAGTGCATCGCCTTGCCTAAAACCTTTTTTGACATCGAATGTACTGGTGAGATCTTTTCCGACCCTGATGGAGCAGCGTGGAGAACGCACGCTGCTCCATCAGGGTCGGAAAAGTCATCCTACACAATCGGACAAGTTTGGTAGGGATGCCAAAGCTAGACATGGCTCTACATAACTCCTCTCTATAGATGCTTTCATTCGCAGTCTTAAAATCGAGAAAAATGTGGTAGGTAGATTTGAAGTTCCTGGGTTTTTTCCAAGATCTGTCGTAATGTGACGATTTGGTCTATGTTGGACTTTCCTGGTCTAAAGCCGCACTGATAAGGACCTATCAGGTTGTGGAAGAATGGCTTCAGACGCTCACACAATACGGCAGAAAGGATCTTATACGCGATGTTAAGAAGACTGATACCTCTGTAGTTGGCGCAGTTCAGAGGGTCTCCTTTCTTGAGGACCAGGGAAACAATGCTGAGGTTCCATTCATCGGGCACGCTTTCTTCCGACCATATTTTACAAATGATATTGATATTGAGGTGCTGGAACCGCGTACTAGCTAGCAGAACGTCTTGCCCCACAGCGAAATCGATGAGCCAGAATCCGTTATCGGCGGTGTTGTCGTGCAGGCTATATCTTCCGATTATTCCACCAAAGATATCCTCTCTATCTACCTTGGCATTAAAATCTCCTAGAACAATCTCAATGTCATAGCTAGGGCCAGGAGCTCGTAGAATACGTCTTTGGTGTCTTCATCCTTTTCCTCTGTGGGGGCGTGTGCGCAAATGAGGCTTATGTTGACGAATTTAGCCTTGATGCGGATTGTTGCTATGCGCTCGTTCACATAGTTGAAACTCAAGACTTTTTGCCTGAGTCTAGTTCCAACAACAAATCCACATCCAAACAATCGCTGCTTTTGCTCTCGGTAGCAATCGCCGTAGTAGATATCGCAGTCTTTTAATTTGCGTCTACCTGGTCCATCCCATCGCATTTCTTGGATAGCGGTAATATCTGCTTTGAAGCAGTTTAGGGCTTCCGCTAGTTGTTCGGCTGCACGTGGTCTATTAAGGGACCTAACATTCCACGTACAGATCCGAAGTTCGTTGTCCGTTTTTCGTTTGCTTGGTTCGTCATCAGTAAATCCGTCCGTATCCGAGGCTTGTTGGTGCTTCGCAACTAACGATTGCTTTACGTGGCCGGGAAGTCACCCCGACAGCAAGACCCCAAACCTGGAAGGCCAGATCCTTGTATAACTCCAAAGATGGGGAGCCGGATAAACCGTTCCTTATAGACCTGAGCTCCAAATATGTTGTAGTAGCCCTATAAGGTGTTCACTAAGTAGTTCAACCTGACTGGAACTGTAGACGCCACCGTTGATTCCATCTAGGGTATTCCTCCGCTGCCGTCTGGATGAAAGAAGAGATGCCTTAGTGGGAACACCTCTCCCCCTAATTTCCCCTAATTTCCTAAATGCTCGCACTTTTTTTTTATTACATTTTAAGGGTATTCCTAGCCGCTTGATGTGTTCGCCAACTATAAAACAGAAAGTTTCGGCGGCCACTTGCCCAAAATCAGTTTTGAAAGACAATCGCAAACCCTTATCGTTATAATAAATTTAAATTTTCGACCATAACATTAAACAATACGTTGGTTTACACTGAAATTGTTTTACTAAAAATATCACCAAAAACAAATCGATGTGCTTTTAGCAAAAAATATTGAATACGAAACCAAAATTCTACAACTTGAGGAAAAGGTAAACAACCTGGAGCAACAGTTTTTGTCAAACAGCATAGAGATAGTTAACATTCCCAACAACATCACTGACATGTCGAATGTTGACATTGTTCGCAAAGTAGTCAGCCATGGCTTAAATGTGAATATTAACGAAGCTGACATCGACCAATGTTTTATGAAAAAAATTAAAGCAAAGCGAACTAAAAATATAAACAATAACAATTCCACCAATAACACCACCAATGTTCTCCACATAAAATTTAATTCTCATCTACTCAAAGAAAAAATTATGAAAGCAAAGAGAGAAAAAAGAGAGCTGTTAACAACGAACCTATTCGGCGGTGAACAAAGGAAAACAGAAAACATTTACTTGAACGACTGTTTAACTCATCAAACACGTAAGCTGCTTAACACAGCATTGTCACTAAAGGCTTCGAAGAGCTTTAAGTATGTTTGGACCAGAAACGGGACAGTTTTTATGCGGAGAAGTGAGGGTGACAATTCAGTAAGAATTGTTAGTGCTAAAGATTTTGAGAAAATTAAATGAATTTTGTTTCTACTGCTTTCTGTCCCAATTCAATCATGTGTGACTATCCAGCCAATGTACCTAGTGTTGAGACATGTCTATGTTTACAACAAAACATACGTAGTCTGAGAAAAAATTTTTATACTCTTTTAGCTCATATTGATTCACTCGTAAGCTTACCTGTGATGTGATAATAGTTGTAAGTGAAATTTGGATATATGAAGATGAACTTTGTTTATATAATATACCGGGCTATTCACTATTTGGTAATTGCAATCAATTATATCCATCGGGAAGTGTAGCTGTTTATGTGAGAGATGGTTTCGTATGTGAGTCAGCGTTACCGTTGCATATTTTGGAAAAGTAGCAAAAAAGGTGGCACTCGAGAAAAAAAGGTGGCCCTTGAAATTAAAAACGAAACAACACCATATAATGTATGAAAAAATTTCACACATCTCAACGAATTCATAGGAGTTGAAGAAAACACATAACCTTAACAATATAAGAACGGAAACTAGTTTAAAATAAGTGAACTCTTATTTCGACTTGATTACTTTGGGGTCTTAATGCCTCCAAATAGAAAGTTTTTCATTTTTGATGTCAAATCGATTAAATATTTCATCCCAAAGTATTTTACAATAGCTAAGAATATTTTTCTTAATTTCAACATGTTCACTTTCCGTTAATCTTTGACTTACAACACAATTTTCTGCTTCAGAACCAAAGTATATATACGAGGTCTTCCCCTTCCGCGATTTCCCTGCAATAATATTTCGAAAACGCGTCGAGCCTTAGCGTTTGGGTCCATCCGCTATACATGCGCCAACCATCGTAGTCTCACGATGCGTACTTTTCTGGCTATGCCCATGTCGCGGTACAGCTCATACAGCACGTTGTTGTATCTTCTTCTCCACACATTGTCTTCGCATATGGGACCAAAGATCATTCGCAGAATTTTTCTTTCGAAACGACCAGGAATTTACGGCTTTACGGGCGCGGAAACATGCACTTTATCCCGCTTTCGATAAGGTCCATGCTTCCGCGCAGTAAAGCATGACTGGGATGATTAAGGATTACCTTGATTTTTCTGGAGAGGGTTTTGTTTCTCAATTGCCTTCTTAACCCAAAGAAGCAACGGTTGGCAAGAGTTATTTGATCTCCGCACTGATATTGTTGTCCGTGTCTAAAGCGGATCCTAGGTAGACAAAGTCCTGTACTACCTCGAAGTTATGTCTGTCTGTTGTGACGTTCTGTCCAATTCGTCGATGTTCAGTGTCCTTGTTTGATGACAGCATATACTTCGTTTTGCCCTCATTAACCATCAAACCCATTTTTGCCGCTTGTGTTTCAATACTTGCAAAAGCACCTATGACATCACGCTTTTTTCTTCCCATTACGTCAATATCGTCGGAGAGTAATTGTTCAGACTTTTGAAAGATTGTTCCTCTGGTGTTGACGTTTGAGTTTCTTACAATCTTTTCAAGTATGATGTTGAAGAAATCGCATAACAGTTTGTCACCTTGATTAAAACCTTCAGAAACAATTCGACGAAACTCCTCTTTCGCGGCAAAACGTCGGCCGCTGATTCGTTGACTTAAAAGGAGTGACTTACACAGCCTATGTGCCAAATATTCGGGATTCGTTTTTTTAAATGATTTTTGTTCAATGTGTGTGTTATGTTGAACTTTAAAACTTTGAGTACTTTGAGTAACTTTTGTACGCATGAAAGATAGGAAAAGGTATGGTAAAATGGCATGGTGAATTGCTAACTTTAGTTTTACTTGTGGGAATGCTAAAAAGTGGCATAGACTGAAAGGTGGTGGCTCGGTGGCACAGCCTAAAAAAAAGTGGCAATCTGACACTAAAGTTGCACAGCGGCAACGCTGATGTGAGTACTCTAAAATTGAAATGTCTAGTGCAGATGTATTGTCATTGTCGCTTTGTTATGAAGATGATAACTATACCTTGTTGTGTATATATAGGTTGCATGATTTTAGTAAGAGTATTTTTATTGACGAATTAAGCAATGTTCTTGGTATAATTAAGGCTAAAAATTTGATTTTGATAGGTGACATAAATATTGATATTTTGAATGAAATAGATAAAGACGCGGAGAATTACTTATTTCTCTTGGCAGCAAATGGTCTTAAGATTTACATAAACGAGCCAACTCGTGTGACAGAATCTTCAAGCACTTGTATCGATCACATATTCGCCAGATTTTCCAATAAACATGATAAAATCTCTTGTGGAAGAGTGTATGATCTTATGCTATCTGACCATCACATGGTTGCTCTCAATACATTTTCGAATTCAACCACAAAAAGTAGTAAAAAACCTAAAAAATGCATTGATTACTTGTCTTTATTGGAACTGTTAAAGTTTGAATTTTGGGAACCTGTTTATTTGGAAAGCAACCCCTCTACTGCCTTTGATGTATTTATGTCAATTTTACAAAATCATATATGTTCTTGTACTTATCTGTCATCTCAAAACTCACCAGGCAATAAGCATTTAAAACCCTGGATGACAAATACATTACTCAAACAGAAAAATATTTTGGGTGTTAAGTGTAAAAAACATCCCCAGAACAGAAATCTTAAAAATTATTATTTGTCTTTATGTAAAACCATCAAACATTAGATAGAAGAAACAAGGAACAACTACTTTACTAGTTTATTTGAAAAAGCAAATGGAAACATAAGAGAAGAATGGAAAGTGGTAGATCACATTTTTGGTAAGGATTTGCAGTTGGTAGAAATAGATAGCATACAATTCAATGATGTTTCCATAACTGACTTAAACTCTATTGCAAATAATTTCAATAAATACTTTACGGAAATTTCAGATAAACTAAAGCCTTCAGTTTTTCCTCGCACAAGTTGTAATTGTTCCTTATTTTCAAATTTAACATCTGATAGCATACAATCAAATAGTTTTGCGTTCAACTCCATAACTTCACGTGAAATTTATATGGCTATTTCATCATTGAAAAATAAAAATTCGTGTACTATTGATGGTATTTCTAGTATCATACTCAAGAAAATCGCTTTATATGTAGTGGATATATTAAGTTACCTATTTAACTTGAGTGTTGAAAATGGTTGTTTTCCCAAAAACCTAAAGTGTGCAGAAGTTACTCCTCTGTTCAAAAAAGGTAATAGAAAAAAGGTTTCGGACTATAGACCTATTTCTCTGCTTCCGACTTTCTCAAAGCTTTTTGAAAAACTTATAAAGGTGAGAATAATTTCTTTCTTGGACAAAAATAAATTTTTCAGTGATAATCAATTTGGGTTTCGATCAGGAAAGTCTACAGAAGATGCTATTTTAAGGCTGTGTACGCAATTATATAGCAGTTTAAATTGTAAAAAAAAAACTACCATGGCTCTTTTTGCGGACATGACTAAGGCATTTGATATGGTTGACCATGGCATTTTGCTAAACAAACTGTACAATGCTGGTTTTCGAGGTGTTATGTTCAAATGGCTTCAATCCTACTTAAAGAATAGAGAACAAAAAGTAAATATAAACGGAACTTTTAGTAATCCTCTATTTCTAAGAAATGGGGTCCCTCAAGGCTCCGTTCTTGGCCCACTATTTTTTTTAGTTTACATAAATTCTCTTTTCAATCTCAAATTAAACGGTTCTCCAACTGCTTTTGCAGATGACGTAGCATATACATATCAATTTAATACTACTTTTGATTGCGTTGCCAAAATTGAAGAAGATTTAGAAATCCTGAGGACATGGTTTGCTATTCATAATCTAATTTTGAGCGAGAAAACAAAATTAGTAGCTTTTAAAATTTCTGATAACAGCCTTTTTGATTATAACCTTCGTTTTCATGCTCATAATTGTAAATAATTTTGCTTACCGATTCATAAATGTGGTGAACGCAATTTCTACTCTCATGATTTATGTTCCGATAGTTGCTTTAAAATTGAGTCAGTGATGAAATTCAAATACCTGGGAGTTTTAATCGATTTCAACTTAAATTGGAAAGAACATATTCGCTCTCTGAAGTCGTATATGATGTTGGTTACTCGTAAAATGTACCTAATAAAACCATTTTGCTCAAAAAAAGTTTTAAAACTAATCTACAACGGTCTTGCTCATTCAAAGCTTCAATATGGAATTTCTAGCTGGGGGGGATCTTATACGAATACTTTCAGACCCCTCATGATAGCTCAAAAACATTTTATAAGAATAATTTGTAATAAAAATCGTTTTGCTGAAAGTTGGCCATTATACAAAGAATTGCAAATTCTACCAATAAGACACCTCTATGTTTTCAAAGTTTTAAGAGAGTTCTTTAAACAAAGTGGCAATATTCCATCTAGAAACTCTCAGCTTTACAGTCTCCGTATAAATAACGCGCATCTTGTTAACGTTCCATTTGCACGAAGTACACACTTCTCTCTTTTTTTCACAGTTACAGCTCCGAAACTTTTCAATAAATTACCGCTATCTATAAGACAAACTTCTTCTTTTAGTTTATTTATTAAAAAAATTAAAGACTGGCTATTCACACATGACTATGAATGTATTGAATCTTTTTTAAGAACCTTATCCTATTGATCGTTAATACTCATAGTAAAACTTTTCGTTAAAATTAAAGTATATTATTTTGGTTATGTTAAGTTTATATTTTTGAAATAGTAACTTTTTTCTATTGTTCGCTTTTAATTTATGATTTTTTTTTTTTAAATACTTTTATACTGGTTGCCACCCCACACTAGATATTTAATTGTATTAAAATTTTTATAATCGTGTTATTCAACACTAACTTTCATAGTTACTGAATGTACACATTTCATTCAATATTAAAACATTGTACATATTGCATTTATAGTTGTTAAATTGTATGAATGAATAATAAAACCATCTATCTATCTATCTATCTATCGTTTTACTTCTTCTTGAAAACCAAACAATTAAATAACACCCTTTACAACAGCATTGTTTCGGCAATTTTATACATATTTATTGAGCCAAAAAGACTGCAGAGTTTTAGTGGGCCTACATTTTGATCGGGTTGGGTTGTCAGCGTGCGCACTGCCTTAACGAAATAGTCTGTTTGGTTAAGTCTCAAGGTAATGGTGAATCCCATCAAAGTTATTTATCGACCAATGCCTGATAGTTGCAATGTGAGCATTACCATTCATCTCCATATTGATAAAGTTCCCGATCAAACTGTGGTTTGACTGAAAGTCTGCAGCTTGCGGGGGGTCTAAGGCTATATTACTCAGCTAGTCATCACTTCTCACATGAGCAGGACCAAAGAATGTTGGCATAGTCACTAGATTTTCAGCTTGTTCGCAACGTTTGAGGGATATTAACTTGAGTCGACACTCTCTTAAAAACTCACTGACTTAAGATTTGCGTTAATATTTCCATCAGTTTCTATGAATTGTGTGAAGAATCCAGGTTCGCAACTAGCTCAAAATCACTTTTTTGATGTATTAGCTATTTGTCATGTAAACTGGTCTTTAGGTAGTTCCGCTATTCTTCAAATTTACTGCCATGATTTTTAAAGCAATACCACCAATAAAACAGACGAAGAACATTGAAAGGACTGCTTCATTTTTATGTCTTAAAAATACGAAGACAGAAAGTAAATATTTAAGGATACCTTTTGCTTGATTGTTGACTTTGGAATGTTGTTGTTGTGGTTGTTTATTTTTTTTTTTATTTATTTGATTTAAGTATTTGATGATAGCATTGAAACCCGAACTCGTAATATAAAGTAACGTGAGCCGCTGTGGTATGGGTTGAGAAGTTAGACAAGCAATATCGAACCCAAAGAGAAGATGAAAATGAACTTTAAACCGTTACCGTATACCGTGAATATCGACTTTTGGCTTTAAATCATCTCTACACGTAAATGGTCGTAAACAAAAATAATTTCTAAAAGGAATGGAAGTAAGGACACGAGGAATGAAGGATATGTCTCTTTCCGACTGTGCGGCAAGGTTTTTACTAGAGACACTGGAGAATGGATACTTCCAGTTTCAATCACCTGCTTTTAGCTTTCTACGTTATTAAACCATTTCAGTTCATATAGTAAAGGACTATGTGTGTGGTGATTCTCTTTCAGGAAACACATAGAATGGGAAGGAAATCGATTGATGGGATTTTTGTTTAACTGGCTTTCTGGGAATGTCTCTTTTATTTGCTTAACTCGAACGTTCGATGATAGCAAATTTTCTTTTAACCTCAGTTGAAATAAGATCGAATGCTTGTGGAAATGATGCATGCTTGTGTGTGGGCTCTCGTTATAAAGACTCTCACTTAAAATTGCCTTTTTTTTTTGTTATAGTCCAACAGGACATAGAGAGTTGGAAAAAAAAGTCAGTACTCAGTAGTAACTAGTTGGAAGACGTATACCTATAGGAAAATGGTTTGACAATGGTTTTCTTTACTTTGAAGCAGGACTTTCCGGGTCTTAAACGATTCTGAGTGCAAATTGATATATTTGCTTTTACCTAGTTGTGGTAATGAGACTTTTGAAGGTTTCTTTTGACCTTGAGTTGAGTTTCAAAAAAACTATTGTTTATTTTCTTTGGTAGTTCAAGCCTTAAGATAAAAGTTTCTGAAGGTGTAAACTCTGTAAGCTGAATTTTACATAAGAACATTTTGAAGACTTTTTTTTTTTATAATTAACGCGCACATCAAGGGGCTATGAATACCCTAATAATGTTATAGAACACAGTGCGAGCATTTAGAAAAATAGGAGAGGATTTGAAAGGAGACACCGATGCACGCTGCTCTTAAACCTCTGTGGATCGTACTGTAGGGGAAAGACAGGGTCTGGTAGAGCATTACACATTCAGGTGGTGCGACTAAAATAAGAACCTCTGTACTTGACTGTACGCCCTAAGTTGGGTTCAAGGTAAAACTGATGAGCATTTCTGCCAGGCGGGTGTGGCTGCTAAATTGTTTCAGGGGAGGAATGCAACTGGCTATTTCACTAGAGCACTGCTTGTGAAAAAAGCGATAAAAGAGAGTGAGACAGACAACGTTTCGACGATGTTCAAGAGAATCAATCGATTCTACGATTGAACTATCACCTATCAATTTTAACGCTCTATTTTGTACCCTGTCAAGTGGGTGCAAAGATGTTTGAGGAGCACCTGACCAGATATGGGAGTTATACTCCAGTTTTATGCGGATGACGGCCTTATAAATTGTAGCCAGATTAGAAGGGGTGAAGAACTGCCTGCATCTTCCCATGAAGAATAAGCAATCAGCAGCGTTTTTGGCGACTTCAAATATGTGATCATTCCAACAAAGATCATCGTTTACACACATACCCAGTACTGCCAGTTTTTCGGTTTCTTGGATGCAGGTACCATTCATGGATAATGGCAATGGGGGGATGTTAAGCTTCAACGACAAGAGACAGCTGCATAGAGTTTTCGAAGCATTGAATTCTACTCGGTTCATAAGACCCCATGAAACAATGCTGTCAAGGTCAGAATTCAATCAGCTTATCATACGCAACCGTTTCAGTTCCACATCCGAAGAGCAAGATCTGAATTTGGAAACGAATATGAAAAGCTGAGGGTCGAGTCGCCAGCGAAACAGTTAAGCGGATTAGAAGTTTCAGACAAGAGATCCTTTATAAAAATGAGGAAGAGAGTCAGAGACAAAACGGAGCCCTGGGGCACACCAGCATTTATGAAGTGGGTATCAGACTTGAAGCCATCCAACACAACTTGTATTGAACGGTCGGAAAGTTAATTTCTAATCCAACGAAGAAGAGACTCATCGATACCAAAAGCACGCATTTTCGATAAAAGAGCCTGATGCCAAAGTCTATTAAATGCTTAAGAAATATCATGCGTAATAATCTTACTTTCTCCTAAACAATGTTAAGATTGGTTCCACTTTTCGGTGAGATAAGCCATAAAATCACCAGTTCTTCAAGATATTTCATAAGTTGACGGTATATCAACGTTTCCATGACCTTGGAAGGAAGGGACGTTAGTGCGATTGGACGGTAGAAGGAGAGGAAGATTCGCCTTTTTAGGGACTGGCTGGACAAAAGCAGTTTTTCATCTGCTTTGGAAAAGCCCAGCAGAATAGGAAAGATGGAAAAGTTTACGCAGTGGTTTTGCCAGCGTAGAAGAACACCTCTTCAGAATAACGGCGGGGATACCATCTGAACCAGCGGATTTATGTATGTTGAGATCTTTGAGGACTCTCGCAACTGAGCGAGTTCGAAAAAAATATCTGCTTCATCACAGAATTTGAAGACTCAAGCTCATGTGGAGCCAATATGCTGTCAGGAAGTGTCGAGTTGGCAGCAAATTGAGCTGCCAGCAAATTGGCTTTATCGATGGAGCTGACATACGGAGAGTCATTGAAAACCAGCGTTGGGACCGATGACGTTGTCGAGTTTTTGACATTCTTATCAACTAGCTGTTGCGCCACCCTATTTATTTTATTTATAAAAACTTAGCCTTTTGTGTTTGAGCATTACAGATATTTCTGGCCCGTTTGAACAAATTTCGATTTTCTAGTGTAGGGTTAGCTTTAAATTTTCGAAAACTACTTTCTCGACCCCTAATCGCCTCTTTACAGCTTGATGCTTGAATCAAAACACGAATTCTCTTTGGGGATGATACTTTTTGTTCTGTGAGGAACAAAATTTCTTATGCCGTTGAGAATTACGTTAGATATCATATCAGCTGATGCATCAACGTTTCCGTCGAGAAAGCACAATGACCAAATGATTGAAATTTCGAAAGAAATTATTCAGGTCGTCCCAATTGGCTTTCTCGTACTGCCACACAGTTCTTTTGGGGACTTTATCTATTTTTACCCTGACGGAAGACGAAAAATCTACCGATATGACAAAATGGTCCGATTTGCCCAGAGGAAATGATACATGATACTATAACCCTATATTTTTCGGGATGAGAAGTTAGAAATAGGTCAAGAGTGTTGGCCTCATGGCCTTCAATATCTGGAACCCGAGAGGGCTCATCAACAAGTTGAGTTAATTGGTTTAACTCAGCGAAGATCTCAACATATTCTCCAGAATATCGAAGCCAACCAGAATTGTGTACATTGAAATCGCCCGCAATAGCGATTTCAGTGTGAGGATAAAGGGAAATAATTCTTATTATGGAGTTCGATAGCGCATCAAACTCGTTAGACCTTGAATTGCTATCTAAATTGGGGCTTCTGTAAATAAAACAATAGTGAATGATTTGCTTACGGACGGTGAATTTTAACCACATGAAATTAAAGTTCGTATTAGAACAGAGGCCGTATTGTGGTCACGGTTGCCAGTTCGGTCATTTATGTCCAAATCTGGTAATTATTTTTTCATTTGGTCACATGGTCAGCTTTATTCCATTTGGTCATTTTTTCAATAAAATGAAAAAAGAGAAACACTTCAGTTTATTGGTCCTTAAAATTGAAATGTAGGTATCGAATTATGTAAAAAGTGCATCAATAATTTCGTTCGTTCAAGCCCAACGATTGCTCTGAGGTAGCCGCAATGAGTTCTCTTGAAAAACCTCAGTCTTACCCTTAATACCAAGCTAGGTGTTTTTTTGAGTTCCGCGCTCGCCCTGAAGTAGAACTAGGATTTTGCCGGGGAGAATTCAGGTGGCAAACACTGATATCAAATGACTGCTTTTCTTCAAATGACAGGCATGTGTGGTGACTTCGTGATTAAATCTGTCTTACGAACAGAAAACCAATGTTTTTTTGGCAACTAGACATGATGCTGCACAGCTTGTTTCTGTCAATACTGTTATACGCATATTTTTTCCAAGATCTCCCGTGTGCTGTACTAATTTGTTGACGTGGTGTTTTGCAGACTTTCACAAAGACAAGATATCGCATCTGACTTTAAGAAGGAGTATTCCTCTATAATTGGTGTAATTGTAAGATTTTCCATTCATTGAACATGCTTTCTCCCGACTAAATCATGCAGCTGGTGCATTCTCCTTTCAAGCTATAATCACTAGCTTCCTTGAAAATTTCGGCGTCGAGACCGTCTGCAAATTCAGTTTTATTTGTTTTATAGCCTTACACGAGTTTGCAACCCTAACTTTTTCTGATCTAGAGTATGGCTTTCTTGATAATCGTCTAAGTTGAGTCTGCATAATTTCAAGATCCTCAGAAATGAATGCGGTTCTACAGCTATGTTTCCTTGGTGGTCTTACCGTTCTTTCTTCATTGGAATCAATCATAGTTTTGGTCATTTTAAGCTACGTTTGGTCATTTTTATTTTCATTTTCGGACACATATTTTTTTGGCAAGAGGCAACCGTGATTGTGGTAGAAGTTGTTAAGCAATATCATTTCGAACATATACGGCGAGGCCATGGGAGGAAAAGAATAATGGCACTAAGCTATATCCAGGCAGGTTGAACTCTAAGGGATCAGAATCAACACCTACCTGTGTTTCACTCAGTGCCAAGAAGGTAGGCACTAAGTGTTTGGTCTATTAGCTATTACAGGTTTTTTTTTTTGATTAAGTTTTGTAGTAATTTTTGCACGAGAATTTTTTTTTCTTGCGGCGGCACGGGATGAAAATTAATAGATGATTTATTGATGGTTTATTGTTGTTTTTTAGTTGTTTTTTTTTTATTATTTTTTTGGGTGGAGGGAAAAGAAGCACAATTTCTAATTTTGTGGACACTTTGCGCGTTCGGTAACAGGTCAGCACTCTTACCTTCTAATGTGATTTTGCAGTTACCACACGAGAATTTAGGGCGCCATATTTTGTCTTGACTTCGAATAGTAAGAATAAAATAAGCTTTATAAGTCACAAAGTTAAATATTTGTCAAAAAAACTAAATTTTTTAGCCCTTACTTTAATGAGTTCACCACAAACAAAAAGAGTTTAAGTTATTTTTACACTTTTTGGAAGCCATTTTGGACTTCGCGCAACAAAATGTCGTCATGCTCGCCTGCATACTGCCCAGACTACCCACCAAAACGCCCCCCCTTCACGTCCCTAAACCCCCAGCAACTCCGCCTGATGCGTGTTAAAATCGTTGTTCCTCACACGTTCTTTCAAAATCTTATAATATTTATTTTTCATTGTAAAATATACAAACGCAAACTTTATTTGTTATAAATCGAGCCTGTGGTTACTTTTTGTTGTAGACAATCGGAAAATATTAGTTTAGCAACAAACTCAAACTTTTTTGTTGACTTGAGTAATTGAAGATGCACTCCGATGCAACTCCGATTTCGCTCAGTTTATTGGGAAAATACATTTATATAATGACATACATCATACATTTATTAATCGTCTATGACTTTGGTCTGGCGAATGTGAAAATTTTGTGGATTGTGGACTTTTCTGGTGTAAGACCGCATTAAGTTATGAAATTCTTTACCAATAAGTATAAGATCTATTCCTAATATCACTCGCTTTAAGACTGCTATCTTTCACTATTTGTCAACCGTTAGGGTTAGGTTAGGTAGAATGGGCTGACGGTTGATCTTATTACCGTCACACTAAGATCAATGTAGATCCATTGTGATACCCTGGAGTATTGTAACGTCCTAGAAACCTATGAGTTTATGTCTGGTCAGTTTTTAAACATTTTGTGTCCTTAATGAAGTTTAACAATCTGCTTCTTGAAGTGTCTGATAATTCTTCTAGTTCATCGAAAAAGTAATTGCCTAGAAACTTTTTCCTAATGTGGCAGATTGCTGGGCATTGACAAAGGAAGTGAGTTGTATCCTCGTGTTCATCTTCGTCATTGCATCCTCTGCACAGGTCATCGGTACAAAGACCCATTTTCTTTTTGTGGTAACCTAGTAGGTTATTTCCAGTTATGATACTGATAAGCATTCGTAATGAAGGTCTATTCAATGATAGCAGCTTTTCAGATCCGTTCTTATCGTATTTCAGCCATAGTTTCCTGGAAGCAACACAGGAGTCTAGGCATTCCCATCTTTCATTGGATTTTCGCACTTTTTTGTTACCAATGATCTGTTTAATTTCACAAGGTGGAATCCTAATTGATTGATCAATGAGAGAAGGGTCAAGTGCTGATCCTTTTCTCGCTAGTTCGTCCGCTTTTTCATTTCCCCGTATACCACTTTGACCATGAACCCAGCAGAGTCTAACGTTATGCTGTGTGCCAAGAACACTTAGCTCTTCGCGACAACAAGAAATAAGCTTTGATTTGACAAGAGTGGGAGAAATAGTTTTTGTTGCTGCTTGGCTATCAATGAAAAAAGTGATTTCAGCATGTGACAGCTCCATCATGGACACCTGTTTTGCGGCGTTTGTATTTGCCAAGATCTCGGCTTGGAAGACGCTGCTGTGATTTGGAAGTCTGAATGATCAGAGATCTTAAGAGGGGTCCCATTTAGTCTTGGTAACTCAAAAGTATGTATTTTTCTTCTATTTGTAAAGAGAACCAGCTCTGTTTTGAGGGGGTTAACTGCAAGGCCGCACCTTTTTGTCCAAGCGCTTACCTTGGTTAGTGTATTATTCAATTGTGCGCTAATAGTGGTAGGGAATTTCCCCGTCGCGTCGCCAGAAGAGCTAGATCATCGGCATAGGCAATCATTTTCACGCCATCATGTTTGAGAGCTACGAGGATCTCATTCATGACTAGGATCCAGAGCAGGGGTGAGAGAATACCTCCTTGTGGGGTTCCTCGTGACACACACTTCTTCAAGTTTGCACCTCCCAGTTCGCTGTGAATCTGACGTTTTGTTAGCATACACATCATGATCCAATTTGTGATTGTTTCTTCTACTTCTAGATCATTTAGGGCCTTCTTAATTGCTCTGTTTTGTACATTGTTGAAGGCTCCTTCAATGTCCAGGAAAGCTGCCAGTGTGTATTCCTAGTCTTACAGCGTTTTTTCTATGTGGTTCCTACTACACAGTGAAGTGCTGTTTCCACACTTCGTCCTTTTGTGTAGGCATGTTGAAAGGTAGATATTACTTCCGGTTTCAGACAGTCAACCGTCAACCGTTACTTGAACCTATATCTTATTCTTTACTTAGTTAATGTTAAGTTTTTCTATTACTCATATGTATGATTAGCATAAGTTTGCTTTCTTCTCTCTTTCTGATTTGTAAATTAGATTTATTTAGATTTTAGTTCTCATTTATTTGATTTCAATACATAAGTCGAAAAATTCATGTCTCTACCTGCTTATCTCATAGTACTAGAAAAAATTATAAATTTGAATGTACAAATATTTGTTACTTTTACAAAGTAACTTGAAATTGAATTGAATTGAATTGAAGAACGGAAGCAGGGACGGCAGAAGGTATGGGGTGGGTGGGGTATAGACCCCACCTAACTTTTCTGAGCATGGGGTGCACCCACCTTCTGGCCTTGGAAATATACTAATTTTTTTTTAGTTAAATGAGGCAAATGTTATGAAAATTGTTATACTAATTTTTGCTCGATTGACTGAGACTGACTTTAATAAAACTAAAATAAAACTACCATGGGCGTAACCAGAGGGGGGGGGGGGATTTTCATGGGATCAGGTGTTATTTTTAAGTACCTTTTAAGACAAAAAAAATTGTCGGTTTATTCAAAATTCAAGACCAGCTTCCCCCCTTAAGCGAATTTTTTGCATTGTGGGTCACATAAGACTATTTCTGAGATTCGCTTTGTTTTAAGAAGATTAAAACCAGAGTATATCTAATAATGAATGGGTATTTGTACGGTGCCCAAGCGTTTATTCGTCAAGAATGTGCTTTATTTCTGTATGTACTTGTACATTGTAGTGCACACTCTCTGAACCTTGCTGACTCGTGTTCATAAGCAGATGTGCGAAACTGCGTTGGGATCGTGCAGTCTGTTGGTACCTACTTAAGACATTCTGCTCAACGCACTGCTGTTTTGAATGGTAAAATTCGGGACCTATTACCGGCTGGAAATCAAAAAACCCTGCTGGCAATGTGTGAAACACGGTGGGTTCACAAGCATGAAGCCGGTATGTGATTTAAGGAAATTTATCCAGTTATTGTTAATGCACTCGAAGAACTCCAAATTAACCACAATAAAGAAACATAGCAGCATGCTGTTCAAATGCTTACAACAATTCGATCTTCGAATTATGTTATGTGCCTAGTGATTCTTCAAAAAGTCATTAGCTTTATATTTTCGCTATCAAAACATCTGCAAACAGTTAACACCGATAACATCATTCAGTCACACGAATAAAGTTATTAATACTTTGCAACTTTTGAGAAAATAAAGTTGATAAAGAGTGCGGTCATCTATAAATGAAGAAGCAAAGGTGATGCTCGATGCAAATTGTGACATACTGCGAATGCCACCTATCGTTGTAAGGCAAAGTAATCGCTCTAGCACTCCTGCGTCGGATGTATACACGTATGGCAAAATAAATTTATTCGTCCCATTTCAAGAGCACACAATTCACCAATTAACCGAGAGGTTTGCGAAACACCGTAAAGTAGTATTGCCATCATCTGGTGTGCTGACTTCAAATTTTGCAGTCAGTTCTGAAATTGAAGACGCAATTTTTCTGTAATCGGCAGTGCCACCCGAAAGAAGTATATCCTTCGTCAAAGCAGAACTTGAAGTGTGGAAAGCAGCTATGACTATCTCCTCCCCTCATCCAAAATCTGCTTTGGAATGCTTGGATAAGTGCGATAAAACATTATGTCCAATTATTTGTATTTTGATTTAATAATTTATATCCATTACCAAAATTTATTCCATTACCAATACCTTATTTTATTCTACCACTCTCCCCACCTAAAAAAATAGTGTTCTGCCGCCCCTGAACGGAAGACAAGATCATATACGTGACGTTAAGGCGGCATATTCCTCTATAACTGGCGCAATTGATAGGTTCCCCATTTTGTTTAAGATCAGATATGCAATTCTGAGGTTCCATTCAGCTGGAATGCTTTCTTCCAATCATATCACGCAGATCAGCTTGTTCATCCTCCTTTCTAACAGAGCCTCTCTTTGAAGGCCATCTGCAAATGCAGCTTTATTGTAATTGAAGCCTTAATTTGATGAAATTATCTTCTAGGTCAGGAGGACTGCATTTTTTCCATCGAGTTGAATCGGGCGTTCTGCCTGACTGTAAATTTTTGCCCGTTAAGCTGTCTGAAGAAATTGTATTTTTCGTTGTGTCGTCTGTTGCCTTTAAAGGCTTGACTTAGAAGCTTACCAGCCTGGAATGATCTTTACACTTTTAGGTAAGATTTTTGATTCTATTCAATTTCCTCAAACAAGCATTAGTCATGCTTCTTCTTTTTCTTTTAGAAAATTTGGCGCTCTTCCATATTTTAATTTTGTAAATCTCCTTGTGCTAGTGACAGGCAGCCCCGGTTTTCTTTGGCATCAACATTTGTTGTGCTTTTGTTTGCCTGCATTCTTCATCGAATCATGGATATCGACTTGAAGGCCAAATGAGACCCAGTACATCAGAGGCTGTTGGCTTGTTGCGATGCTGCCATAGGTCTTTAATGCTTAATGCTGGTAGCGGACATTTAAGGAAAGTTGGAAGCACACTCGATTGAAAAAAGCATTGGCTCTCTCTTGTAGTTGTAGCTTTTCGAGTCAAATCGTTTTACAGTGTAAGTTCGCTGTCCGCACAGTTCGTGAACCGGATTTCCCCATTCGTACCATGGATACAGTAAGGTAATAGTCCGATTCAAAGTTGGTCCCTCGGAAAGTTCGGACATCAATAACACTGGAAGAGTTTTGCTTCTTTCGCAACATGGTCAATTTGATTGATTATTGTTTGATTTAGGATTTGCTGGGATGAGGGAAGCTTGTGCTTCTGTTCTAACAACAAAACCTAGTCCCGATACAAGATCGATGTACCTAGGTCAGTTTCCAGAGGTTTATCATACAGGTCAGCTTTACCGATTGTGTTCCCATATCCTAGTTTTGCATTAAAATCGCCAAGGACGATTTGAATGAGGTATCTCCCTCAAACTTGCCTAAGCGATCAGAAAGACATCCAAGCACCCTTTTCTTTGTTTTTCAAACAAGTAAAATCTTTCAAATTTTATTTACAGTCATATTATATTACATGCAACTTGTAAAGTCATTTCTAGGAACGCCTAGGGCTGACTGCATTCATTGAATTTCCTTTTTTAGCTGCCGCAACTGATACCGCTTCTGGTCTTTTCTTTATTTCCAGCAAAGAAAACTCAGTTTTCCAAATTCAATGCTACAATTCCAAGAACTCGCCAGGAAAATCGTCCCTCAGAACCAAAATCACCCTGTGAATATTCGAATACAATAATTACAGCACTTCCATTGTTTTCGCTGCACCGATAAGCTAACATTTTTCTTCCGCTGGTATCTTTACAATTTTAGTTTTTATTTTCCGTTGGTTTTTTGTTACCTACTTCGCGTTTGATTTCACTCCCCATTTCGTATGCAGCACAAGCAAAAGGAAGACGCTTTATCCTTAGGGTTAATAAAGTCCAAGGTACTGGACTGCTGCGTGCACTGCATTGGGGGGATGAACATCAAAAACCGAAGGAAGATAAACACTAAACAGTGCAAGAAAAATTGTTTATACAAAAACTTTGAAGAAAACAACGACAACCAAGAGCGAGAGATCGAAAAAGAAAAAAAGAAACTTCATGTCTTTCAAAAGACTTTAGTGTTGCCACTTTTCAATGTCGAAATACTTATGGGCATTGAAAATATTTTTTGCGTCAAATTCCTTTATTGAAAGATTTAAAATAAAAACTAACACACTTCGATGCATCTTTACTTCGGTTATTTTCGTTGCTGCCATATTCAGGCTTCTTTTTAACAGACCTACTTGAGTAAGACTTAGCCCTTTTAAGATATCAGATGGCCTTAGCACTTAAATGCTGTTACATTGTTTAATATAGTTGCAAATATGTTTGTAGTTTTATTAAAAGCTGTAGTCTCTTTTACTCTGGTTCGTTTCAATTAAAAAAAACACACTTCTTTGAAATAAATTGAAATTGATATTTTAGTATTAATAAATGTGGTATAAAAAAATTAACAAAGCAATAGCTCTACTTTTGATATTTTTTGGACTTGACTCTTTACTTCTTTTCATACTTTTCGACTGACTTCTAAAATCAAACATCTTGGTTCTCTTAAGGTGCGTCCACACTATGCCGAGCGGCATCAATCGGCAAATGCCGATCGGCAATACCGACTTAGTGTGGACGTCCCGATCGGCCTTCCTGCTTACCGAAAGCCGAACCGAATTCGAACCGAATGAAATGGATCCGTATGCCGGTCGGCATAGTGTGGATGTACCTTTAAACTCAGTCAAACAAAGCTTTTGAAAACAGTTATTTCGTTACTCCTTCCGAATATTGCTTTTATTTTAACTTGGCGGCTTTACTTTCTTATTATTACTTTTTTTTCTACAATAAAGCAACTCATTCCACATGTATAAGTGGCAACTCTGTAATCTCAATCTCTCCTATGTTAGTAAAGTTTAAAAGTGTCAAGTAGACGTTATTTATGCCTCATTTATAAAAATAATCTAAAATTTTCCAGATAAATAAACTTTATTAAATGCGAAAGGACCAAGCGTATCACAGTCAAAGCGCTACATGGACATTGGACACACGGCCAAGCAAGGACAACTACCCCTACTTTTTCTATTCATAACAGAGTGCATGCGAAAGAAAAGTCCCTTGCACTTCTTCTCACATAGACTGCTTGGGTTGAAAAGGACATTAGCGAGAAAACGATTGAAAGTAGTGAGCTTTTATGCAGACAATTTTGATCCTTTTAAATTTAAAGGTGGTAATCTTAACGTCGTCGTCGTTGTGAAGTTTTCCACTTTTATATGAAATATTTTTTATGAGTCCATTGGGCTTGCTTAATTTTTTTTTCTTCTCATTTCTTATGATGGCGATGGCAGCGACAACTACTGCACCAGCAGTTGTGCTTATGTCCTGTTAATAGTTGTTAGAGAGTGGTCCAAGGGTAAAAGTAAAGTAGGTATAGGTACATAGTTCTATTGTCACTGTAATATTATGAGAGGAAAGTGCATCCTGATTCGAGTTGGTCCTTACTATGAACACCTTGTCGTTAGGATCGAGAAGAGTTTAATGTTTTATCATCACTGTGGGTTTAAAAAATGATAAAGTGTTAAAGTTTTCTTAAGATAGTATTTCGCTGTGAAGTTCACGGGAATGAGATGAAAAAAAGTACTTTGATTTCACTTGGGCCTTCAACAAAATGAGTGAAAATTCGAATTCATATGAATAAAATTTGACATCATTTTGACGTGCGTCTGATTTGATTATTTTCGAGGGAGAGTTGCAGTTGCTTTCGTCATACATATTGACGAATATAAATTTTGCGTTATTAACTATTTATGGGAAGAACTTAGTTAGATTATGGCTAGCGCTGTTCTATACGTAAAAACGGCCTTAGGTATACAATCCTACATGCAACCCTGGATTTACACTAGGTGCTCTCGGTGCTTTGGCACAGGGCGGCAAAATTTGAAATGAAAGTCAAAGATTCTTTCAGTCATAAAAGAATTTTTCGGGACAAAGGTGTTACATACGCCTGAAACGCATCACATTATCACTGTAAATTTCCGAAATTCCGATTATCTTATTATTATTCATTTGCAGTTAATTATCTACATCAGTGATTCCCAAAGTGGTCCAGGTGGACCCCCAGGGGTCCACGGGAGACTTGCTGGGGGTCTACGTAGGCTCGAACAAAAAATGGGGGTCCATAAGATGTTAATGGGGGTCCACGAAAATTTATCTGCTTTTGATAGTAAAGAGCAAAAATGTAAGCATAGTATTTATAAGGGCCTACTACCTACATTGTTTTAAGTACCTTACTAATCAGATAATATTTCGACTGTTACTTGTCTAAACTTGTGTATTCGATATTACGTACAATTTCGTGTACAGACCTGCAAAGCGCTATCCTCCCGACAATGCTTAGTGCTTGTTCAGACATGAACTTGATCTACTATACTATAAATACTTGATGCCAAAGGCGAACTCATTCATTTGTTTCCGGAAATTCGAAAAAAAGGTGTGAGAAAATTTATATCATCAGTGTTTGCTAGTGCCGGAGAAAAGTAGGTACCTATCTTTTTTTTGATATAGTAGTTAAGTATTTTATTTACGTGTACTAATCGTTTGATCACGACTGCTAGTATAGATAGGTAACTTAGTAACTTACAGATATTTTGATTGCAATATTTCAGAGCAATTAATTTTGTAATTTTTCTTGCAGATAACTAATTTTATAAAACTGTAATTCCACAATCATTTTAAATTGATTTTGAAGTAACTATTTTATCAAATTTCCTTTTCGGAAGAGCGGGGCTTGAGCTTCGATGCCAGTTTGTCACGTTTTAACAATGAAGCCGCAGACAAAAAATACGCAAATACGTGGAGCGCGTGAACTCATTGATTTGATGAAATGTTAGTTATCGTTTTTATGGACAATTTTGCGATTTCGACTTTTATTTTTCCCTAAACAAATATGATCAGTATTCGATACTGAGTACACCAATTGGTCTTAGCGGTTTATTAGTTGGTTCCTTTACAAGCCGTAATTCTATTTCCACGTGCTGACAATGGCTGGTGTGATACCTATTATAATAGAATGTATTGATGAGGATAACCATACTGTAATGAACACCCAACATTTATACCAATTTCCTAATCGAAAAGGTTCAACCGAAAACACAACTGGCAACACTATAATGGAATGGTATAAAATGACAGGCATTGCTTGTAAGCCAGTGTGTGTGAGTGTAGAGATTTTTGACAGCAAATGTGGAAACCATGGAGAAGAAACTGGAACGCTCTAGATGAGTGTTGTTCTATATAAATAGGACCGCTGACGCAACGAGCAGTCAGTTCTGATTATAGAGTGATAAAGTTAAGAGTGAATTGTTGTGAACAAGTGATAGTCCAAAAGTCGAGTTGAGTTCGAATAAAGTATTGATACTGAATAAAGTGGTAGAAATAAATTGAAAAGTGAAGTTTTATTTTTGCGAACTAAGCGCACGTTACATTGGTGTCAGAAGTGTAAATAAAACTTATTTGACTAATAAAGTGTAAAAAAAAAAAAAAAGGTAAAAAGAAAAATAATAACTATATACAGTGAAAATGGGTAAGTTGTTAGAAGAGCTCAACTGCATTGAGCTTAAAAGTGAGTTAGGTAAGCGAAATCTTTCTAGAGCGGGATCGAAAAATGAGCTCGTCCTGCGCTTGCGTAACTATTTGGAACAGCAAGGGGAAGACGTAAACACTTTTGTTTTTGAAATAGAAGTGGAAGAAGAGGAAGTAAGTGAAAGTGTAGATTTTTCTAGTATGATGAAACTTTTGTTAGAACAGCGAAACGAGCAAAAGAAGGAACAGCAGAATGTTCTCGAACGACTCGAAGTACAACAAAAGAAGCTGATTGAAGAGCAACAGCAGAATATTCTCGGACGTCTGGAAGAGCAGAGAAACGATCAAAAGAAGGAACAGCAGAATATTCTCGGACGTCTGGAAGAGCAGAGAAACGATCAAAAGAAGGAACAGCAGAATGTTCTCGAACAACTGGAAGCACAACGAAACGAACAAAAGAAGCTGATTGAAGAGCAACGAAACGAGCAAAAGAAGGAACAACAGAATATTCTCGAAAGACTTGAGGCGCAAAAGAATGTTTTGGAAGGTCAGAAAAACATTCTAGAAAGCAAATTGGGTAACATTGAGAAAAATGTTTGTGGCCTAGAAAAACGCATTGAATGTGTTGAGAAACGATTTTCCAAGCTTGAGAGTCAATGCGAAAGTCAGCTTGCCACTTTGGAGAAACGAATCGAAAACATGGCTAAGGAACTAGACCAGATGCGGAAAATGGAGCTACGGAAAACTTGTGGAGATTGTCTAAAGCAAAGAGAAGTACAACCACCAACATTCGATGGACAGTCGTCTTGGTCAGTTTACAAGAGACAATTCGAGGCAGCTGCGACAGAAAATGGCTGGGTTGACGAAGACAAATACACAGCACTGACTCTTGCTCTTAGAGGACCAGCAGCTGAATTACTTCAAACTGTTCCAGCTGGTAAGAGCAACGATTTCAGTTCTCTCGTGGCAGCTATAGATAAACGCTTTGGTGATAGCCACTTGAAAGAAGTCTTCCGAGTCCAACTCAATAACAGAGTTCAGAAAAGGGGTGAAAGTCTACAGCAGCTCCAAGCAGACGTCGAAAGACTGGTTCACCTGGCATACCCGGATGCTGGAGAAGAAATCATCAACCATCTGGCTGTTGAGTCCTTCGTTCGTGCCATTTCTGACAAACATCTTCAGAGATCTGTGCGAACTGCTAGAACACGAACTCTTTCTGAAACTCTAGAGTTTGCATTAATGATGGAAGCATCTGAGCAAGCTTCTCAAATGGTACATTGTCAAAGAGAAGCCATATTCGAGGCTGAATCATGCCCAGGAGTTAAGCTACAAAGGAACCAGCGGAACGGACTTGCCAGATGTTGGAATTGTAATAAGACGGGGCACTTACAGCGACAATGCCGGTTTCCACCAATTAAAACTGAAACTTCTTGTCGACGTTGTGAAGTCCAAGAAAATCAATCCGTGAGCTGTAGAGTAAGACCGCAGACTTATCAATACCGAATTGGACATCAGGTAGAAAACCCCCAATGGAATTGCTGGGGGAAAGTAGAGACCAAGACTCAGCGGAAGAGAATGGAACCCATATTCGGATGGAACAAGGAAGAATTGAGGTCTGCTCAAACGAAGGATCCAGACATCGGACCGATTCTCAAATGGAAAGAGAACAACACGAAACCTGACTGGGACGACATTTCTGACCAAAGCCCTGTTGTCAAAGCCTATTGGGCACAGTGGGATTCGCTTCGCGTGCAAGAAGGAGTACTCCAGCGCAAATGGGAATCTCCTGACGGTAAATCTTTTGTAATGCAGCTTATTGTTCCTCAATCGAAAATCAAGGAGGTTTTACAAAAGATGCATAGAAGCCCTACAGGAAGCCACCTGGGAGTCAACAAGACGCTGGAGAACGTGCGAAAACGCTTTTACTGGCTGCATGTTAGAGGTGACGTGGAGAAGTGGTTCCGAAATTGTTATGTCTGTGATTCAAACATAGAGGTGGGTAGGCTTACAGATAGACCTAATAGAACAGGGACATGGGTCACAGTGTATGGCGACCGGATGAAGACCCGGTATGACACAAAAGCGACAAAGGCAGGATTCCAAGCAGGAGATCGTGTGTGGCTTTATAATCCTCATCGTCAAAAGGGATTGTCACCGAAACTTCAGCGAAACTGGGAAGGTCCTTATACTGTTGTCACGAGGATTAACGACGTGGTTTACCGCATCCAAAGAGGATTAAGAGGCAAGTTAAAAGTAGTTCATTGTGACCGGCTGCATCGATATAGTGGCGAGGCTGCAGATGGAATTATTCGGGACGAACAATTTTAAGGAGGGGGCAGTGTAATGAACACCCAACATTTATACCAATTTCCTAATCGAAAAGGTTCAACCGAAAACACAACTGGCAACACTATAATGGAATGGTATAAAATGACAGGCATTGCTTGTAAGCCAGTGTGTGTGAGTGTAGAGATTTTTTGACAGCAAATGTGGAAACCATGGAGAAGAAACTGGAACGCTCTTGATGAGTGTTGTTCTATATAAATAGGACCGCTGACGCAACGAGCAGTCAGTTCTGATTATAGAGTGATAAAGTTAAGAGTGAATTGTTGTGAACAAGTGATAGTCCAAAAGTCGAGTTGAGTTCGAATAAAGTATTGATACTGAATAAAGTGGTAGAAATAAATTGAAAAGTGAAGTTTTATTTTTGCGAACTAAGCGCACGTTACAATACCTACAATCATCATTTAAGTGCCCTGCATGATGACTTCAAAACCAGGTTTGAAGATTATGCTGACAATGGATATACCACCATGGATCACAAATCCATTTAATGAAACGGAAGTCGCCAATTATGTTTTACAAGAGGAGCTGCTCGAGCTAAGCACCAATGAGGAGCTGAAGGTGAAATTTAGAAAAGGCTACCATCTACCAAACATTGTGGCTGCAAGCAGAAATACACGAAAAATATCCTGTTGTGGGAAATCGCAAGGAAATTTTGAATAGCTTTTCCCTCGTAATACCTTGCGAAATGAGTTTTAGTGCCGTTGAAAACCTCTTAACAAAAAAAGATTAAGCAAAAAGCAAATTAAACATCACAGAGCGGGGGGATTTGCGGTTATTGCTCACAAAAATTAAGCCAAACATTGATCGTTTGCTGACACTCCATCAAGTACACCTGAACTCCATCAAATGACATGAACCTATGTTACCTTATTAACTTTTTCTTGTAATTCTATTCTTTTGATAAATTAAGTGTTATAAAATGTACCATTTTTCGTTTTTATTTTACCTATCATAATAAAGGGACAGATCTCAGAAGCGACTCAATTTTTATTTTTTGGTGACTTTAAGAATGTGGTAGAAATGTAGCAGCAGGGGGTCCACCGAAAAAAATAAAATTTTGAAAGTGGTCCACGAGAAAAATAAGTTTGGGAACCACTGATCTACATCTTCCCGAATTCAACTCGGTAATTGCCTAACAGTGGTGAAATATTAAAATAAAATCACGCGCATAAGAAGAATAAAACTCCCTGATACACTCGTCTTCAGGTATCCTTGTCGCACGGGCGGCTGCTATTTCTTCGTGGTAGTAGCGACGATTGTATGTATTTATGTTTTTGCCTACTACCGCCAAACAATGTTTTCATACCAAGTGATTCAGCTGTCCATTTTGTCCCCTGATGTTTCGCACGTCGTCGATCAACTTTCATTCGTTCTGAGATACGTGCAAAAAGATGGTACACCTGTTGAAAGGTTTCTCATGTTCATTGAAAACACTGGACACAAAACAGAAGATTTGTTGATGGCTGTAATATCTGTTTTTGAATGCTTCGGCCTTGATATTCAAAATTGTCGAAGTCAGTCGTACGATAACGCGAACAATGTGTCAGGCATTTATTCAGGTTAACAGGCAAGAGTCAAAGAAATCAACGATCTTGCAGAGCATGCTCCTTGTGCTGGTCATTCAATGAATTTGGTCAGGATTCACGCAGTCGAAAGTACCCCCGAAGCAGCATCTTATTTCAACACAGTCCAAGCATTGTACAATTTTTTTACTGCATCGCTGGGAAATTCTACGAAGCAACTTGTGATGACGACATCAATCATCGAGTAAGCGTAGGGTGGATGAAGTGGCGAGAAAACTCCGCTATCTTCTGTGATCGAAAAATGCCCCCTAAGCTGAAGGGAAGACTCTACACAGCAGTTGTCCAGCTCTGACATACGGTTCACAATGTTGGACAATGTACAAAAAGTATGAGAGCAAATTGACGGCAGCCGAAATGAAGATGCTTAGGATGACGGCAGGGGTAACAAAGCTTGATCGAATTAGAAGTACTAAGATCCGTGGAAGCCTTCATGTCAAAAGTACCATCTTGGACAAAATTCAGCACGACCGGCTCAGTTGGTATTGTCATGTTCAAAGGAGAGATCCGCAGAACCCCGTCCAAAAGGCAATATCGTACAACGTTTCAACAAATTCGCGACGAAAAAGAAAAGGCAGGCCAAAACACTCCTGGTACAAGCAAATGCAAAAACAGCAGCATTTGGTTGGCCTCAGACATGGAACAATCCAAAACCGGGAGGCTTGCCGACGCTTTCTGAGGTCAACGCGGCGTACCCCACAGGCGGATCACTAGTGTGAAGCAGAAAAGTGGGAGAGTTGTGATCGCTTCAAGATCACTACTCGTAACGCCAGAAATGGAAAGAAGAAGAAGAAGATCGCTGGGAAATTCTACAAACTCATGCAGGAAAGAAGATTGCTTTGAAATCATTGTCAGCAACAAGATGGTCAGCTCGTCACGAAGCAGTTAAAGTGCTCAACAAGTTCTATGGTGAGATAATTGAAACTCTAATAACCATTGAAGAAGATATCACTGAGAACGCGATCACGAGGCAAGAAGCAAAAGGACTTCGCATTCAACTTGAACGACTGGAAACAACATTCACGCAGATTCTTTGGCATTTTTTACTTTCAAGATTGGATGCTGTCAGCCAAAGGTTGCAAAAGGTTGATATCAGCATAACTGATGTGATTGATGACTATCGTGGACTGATCAAAGTAGTAGCTGATGCACGAATGGAATTCGAAGCTTATGAACAGAAAGCGTTAGAAATCTCAGAGAGTCAAGAGTACCAGACAACTGTTTCTAGAAGAAGAAGGAGAAAGTTGCAGGCTGATGAATCACGAGATGGAAATGTTCAATTGTCAGGAAGGGATAAATTTCGAGGCAACACTTTCAACGTAATTCTTGACAATCTTGATTCTGAATTGCGAAGAAGATGCCAAGCATATGAAGAAATTCATGGAATGTTTTCAGTTATCACTGAATTTGGAGATTTGAATTCCTGCGAAAGGAATTCAAATCGTAAGAAGTCGGAACATCTAAGGACAATTAATAACTCGGACCTCGAACCTTCATTGGATGACGAATTGGTGCACTTCCACGCGTATTGCTCCGAGAAAAAATTAGAACGTGATTCACCATCCAAGCTATTAAAATTCTTGAAAACGAACGATTTATACACTGAGTTCCCAAACGTTGAAATAGCATATCGTATATTTATGACGTTAGCAGTGACGAATTGCAGCGCAGAACGTTCATTTTCATGCTTGAAAAGAGTCAAAAACTATTTTCGTTCAACTATGACGGACAGTCGGCTAAATAGTCTAGCGATTCTGTGCATCGGGTCGGATTTGCTTGAACGCTTGAATTGTGAAGAACTAATAGATCAGTTCGCGGCAAAGAAAGTAAGGCGTGTTTGCATTTGAAAACGAAAACGATTATAAACATCCGTAATTATCTTGTGTGTCAACTTTGAATTTTATTTTCTTATAAAAAAGCCTTACCTACGTGATTATTCTTTTACTATGAAACAATAAATGAATTCAAACTTTACATTTTTGAGTCATTTCATTCGTTAATTATATAGTTAACGATCTCACTAACATTTCAATTATTTATAAAACAATAATAAAGGCGGCATTTTTAAAGGTGCACTGGGCGGCACTTTAATGAAATCCGGCCCTGCCTACATGTAAACACTTAATGTGATGGCTTTCTAGCCAGCCCTGAACCACAACCATTCTTTAAGTCTTTCAAATCCTTGGTTTGCTTGTCATCGTCTGATTTCATAGCCGTAAACATTATCAGCCCAATTCTAATTGAAAAAATTCCTGGGAATTTTGATCTCTTTTCTATTTTCCCTAATTCAAAGCTCACTTCGAATGTTGGAAAAAATACTCTGGGAAAACAGTAGGCAATGTAAACCTCAAAAGAGGGGGAAATGTAATTGTAATTGGCGCGAATTTCTTCCCGATAGAATTGCTGGAAAGTTTAATCAAAATGAAAGATTTTACTTATTTTTCAAAACAATACGTATTAAAATTTGAGCTTTTTAAGTCCAAAACAACAAATAAGAGCCATATTCAAATTCTTTCGAGTTTGATGTAAGCTCACCGCGTTATTACGTATATATAATATGATGGGTTTCTAACTATACCCCCTCTTAAAGTGCAGAATGAGCTATACTTGGCTGCTAAGGATAAAGCTAATCTGTTTCCTAAAAATTTTGCGAAGTCATGTAATCACTTCCGATTTTAGTGACCGCATAACTTGTCATTCAATGTTTATCATTGAATCAAACTTTCACCTCTCTGAAATGAGCGTTTCACTTAATAAATTAAAAGATTTGATTAGGAACCTGAAAAGCAAAAAAATTTCCTGGTTGAGATTCTATTAATAATAAGCTCTTAAAAGCTCTTCCTCCAACAGGACTGCGTTATTTAAATATAATTCTAGACCCTTGCTTAAGACTTAGATACTTCCCTGACTGCTGGAAAATAGCCAAAGTAATACGAATCTCTAAACCAGTTAAGCCTAAGGACGAATTAAATAGCTACCGATCGATTAGTTTACTAAGTTGCGTAAGTAAACTTCTCGAAAGAGTTATTAAAGATAAGCTCGAAAACCATTTAAGTGAAAATGGTATATTGCGTGATTATCAGTTAGGTTTCAGACTTTTTCATAATTCATACCACCAAGTAGCAAGGATTCAAAAAACATGTCAAAGATAAGTTCCAATCTATGGAATCAACTGGATTAGTCTTGCTTGACATACGAAAAAGTAGTGAGGGAGCGTTTTTATATTCGCGGAATGGGGGATATAGGGTGGAAATAAAAAAACCAAATTATTTTTCCTTTTCAATATATTCACCTGCAAGACGGATACATTTTTCAGATCATTCAATTAATTTATTTATACCCTCAAAAAAAATGTTTTGTCTTTATCTTCAATATACGCCGAAACTGCCTCTTTGACTTCATCATCATTGGTAGATTTCTTACCCCGAAGCTATTTTTTCATTTTCAGGCTCATAATGATGAACCCAAGTTTCGTCTCTAGTAACAATTCGGCTCAATACACGATCCTTGTCTTCATTGCAGAGGTCCAAATATGCACATGAACACTCTTCGCGCTGTTGTTTTTGCGGCGGTGGCGTGAGCATTCTCGGCACCCATCTTGCGATGACCTTAGACATGCCAAGATGATAATGCAAGATTTTAAAAATGGTAGTTCCATTTCTGCAAGTTGTTCCTTCTTTAGTAGAGCATCCTCGAGTACAATTTTTTCGACTTTTTGGATAAGTTCTGGCGTGGTCACCTCGATGATTGAATAAACTGAATAAACCTCGATGATCGAATAAACTGTGCCACTTGTACACCATGGTTTTTCCTGGGCAAGAGTCGCCGTAAACCGATGACATCTCATTCAGTATGGTCTGAACTGAGTTTTCTTGTTTGGTAAGGAACTTTATTACGGCACGATATTCAATTTTCTCCATATTTCACTTTTTACTTCCGATTATGTTGACGATAGCTCGAAGACATATTGTCTAAGAACAATGGAACCTAGTATTTATACTAATTATGAGAAGCTGAACTCGTTACGACTATAATGAGCATAGTCACCCCCCTCTAAACCCCTCATTCCGCGATTATAAAAACGCTCCCTCGTAGAAAAAGCATTCGACAAGGTAAGGAAAGACGCACTGCTACAGCGATAACAACCCGTCCAAGATGGCGGAACAAGATTTAATGTAATCAACAAGTGATGATTCCGACACAACTGATTCATTTCCGGAAAAGCTACACACAAATATAGAAGAGGACTTACCTTCCACCTCAGAAGCTATGTAAAATAAGAAACGCGTGAAAAGTTTATCAGTGTTGTCGCAAATATGTGACCGTTATGGAGTATCTGACAGAGCTGGTGCTGCAATGGCTTCTGCAACTTTACACGAACTTCCGTCAGACATAGTTATAGATAAATCAAAACTTCGAAGAGAGAGAAGGAAAACGCGTGACGCACTTATGAAGAATCAAGCGCCTTTAAACTTGCCTGCTTTATATTTTGATGGACGGAAAGATAAAACCCTGAAGATAGTCAAAAAGGGAGTTAAAAGGTCAAGCAAGTAGTTATTGAAGAACACGATTCTCTTATTGAAGAACCGGAGTCCATTTATGACGCCGTTACAAGGAACTGCAAAGACCATTCAGATCCATCAATAAACGATCTCCTTTTGGCCAAGAATATTAGCACTGTTGACCTCCTTGCTATTGGATGCGATGGAACAGAGACAAATACTGGTAAATTTAGTTGTGTCATAAGGCTATTTGAAAAAAGATTTCAGAGACCTTTGCAGTGGATAATTTGCATGCTGCATTTAAATGAACTTCCTTTGAGACATTTGTTTGATTATGTGGATGGAAAGACTTCTGGTCCATCTACGTACAATGGTCCTATTGGTAAGTTGCTGGATAAGTGTGAAACGCGAGAAGTTGTTGAATTTCAGTCAATATCAGGTGAATTACCAACGCTAAAATCTGATGACTTTAGCACAGACCAAAAATTATTTGTATGAAGTTACCTTATCAGAAATTACTGGTTGAGTTGTTCCGATGACTTAGCAAACAAAATCACCCGGAAAAATGTTAAATGCCCGTTGGTTGACTAAAGCAAAACGGATCTTGCGTTCTTACATTTCAAAACCAGCAACTAGTTTAATTATTTTGGCTCAATACGTTGTAAAAGTAAATAAAGACCCACTCATCTTGCAAAGACGTGTGAAGATAGTGATAGAAGCTGCAATGTCGGCATGTGATCAAGAAACAAGGGACGGCGTGATTCATGCACAACTTGCTTCGAGGAAAGTTATACTGAAATTCGATATAGTGGAGGGCCGTTAGACATAAAAATGGAAAAACCTAGGAATTCTGGGCCAGTCCACGGATTTTCATGGAATTTTCGGAAATATGTTTTGAATGGCGTATAGAAAAAAGTTAAAAAAAAAATTTCATCGCTCTCTTTTTTTTAAATATGTATTTTTATAATTAATTATTAAATTTAAGAATTTTGTTTTATTTATGTAGGGTGTTTCAGATACGGTTTTCCAAAGGCTCAGGATGGATAGGTTTGGTCAAGACAAAATAAAAGTTGTATGGGAGGGGGGGTCTATAGATATCCCTCCGTGTAGGCGCGAGGGGCAATTTTATATGAAATTTACTCAATTTTTTAAAAAATTATTGAAAATTAACTAAGCCACTTACTTTCTCATACTTTAATGTTTTTGAAAGCTATTGCTTTGTTCTTTAATAAAAATTTTAATTTGAGTCCACTCAATAAAAAGTTTTTGAGATATCAAGCCTCAAAGTCAAAATTTTGAAAAAAGAAAATATTTTTTTCTTAATTAATTATTTTTTACATAATTTTGCCCCATTTTTCAGCAAGTTAGTCACATACTTATCTCAGAAACCCGATGTAAGATTAACGAGCTGATCACCCATTAATCTTTCTTTTCGGGACTAGCCGGTTAATCACACGCTAATCGAACCACGCGGAACATTTAATGTATTTTGAAAGACTTTAAGGGTCTACTTAAGCTAAATCGTTGGTATCGTCGAAGACGAATACAACGAGATGAGTTTTCCTCCAATGAAGTAGAGCATGGCATGAGCAAAGAAGGTGTTGAAAGGTTTCTTCCTCTTCTTCGTCCATGCAGCTTCTGCAGAAATCATTGGAATACATAATAAGTCTTTTGGCGTGTCTTCCTATTAGACAGTTTCCCGTAAGAACACCTACAGTAGAACCTAGATACAGGCGGTTTAAGGCTAACAAACACTTCGAGCGGGAATGCTCAACTATCAATTTGACTTCTTCTCCTTGATAGAGTTTCGAAGATTTTATGGGAATATGGTTACCATGTTTACGTTTTGTTTCAAAAAAAAAAAACACGGCTATTTGGCATTTCAATTGCTCATGATGGTCTATGGGCCCATTTTGGAAAATTATCACAACGTTTTACTTTCCGCATTTTGCACGGGAGCTCTCGCAGCGGGAAGTCGCCTTTACTGTCACAGCTACAAAACACCTTTACTTCACCTGGAACATCTTGCGGCATTGTGCAATCACCCTCCACGCCAAGCCCCCACTCAAGGCAAGTATAAAAAAAACTAATGATAGGTTCTACAAGTTCCTCGACAAAACCTATGAGCAATGCCCTTATTCCTTTTTCCGGTGCTATGGGTATCTAGAGTGCTCTCAAAGGAATCACTATTCTCCCACTGGATTATTTAATGTCTGAGGTAGGAATGAACAATATGTTTTTTCGATATGATATCAAAATTGATCTTGAAAACGTCAATGGCAAGCTGGGTAAGGAAGGAAAATTTGGTGGAATAATCAGACGACACAGCGTGTATACGACACCACCTCCCATAACGGATTCTGGTGATTCGGTGATTGATTTTGATGCTGGGCGAGGCGTGTGATGTGCTTTTTTCTTTAGAGCTGGGATATGCTCGTCGGGTTCAGGGTCGACCAAAGAAAACACGTAAAACTTCGGTTATGAAGAAGGTCCAATACTTTTATTTGTCTAAAAGCTAATCTAATATAATGTTTATTAATTCTTATCACTAATTCTGGTGATCGGTGGTTCCAACGCTGGTAGATCCTTAGCCCTATGCTGGCAAAACGGTGGTCATTAAGTACGCGTTTTTAATCGCTGGCATCAACAGGTAAATCCTGGCATCAACAGTAAAAATACTGTGATCAACAGTCAAACGCTGGCATCAACAGGTAAATCCTGGCATCAACAGTAAAAATACTGGCATCAACAGTCAAACGCTTGCATCAACAGGTAAATCCTGGCATCAACAGTAAAAATACTGGCATCATCAGTCAAACGCTGGCATCAACAGGTACATCCTGGCATCAACAGTAAAAATACTGGCATCATCAGTCAAACGCTGGCATCAACAGTAAAAATACTGGCATCATCAGTCAAACGCTGGCATCAACAGGTACATCCTGGCATCAACAGTAAAAATACTGGCATCATCAGTCAAACGCTGGCATCAACAGTAAAAATACTAGCATCCACAGTCAAACGCTGGCATCAACAGGTTAATCCTGGCATCAACATTAAAAATACTGGCATCAACAGTCAAGCGCTGGCATCAACGGCTTATAGCCGGCAAAACCCAAAAGTCCTTAAGATGCTAGTGGGTGATTTGTGCTAGGAACTCCAAGGAGACCTTGCTTAAAATTGGGAATCTCTGGGCACACTACGTACCCCCGGTTTTCCTCTAGTGGAAGTAGCCTTTACTCGAGATTGGTACTTTTCAACACAGGCTGGCATCTCCTTTTTTGTATTTTTCAGGTTGCCTTATAAAATGTTCTACACATAGTGCGTGTGAGTTCTATGGCGTGAGTAAAAAATGTTATGTGACAACAATGGCATGTATATTGGCTTACGGTAGGGTCTGTACTTGTTACTTCGTTACAGGCGTTATGTTAGCAAGTAGGCGATTGCCACATCTCGATATGCTCAAAAAGACATGGAAATCTCCTCAACCAGATTATACACATTGTGTTCGACATACGATACTTCTAAAGCATACAGGGTGTCTGCTTATTTCGAGGGACCATCTATGATTCGGACCAATACGTCGTTGTAGCCAAGGTACGTCTGCGCCTGCACCGAACGAGCCCCATACAAGGATATCAATACTAAAAGAGATTTCAACGACAAACGGCTACAATTTAATGGTCCAATTATGATTGTGTCTTCAATAATCTCCTTAAAATTTTCATGTTTCCAGCATCAAGTATTGCGAACCAGTGGCATCACTTAAGTTGAAGGTTTCACATGGCTATCAAAACAAAACCCCCGGTTTAACAAGAATAATAATAATAATAACGTTAGAAAATTTTACGAAAAGGTAGACAACCTCCATAAGGCTTTAGCTTCGTACCGAAAGCTATAGATTCAATCAAGGGAGTATCGTGTTAAGACCGCAATTTACGCAACTATTCAGAATTTATACTCATTACTCGACAAGCTTATGTTCCTCATTGCCACGAAAATTTGTCAGAAATGTTGCACATCATATGCGAATTCTTAACTCGTCGCTCGTTTTTCTTTTTACTACTCTCTTGTCTAGTAGCCTCCTAGCGATAAACTACTTCTTTATTTTTTACTTCTTCCCTTGGTCGGGAAGTAAATATATCGACGATTTGCATACTAAAGTGCTACTAACACAAAAACTTTGCAACGTTTAAGCCACCCGTCTCATCAATGTTAACAAACTTTATCAATTTGCCTTTAAACTCCTCAAAATGAGTCTCTCCAAAGAGCGAGAACACAAACTTAAACTTACAAAAAAAACTTTCTGTTCATTTTCAGAAGGTAAGCGATGCCAAATAATAACAAGATTACTCGGATGCTATCTATCTTCATCTATACACCAACCAACATCGATATCGAACTTAAAGCAAATAATCTTGAACTCCTACACAACTCAATCCAAGTTCCATTAAACTATTTAATATTCATCCCAAACAGTCAAACGAAGTCCATTAAAATACCTACTCAACTCCTGAAGTACTCAAACTAAGATGGGGCCAAATTAATGCAAAATAAAAAAAAAAGAAGACAAGTACAGAAACTGAAAAAAAATTATATCATACGAAATGAACATCCGGGCACTCTCCTCGTTTGTCGGAATAAATTTTATCCCCACAAACATTGGGAACGTAAATAATGAAATTACTAAGGAAGAAATTAAGAACTCCAGAGAAACTATCAATGTCCAACTATCTGCATATACATACACGAGTATAGTGAAACGTACGAGCAGCTACACGAGGTGCTTCATACTCTACCAATTGCTTCTGTGGCACCGCATAGACCAAAATTAGACCAATAGATAGACAAACTTTTCCAATGATATAAATCCGTTGTGTGCTGCAACTAAGTAATTCATTTGAATCCATTAGAATATAATCCTTTGCAGAGCAACCAGTCAGCTAGAGAGCCAATCTGGGATCGATTTCAGGACACGTTTACATTATTGCATGAGATTATCATTATGATTCAGACTCTCACCCCTTCTTACGGTGGCATTTTGTTATGAAATTTGAATTGGTTAAGAGTTTCCAGACTCTGTCTATTCCAACGATGATGGCTGTCAGGACTTTTTTTCAATCTCCGTTCATCCATTACGTGTCAAATTAAAAAATTGTCTCTTGTGAAGTACGAGCCCCATAATTTGAAGAGTGATCACTGCAGAAGTTGAATGGAGGTGAATTTAATACAGGTCGTATTTTTTATAAAGTTGTCCTTTCACGATTGCTGAAGATGGACAGTTCATACGAAAAAAAAGGAACTCGTTTCATGAATTCGAAAGAAATGGGATTTAAAACAAGACAGCTTCATATTGACTGGTGCTATTGTGGTGCCCGTAGCACGTCTGCCCGTTAAGAGGGAGGTTTGAGGTTCCATTACCATTTACCAGAGCCATCTAAAAAAGTTTTTCTGGGTATCGCCTTTCGCGAGCAACTTGAATTCCTGCAAGAGCAGCTAGATACATCAAACTGCCACAAAAAGCTCTTTCTTACTTAGCTGTTCGGAATTGCCATATGATCGTAGGTTCTTGAAAACCGTTAGGCACCAAGATTTCCATAAATTTGTGGAGCACCCAATTTAGTAATTTATTTTTGGCAGTCAAAAGTGCACTAACACAACATGTTACTCAACTCATAAGTCAAAAAGAAAATTTTCTTCTAGGAATATTTTTTAAGAGCCCTAGGTGTTTCACTCACCCAAAGGCGATTACGTTAAGCTGAATAAAAAAAATATTGGGCGTTCCATTGGTTTTTAAAATGAGTGCTTCCGCGAGTGAAACCAATGGAAAGCGACTTAAGTTGGGCATTACGGGTTTCGGGATAGCTCTCTCCAGTTTTGCACCCCAAGTCGGTTGAGGTCCTCTTCCACTTAATTGCGCCACCTAAGACGAGGTCTTCTCCTTCCGCGATTTCCCTGCATTGTGCTTTCGAAAACCCGACGAGCCGGAGCGCTGATGTCCATCCGCTGTAGTACAAGTCGCAGCCATCGTAGCTTTGCGATTCGTACTCTTCTGGCTATGCCCATGTCACAGTACAGCTCATACAGCCTGCCGTTGTATCTTCTTCTCCACACATTGTCTTCGCATACGGGACCAAAGATCAGTCGGAGAATTTTTCTTTCGAAACGACCAAAGGCTTCCTCATCCGCTTTCGATAAGGTCCATGCTTCCGCGCCATAAAGCAGGACTGGGATGATCAAGGTCTTTTACAAGGTTACCTTGGTTTTCCTGGAGGGTTTTGTTTCTCAATTGCCTTCTTAACCCATAGAAGCAACGGTTGGCAAGAGTTATTCTCCGTTTGATCTCCGCACTGATGTTGTTTTCCGTGTCTATATAGCGGATCCTAGGTAGACGAAGTCCTGTACTACCTCGAAGTTATGTCTGTCTATTGTGACGTTTTATCCAATTCGTCGATGTTCTGTGTCCTTGTTTGATGACAACATATACTTCGTTTTGCCCTCATTAACGTTTGTTGTTTTGACGTTTGAGTTTCTTACAATCTTTTCAAGTGTGATGTTGAAGAAATCGCATGACAGTTTGTCGCCTTTCCTAAAACCTTTTTCGACATCAAAGGTCTCGGTGAGTTCTTTACCGTCATTGACGGAGCAGCGCGAATTATCCAAAGTAATCCTGCATAGTCGTACGAGTTTTGCAGGGATTCCGAAACTAGAAATGGCTCTGTGCAGCTCATCTCTGTAAATAATGTCATACGCGGCCTTGAAATGGATAAAGAGATGGTGAATATCGATATTATATTCTCGGGTTTTTTTCAAGATCTGCGTAATGTGAAAATTTGGTCTATTGTGGACTTCTCTGGTCTAAAACCGCATTGATAAGGACCTATCAAGTTGTTGACGTGGGGTTTCAGACGTTCACATATTACAGCAGACAAGATCTTATAAGCGACGTTAAGGAGGCTTATCCCTCTATAATTGGCGCAATTGTGAGGGTCTTCCTTCTTTAGGATCGGGCATACTGAGGTTCCATTCATGGGGGATGCTTTCTTCCGACCATATCATCAGCTGGTGCATGCTAACTTTCAACTGGTCGACAGGTACCTTGAAAAGATCGGCATCTAGGTCATCTGCACCTGCAGTTTTATTTGATTTAAGTTTGCATATGGCAAGCAAAAATTCTTCTTTGTCGGGAGGATGTCATTCTTGATCATCATCTAAGTTGAATGGGGCATTCTGCCTGACAGCGGAATTTGTGTCTCTATTTCCGTTAAGCAGTCTGCAGAAGTGATCCCTGCTGGTCTTTACAGGCTTGAGTTCGGGGTTTGCCACCCTGGCAAAATCTTTTTACCTTTTGGTAAAACTTCCGAATCTCGTTCCTGTCATGGCACCTCTCAATTTCCTCAGACGACCGCTTCTCATGCTGCTTCTTTTTCTTTTTGAGAATTCGGTGTTCTTCCCATCTTTTCTCTTTTATATCTCGTTATACTGATCGTAAGCAGCCCTTGTTCGTTTTTGCATCAGCATTTGTCGTGCTTTTTGTTTGGCTGCAACTGCATTTGCCTACCTGCATTCTTCATCGAACCTTGGGTTTCCTTTTGGGGGCCGAGTAAAACCCAGAACCTCAGAGGCAGCGGTTCTGATGGCTTCTTGACACTTCTGCCACAGGTTTTAAATGCTTGATGCTGGCGGCTTGGATTCATGGATAGTTAAAGGGACGCTATAGCTTTCCGACGTCATATCGCTTCACAACGTTAGTTCGTGCGAGTCGTGAAAAAGATATTCTTATTCCTATCTTGGCTAAAACATGGTAGTGGTCCGAGTCAAAGTTGGCCCCTCAGAAAGTTGGGAAATCTATCACTCTATGGAAGAGTGCCTTGCGTCAATCTGGTTGACTGTTGATTGATCTGGGGATCTGGGGATTTAGCCCCGCAGCAAAATCGATTAGCCTTAGTCCGTTTTCGGAGTTTTTATCATGAGCGCTATGCCTATGGATAGTATTTGCAAAAATGTCCTCTTTAACTATTTTTGTGTAAATTCGCCAGAAAGGTTTCGCCGTTATGTTTATGGCACTGCTAATAGTATGAACAATATTAATTAATAATAAATAATATTAAATAATTAATTATAATATAAACATATTATGTTTCTTCGAGGATCCCGAAGAAAAAATCTTTGGAATTCTAGTCTTTCTCTTCTGCGGGGGGCGTGTACGTATATTAGGCTAATGCTATCAATTTTGCCCTGATACGCGGATGGTCACTCTACGCTCATTGACCGGATTTTGGCTGATATCCTTATCACGTATAGCATACTCTTAATGACTAGTCCGCACCTAAATAAGCGTTGTTTTCGTTGCCTGTAGCAAATGTTTTTCATCTTTCGTATGCCTGGCCCATACGATCACACTTTTTGTATGGTGGTTATGTCTACTTTGTAACAGTTAAGGACCTCGCTCTTCTTTGGTGGTTTTAGGTGCTAAACTGTACCGGAGGTTTTTATCCTTTTTCGTTTCTCTGTCTCTGTCTCTGTCTCTGTCTCTGTCTCTGTCTCTGTCTCTGTCTCTGTCTCTGTCTCTGTCTCTGTCTCTGTCTCTGTCTCTTTCTCTGTCTCTGTCTCTGTCTCTGTCTCTGTCTCTGTCTCTGTCTCTGTCTTTGTCTCTGTCTCTGTCTCTGTCTCTGTCTCTGTCTCTGTCTCTGTCTCTGTCTCTGTCTCTGTCTCTGTCTCTGTCTCTGTCTCTGTCTCTGTCTCTGTCTCTGTCTCTGTCTCTGTCTCTGTCTCTGTCTCTGTCTCTGTCTCTGTCTCTGTCTCTGTCTCTGTCTCTGTCTCTGTCTCTGTCTCTGTCTCTGTCTCTGTCTTTGTCTCTGTCTCTGTCTCTGTCTCTGTCTCTGTCTCTGTCTCTGTCTCTGTCTCTGTCTCTGTCTCTGTCTCTGTCTCAGTCTCTGTCTCTGTCTCTGTCTCTGTCTCTGTCTCTGTCTCTGTCTCTGTCTCTGTCTCTGTCTCTGTCTCTGTCTCTGTCTCTGTCTCTGTCTCTGTCTCTGTCTCTGTCTCTGTCTCTGTCTCTGTCTCTGTCTCTGTCTCTGTCTCTGTCTGTCTCTGTCTCTGTCTCTGTCTCTGTCTCTGTCTCTGTATCTGTCTCTGTCTCTGTCTCTGTCTCTTTCTCTGTCTCTGTCTCTGTCTCTGTCTCTGTCTCTGTCTCTGTCTCTGTCTCTGTCTCTGTATTTGTCTCTGTCTCTGTCTCTGTATATGCCTGTCGCTGTCTGTCTCTGTCTGTCTCTGTCTGTCTCTGTCCGTCTCTGTCTGTCTCTGTCTGTCTCTGTCTGTCACTGTCTGTCTCTCTATCTATCTCTATCGTTTTAGAAAACGTGACCAGTGAAATATTTGGTTACCTTTCTAACGCAATAAAACTAAGGAATGTAATAGCCTTCATTGAATTTCGTCATTTTTGGCTGATTCAAAATCGACGTAGTTTAAAGCTTCCTCTTTGTTTGCCGATAGCCATCCTTTTTGCACCAAAATCCATTAGTTCTATTCTTACGAAATGTTAGGCTACAAATAGAAAATAAATAAACCTTTGTCATTTCCTGTTTCTTTTATGATCACAATACAATATCTAGTCACTGAATATACATATTAATTTTGTACACATTAGAGCCTTCTCGTTTTGTATAAGAAAAGCATTGAATCCACCCAACTCTAACGCATCTATTAACGAATTGAATTTAATAGAAAAGGAATTAATTAAAAGATGCAACATCCTCTGACAAGGGATAAAGTTCTCGAATTTCTCGAACGATGCAAGCAGATCAAGTGAAGTCTTTTCATATTTCTCCAATTTCCCTCACAAATCCCTGCAATGTCATCCTCGTTCCTGTATACATCTAACATAAGGTAGGAGAGATTCCTTGTCTATGACCTCTTTAATGCTAGGAATTCGACACCATAAAATTTCAGTTATTAATGGTTTGAGAAGAGAGAAAAGTCTTCATATTCCACAATTGGGTATAGAGCTCTTAGGTATTACGTAAACGGTAGTGGTTGCAGATGAAAGCTATCGAAATTAACGAGCATTCTTCGGTTTATGTATACGTAAAATATGGAAGAATCGTCTTTAAGGATTGCTGGTTTATTTATATCAGTTTGTGTAGCTGTGTAAGAGTAGGTGTAGGTACTAGGTACCTACCTGAAAAAATAAGTTATTCAAATTGCTGCAGTTATATTCATGTGTAGAGATGTACTCATATAGGCACCAAGGGAGAGAGACTTGAATTATATCTGAAAATTTGGTGATTCTGCTGTTGCATTTCCAAAGCGATTATTTTGTTATAGAAAGTACCTGTGTAGATGCATCTGTCCAGTCATGTGTGCGAGTTATTTATGAAAAGCGATTTGTTTTCAAAATTTACTCAAATTCCATCAAAGAAAATTCGATGGAAGTTCTTCGGGAGTAAGAAATGATTTATAAGTGTTGCAGTGGTATGAGGATATTCTGGTTTCCGATAGATAAACAAATGACTTTAGGACAAAAAAGGAAGAAAGGATCCTTGAGCTGTTGTAATTGCAAAGTGCAACATAAAACAAGATGGAGACTCTCACTTCGAAAAGAAAATGAAGTATTTTATTGATATGGTGAAGCTCTAATACCGGTTTAAGATCTGATGCAACCTGCAAGGCAATGTAAGCCATCTTGTGTATGAAAACAAAGACGAATATGAATATAAGTTCATCATAGTAACACAGTGATAATGGTAATCATGTCTGCCTGTTACTGTTACGTGATAGTATGAGGTTCGAATCCCAAATATTTTTTCAATAAGGAATTAAGTTCCTCCAGAGATACTGTCATGGCATTACTACAAAATGTAAATAGACGAATTTTCTTTCGAGAGTCTAGTTTCGCTTATTTAATGTTTTCTTAAGGCACGGTAATTCCAATTGGAAACACAATTTTTGTAAACAATTGAAATGAAAATGCAAGATCAATCGCAAATGGAATAAGCGCGTTATTCGATGCTGTCAATGTTGCCACATTTTTAAGGATGAAGTAATAAAGATGATTAATTATATGAAACTGTTTTCGCATTTGATGATATCATATCTACCACTTAATCTCAACTAATCAATACTTGTAGTTACTCTTCGTTTCTGACAAGTTACAGTTTAGAGAAAGTCTCTAGGTTCCGTTGCACCCACCGTGCTCTGTTGCGCCTATTTATTGTTTTATTTATACAGGGTTTTCGCATGTGACAAAAGTCAGGGACTGATAGGTTGGGTCATGACAGGAAGAAAAAATCGTATGAGAGGGGAAGGGGGTCTATTAATTAAAGTATAAATTGAGGTAGAATTTTATAAAGGGTTTTTCAACAGGGACGCTACAAAAGTAGAGCAACAATGACAGCAAACTACGCCATATTTCCTGCCGTTCTTTTGACATTTCTCTTAAGTAAGGTTTGCCATTTCATGATGAAAAAATATACGAGCCAACCACGAGTCTAAACTATTAAAATTTACTACCGAAATTCGGAGTCAGTGGCCTCCACGTTAAGAGCGCTACGTCCGATTTACGGTCGTCATAATCGTCCTAGCAGATCATCAATAATTGAGCGTCTAGTGGAACAATTTTAATCCACAGGCACAGTACAGTACACAGTGAGACAAAGAAGTGCCCGTAAGTGTCGATAATATTACTGCCGCTGAGGGTTTAGTTGCAGAAAGAATAAAATTTGTCTCTCACACACGTCGTTTTCATGCTTTGGGCATCTCTGTGACGTCATTGTGACGAATTTTTCAAAAATATCTTGGCCTACATCCTTGCAAGATTAAATTGACGCAAGAATTGAAGCCGCTTGATCACCAGAAGCGTCGTATGTTCGTGAATTGGGCTGAGCAACAACTTGAAAATGATTCGGATTTTCATCGAAAAATCATCTTCAGCGATGAGGCTCATTTCTGGCTGTATGGCTTCGTCAATAAACAAAATATGCGGTATTGGTCAGACATCCGAACGGATCACTACCGTTTAATGATAACCGAATATTTTTGGCCCCAATTGGATGATATGGACTTGGAGGGCAGGTGGTTCCAACAGTGAGGCGCCACAAGCCGCACGGCGAATGTTACAATCAATTTATTGGAAGCCAAGTTTGGAGAACGTGTTATCTCACGAAATGGTCCAGTCGCTTGGCTGTCTCGGTCGTGAGATTTGACGCCGTTAGACTATTTCCTGTGGGGCTACGTCAAGTCTATGGTCTATGCCAACAAGCCAGCAACTACTGACGACAGGGGCGAACGCAGAAAAATTTTTCGGGGGGGGTTTTGAAAAAATATATTAAATATTCACGAACAATTTGTTCTTAAAATTTTTATGCTTTTTTTATACTCTGTATTGATTTGCTAGGAACAATCCTAACTAATACTAGGTATAAATGCAAAAGTAGCTCTGTCTGTTCGTCTTTCGATGTTACCATCTCCCGCCCAAACAACTGAACCAATTCAAAAGAAATTTTGTACAGAGGTAGTCTAAGACATGAGAAAAGACATAGACTTCATGTTTTATCCCAATTCCTACGGGAACAGGAACGTAATCGAGAACTTAGAAACTACTGCACCGATTTCAAAAATTCTTCCACCGTTAGAATGCTACACTATCCCCGAGCGAGTAACATAAACTTTAACTCATTCCCATATTCCTATGAGAACGATCACCATATTCCCACGGGAACGAGAGTCGTTCCTAATATTTCAAAATTAAATCTGTCTGTTTTTGTTTTCCTTGTTCCATTATTGTCATGGGAACGGAAGTACTTACGGCAAAACAATTTTATTTGGCAAAAGATGAAAAAAGTAAGAACATCGTGTGCAAAAATGTATGTAGTTAAGTAAAATAATATAACAACAAGTTACTGAAAAATTAAAAATGCTGCCGAAAGCCACTATTCCACGCGGAGGAAGTCGCGGGCACAGCTAGTATTTTATAAAATAAAATCAATGCGCTTTGGAACTTTTGCCATTATATTTATAACGTCCTCATAATCAACCTCAATACTCCTATAGATGTTCAGCAACATCAAACCGTTCAGTCGCTCCTCGCTGGTTCTTCCTCGGAGATAAGTTTTTAATCTGCGCAGACATGAAAAAGATCGCTTGCTTGAAGCCACGGATACCGGAAGTGGTGCACCGATCTACATAAAACAATGAACTGTTTTATATAGGGACGAATCGCAAACATTTAAGGTGTTTATAAAGTTGTTGGGCAGTTTATCGTTTGGCATACTCAAGCAATGTTCATGGGTATGCATATGCTTATTCATACATAAGTATACCCTTTCCTAGTTGCCGTTGTCGATCGCATTCTTATACAGAGTCAGAGCGACTGGCTTTTCGTATGTGTGATGAAAATTTTAATTTTCGTAGATTTCGGTGGCGACTGCCGTTAGCTTTGGAGTGACCGATACGATGTGTTTCGATCGCAACTGCCGTTAGTTTTGAAGCGACAAATGCGATGTGTTTGCAAGTAAGTAGGAAAGTGAATTTTCATATATTTCTATCGCAGGTCCCGTTGTATACGACCAAATACTACCTCCACATCAACATATCAAATTTACTACACTAGAAAAGGGTGATCATGCTAAAAACATACCAAAACCAAAAAGTCATTCCAAAACGTGTGAAATACCTGAAAATTTATTTATCGATAGAAAAGAAATGGCTTCCGCATTTGGAGCGATTTTTTCGTTGACAGAATGAAATTTTCAGATGAATTTTATGTCTCCATGTCTTATATTTTGGTTTTTGTTTTAAAAAACTAGTGGTTTTTTTTTATTTCACAAATTTTGGGGGGGGTTTCAACCCCCAAAACCCCCCCCTGCGTTCGCCCCTGACTGACGAACTTCATACGAATATCGAACGTGAAATTACAGCAGTATCGGGCGATTTATGCTTGAAAACCGTCGAAAATTGGGTTCAGCGTCTGGACTTCTGCAAGCGTGCAAAAGAAATCGAGTTCTATATACATAATGGCATCAAACGCACATTTGCAGGAATAAAGAATTTATATTGATATCCAAAACCGTGATTGTTTTATTAAAAAAAAAAAAGCTTTTGTAACGCTCTTATTGAAAAACCCGATATTAAGTTTGACGGTTTTCTGTGAAACGTCGAACGAGTTAGACTCTTTTTTAAATATTCCTCTTGTCTGATCAAAATGTCCAAACCAAGTACTGATAGTCCGCCGGAATGGTATACTACTTTGTTTTGCCGCCATTTTTTTATACATTAGTGGATAAACATTCGATAAACCAACTTATTTTAATCGTTAAAACATTTTATCAAAATCAATCATCGATTGCTGTGACGATGAGAAAGTTAAGTGATACTTTTGAGAGATGTCTTCCTTCTAACCGGGAGGTTTGTAGTTCGAATCCCATTCCCAATAGAAGCAAAAATGATTTTCACGATTATCGCTTTTAGTGAGGAATTGGCAAGTCAGTTCAATGTTATGAAAATCGCTTTCTCGATTAGCCGTTCGGATTCGGAGAATTGTTGGTCCCCTCCCCCTCACAAAGAGTTGTTGTGAGAAATTCACGCCTCGTGTACCGCATTCTTAATTAAAACTGTATATGGAAACTACACCTTTGCACATGTTAACGGTGCACGTCAGCACCTGGTAAGAATACAACTGTAACTAAAAACACACCTATATTTTGCGTTTAGTTTTAATGACTCCTTTTATTTCACAAATAAATTATAATTTGATAAAAAATAAACAGATTATAAATTATGGTATAAATAAGTCTTAATGGTATGGCCTTTGGCCGTCTACCAGACTGACAATACTTAATTCTCAATTAAAAAATCACAAATAACTTTAAATGTATATAAAAAAAAAAGAAAAGAAACATTATATTCGTTTTGAATTCGATTATTACTTTAAAAAATCTCTTCAATTATAAGTTTTCTGTACCGTAGCGCAGCAATTACATAGTTGTAGAGTTAGTCCCAGTCTTCCTTTCCATTCAGTTTTTTGAACAGTTCAGTTTCATTCAGAATGGGTTCACCGAAATATCTGATTCGAAACTCTTTCAAAATCGGGCAAATTGCAACAAAGTGATGAGTGTCATCATTATAGCAAAGGATTCATTATTCGTCTACAATTATTATGTCCTCAGTCTTATTGATAGTTATAAGAGTTTTTTGTTAAGCCAATTGCGAATACAAAAAACACATGTTTTTAAAAATTCTTTTCCATTTATCTTCTAAAAAAAAATTTTTTAAATAAAAATTCCTTACATTTTTTTGTAAACTGCAAGGAAATCACTTCATAAACTTTCTTCTCTTCTTCAAATACAACTGGGTGTTCATTTCTTAGAAACATTTACTTGAAAAATATAAAAAAAAAATCGGAGTTTTCAATATGTGCTGGTACAATTCCAACGATACTAAATGAAATTTTAATTGATTGGGAAATGTTTAAAAGAATCTTGCTGAAACTGTAAAAGCCTATACTCAAAATGTTTTGAGCTTCTTTTATTACCAACACACAAAGCTTTGGGCTCTAAAACATCCAACCTCAGTTTCATCATTCAATTGTTTTATTCATTTACAGAATTGCAGATCTTATCACTCATTTCTGCTTCATTAACCAATAACGATGTAGGCATTTACATCGATAAATTAAAATTCTACTCCACATTTGGAAATAGTTTTTAAACTATAGTGCATTGTCATAATTTCAAAAAAAAAAAAAAAAAAACAGATAAAAGCAATTAGGAAGCCATCGCTCATGCATCAATTGTGCGGTGAGCAAGTAATCAATAGTTTGTGTGGTCATTTAATTTGCTTATAAATAAGCGTTGGAAAAAAAACTGCACGAACTTTCAATATAACCGTCAATCAAAACAAAACCATTGCAGGGAATATTAAAATTTAATTAATGTTATCGCCTCATAATCCCAGCCAACGTTTAATGAAACAAAAAACAAATGAAAAAAAAAAACAAAACACAAAATAATACCCCAGCGATTTTGGTGTGAACGGATTTTTTTTTTTAAATGGTATTTGGTAATTTGGAGTAACCCAACTAACAAGCTCTTGAGAGCAGAACTCTTGAAATCTGAAAAAAAGTTCCCAAAAGATTCTTTTAGATACCATAGCTAGGCTTAAGAATAAAGATCCAATTTTTGTACTTGTAACAGGATTATATATACTTACAGTCCTATAACAATCTTGTTGTGTATTATATTATTATTATATTATTATATATTATTATATTATATATACTTACAGTCCTATAACAATCTTGTGTGTTAAGCTCTTGGTATTGTTTTGAAGTATCTACATTCCCATAACAAGACTTATTTAAGAGCTTAAGTCAGTTTACACTTATATGAAAAACCTTATAGGAGTTCCGTTTTAAACCTCTTGTAACAAGAAACTGTGAAGAGTTCAAATAATTAAATTCTTGTTATAGGATCCTTATGAGAGCATTGTTGCTTTAAAGCTTGTTATAGGATTTGCATAACCAAAAGCATATTCCAGTTTGTAAAGAATGTCATTTCACTAATCGATCTCAAGTTAAGTGGACATATATGGAGAAATTCGTATATGATAGACAAACTCTTCATTTATTTGTTTTTTTGTCTCAGGTTTAAATGCTTATTTTGCACAGAATTTCTGAAAATATTCTTTAATAGTTAAACAAGTTCTTGCAATTTTTTTTTTTTTGCATCTCAGAGACTTAAGCGGTACTGAACTTAGAGCAAGCTCATTTGTACACACTTATATCATCACTTATTATCTACGCTCTTCATCATTGAAGCAAGTGTTAGTGGTTAGTAAATAACGCCAACACAAGCACAAAGAGAACGTATACGATGAAAAAAAATAAAAGACATTACAATTTTTAACTAAAAAAAGTACATTAATAAATACAACAAACATTATTAAGCACCAACTATACATAAATAAGAACAGAAATTAAATTACAATAACGAAATCCTAACTAATATTATAAATGTGAAAGTCACTCTGTCTGTCCGGCTTTCTATGTTACCATCTCCCGCCCAAACTACTGAACCGATTCTAATAAAATTTGATACAGAGATAGTCTAAGGCTTGAGGAAGGACATAGGCTATATATTTTATCTCTAAGTTCCCATGGGAACGGGAACGTATACGGGAACTTAGAAACTACAACACCGATTTCAAAAATTCTTCCACCGTTAGAATGCTACACTATCACTGAGTAACATAAATTGTAAGTCATCCCCATATTCCTACGGGAACGGTTACCATATTTCCACGGGAAACTCCCATTCCCGTGGAAATATGGTAACCGTTCTTTACTAATATCATAAGTCTGAAATGAAATCTGTCTGTCCGCCCAAACTATTAAACCTATTTATAGGTATTTTGGTACAGAGATATAGTCTTGAGCCTGAAGATGGACATAGGCTATATATATTATGCCTGTATTCCCACAAGAATGCAAACGTAAACGGAAACCTAGAAACTACTGAACTGATTTCAAGAATTATTTACCCGCTAGAATGCTACACTATCTCCAAGTAACATAAACTTTAATTTATCCCGATATTCCCATGGGAACGGAAGTACTTACTAACATTATAGATCCAAAATCAACTCCGTCTATCTGTTTTTCTTTGTTACCTATGAACCTATTTGTATGAATTTTAGTGTAGAGATAGTTTTGAACCTGAAGAAGGACCAGGGCTGTATTTGTTTTCCCAATATTCCTACGGGAACGGCAACGTAAACCGGAACCTTGAAGCTACTGGATCGATTTTAAAAGTTCTTTCACCGTGAGGTGATTTCTGTCAAATTGTCGATTACACAGTTGACCTGAGAAGAAACGTCTATCTTGATCTTCAAATAAATATTGGCAATAGGTAATGACTTTGTAAAAGTCAATTTCGGCGCCGACTAAAGAGATAGTTAACCATATAAACTAATAAATTATGTTTGACGTACTGGGGGATGTTGTCGAATGTCTATCAGTTAACAATATTATGGACACTGAAAAAGTCATCACATACACTACAGAGTTTCTCAATTCCTTAGAATTATCAGGATTGGCTGCTAATTGGTGTTCCAGTGCCAATAATGTAAAAAGTAATCTAGAATTGTACACAGTTACAAATTACACATCTGGGATGTGGCATTATAAAAGTTTTAATAATGACTGGAACAGCGAAAGGAGAAAACTATTGATTCCCCGTATTTCTTTCATTCCCACTGAATAGTCATTTTAGTTTAAGAGTGTATCAAACTCGCAAAAACTTTTTATTTGACAAAAGAAAGAAAAAGTAAGAACGTCGTGTGCAAAAATGTACTGAAATAAAATAATATAACAATAGTTTACTAAAACGCATAAAAAATTAAAAATGCTGCCGAAAGTCACTATTCCACGCGGACGAAGTCGCGGGCACAGCTAGTATCAAATATAAGTCATGCAGGTGGCACACTGGTTCTTAGTTTTAATTTTAAAGTATTTTTACTTAGGTTGAAATCGGAAACAAAAGGATAGGAGTTAGATAACCTACTCATGCGAGCTAATGGCTCATGCATGCCATAGTTAGTTCTGTGGTGGGAGCAATGTTAAAACTCTAAATTACGTAGTTGGTGAGATCCTCCACGATAGTTGAAACTAATGTGGGAAAGCAATTCAGCATCAGTTGAACCGGTTATTATTTAATGAAAAAAAAAACTAAATCATTGTTAATTCGTCTCTCTGAGAGAGTTTGAAGATTTAATAGGCGAATACGATTTTCGTAAGGAGGAAGATTGAAAGGATCTTCCCAAGGAAGACCTTTGAGAGCGAAACGTATGAAACTGTGCTGTAGTGCTTCGATTCGAGATTTATGAATATCATAAAATGGTGACCACACCTGAGACGCATATTCTAGATGCGGACGAACATAACAGTTATATAAAGAGAGGGTGACAAAGGGGTTATTAAATTCTTTTGCCCATCGCTTAATAAAGCCAAGCATTGAATTTGATTTGTTAATAATGAGGTTGATGTGTTCATTAAACTCGAGGTTGGTACTAAATAGAACACCGAGGTCACGGAATCTAAGAACTTGAGATAGGGATTGTTGCGATATTGAATATTCTCCAATACTTGGCGATCTTTTGCGGGAGAAGGTCATACTTTGGCACTTGGAAGCGTTCAAACTAAGTCCGTTTTTAGAACACCATAGAACAAAACTGTCGATATCTTTTTGTAAGAAGTCTCGAAGCATTTTTGATGGTTTTAAAAATCTTCATATCATCTGCAAAGATTAAAATGTCGCTATAGGAAATGCAAGAAATGGACCAAGAAAAAGGGACCAAGATGACTTTCTTGTGGCACACCAGACAAAGCATGAAAGGTTTTGATAAAACATTTCGAAATTTGACTTCATAAGACCTATTTTTTAGGTAGGAGCTTATCCAAACAATAAATAATGGGGGAAATCCAAATGCTTTTAGTTTATATAGTATAATATTATGAGACAGTTGGTCAAACGCCTTAGAGAACTCAGTGTAAATGCAGTCAAGCTCGTTCTCACATTCAAGGGCGTTAGAACATTTTTGATAAAAAGATAGGAGGTTGGTAGCCGTCGATCTTCTTTGCATAAATCCATGCTGCTGATGGCAGATAACATTCCTTGCAAAGAAGGATAGGCTTTCGCAGACTACTTGTTCAAATAGCTTTGGTATGCATGAGAGCTTTGAAATTGGCCTGTAGTTTTTTATATCAATTTTTTCACAATTCTTGAAAACAGGTGTTATAAAAGATTTTTTCCAAAGAGTGGGAAATATTCCAGGTTTTAAAGAAAGCTTGAAAAGATATTCAAGTGGAAGTGATAAACGTGAAGAACACTTTTTTAAAACAATTCGCGGAATTGAGTCGGACCAGAAGAAACGTCATCTTTAAGAGAAGAAAGGAAGTAAGTAATTCTGTCTCTGTGAATAGGGATACTATTGAAATTCACTTGCGAGCAGTGAGTTAAATACTGAAAAAAATGTTCAATAATTTCTAAATTCGTACTACAAAAAGATCCACAAAAATGGTTTGCAAAGGCATCGCAAATCTCAGGAGTATTTTTTAAAGAAGTGCTATTAAAATCATAGTTGAGGGGATACCCTCGAGCTTACAAACGACCAAAAACTTTTTGGGTCATTTTTCAGAGAGCACCCCATTTGATTGACATAGTTAGAGTATAGATTTTGAGAAAGTGTTTTAAAGTCTTCAAAAAGACTTATGAATAGTTGGTGGTCAGTTGGAGAGAGAGTAGTTAAATAGATCAATCCAAGCTTTGTTTCTTTTGTTCCTTAGAGCCTTTAATTCCTTGGCAAACCACGGCTGACTGAAACTACTATTTCTAAGCAACTTTTGGGGAATTGTTTTTTTCATGCTATTTTCTTAAATCGAGTAGAAGCAAGCGACTGCTTCGTCAATATTTGCAACAGTTGATATATTTTCAATACCAGCAATGCATAATTCATTCGATAGCAAATCGAAATACGCTTTTCGAAAGTCAAAAGTATATACAAAGTCTTTTAAACTATTAATATCTCGAGAGACGTTGCTAAATTAATAAAAATATCTAAAGGGGGATGGAAATCATCAATTCTAGTAATGCCCGAATTTGATTGAAGAACTAACGTGCTAGTAGCCTCGGATGAGAAAACTAAATCTAACATACGATTTTGATAGTTTCTAATACAGCTAACTTGCTGTAAGTCAGTAGAAATAATATTATCTAAACAAGAAAGCTCACTCTGTGGTGAAGTTGGAGTTGAAGGAAGTTTTGGAAAGATCCATCGTCAGAGGGTAACCATTGAACGTATGGTATATTAAAGTCACCAACTAAAAGAATTTGGCTTTCTAAGTCAGACAATTCAAAAATATGATCCAAAATCAGGGCCAGTTCAGTATAAGCTGAGGCTGAACTTTTTGGAACAATATATACATTTACAATAAAAATATTTTTTAACAGTGTACAGACTTTCACACAAACAACATCAATAGACAGTTCAAACTGAAAGTGTATACGAGACGACATATATGTGTTCCTGACCGAAATCAAAACACAACCCCCGACATCATCTGGTCTGTCTACGTGCCGATCTTTGCGGTAGATCGAGAATTCAGGACTCAAGATTTCGGTGTTCAAGTGACTTGAGTTTAGCCAAGTTTGAGTCAAAGCAAATACGTCATGTTTGAAAACGTGGGAGTTAACATACAAATCAGCAGTTTTACTGCGAAGACCTCTTACGTTTTGATAAAAGAGGGAAAATCCAATTAGTTTTTTGGAGCAGTATTAGTAACCAATTTGTTTTTAACTCTCCTGTTGATGGAAAATTTTTTAACAAGAGCACCACCAGGCCAAGAGTTACTGTCACAAATAGAGTCGAAAGACGAGGGCGAGACAAGCAATTTGAACGAGGACACAAAGCTATCAGTTTTACTTATCTTACTACATTTAATAAAATTTTCATTAGGAATCAATTTCTTTGAAACGAGATAATGCAAAATATCGTTTGTATTAAGATCTGGCCTAAGCCGAGACACACAAATTAATTTCGGTTTTGGAACCGTCTCTATTGGTATGAAAGATGCACCAGACTCTGGTTCAGAACTGGAATTAGTTGACAACGATCTATTTTCGAGATCCACTATCTCAACTACTAGTTCCATCGGGACAGAAGGACCATTAACTTTGACAGAGTTGCTTCTCAATGTCTTGCGCTTTGAAGGAGGACTCCAATTTTTTTTTCGTATTTTTTTAATTGTATTATATGTCATTATCTTTATAATTTTTCAGTTCTTTTGGAATAGTAAGTGATAATTCACCATCTCCATATTATTTTGGTTAGCACAATGGATATTTAAACATTTTTTTGGGATTTTCTACTATGAACGACTGCCGAAGTACAAGTTGGGTTTGTATAAATGGAGCAGACTTATACCCAGCTTGATTACAATTGGTGACTAGCTCTTCAATATAAAATTGTGTTTACACCAGTAGATAGAAAGATAATGTTTTTTATTTCAATAAATTTTTACAAAATTAATACAATATAAAGAACATGGCTGTGCTGCCGTCTGCCTAACTGGAAGGTTAGTTGTGTTTGTGTTAGTGTTTACACCAGTAAAGGATATTCTTATTTTTCTGAGTGCCGAACACTCGTTTAAAGGGCAAGTCATATTTTGGATCAAGAAATTTAGATAAAGCCATACGTAATTAACGATAAAAACATTAAATTATACACAATTGTGAAGAAATGTTCAAGTGTTTTTATTTTTAGTTTTGAATGCGTTAAACGGCTGTCAGATTAGAATAGCATCCTCTACTCGTCGTCCTTTTTTATCAATCCTTCTACCTGAAAAGACCAGGAAATGAATCCATGAATTTAGTACCTATGAAAGACTTCAAAAATACTTATTTTTGGTGTGAGAGCCTAATAAAAACACGAGCCCAAAAACTCCATTACATAACATTGTCCGCCTTTTACATAACTTCATATTCAATCCAGAGGGCGATATCTGTTTAATTTACACTTAGATCTAATCCTAAAAAAGCATTTTAGGTCCTATAAAAAGTATTTTGCTCTCATAACGAAACTCTGATTCTTGGCTTTTACAAACTCTGCTCTCTTAATAGTCTTTTAAGAAGAGTAAAGATAACTTAGCTCTCATAAAGGTGTAAATGGAAGATTTAAGCTCTCGTCAGCGGTAGCCATATTGCCATATTACAAAATGCAAACAGAATGTTTCGATGCGCTTTTAGAGTGACCATCCATAAGAAATTGCAACTTCGATGAAATAACTTTAGCAGGCTTTCCAAAATTCACTGAGTAAAATTTTTTTGCTTGGCTTGGTTATGTTTTCATTTTGTGTTGCGACTGCAATTAATATATATTTTGTATAGTAACAAAATAATATTAAGGTGCAGTTCATATGTGGCTTAAGCCATATATTACTCAACTAATTTTGGTTGAAGAAACAAAGTCTCTAGTTCTCGTTGACGTCAGTTAGATCTAATAAACTCTTTGCTAATTAATTTGAAATGGATAACAGTTCCAAGAACAATAGCATCTGCTACAGAATCTGTCAATGTCCATTTAATTTCTTGTGCACCAAACTGAGTGAACAATCTTTAAGTTTATTAAACTCTGAAGACTGCTTGTTTTGGAAATGTGATTCGTGCAAAAAGTTGTCAATCTTATCTTGCATGACTAAAATTCAAGAACTATTTTCCTTTTTTATTGAAAATAAAAGTGAATTCGAAAAGCTATTTTCCTCCTATAACTCTAGTGCAGCAAAAAGCTCTCGTGTCACCCGCTCTAGAATGAAGAGCAATATACCTGAAAACAATAACAAAACAAATACGAACGTGTCACTGATCAAAAGTTGAAGTGTTTCTTTTTCCCCTGCACAAATGCGAAGCGTATCCCCCCTCGTCGTACCCAATACCAATAAGAATAAACCAGCTCGAACACAAATTGGTAAAAGTGCAATAAAACTTCTTCGTTAAAATCCAAAGCAAAAGCTCAGCTTAACACCGGCTCTATTGACAGTGGGATAGTTGATAATGCTCTTGCTGTTGAATCGGTGCCGTGAAATAAGGTCGAAGGCAATAAGGCCGAATCGGTCTTATTACCTTTTTTGGGAAATAAGGCCGAAAACAACAACAAAAATATTTTTCTACCTTATTTCCTATTGAAAACGTAATAATGTCGAAAAGAAAAAACGAAAATATTTGACAAAAATAAGAATGCCAAAAGTTGAGAAATAAAGTCGAAATCCGTTGAGTAATAAAATCGAATTTAATTTCTGTTGGATAAAGAAGAAAGAAATTATAGGGCCCGCTTTTCTTCTCCGCTACGGGACTGGAGAGTTGAAATTTTTTTTACAGATTGGGGGGGGGGGGGGCGTTTATTAGTTTTGTGGTTAGTGCGCGGGGTCGGCGCGGTGTAAACGCGAGGTCAGCGTGAAGTCGGCACGAGGTCGGCGCGGCTGTTATTAGTTTTGTGGTTAGAAAATTAAATTTTTTTATGAATTTCTAACCACAAAACTAATAATAGCTTAAAATTCGTGCGAATTTTAAGCTATTATTAGTTTTGTGGTTAGAAATTCATAAAAAAATTTAATTTTCTAACCACAAAACTAATAACAGCCGCGCCGACCTCGTGCCGACTTCGCGCTTACCCCGCGCCGATCCCGCGCCGACTCTGCGCAGACTCCGCCCCGGCTGCGCGTCGCACCGGGACGCCCCCTCCCCCCCCCCCCTCATCCCACGGATGAAAAGTTCAACTCTTTAAATCCAATGTTCCTCAGAACATTTCTGTTTCTACCAAAAGTAAATGCCTTTATAAACAATGATTGCAAAATATTAAACAAAGAAATAAAGTCGAATTCTACTGAGAAATAAAGTCGAAAGCTATTTTCGACAAATTTAGTGCCACAATGGTTTTCGACCTTATTTCCCAAAATTGGTAATAAGGTCGAAAAGAAAATTCGACCTTATTGCCTTCGACCTTATTTCACGGCACCGTTGAATCTGCTGCACATGATAACACGTTGGCTTCTTGCTCTTACTCTTTGTCTGTTGGCTCGGATAATGTTGATAAGAGTGCACTCGCCGAAAATTCTAATCTGTGCGTAGATTCTTCTCTCTTGAAGATCTCCGATGTTGTATTGGACGATGATGTTGCTATTGATGCTGTTGGAGAAAAAGATGCTACTGGTGCCATTGATGTTGCTGATGATGATGTTGCTGTTGTTGCAGTTAATGCTGCTACGTTGGATGTTGCTTACACTCATAATTTTATTGATGTTTGTAATGTTGTGAATGCTGCTGAAGCTACCACGCTGGCTGATGTTACGCGTTCGGATAATGTTCTTGTTTCCGATAGAAACCAATATAAAAAAGTAATTCTTGGATCAAATACTTGCCAGAGTGATCTGAAAGTAGCTTATAAACTGAAATGGTATCATATTGGTAGTTTTAAAAGCTCTACAACTGCTGATGATATTCTTAAGTTCATTGCTACAAATCTTAGAGTAAAGTCATCTCAAATTTTATGCCATAAACTGATTCGACTTGAGGATAATGATCGCAAACTTAATTTTGTAAATTTTAAGATCGGTGTACCGGTTGAAATTGCAAACTTGATCTTTATTGACACTTTTTGGCCAACAGGTGTTAAGATTCGCCCATTTATGTTCAAGCCAAAAAACTTAACAGGAAAATTATCTGCGAATCCAATGACCTAATTTCGTTTGATCACTCATCTTGGCAAGATATTCCAGCGTTAAAAATTTACTATCATAATGCCAGTGGTATCCGAACAAAAGTCGTTGATCTTTTTAATAACTCCTGTCATTGTTTTTATGACATTATTGTGATTGTTGAATCATGGCTTTATAATGGAATTACATCAACCGAAATCTTTGACTGCAGATTGTACAGCGTTTATCGTCTCGACCGCTGCAAATCTTCTAAGGAACGTGGAGGTGGAATTATTGTAGCTGTCCGGAATCATTTTTCTTGTAACGAAATTAATCTTCCTATTGAAGACATAGAACAAATTTGCATATCAGTTACAGTAAATACTCTTCCTAAATCAAATATATTTTTTCTAGTAAGTTATGTGCCTTCAGGCAGCTGTCTTGATATATATGAAAAACATATAAACATAAACATTGAACATGTAAATAATCTTTGCTTGGATTCTGATAATATTTGTGTTATAGGTGATTTTAATTTATCTAATGTAAGATGGATTTGGTCTGAATCTGATAAGATGTTAATTCCTTTTAATATGAAAACTGATTTTGAGCTCACATTTATTGATTATATTTATTCGTTAAATTTAATTCAACTAAATGATATTCCTAATTCTCTGATGAAAATATTAGATTTAATTTGTATATGCTGTGATGATTTGCGAAGTAATGTGATTAAGGCTCCTTTTTCTTTGTTAAATAACTCAATGCACCATAAGGAATTAATGTTTGAAATTAAATATTATGCTTATTCGTTAAACGATATAAATTTAAACTGTAGATACTTTAATTTTGTTAAATCCAATTTCCCTGATTTAAATAACTATCTCTCCAACATTGACTGGTGTAACGAACTTTTGTCTTTAGATCTGCAATCTATGTATGGTCGCTTCACTGAGATATTGGCAATGTGTTTCGATAAGTTTACCCCTCTTATGCATAAAAAAAGGTCGTCTGAACCACCGTGGAGTAATAAACAGCTCAGTAATCTTAAAAAGCTTAAACGTAAGGCTTATGCAAAATACAAGAAATCAAAAAGTCAAGCTAATTATCTAATCTTTAGTAAACTTCGTAAAAACTTTGTCGTTCTCAGTAAATTTCTATATAGATCATATATATATATACCGAATTCTATGTTCTATAGAGATGTTGAGTCTGCTAATTTAAAATCAACGGTAGACTTGTTTGCAGAATTTTTCCAATCGGTTTATACTTCTTCTACATTCAATAGTAGCTCATTGAATAATGTGGTGAATAAAATTGATGTTGGAAGTATCCAATTAAATCATGAAGAAATTATAATTGCGATTAATTCTCTCAAGCCAAACTCCAACCCTGGTCCAGATGGTATACCTGCCATAGTTCTCAAAAATTGTTGTAATTCAATCTATCTACCGTTGCTCACTATTTTCAATAAATCGCTTCAGGAAGGTTACTTCTTAGAGGAATGGAAACTCTCGTATCTAGTGCCCATTTACAAATCTGGTGCTAAGAATAATATTGAAAATTATAGAGGTATCTGTAAACTTTCTGCTATTCCTAAATTGTTTGAAAGTTTAGTGAAAGGAAAACTTGTTTTTCTAACATCCGAGTTCTTGTCACCAGAACAGCATGGCTTTGTATCTGGTAGGTCTACTGTAACAAATTTAGCGCATTTTGTATCTTATGTCACTAATTCCATGGAAGAAAAATTTCAAGTAGATGCTGTGTACACCGACTTCAGTAAGGCTTTTGACTCTGTCAACCACCAAACACTTCTGAAAAAGCTTGAAGTATTTGGATTTCACTCTAATTTGCTAGGTTGGTTGGCATCTTACCTCACTCATAGAAGTCAACAAGTGCAAATAAATATTACCTGCTCTAGGAAAATTATTTGTTCATCAGGTGTTCCTCAGGGAAGCCACCTTGGCCCCCTTCTCTTCATTATCTTTATTAATGATATTGTTTCAGTCATAAGACATTGTGACGATTTAAAACTTTTCTTAAAAATTAAAACTTTTGAAGATTGCCAGTTGATTCAGTCTGACCTTAATGGCTTGTCCAATTGGTGCCATATAAATGGTCTAAGACTCAATATCAAAAAGTGTAATGCAATCTCTTTCTCACGAAAAACACTCAATCTATTATTTGACTATGCTATCGATTCTAAGCCAGTAAATCGTCTTTCACAAGTTAATGATTTAGGCATTATACTTGATTCCGCCTTTTCTTTTAAATTACATTTTGAATACCTAATCTCTAAGGCCAACTCGTTGGTGGGATTCATTAAGCGTAATGCAAAGGATTTCAGAGATCCTTATGTACTTCTTTGTTTATATAACTCTCTTGCTAGGTCGGTTCTAGAATATGCAGATGTTATTTGGAGCCCAGCATATAACGCTCATTCTATCCGACTAGAAAAAATTCAAAGGAAATTCACCAAATTCATATTTATACAAATGCGCTGGAGCTTTTCTCCTGATTATAAGGCTAGATGCCAATTACTGGGCATAAAATCTCTAGAATCTCGAAGAAAAATTCATGGTGTTATGTTCATTAGAGATTTACTGTGCTACCACATAAAGTGTCCATCTCTTCTTGCACTGGTTCCAATTTATGTTCCCGCTAGAACACTAAGAGCTAGAATTTTTTTATTTGAAAGAACGCACAAAACCAGGTATGGAAGTAATGCGCCCTTATCCAGATCAATTGTTTCTTTCAATGAAGTGTCTTTAAATATTGATTTTTCATGCCTTACACGTGAAAATTTTAAATTCCAATTATTGTACTTAATTACATTTTAAGTTATTTTTGTAGAGCCTACAATTTAATTATGTATATGTATCTGTTAGCTGTAAAACTGCTTGTAGATAAATAAATAAATAAATAAATAAATAAATAAATAAATTTGTCATAGTTTTCTGTAATGAAAAGATTGTGAACATGTTTCTGTTGGCTTACCATATATATGGCATATAATGAAATGCGTTGGACTTTTTACACGTATGAGCAATGTGTCTCTATTTGAAGACAATATTTTTACAAAATTATGGACATTTTTGGCACACCACTTCTGCCGGTCGTGTAACGACTGACGCATTTTGTCAATTTTTTCTGTCTGTTCTCGTCACTATTTGTCAGAATGGTTGCCACTCATTTATGACAGCAAAATACTGACAGAGAACCTGATGTAAAATGCTATCAGTTCACAGTTTGACATGCTGCCAGAAAGAAAGAAATTTTTTCTGGCAGGCTGTCAGTATTTTCTGACAGAAACTGATGGGGTGTGAATGGTATACCAGAATTATCCATAATTTTGTCAAAATTATGACCGAAAAAAACTGACAAATTTTTCAGTCGTATAAGTCTGGCATTACATTTCGAAAATTTATGCCAAGAAATCCCTGACGAAAACTATATTGGTGTAGTAAAATAATGTAAAATGCTAACATAATATATTTGCACAATTTTGTAAATGATTGCAAAAAATATTGACAGATAACCTGCTTAGAAAACTGCCAGTATTATAGCTCGTTTTTTTCCGAAGCAAAATGTTTGAATTAGTAGAAAAAGCTCCACAAATTGGAATAAACTGTAGGGGGTCACAAACAAAAATTGAAAAGAAATTGTGTGGGGGAAGACGGACATGAAAAAATTGAAGAGAAATCGTGTGGGGGACCACATAAAAAAACGAAAACTTATCAGGCTCCCAGAAATTGGAATAAACTGTAGGGGGTCACAAGAAAAAGTTTAAAAGAAATTTTGTGGGGACGACATGAAAAAATTTAAGAGAAATCGTGTGGGGGACCACATAAAAAAACGAAAACCACAAATTGGAATAAACTGTACCCCTACAGCACAAGAAAAAATTGAAAAGAAATTGTGTGGGGGACGACATGAAAAAATTGAAGAGAAATCGTGTGGGGGGCCACATAAAAAAACGAAAACTTATCAGGCTCCCACAAATTGGAATAAACTGTAGAGGGTCACAAGAAAAAGTTGAAAAGAAATTGTGTGAAAAAATTGAAGAGAAATCGTGTGGGGGACCACATAAAAAAACGAAAACTTATCAGGCTCCCACAAATTTGAGTAAACTGTAGTGGGTAGTAATTAATAAATAGTAAATAGGGTGGCGCTACAGAGCGAGGAGCCCCTGGAGTTATAAAAGGGTCATTGCATTATCGCGGGTGCAACATTTAGACGCCTGTTTTAGTTTAACCTAATGAAATAAAAAACATTTTTAATTTCATTAGTCTATGAAAGACTACATTTTAATATGTTTATTTTATATTAATTAACAAATTTTTTAATATAGTACTCGAAAAGCTAGGAGAAAGGTTCAAATTGCCATCGCGGGTGCAACAAGTTTGGCCCAACCTTTCCAGATCACAAACAAAAAACACATAAATCTGTTAATTCTTACATATTTAATATACTATGCCTAAATGTTTTGAAATATATTAAAGTAACAAGGAACATAAAATAAAAACTCTAAACAAAACAAAAATAAACAATGAATTATTATTTTTTTCAATAATTGCGGGTGCAACACTAAATTATCGCGGGTGCAACCAGTCTAATTTAAGTGAACATAAACATCAATTTTACTTATATAGGAACCAAATAAGAGATCAAATCATATTAATTACTAACAGTTATACTTTTTTTGTCGTTTAAATTAATTATTTCTTTTGAAATACGTCATCGATCGATAATATCGATAATTTAGTGTCGAGCGAATTTTTTTATTTTCACACCCAAAATTGATTATCTGATGGAAAAAACAAAAAAAAAAAAAAGAAAAGATTGCGCCTGCTGCGTTTCGTGCAGATGATGACGATCATTTTTGTTTATCATTCACCTTTAAACTTAAAGTATGAATGTACATATAAATATGCATACATACATATGTATTTATGTTTATGTATTCTTTTATCTACTATTATAGATATCCAATTGAAAATCTTTTCTTCGAAAACTGATAATGATAATGTTTTAGAAAATCTCAACGTCATTTTAATTTAACATCTTTGCAAATGTTTCCAAATTATAAATATTATTTATAATTCTTTTTTAAGAAATCTCAATCTTTATTTTAACTAAATGTAAATTAAAATGTTTTTACTCACGTGGTTATCATGCGCGAAGTGCACAATTAACAATTGCTTGTAACCGCAAGAAGGTACAACACTAAAAGTACCATATAAGAGATAGTTCCTGCTCGAACCATTTTCCAAATTTTGAATTGCGGCTGCTATCGTCGGTGAAAGAAGTATTGTGTATGCAAAATTTTCTTCTACTATAGTGCTTTGATAGAAGGGCTTGCTGTCATAGCGGGATACTCTAAATTTGTTCATTACAGCCTCACTTTTGAATAAATCAAACACTTCTTTAGCATTAACCGGTGTTTTCGGAATAGATTTGTTTCTTATTAGAATCAAATTTCTCCTTATCTTTCCAAACGGCACCTTATGAAAATAAACCATTTTTAAACAGATGTGTATAGGTAAAACCTTGTTGCTTTAAATAATGTTATTGATCAAATTTTAGTTGATTATAAAAGTAAGTGTGTTCATAATTGTGGACATTCATACGAATGCATCTATCCTTAAAATGAAAATTTATACCAAAGTCATTGTGTATTTTTAAGAAACATCAATGAATACCTTACCTGTGGTGTATGCGGAGCACTCACACTGGCGTTTACCTCGTCAAACACTTCGCGAATACCACTTTTTTTTTGTGAGACGTTTTCACGTTCTTTTTTAATTTTATTAATATGGTTCATTTTTAATTTTAATTGTTCATTATTAGGATGATTATGCACAGCACGTTTTTTAGGTATTCGTACCAAATTAACATTATTGAAATCAATGACAGCGCTTGCATTACAATTTTGATCATAGCACTCATAGTATGTACTGGTTTTTGAATTATATTTAATTCTATATATTTGTTTAATATCTGGAATGTAAAGCAGTTTACTTGCTCTTTTTAATCCTTCTAAAAATTCAAAATTATAAATTTCTGACGTGTCCACCATGATCAAGTCCACTCTGCACTTTGTAACAAAATTAAGAATGAGGAGATCGCAAACAACTTCTTAGAATAAGTAAAGCAATTGGCAATTTGTCACGTTAGTCTCTTCTTTCATGGTTGCCAGCCACTTTAAATTAAATTCGTTCAAAAATAAAGCAATATACATAAATACATATACCAAATACAAAATATAAAGTAAAAATTTTTTATAAATTTATAAATGCGTGTGTATGTTTATTTATAAATTCTTGTTTTTATCCTATTAATGTGTGTAAATATTAAGAACTAAGAAATAAAATAGATATTGAAATGGTTGCATATTACCAAATTGGCAGCCATGAATATACTTGTACAAATTCCTTGCAACTGTAAAATTAGTTACTTACAAAAAAAAAAGAAAACAAGACGACAAAAAAAGGTTCAGTTAAATAGCCTTGAACTAAAAAGCCGATCCAAAATATACGCATAACATTTTGTTTTTGCTCGAAACACCTGCAAAAAATATGGTCAAACGACTCTTTGAAAATGTGTCAATTGACCATATTCTAATATATGGCCATTTGTCACTTTGAAAAGCGTCATTTGGCCATTTGGCTAAATGACACAAAAAAATATGGCAAAATGACACATTGCCAAAGCGACAAATGGCCATATGGCCATGTGACACAATTGAAAAGTGTCAAATGGCCATATTTTGAAATATGGCCATATGGCACATGGCCAAATGTCATGGCACCACATAAAACTGCATTTTCAACCGCAAATGGACATTACCAGTTTACTCGAATGCCATTCGGATTAAAAAATGCCCCAGCATCATTTCAAAAAATGATGAACGAAGTTTTGTCAGATTATATAAACAGAATCTGTGTAGTGTCTCTCGATGATATTTTGATATTTTCAACCTCGTTACAAGAACATATTGATTCATTGAACAAATTCTTAAAAAGGTTAAAAGAATTCAATTTAAAAGTTCAGATTGATAAATGTAGTTTTTTGAAAAGAGAGACCGAGTATTTGGGCCACATAATTTCAGAAGATGGTGTAAAACCAAATCCAAACAAAATTGAAGCTATTCAGAAAATTGAATTGCCAAACACTGTCAAGCAAATCAAATCATTTTTAGGAGTCACTGGATTCTATCGAAAATTTATCAAAGACTATTCTCGAGTTGCTCTTCCACTGACCAGATGTCTTAAAAAAAGTGCAAAAATTAACACAAAAGATATACACTATATTGAGTCATTTAACAAACTCAAATCACTCATAAGTAGTTGTCCAGTTTTAATTTACCCAGATTTTTCAAAAACTTTTACGTTGACAACGGATGCAAGTAATGGTGCTCTAGGAGCAGTTTTGTCACAAAATCAACATCCAGTTGCTTTTGCTTCAAGAACTTTAAACCAACATGAAACTCACTACAGCACTATTGAAAAAGAGCTTTTGTCAATAGTTTGGGGAACTAAATATTTTAGGCCATATTTATTTGGAAGAAAATTTAAAGTTCAAACCGACCATCGTCCATTAGTATGGTTACAATCCCTGAAAGAACTTAACTCTAAGCTTCAACGCTGGAAAATAAAATTAAATGAATATGATTTTGATGTAGAGTACATTAAAGGTAAAGAAAACTATGTAGCTGATTTTCTAAACCGTTTAGAAATTCATTGCCTTGAAAGTGACGAAATAAGATCAGACATTGCTACAATACATAGTGGTATTGAGAATTTGAATGACCATATTTACATAACTGAAACTCCTTTAAATGTATATAGAAATCAAATAGTTGTAGTAAAATCGAATGCAAATACGTATAAAAATGAAATTTTATTTAATAAGAAGAGAAGAGTAACTATTTCATTGACAGATTGTAATGAACAAAATATTTTGAACATTTTAAGAGAAATCTTACCAATTAAAGGAACTATTGGATTGTACTGTAAAGAAGACGAAAAATTTATCAATTTACAGAAAACAATCGTAAAATATTTTTCAAATTCACCTCAAATGAAAATACTTCGATGCACAAAATTCCTTGAAGATATTACAAATAAAGAAACTTTACTAGAATTAATCGACAAAACTCACACCTCAAAAAATCATAGGGGAATAGAAGAAACATTTTTGGAGTTGAAGAACGTTTATTATTTTCCAAATCTCAGATTATACATAAATTCATTAACAATTGTATTATATGCAATATGTGCAAATATGACAGGCATCCTATAAAACCAAATATGATGATTACAGAAACCCCCAGTGAACCTAATCAAATACTACATAAAGATATATGGTTTTTTAATAAAAACAATATGTTCTTAACATCAATAGACAAATTTTCAAAACATGCATCAATTTATCCATTAACAGATCGAAATTCCATAACAATTGTAGATACTTTAAAATTTAGATTTTCAATTCTCGGAAAACCAGAAAAAATAGTAGCAGATAATGAATTCAACACATCTTATATTAAAAATTACTTGAGTCAAGAAAACATATTATACCACTTTACTTCTCCAAATACACATACAGGAAACTCCACAATAGAAAGATTTCACTTAACACTAAACGAACATATGAGACTTTAAACTTAACAAAGATAACAAAGGTATTGAAGATAAATCTCTAATATTCAAAGCAGTAGAAATATACAATGATACAGTTCATTCTAGTACAAAATACAAGCCAAATGATCTCCTCCATTATGTTTTAAATAGTTCAGACCTATTAGAACTTAAAAAAAGAGTTCAAGAAAACAAAGAGAAAATTATTAATAAAATGAACGAAACACGAAATGAACCATCGAGTTATCAAGAAAGAGAATTAGTTAAAAATTTAGGTTTTTATAACATAAAGCATTTGCCACGTTATATAATTAAAGATGTTAAAGAAAAAGAGACCACATATTTTAAGGACCAGGATAAAATTAAACGGGATAGACAAATCATAAAAAGAAAATATAAATTTTAAAAACCAATTAGTCATCTCAAATTTGATTCAAAATTAACTGGGAGAGATTACTCTAGCAGAAATAAAAAAAAAATAAGAAATAGTTTTTCAATTGTAGCAAAAGTAAACAAAATTTATAACAATATTTCAAAATATCAAGGAATTTAATAATTCAACGTTTTGCCTGATTTTTATTTCAAAATTATAATAAGAAATTGAAACAAAGATATTCAACGATTAAGATAAATAAAATTGTAAATTTAACTTTGTAATCAAAAATGGTTTACATGTCATTCAATTAGTCAAAACTATGACTTACATATTATTTTTCTTACTTTTAAATTAATGTATTCTCATTCTCACTAGAGTAGTTTCTATAGATTTTTGTGTTTTTATAGCTATAATTTAATTATTGTTATTTCTTTTTCTTGAATCTAGCATAAATTGTATTTTATTTTGTTCTCAAGTTTGTTACTATCATTCCATTAAAAAAAAAAAAAACAAAAAAAAACTACAGTATTGTGTTCAATTTTATGTGAGACATAAGCAAATATTGAGTTGAAAATAAAATTTTTTTAGTCGAATAAAAAAAAAATAAATAAATAAAAAAAAAAGAGTTCACATACGCAACAGTGCGCAATGCACATACCATTCATTTTAATCTGCACCACATTATGAACCCTCACTTTAATGAAAAGTTTGGTTCATTCTAAGGGGGGAGGAGTTATATAAGTCAGATGCTCCTATCCTATTTGCAACTAATTATGGTCATAAGACATCGTCGAGACCAAAACTACTGATGAGTCAAGTTGCAATGCACAAGAATGTAATATAATGAATGCATAATGCAGTGGGAAAGACTCTCTTTTATTTGTGTGATTTTTATCATTTAATGTTATCTTTTTATCATGTTTAACTACCTTTTATTTATACACGTGTTTGCTTATGTTTCTACTTGTTAATGTAAAACATTTTACCTTTTTAATTTCTTTAATTCAAAACTATGACTTATTCTGTAAAATAAAAAAATTGGAGATTATTATAAAATATTCATTCAAACGAAAAAGTTGTTTTAATTTTGCGGAATAAAATATAAAACATAACTTTTTAATCATAATTTATTAATCAAATGTTTAAATTTCGTCAATCAGGCAGACGGCAACGCCATTGCTTATTTAAATTATTAATGTTGTTTTATTGTTTTCAGTACGACAGTTTGTTAATCTAAAATTATAATGTTATAAGAAAACAAAAAAATGAATAAATAATTTATAAAATCTAAAAAAAAATTTAATCTAATCTATAAAACATAACTTGTGGGGGACGACATGAAAAAATTTAAGAGAAATCATGTGGAGGACCACATAAAAAACGGAAACTAATCAGGCTCCCAGAAATTGGAATAAACTGTAGGGGGTCACAACAAAAAATTGAAAAGAAATTGTGTGGGGGACGACATGAAAAAATTTAAGAGAAATCGTGTGGCACATAAAAAAACGGAAACTTATCAGGCTCCCAGAAATTGGAATAAACTGTAGGGGGTCACAAAAAAAAATTTAAAAGAAATTGTGTGGGGGACGGACATGAAAAAATTTAAGAGAAATCGTGTGGGGGACCACATAAAAAATCGGAAACTAATCAGGCTCCCAGAAATTGGAATAAACTGTAGGGGGTCACAAGAAAAAATTGAAAAGAAATTGTGTGGGGGGCGACAAGAAAAAATTTAAGAGAAATCGTGTGGGGAACCGCATAAAAAACGGAAACTTATCAGGCTCCCAGAAATTGGAATAAACTGTAGGGGGTCACAAGAAAAAATTGAAAAGAAATTGTGTGGGGGACGACATGAAAAAATTTAAGAGAAATCGTGTGGCACATAAAAAAACGGAAACTTATCAGGCTCCCAGAAATTGGAATAAACTGTAGGGGGTCACAAAAAAAAATTTAAAAGAAATTGTGTGGGGGACGGACATGAAAAAATTTAAGAGAAATCGTGTGGGGGACCACATAAAAAATCGGAAACTAATCAGGCTCCCAGAAATTGGAATAAACTGTAGGGGGTCACAAGAAAAAATTGAAAAGAAATTGTGTGGGGGACGACAAGAAAAAATTTAAGAGAAATCGTGTGGAGGACCACATAAAAAACGGAAACTTATCAGGCTCCCAGAAATTGGAATAAACTGTAGGGGGGTCACAAGCAAAAATTGAAAAGAAATTGTGTGGGGGACGACATGAAAAAATTTAAGAGAAATCGTGTGGGGAACCGCATAAAAAACGGAAACTTATCAGGCTCCCAGAAATTGGAATAAACTGTAGGGGGTCACAAGAAAAAATTGAAAAGAAATTGTGTGGCGGACGACATGAAAAAATTTAAGAGAAATCGTGTGGCACATAAAAAAACGGAAACTTATCAGGCTCCCAGAAATTGGAATAAACTGTAGGGGGTCACAAAAAAAAATTTAAAAGAAATTGTGTGGGGGACGGACATGAAAAAATTTAAGAGAAATAAATCGTGTGGGGGACCACATAAAAAATCGGAAACTAATCAGGCTCCCAGAAATTGGAATAAACTGTAGGGGGTCACAAGAAAAAATTGAAAAGAAATTGTGTGGGGGACGACAAGAAAAAATTTAAGAGAAATCGTGTGGAGGACCACATAAAAAAACGGAAACTTATCAGGCTCCCAGATATTGGAATAAACTGTAGAGGGTCACAAGAAAAAATTGAAAAGAAATTGTGTGGGGGACGACATGCAAAAATTTAAGAGAAATCGTGTGGGGAACCACATAAAAACGGAAACTTATCAGGCTCCCAGAAATTGGAGTAAACTGTATGGGGTCACAAGAAAAAATTGAAAAGAAATTGTGTGGGGGACGACATGAAAAAATTTAAGAGAAATCGTGTGGGGGACCACATAAAAAAACGGAAACTTATCAGGCTCCCAGAAATTGGAATAAACTGTAGGGGGTCACAAGAAAAAATGGAAAAGAAATTGTGTGGGGGGACGACATGAAAAAATTTAAGAGAAATCGTGTGGGGAACGGCATAAAAAACGGAAACTTATCAGGCTCCCCGAAATTGGAATAAACTGTAGGGGGTCACAAGAAAAAATTGAAAAGAAATTGTGTGGGGGACGACATGAAAAAATTTAAGAGAAATCGTGTGGGGAACGGCATAAAAAACGGAACCTTATCAGGCTCCCCGAAATTGGAATAAACTGTAGGGGGTCACAAGAAAAAATTGAAAAGAAATTGTGTGGGGAAGACATGAAAAAATTTAAGAGAAATCGTGTGGGGGACCACATAAAAAAACGGAAACTTATCAGGCTCCCAGAAATTAGAATAAACTGTAGGAGGTCACAAGAAAAAATTGAAAAGAAATTGTGTGGGGGACGACATGAAAAAATTGAAGAGAAATCGTGGGGGGACCACATAAAAAAACGAAAACTTATCAAGCTCCCAGAAATAGGAATAAACTGTAGGGGGTCACAAGAAAAAATTGAAAACAAATTGTGTGGGGGACGACATGAAAAAATTTAAGAGAAATCTTGTGGGGGACCACATAAAAAAACGGAAACTTATCAGGCTCCCAGAAATTGGAATAAACTGTAGGGGGTCACAAGAAAAAATGGAAAAGAAATTGTGTGGGGGGACGACATGAAAAAATTTAAGAGAAATCGTGTGGGGAACCACATAAAAAACGGAAACTTATCAGGCTCCCAGAAATTGGAATAAACTGTAGGGGGTCACAAGAAAAAATTGAAAAGAAATTGTGTGGGGGACGACAAGAAAAAATTTAAGAGAAATCGTGTGGAGGACCACATAAAAAAACGGAAACTTATCAGGCTCCCAGATATTGGAATAAACTGTAGAGGGAGGGTCACAAGAAAAAATTGAAAAGAAATTGTGTGGGGGACGACATGCAAAAATTTAAGAGAAATCGTGTGGGGAACCACATAAAAACGGAAACTTATCAGGCTCCCAGAAATTGAACTGTATGGGGTCACAAGAAAAAATTGAAAAGAAATTGTGTGGGGGACGACATGAAAAAATTTAAGAGAAATCGTGTGGGGGACCACATAAAAAAACGGAAACTTATCAGGCTCCCAGAAATTGGAATAAACTGTAGGGGGTCACAAGAAAAAATGGAAAAGAAATTGTGTGGGGGGACGACATGAAAAAATTTAAGAGAAATCGTGTGGGGAACCACATAAAAAACGGAAACTTATCAGGCTCCCAGAAATTGGAATAAACTGTAGGGGGGTCACAAGCAAAAATTGAAAAGAAATTGTGTGGGGGACGACATGAAAAAATTTAAGAGAAATCGTGTGGGGAACCGCATAAAAAACGGAAACTTATCAGGCTCCCAGAAATTGGAATAAACTGTAGGGGGTCACAAGAAAAAATTGAAAAGAAATTGTGTGGCGGACGACATGAAAAAATTTAAGAGAAATCGTGTGGCACATAAAAAAACGGAAACTTATCAGGCTCCCAGAAATTGGAATAAACTGTAGGGGGTCACAAAAAAAAATTTAAAAGAAATTGTGTGGGGGACGGACATGAAAAAATTTAAGAGAAATCGTGTGGGGGACCACATAAAAAATCGGAAACTAATCAGGCTCCCAGAAATTGGAATAAACTGTAGGGGGTCACAAGAAAAAATTGAAAAGAAATTGTGTGGGGGGCGACAAGAAAAAATTTAAGAGAAATCGTGTGGGGAACCGCATAAAAAACGGAAACTTATCAGGCTCCCAGAAATTGGAATAAACTGTAGGGGGTCACAAGAAAAAATTGAAAAGAAATTGTGTGGGGGACGACATGAAAAAATTTAAGAGAAATCGTGTGGCACATAAAAAAACGGAAACTTATCAGGCTCCCAGAAATTGGAATAAACTGTAGGGGGTCACAAAAAAAAATTTAAAAGAAATTGTGTGGGGGACGGACATGAAAAAATTTAAGAGAAATCGTTTGGGGGACCACATAAAAAATCGGAAACTAATCAGGCTCCCAGAAATTGGAATAAACTGTAGGGGGTCACAAGAAAAAATTGAAAAGAAATTGTGTGGGGGACGACAAGAAAAAATTTAAGAGAAATCGTGTGGAGGACCACATAAAAAAACGGAAACTTATCAGGCTCCCAGATATTGGAATAAACTGTTGAGGGTCACAAGAAAAAATTGAAAAGAAATTGTGTGGGGGACGGACGACATGCAAAAATTTAAGAGAAATCGTGTGGGGAACCACATAAAAACGGAAACTTATCAGGCTCCCAGAAATTGGAGTAAACTGAATGGGGTCACAAGAAAAAATTGAAAAGAAATTGTGTGGGGGACGACATGAAAAAATTTAAGAGAAATCGTGTGGGGGACCACATAAAAAAACGGAAACTTATCAGGCTCCCAGAAATTGGAATAAACTGTAGGGGGTCACAAGAAAAAATGGAAAAGAAATTGTGTGGGGGGACGACATGAAAAAATTTAAGAGAAATCGTGTGGGGAACCACATAAAAAACGGAAACTTATCAGGCTCCCAGAAATTGGAATAAACTGTAGGGGGGTCACAAGCAAAAATTGAAAAGAAATTGTGTGGGGGACGACATGAAAAAATTTAAGAGAAATCGTGTGGGGAACCGCATAAAAAACGGAAACTTATCAGGCTCCCAGAAATTGGAATAAACTGTAGGGGGTCACAAGAAAAAATTGAAAAGAAATTGTGTGGGGAAGACATGAAAAAATTTAAGAGAAATCGTGTGGGGGACCACATAAAAAAACGGAAACTTATCAGGCTCCCAGAAATTAGAATAAACTGTAGGAGGTCACAAGAAAAAATTGAAAAGAAATTGTGTGGGGGACGACATGAAAAAATTGAAGAGAAATCGTGGGGGGACCACATAAAAAAACGAAAACTTATCAAGCTCCCAGAAATAGGAATAAACTGTAGGGGGTCACAAGAAAAAATTGAAAACAAATTGTGTGGGGGACGACATGAAAAAATTTAAGAGAAATCTTGTGGGGGACCACATAAAAAAACGGAAACTTATCAGGCTCCCAGAAATTGGAATAAACTGTAGGGGGTCACAAGAAAAAATGGAAAAGAAATTGTGTGGGGGACGACATGAAAAAATTGAAGAGAAATCGTGGGGGGACCACATAAAAAAACGAAAACTTATCAAGCTCCCAGAAATAGGAATAAACTGTAGGGGGTCACAAGAAAAAATTGAAAACAAATTGTGTGGGGGAAGACATGAAAAAATTTAAGAGAAATCTTGTGGGGGACCACATAAAAAAACGGAAACTTATCAGGCTCCCAGAAATTGGAATAAACTGTAGGGGGTCACAAGAAAAAATGGAAAAGAAATTGTGTGGGGGGACGACATGAAAAAATTTAAGAGAAATCGTGTGGGGGACCACATAAAAAAACGGAAACTTATCAGGCTCCCAGAAATTGGAATAAACTGTAGGGGGTCACAAGAAAAAATTGAAAAGAAATTGTTCTTTCTTTTCTTTTCTTTTTCCTTTTTTTTTCGTTCAGAGCCTTGAGTGATTTGGAAGGGTTCGCAACTCGCCTATTTCTCTGCCTCATTTCATGCCACGAAGAATTCAAGTCTCAGCTGCTTGCACATTGTCCAACATTGAGAACCATATGTAATTGTTGGGCACCCAACCACGGTGAAGAGTCTTTCATTCAGCTAAGGGGTTTTTTCTTGCCACTTCATTCACCCTTCGCATCGCTTACTCACTGATTGATGTCGTCATCACAAGTTACTTAACTGCTGATCACTTATCCCAGATACTTGATAATTTCGAACTTGGGAAACACATTTCCATTCTAATAAATGTCAGAAAATGGACAACATATTAGTACTTAGCCAAACCACTATATTCTAAAACTTTTACGCAGACGTTAAGTGCTTCTTGATAGTATGAAGAATTCTCACTCATGATGGCTCAATCGTCAGCCAAGAATAGTTGATGTTCTTTCGTTTTCTGTACTCCATCTTGCAGCGAGTAATCAAGGATTATAATAAAGAAAAAAGGCTCAAGCAAGTCCTTGGTGTACACCTCTAGTGACTTGGAACGCTTCAGTGACTCCAGCTTGACATCTTACAGTCGTCATTGCTCCTTCATCTACTTATCCGTACATAGGCCTCTGGAACTTCTCGTTGTTTGAAGGCCACACATGTAAGATCCAGTACTCAACCACCAGAATATGCAAGTCCTCTAAGGAATTCCGATGCTTTTTCATTAGGTTCCTTATACTTTATCTATCTATATATATTTATATATATTAAAGAAAGTCGTGTTAGTTACACTATTCATAACTCAAGAACCAAGCCATTGCCTATTTAGTAAAGTGAAGTGAACTATAAAAGGTGGTAAACCAAAAACGCGAATTGCGATCAGCTAAGTAATTTTGTCTATGAATGAATGGTTGAAAATTTGAATTTTGATAAAAATTAATTTTTAGGTGAATTGAAGTGAAGTGAAGTTTGATTAACAATGCCGCCACCAAGATGATCGAATCTTTCCCGACTGTAATGAAGCGATTTGGCGAATATTCGCATTCCCTATTCACGACGTCATCATACTGTTGTGCATTTGGCTTTGCATCTGGAGAATGGTCAACGAGTATATTTCATGGCTTCGAATGCCTGCATGGGAAGAACTGAACTTATTAGAAAACGATACCCATTGGGATACAACAAACGATGAAGCCATTATCTCTGCATCTCCAAGTCAGTTACGCACATTATTCGCTATTATAATTTCGACATGCTTTCCATCAAACCCATGTAACCTGTGGCACAAATACAAGGATAATATGTCAGAAGATATTTTACATCAAATTCGAGTCAGTTCCAGAAATTACGATATTGCGATGAATGAGGAGATATATAATCGTGCTTTACTCTTGATCGAAGATATGTGTTACCTAATGTGCGGTAGTTTATTAATCAGGTTAGTAATGCTAGCGCCAAATCTTGAAATGAATGATGCATTTAATCGAGAATTGGAACGGAAACGAGAATGTGATCACCAGGAATTAAATTTAGTAGTTCAAACGAGTGTACCCCTGTTAAATTCCCAACAAAAGAAAGTTTTTGATACTTTAATGAAGGAAATCGATGATGAAAATGGTGGTTTATATTTCCTCGATGCTCCTGGTGGAACTGGTAAGACATCTGGTAGTTTTAGCCAATGTTCATGCGAGATCCACCACAGCGGTTGCAGTTGCTTCTTCTGGAATAGCATCCACATTGTTAGAAGGATGCCGGACGGCTCATTCAGCATTAAAATTACCGTTAAATCTTCAAACTATTGAAGAAGCAACGTATAATATTGCAAAACACTCAGCAATGGCCAAAGTTTTATCGGCATCAAAAATCATCATCTGGGACGGCTACACAACGGTGCATTCAAAAGAAGATCTTTGGAACAGTGCATTCATTCAAATCTATTGAGTGCGTCACAAATTAAGATGAAGCCACCAACTATCCAATTGAATTTTTAAACTACTTGTATGTGCCTGGCTTACCACCGCACAATTTGCGCCTAAAGGTTGGCTCCGTAGTAATCATGCTTCGAGACATAAACCAACCAAAACTGTGCAACGGAACGCTTTTGGTGGTTAGAAAATTGATGAACAATGTAATTTACGCGACGATAATGAAAGGAAAAGTCAAAGGTGAGGAAGTTCTCATTCCGAAGATCCCAATGATCCCAACCAACATGCCGTTTGAATTTAAAAGACTTCAATTTCCGATCCGTCTTAAATTTGCCATGACCAACAACAAATTACAAGGCCTATCCTTAAAAGTTTGTGGTTTGAATCTAGAACATTCATGTTTTTCCCATGGTCAATTATATGTGACATGTTCACGGGTCGGAAGACCATCTGCGTTTTGTTACTTAACCTATCTCAAAAATTCTTTCTACTCTAGGATGTTACGTTACCCCTCAGTGACATAGGCTTACATTTCATTCACATGTTTCCATTGGAACTCCAAGGGACGACAGAGAACAAAAAATTACTTTTGACAATAGGGATGGATCCGGATGAGGCCATCTTGGATGATGACCACTTTATAGTGGAAGATGCTCAAGAGAAGGTAGAGACGGTGGGTGCTGTTTTCGAGCGAGTATATAAGGTGAATGATTGCATTCGCCCGAATTACGACCTTGAGAATAGAGCCTTCGTTGGACACTTCTATCTTAGAGACGAGATCTCGCATTGGCGATCCGAGAATCCTGGTTTCACTAGGTTCAATGACGACCGACTAGCAAATGCAGTCATCGCCGAGAAAAACGGGGATAACACCCTGTTCGTTTCTAAGATGGACCTCGAGAGCATCTTTTACAAAATAAAGAAAAAGAAGTCAGCAGGAGTCGACGGCATACACAATGTTGTGCTGCGAAACCTCCCTTCGGAAGCGGTGGACAGATACACCACGTTGTTCAACAATGCACTGAATAATGCATATTATCCAGTGCGTTGGAAGACGGCAGTGGTCCATCGCCTCCTTATAAAAGGGAAAGATGGTTCCAATCCAGCAAATCTCCGGTCAATAAGTCTTCTCCCGAGTATCAGCAAGGTATTCGAGAAAGTTCTTAATAGAGCTCTGTCCACATGGGCTGAGGACAAACATACTATTCCAGAAAATCAGTTCGGTTTTAAGGCGGGTCATGATACCATACATGCCGCGTCTAAATTTGTATCTGATATTCAATGGAACAAAGCTAAAAAGCAGTGTACGGGTGCATATCTGGTTGACTTGGAGAAGGCATTCGATACCGTTTGGTTAGACTGTCTTTTTTATAAGTTGTTCAGGTATGGCATGAGTAAACCACTTCTCTATATTCTTAATGACATGCTTCATGGTAGAACGTTTGTTGTCAAAAGAAGCAATATGACTTCTACCAGAACTTTTAAAATACAGAACGGTCTGCAACATTGGGCGGTGAATTTGCCTATTTTATAAAGCATTTTCACTGTCCATCTAAATGGTTCTCTTCACCATGCTATAGCGTACGCCGACGACCTCATTGCGAACAGGTCCAAAGATCGAAGTCATCAGAACACTTTAGCAGCGTGACTTCGAAAAGATTCCGCAATATTGCGATCACTGGAAGTTGAAAATCAACTTTCAAAAATCGGAAACAATTGTGTTTAGAACCTCGTTGGCTCGGGCCTCATGGGATACGAGAAAGAACTGGCGCAAGCTGGTGATCGTTGATCTATGTACATGGCCATCTACTGAAAAGCAAAGTAGTAGTTAAGTTTCTCGGCATCTGGCTAGATCAGTATCTATATTTTAGCAAACAAATGGATGCTGCTCTGGCCAGAGCTAAAGGAGCTTTTGCTCTGACGAGGCGACTGTTTCACAGCAGTCAAATTGATAGCAGAGTGAAGGTGATTTGCTACATGGCCCTCATAAGGCCAATGATTGTCTATGGGTGCCCTGTGTGGTTCAATGTTACAGCGTCTCAGATGGAAAAGATTCGGGTGTTTGAGAGACAGTGTCTGCGTACCTGTCTTGGATTGCACAGAACACCAGAGTCGGAGTACAGAAAATATTATCCTAATGGGGTCCTTTACAACGGGGCTCAAACAGAATCGACAACTTCATGATAAAACTGAGTCGGGGTCACATTGCAAGGGCGATGACTTCGAACAATGGCCTGATATTTGGGGCTTATTACCCCTACAAAGAGTATATGGAGAAAACACGCTTCAGTGGATTTGTTCCACCAGAGGATTTCCTCTATTTTGATATGGAATGGTTGATTCAGGATTGATTGGCAGTTCCGCTGGAACGACTTCTCCTTTATAACCGAGGCGTCACCGCAGCAGGCAGAGACGTTGAAGAGCTCCTTCAGTTCAGTAGGGCGGTCTCAGATCGCGATCGTCGTGACGTTGTTAAAATGTCAGATACGTTCTGGTGGTTATCCGAGCAACAAATTGATATTGATGATGATAGTCAGTCGCCAATGGCTGGCTTACAAAGGTTTAGCGTGTAAGTCTTAGGGTAGGGAGTGGGCACAGTGGCACAAAAAAAAATTATTTAAAAAAAAATGCTACTGTGGCTGCTCTTTGTTCTAAGTAGATTTAAGTAGTTTTAATTAGATTCAAGTAATTTTAAGAACATCAAAAAAAAATTATCTAGAAAACTATGTTTTTCAATTTTTCTTAGTTTTAACCATAGCCCTAAGTTGTAAATTAATAAGTTATTCTTAGGCCGAAAGGCATTAGAATTAAGATATTGTTTAGTTTAGACTTTAGAGTACCCGATTAGGGTCAGTAAGTTAGTTAAGTTATTAAATAAGCTAGTTTTATACATTCTTGTTAGCATGTAAGTAGTTAAAAGTGAAAATGAATAAAAATTATTTAATAATGAAAAAATTACTTCGTTTTTGTATTAACAATAAGTGTGCAAAATTTTAAGATGATCGGTTTAACCGTTTTTGAGTTATCGCGGTCATCCACTTCAAGAAAGTGGTTTTGAGATACAAAATATCATTAAAAGTTTCAAGTTGATGTAAAACAAAGCACAACATTCTGTAAACACGACTACGTAAGTGTACTACGTTTGTTTTTGTTTTGAGTATTAAGTCACACAATGGGGCATATGCATAAAATAGAAGTACTTACTAGAAGTATAATAGTTACAGTTTATACTAGTACTATCAGTGGAAGCTCAAGCTTGGAGTATTTACTTCATTTGGTATGCATAAAATTAAGTTTATAATTGTAAGACTTTACTATAGTGCAGTCAATGAAGCGAAAAATAGGGCCCAACCTCCGAATTTTTTTACTGTGAACCGATTTGCATGAAATTTTGGAATTAGGCTCATCTTACCCTTAAATTCAAAAGTGAAAATGATTTGCACACCGCCACCACCCTGGGGGTGGTTGCCACCCCTTCTCGGGGGTGAATTTTTTTTTTTTTTGAAATAACCTCGGGTATCGATATAAGGCCTAATTTTAAGCAAAAAAACAAATATAAAGTTTTCTGATAAGTCCAATACTTTTCGAGTTATTGGCAATTGAAAATTCGCAATTTGTTCACGTTTTTCATCTATTTATTGCAAATATCTCCAAAACTATACGTTTTATCGAAAATTTTATAAAGAACAAAATTGTAGCAGCTAAAACAATGAACAATTTGGTTTTTTATAAAGTATTCTAAGAACAATATTAAGCTAGATATAAAAGATCAAAACCATTTTTTATTTTGTCTGAAATTTAATGGTCGTAGTCAATGCCATTTAGCGGCGAGCAGATGCATTTTATGCATTCTAATACAAGAAGATGTTTTGTAGTGCTTGAAATAAGCTTTAAAATGAGCACTATTAAAAGTCTTTTGCACGTAAAATAAGTGAGCTGTAGTGCAAATAAGGGCAGCATCTAATGTTTTTTTCTTTTAAATCAATGAGTTTTTGGACCATAACTCCTTAAATTTGTATGCTATCACAATTTGTAAGAAACTTTTGTAAAGGTAATTAAGAGAGCTAAAACATCCTTGGTTGCAATATATAGTAAACAACTTTTTGCTAAAACGGTGAAGGGTTAAAGGACTTAAGAGAGGCTGTGATTGCGCTGCCACGCGCTCTTTAAACAATCATATCACCGTCAATTTTTGTCTAAGAGAAAAAACTAAAAAACCAAATTGTTTGTCAGAAAAATACCTAAATTTCTTATTCTAACACTTTTATACGTATCTGTCGTCATTTTTGAGATATTATGAAAAAGAGTGGGTTTTTTAAAAATTTGAAAATTTGTTATTTTTTTTTTATTGTGAATTTTTTGAAAAATATATGTCCAAAAGCAGCCAAACGGATACTATCTATCAAACTCTTCATAACAAACTTAATTTTAGGCGGAATACGATTAAATTTAATTTTGGTGGAAATGGCACTTATGAAAGCCATTGATTTAAAAGAAAAAAACATTAGATGCTGCCCTTATTTGCACTACAGCTCACTTATTTTACGTGCAAAAGACTTTTAATAGTGCTCATTTTAAAGCTAATTTCAAGCACTACAAAACATCTTCTTGTATTAGAATAAATAAAATGCATCTGCTCGCCGCTAAATGGCATTGACTACGACCATTAAATTTCAGACAAAATAAAAAATGGTTTTGATCTTTTATATCTAGCTTAATATTGTTCTTAGAATACTTTATAAAAAACCAAATTATTCATTGTTTTAGCTGCTACAATTTTGTTATTTATAAAATTTTCGATAAAACGTATAGTTTTGGAGATATTTGCAATAAATAGATGAAAAACGTGAACAAATTGCGAATTTTCAATTGCCAATAACTCGAAAAGTATTGGAATTATCAAAAAACTTTATATTTGTTTTTTTTTTGCTTAAAATTAGGCCTTATATCGATATCCGAGGTTATTTCAAAAAAAAAAAAAATTCACCCCCGAGAAGGGGTGGCAACCACCCCCAGGGTGGTGGCGGTGTGCAAATCATTTTCACTTTTGAATTTAAGGGTAAGATGAGCCTAATTCCAAAATTTCATACAAATCGGTTCACAGTAAAAAAATTCGGAACTAAAATGCTTCATTGACTGCACTACTAGTAGTATATACTAGTAGTATATACATGATGGAAATCTGTATTTTAAAAACCAATCCTTTTTAGCTGCTAGTTGTTCTTCGTAATTTGATGGAAACTTTATCCAAGAACCAATTTTATTAATAATTGAATTTGCTACATGATGCACAATTCTGTAAACAGTACTCTGATGAAAGCCTGTGTCTTCTCCAAACCCAGCTTGAAATCCTGGATCTCAAAAAGATTCGCATCTCTTCATCATGGTAAGTAGCTCCTACTTTTTTTTCAGTTTGAGTACCTAAATGTTTAAATTATTATTATTATTATTATCATTATTATTACTATTAATATTACTTTTTTTTATTATAAATAAATTAGTTATTTCTTGGTTCCATTTTAAATAAATTTTCTAATCGGCTTAGCCACTCAAAGTTTTCCTTTTCAAAACTGTGAAGCCTTTTGAAATTGTTATTTCCAGGTTCTCTTTTAAAATTTTTTATGCGATTACACGTAAGAAAGCGGCCATTTAAATAAAGTCAACTGAATGCTTGGATATAAAACTGCCGACTAAAATGGACATTTAACACGAAAAAGTATTTACTAGCAAATGTTCAAGTTGGTTTTTAAGACTTGAAAAAATTGCAGTAAATACTTGAACAAAATAGTTTTTATGCATACCGATTAGAGTATGTAGGTATTTACCTTTTTAATTCATCCGAAACCAGTAAATACTTTGCAACCTAGTATATACTTATTTTCCAGTATTTACTATGGTTTTATGCACACGAGAATTAGTATATACTAAGTATAGAAATTTACCAGTAAAAACATTTACTAGCCTTTATGCATATGGCCCATTGTGTCGGTTACACGTTTTCGAAATTTATCCTGAGATTGCAGGACGCGCTACTTTGTTTTAACCTTTTTGTTTGCTCTGGAAAATTTTTCAAAGAGTCATCATTGTGCGGGTGGGTGCATTGTGCACATTATTTGTGGTTTATTTTACTAGGTGAAAGCCCAACTTTGAACTTTATTTTCATCTGATCAAAATTGTTAACTGGCCCTCTGCCAGGTTTACCAAATTTTGTATACCAACATGATTACGAAAAAAAATTTTTTTTATATTATACCTGTAAAGGTTTCCTGATTGTGTGAAACACCCTGTTGTATATTTCGATTGATTTTGTTTATTTCATTAACTCCTTTTCTAGTCAAATCGTTACATATATATTATATTTAAACGAATTAAGAAACAGATAAGGGTCACGACGAGAACGTCTTAATCATTTTATTTTAATGAAAAAGTTGTATTTTATTTTATAAATACAGGGTGTTTTATCCTTTCTAGTGTGATTCTTGGTCATATTCTACGAAAAAAATTGTTATTTGTTAATTGTCAACTTTGACATCACTTCTTAGCAATTTAAAAAAGGCTAACTTTGGTGTACCCTGACCTGTGTTAAATTCTATATTTCTGTCAATACTGGTGATAGAGACCTAATCTTACGGCCATAATATTCACTTAATAAACCCGGGTTTAAATTTACATCCGGATGTAAAGTAGCATAAACCTAATTGTCAAATTCCAATCCATATTATTCACTCCTAATAAACCCAATGGATTTAAACCGCATTGTGCTGTTGGGTTTATGTATTTACATCCGAGTGAATAATATGGCCGTTAGACTTAATTTTTTGTAGAAATAAAAACAAATACAAGTATAACAAGTTCTCAAAGTGCCCTTCTTCATTTTGAATGCATGCCAGATGTTCAATAGGTAAATAAGTCGTATAAAAGAATAAGAAAACAAATTTGTTCATCAGCTTATCAAAATAAGTCACGATTGCAGTTTGATCAGAGAGCTTTTTGAAATGCCTTCATTTACGAAAGAAGAATACACTGAAAAAATTCCTTACGTAAATACAACGAAAAACTTCGTTGGGCCAATGAAATTTTTCGTACTTTTCAGCCGATGTAAAAATTAATTGGCCCAACGAAGTGGCCTTCATACTCTAATGAAGCGCTTTATCAGTCAACGAAACTTTCGTACTTTTAACGAAACTTTTAAATTGACGAAACTTTCATTGGGTTATGATTTTCTACATCGGCCTACGAAATTCTTTATCAACTAACGTGTAGAATTAATTAAACTATGATTTTTTAACGTTGAATCCATTATTTTTCTTCGTCAATTGATGGAAGACATTCCATCGAGTAATGATTTTTTTCATACCATTAATTAAGATTTACATTGGTTAACGTAGATGTATTTATTAATTTATAACACTTTTCGTTGCGCTAATCCTTTTTTTAATAAATTTATGAAAGATACATCCGTCAGCCTACGAATTTGTTTCATTATTTCATGAATATTTTTACGGGTTAACGTAATTAGTATCGTAGACTTATGAATTTTTTCCCACCATTCATGAACATTTTCATAAATCTACTAAACAAATAATCGTAATCTAACGAAACTTTTCGTTCTGTCAACGAATTTTTTGGTAGATTGATGTTATTTGAAATTGCTGGCTAACGAATTCTTTCGTACCATTGATGAATTTCTTAATATACCTACGAAAGATATATTCGTTGGCGTACGAAATTTTTCATTCTATTAACGAAAATTTTTTGTAGATTAATGTAATTTGAACTCGTTAGCTAATGAATTTTTTCGTTCGCCTTATGAACATTTTAATACGCCTACGAAAGATATATTTGTTGGCTTACGAAACTTTTCGTTCTATTAACGAATATTTTTCGAAGATTAATGTAATTTGAACTCGTTAGCTAATGAATTTTTTCGTTCCCCTTATGAAAATTTTAATACTCCTACGAAATTTATATTCGTTGGCTTACGAAACTTTTCGTTCTATTAACGAATATTTTTCGTAGATTAATGTACTTTAAATTCGTTAGCTAATGAATTTTTGCTTACCATTCATTAACATTTTCATAAATCTACGAAAGATATATTCGTTCGCTTATGAAACCTTGCGTTCTGCTAACGAATAAATTTCGTAAATTCATGTAGGTATCTTACGAAATTCCTCATTTCATTTATGAATAATTTCATAAAGTGAAGCGATTTCTTACTCACCCATATTTGTCCTTTGAGGCCTTTTTAATAGTAAAAAGGCCCTTCATCTTTCTCTAAATCTGGGGAAAAGAAAATCGTTGAAACAATTTGAAGAGAAAACACGACCTGTGACCTATTAACGACAAATTGAAGAACTGTTGTAAATAAAAAAAACATTATATAAATAGTGCAATGAATGTAATTATTTTATTGTAAAATAGCGATACCCATAAGGGAATTTTTCTGGTTTTTTTTTTCACATCTAATTTTGTATAAAAATTCTTGAAAGAAATTATAAAAGTTTGTACACGCGAGAGGGTACTCTAAATTGAACAAATGAAATAGTTTGAACAAAACATCAAACCCTCTTAAAAATGATTTGAATGCATATTTAATGCCGTCAAAGAAAATGTAAAATTCTTTTAAATCTGTTATTGAATCACCAATCGCTATCAAAAAGGGCTGGATGCAGCTTGACCTGCTTCTTAGGTGTTCCAGATGAGGTTCTATCTCTTGAGGAGACTTGCACACATATAGGAAAGCCTCCTGCGAGTCCTTTATTGTATATTTGGTAGTGGATTTTTTCCCTGTATTATCTTTGACGACAGTTCTTTGCGTCGGTGTCAGGTAGCCATGCATTATGTACATGAGCACCGCATCTTTCGAATCTGAAAAATTAAAAAAAAAGAAACAAAATACTTAAACTAAGAAAAAAAAATTATAACATTTAAAATGGGAGAGTAATTAAAAATTTATTTAAAGAATTTTAGAGAAAATTGTTATAACTCCTACTTTCATCCAGTGTTTCATTCACCCACTTCTCAAGGAGAAGGACCAACCGCCTTTCTTTAATGTTTTGGTCTTTGGTCAAAAATGTACTGATTTTGGTGCGGTGCTCCGCCCAATTGTCCAGGAGAGAGCTGGCATCGGGACGAAGGACGCTAAAATCCATGTCAATCTAAACAAATACAATGAAATAAAATTTATTTATAGCTTTGTTGAAGAAACTATTAAAATAAAATGAAATGAAAATGAAGAAATATGGATAAATAAAAATTACCAGTCTGAAACCAAGTGGCTTCTTATACTGCGGCCATTTCTCAAGAGCCTCAGTTGTAGATTCGCAGGCTTTTATTTCATTTAAACGGTGCTTTGAGCATGCCTGCCAGTACCGATCAAAATCATCTGCTGACAACTTCTCAAATTTGAGAGTACGGACGATTTCCTCTGCATTTGCTTCAGAATCTTTAAGTGAAAATAAGTATAATTTAGTATTGTACAAAAAAATTAGTCTTAAACAAAATTACCTAAGTTTGCTTTCTTTTTGGTTTCGGTATGACCTGACCTGGGTGATTGGCGGAACAACTTTTTGTTGTTCGAAAATTTGTTATAAATTCGGCCCCTAGACGACGTTCGGTAGTATTCCTAAAAAATAATTAGGAAAAATTCGTTGAGAAATAGAAATAATAGAAATAGAAATAGTTTTTCAAGTGTTTTGATTAAGGAGAAAAAAATATTATCTTACAAGATTTTCAGTGGGAAATCTTTCCACAATTTCCTTCTCTATTCTCCGGCTATCCCTGAGGCTGAAAACACACTGTTTTTCCTCGAAATACGATACTATCGTATTTATCAGCAGTTTTCTTTGTTCCTCTCCAAACTTCTGAAAGGAATTATAATGGTTCGTCAAAAACTGTCCTTTTGCAGTTGTATTCAGGATCATTGCCAGATTAATATAGTTTCCAAACTCCTCTGACGACGGACCTGGACTAGGAGAGTGGGGCAATGGTGACGAAACTGACCGGTTACTTGTTGGAGTATTCATAGGTGGAATATATGTGTCAGTCAATTGGTCTCTTTCGAAAGGAATTCCGATCGATTCCCTCCACTTTTTCAACCTATATTCGAAGAAAATTTTGTCTCCGGTAGAAATGCTGTTAAAATACAGATGAATGTGTTTCCTCTCCATTATTTTTAGCACATCGACGAATACGTTTTGTTCTTTTTAAATAGAAACAACAATCAAGATAGTGGAAAGTTTAAAAACTGATTTCAATTTTCTTACCTATGAATTGGCTCAGTAAATAGCCTAATTTCCAGCTGTCAAGAAGTTCTTTTAACTCCTTTTCCTTTTCTGAAACTTCTTGGGAGTTTCCTTCTAAAATGTAGCTAGAATTAGTCATAGTGTCGCTACAATTGTCGTTTGGCAAGTTTGAGTATTCAATAATGGAAAGCGCTTGTGAGTTGATTATGTTACTGAAATTAATTTGTTCTGGGTCTTGTACATTTGAAGCATCTATTATTTGATTTATTAATTGAAGGTCACTATTGTTATTTATTTGACGTTGTTCATTTGAAGTTACCATTGGTGAATTATGGAAACTTATTTCATTGAACAGATCGTCATTATTAGTTAAATTATTTGATTTTGCTTGGTTCATCTTGGCTGTTGATTGTTGCTTTTTCTATATATTTAGACTATAGTACTCCTTAATCCTGATCATTGTTCTTCCCTCGGCAGTCCGAATACAATTTAATGGTGGGCCGACGAGATCTCCGAAACGAAGGATTGAAAATTCTCCCAGAATATCAGGTCTTATGTCGTAAGACAAAAAATGTGGATTGTAATGAATAGAGTTAATTTTTTGACAAAAAAGGAAATTTTGTAAATTATTTGGGTTGAAAATTTTTAAAATCGTATATATTTGGATGTCATTGGTAAAAATTGCAACATAATATCCATTCTGGTACAAATATCCATCATGTTTATATTTTTTAAGAAATTTGATTAATTTCATATCAATTTTAAGCATTTTAGATATAGTATTACTATATATGCTGTTATCGTCATTGTTCTCGTTGCTCAAATTAATTTTATTTTTAGAGTCAGCACTTATTAAATAAAATGCGAACTGTAATTGATACTTTTTTGCTAGAGTCACACATATATTTTTACGTGATGTGGTAGTATTAGAGTACAGTTTAAACTGCCTATGTTTTGACTCAAATCGAAAGCTCCAAAACGATCTGAGTGGGCCTGATTTTCTTAATACTGTTGGATAATGAGTCATATTATGATACTTAGCTTTAAGTGTGTCATTAAAAAGGCGAACGTACTCAGAATTATGTCTAGCAATTTTTTCACTCAAAAGTATTATGAAGTCTTCGTTTATAGCGTAGCAAAGGATCATGTCGATTATTTCTAGAAAGTTTAGAAGAAATGCCCAAACTTCATCATCTTCATGTATTAAGTCGCCCACCATTAAAGGAAAATAAGTAACAAATGTTTTCATTTCACGAGCAGACATTTTTAAATGTTTCTTTGATAAATGTATCGCTGTTATTTCACCACAAACATTATCTATTTCAATAGGCCCATAATCAAAATTCTTTTTTCTTGAATTAAGAGTTTCTAAGGTAAAATATTGAGCAGTTTCAATTAAATATTTTATTATATGACACATATTATAGTGACATACACCTTCGAAGATATCGTGCATTACGTCAACACTGTAGTTTTCAACTGTATGAAATGAAGGTATTTTATTAAATATTGATTCTTTCTGAATCCCGCTTTCTGTTGAATCTGCTTTATGAATATCATTTTCATAGTTTTTTCTATTTCGCATCAGAGAAACATTTTCAACACTTGCTGTTTGTGTGTCATTTTTCAACATTTTACATAATCTGCAAAAGCTTTTACTGATAAACGATCTGTTGAAATTCAGTAAAGAGTTAAGCCCAAGATTATCACCAAGTATTAAACCCAAAAGAAAGTGAACGTGAGTGGTACCTTTTTCTGTCGTAATATCAAGTCCATTAACTTCTAAAAAAGAAAGTTCGTCAACTAGGCTTTGACAGCATTTTTCGTTACCAAAAGATTTAATGTCTTTAGCTTTAACAGTTGCTCCTAAATAAATGTTTTCCAATACCGATTCTTTCTCTCGCATGCAAGGAAACGAATAATATATGTTACTTATTGCTTGTTGACCACTGTGAGAGCCTAACGGGTTATTAATTTCAAAGTCGTCGTTATAAAGAAAATATGGAACTAGAATTTTGTTTGGATACATATCTGCTTTTTGTTTCCATAACTCACCCTGTACAAAATTTGTCACAACATTTGCTGATTTCAAAGTATTCATATTTGATAGAACGTCAGTAAGAAAACCTTTTCTTTCAAAAGTTTTTTTAAATTGAAAACGTAATGGCATTAAAACACCCGTCACTGTATGCTCTTTATAACTCAAGAACCCACCTTCATGAACAGCATTTATTGATTGATCGATAGTAAACTCTTCTATGTTTTGCAAATATTGTTCATCTTGAAGCCATTGAAATAAACGATATTCAGTTTTAGAAAATTGGAATGGATCTCTACATACAGCAACCAAACTAAGGATTTCATTATGAGTCTCTGGGCAAGAATTTTGTAACTTTGCGGTTGATAATGTTTTAAACATATCCAAAAGTGGATCTGTTATAAATAGTTTTATGAGATCTTGAACTACGCAAACATCTTTTCTGGTGAAATTATTATTGCTATGCAATTTTAAACAAAATGTACTAGCCGATCTTAAAAAACTTTCAAAGTTCTTGTAATTTATTTCTTTTGAGATTTCTTCCGTACCTGTTTCTTCAGATTGATTGAGTTCTAAACCCTTACTCAACGTAATGCACTCGTCGGAAATTTTCTTTTTTTTAGCTTCAACCCCGTCTTTTATTTCTTCAGTAGAAACTATATTTATCCATTCACGATCCTTCACAATACTAAGTTTATGTTTTCGAAGAAAATGTCTTTTGAAACTTGCCAAACTTTGGAAACTCTGATAACACGGATTTTCTACACATCTGAATAAACTATTGTTATTTAAGAAATGTTGTTCCTTAAAATGTTTAATAAGACTATCAATTTCAGAAAAAACATTCTTACATATATAGCAAGTCATATTTGCGAAGGGGACGAAGTCTGTAAATAATTTTGCGTTTAATATCAAGTTGAAATTAACTACTTTTCTTATTTACAAATAAGAAAGGTACATATTATTAATTATTTGAATTTGAAAAGATCTAGGTATAAGCTGTGACTGCCATTAGTATTCGGTTCTTGCTCATATATTTTTCCTAATGAAATATCTTGTTTAAAAACAAATGTATTGCAACTTTACTTTCAGTTGTGATAAAGAAAATTGTTTAGATGAAGTAGCCAAGTGACATTTTCAAAAATTTGATTAAAATGCGTTCAAAGTTTCACCCCTATTACAGATGACAACCCAACTGAAAATTGGGTTGTGTGCCCGTGTTATATAAATGAGAAGACAACCCAATTTCAGTTGAGTTGTCATCCATAATAGGGGTATTTATTATCGACGAAATGCACAATTTAGCTTTAGTGAAATAACCTTTTTAGGCAAAATTGAGAATTGCGGATGATACAAGAATTTTATTTTTAAAACAAATACTTCATCTCAAAGAAAAAACGAAAAATTAAAAAAAAATGTCACTCAACACTTTGGTAGTCTTCAATTAAAACGCTGATCTGGACTAGTTAACAGGCGCGTTCATCACAATTCAGATTTTAACTGAAAAACTTATTCAGTTTTGCGTTGAACGGTCTTCTAAATTTTTTGTCAGATTTGAATGGTATTGGGATTCACCTTTCAATTCTGCGAGGAAAGATTTGATAAGAAATAAATAATTTCTTGTAGTCGGTTCAAAATAGTACTAACTATAGTCCAAAGCATTTCTTTTCAATATTTGTGATTAGAAATATGCGCGTAACTACAATTTGAATAGACTTCGAACGAAAATGTAGCAAATAATTTTCTTAAAAATCTATTTCTTTTGTAAGGGTTTTCATTAATAACCTTTAATTATACGACAAATTGCCAAAAAATAAATTAGAGTTCAGTTTAATGAAAAAGTTCACTACAAAAATGTTTCCAAAAAAAGCTAACCGAAAAATACAAAGTAAAGTTCAATTGTCATGTAGGCTATTTATCGCATCTGACAGCTTAATAAACTAAATCTAGATTTTCAGACTGCTTTTCTTGACTGAAAAACTGAATCGGTAAAAACTAACAGCTGATGAGTTGTCAACTGAAAAACTTAACGTCTGGGGCCCTACTCTGTAATTCGATTCGAAAGCAAAAATTTCCGAAACGAATATTTTGTACTCTTTATTTCTAAAGTGGATTCGAATTCGAAATGGCAAATCCGAAAACGATTTTTTTATATCATTTATTTATTTTTCAACTTGGTTGTAATTTGATTTGATATTATTTTTTTGCTTGATTTGATAGATTTCTGAGATATATTTCAAAACTCCGCAAATTTATTCCGTTAATGAAAATATTAACAAGTCCTTTTTTTTCGATTCGAAAACGAAATACAGAGTACGAATTCATAATCGGATTGAAAATCACGTTCGAATAGACTTCCTTTTCGAAACGAAATACAGAGTAGGGCCCCTGGCCAATCAGAGGCCGAGAATAGTTAGTTAATCTGAAAATCTAACTTGTGATGAACGCGCCCAATGTTAAGGGAAACATTATAAACGAATAAAAATTTCAAAAAACCGAGTATAAATGCAGCGTTGAAAAAAATTTTTGATAAAAATTTGGCATAGAATGAATTATTAAGCGTTTGGGCTTGGATAAGACACAATATCTGCTTCTTCTTCTCTTGGAATGGGGGATGAAAACTACAGCAAAAGTAGTCAAAATCGTCTCACTGGACCTGTGTCCTGTACTGATTAAAAAAGCCAGTTTTGAATACACACAAAACACAAGCAACCCAGGTTGCGTAAAAATGTGGGCAGCGCAGAGAAGATCTTGTACAAGTAGGGAGAATTCTCACACACAAAAGCGCATCTGTGCATGTGCACAAGCCTATTTACCAAACAAAAATACTAAACTGTACCGTGTAGGTATGCGCATACGAAAAATATGTTTTCAAACGAGATTTGTCATAAACTTTGAATTAAATCTATTCAAAAAGGAAAACAGACTTTACTTTTTCTATTAACTAACATAATCAGTGAATGAGTTACACGTTAAGACACTATCAATAAACTAAGCAAAAATTAACACAGTTGATTTCAAAAAAGCGGACACTGGTCTTCATATGCAAATATTTTAATACGAATAGATATGCAGCAATTAAATTTTTTAAATAAATATCGTGAGGTCTTACCTTTTTTTAAAACGCTGGACTGCTAAAATATAAATTGGTATTTTTTAAAACACAACACTTTTACTTTTAATTACACTTGAAACAATACTGGCACAATACACTTGAAATTGAAATAAAACTCTGCTCTGCGTCTGCACAACCGGCACCTCCAAAGAACGAACTGAGAATGATAAAACAACAGACGCCGAAAAATAATGAAGCGCTTGAGTGTGTATGTAGTGTTTTGGTAAATAGAGGCTATTTTTTCTTATGGCTACAATTTTTTTTCGTAAGGTTATGTAGATTGTCGTAGCTTGAGGATATTATTCATTAGACAACGAATTATTGTAATAGAGGTAAGTAGACTAGAGTAGGTCTATGCAAAACATGGTTATGTGATGAGGTTTTTTCATAACATGACGAAGTTTTTTATGGGTTGATTAAAATTTTTAATGAAGTTTTAAAAAATGTTCATAATGGAAGCAAAGAATTCATACACACATGAATTTTCTACATTAACTCACGTTACAGGTTTACGAAAAAGTCAATGGTTTATTAACTTGTTTCGTAAAGCAATGACAAATTTTTTATAGACTAATGATGTTTTTCGTTGATAGATGAAAGGTTTAATAAAGCAAGTATTTATTTTAATTAAACGATGCATCATTGCGTTAATAAATGTAGAATTTCACACCGCAATTATTTTTATAAAGCAAGTGAGGTAGGTTACCACCTATACGATTTGAAGTTTGAGCAAGATAAATCTTTCTAATGAAATGTTGACACATTGGGATTTACATTAGAAAAACCAAAACAAATACACTTTTATAAAAAACAAGGTCGTTTTTATGAAAAACCAGGTGTCGTTAATTTTTGTAGAGTGATTATATTACAGTGACTCTAAGGGTGTAAGAAATTGAAATTTGGTCTTCAATTTACAACGCATTTTAAATTTCCCCTTTAATTTTCGGCATGAATTTAACTCCAATTTATAACAAAGATGGTGTATATGTATACCACATTATAATTTGATATTACGGCTTAAATCGTATTAGATATTAACAGTGAAAAAAGAAATAAAAATACTAAGAAGTTAAAAAAGAATTTCAATGACAAAATTACTGAATACGGTTTTTTTCTGGCATTCTCATATTTCTACTAATTGTTTTGTCCAAGTTGGTAGAGAGCTCCAGAGCTTAATAACATGTACAAAAAAATTAACAGGATGAATTAAGGAGAGTGCAAGAATGTAAAATTCAATTAATTGTTCTTACAGACTACACAAAGCACAATTTATTAGTTTTTGCACATCTTGTTTCAAGAAATTTTTCTGTTTCGAAAAATATTAAGTTGATTGAGGGAAGTAGATGGAAAGTTTTCTTTTTTTAAATACAAAAAAGTTAGTCGAATCTGACGCTGTTTTTATTGTTTCAGTTGTGTTGAAACAGCTGTAACTTTTTCAATTTACAACATAATTCTTCGAAACAGAACATACTGTAAGGCTAGACTCAAACATTTTATTGACAAATTTTGATGGTTTTTCAGAACTGAATATGTAGTTTAAAACAAGCATAAAAAAAAACTTTCTTCCGAAGATTTTTAACATTTCCAATATTTTTTCTAGTTATTTCTTATTCGAAAATTTTAATTGCGATCACTGTGTTTTTCAAAAGTTTTTCAAAATAACGTCTATTTTACGATTTTTCCTATGAATTTTGCTTTGCAAACGCACACAAAGAATTTGAAGTACAGCTAAAACCATAGAGAATAAAAGAACAAGGCCGCAAACCTCACACACACAATTGCATCAGTCCTCAAGCTGACTTTACAAACACCACTCTATTTTCGGATTTCAAAACTAGTTTGAGATCCGAAAATAAAGTGGTATTTGTTATTTCACTAGCCCAGCTTTACACTTTTTTGTCTCTAGTTCTTTGTTTTCTTTTGAGCAGGTTTTTTCATCGATCTACACTTTTTTCGCTTGAATAGAGAAAGGATTGAAATGGATATACTTATACAATACACATATACATAGAAAGTTGCAATGATTCAATATCTACTGTTCTTTGTTTCTTTTGCTATTCATTAGTAGGTGCATTTCTTTTACATGCAAAAACAAAACCATAGCACAGCAAATGTGATCGAAACCTGTTTCTCGCGAAGAAAAGAGAAAGGCGTTAAAAAAATGTTTCAAGATTTGAGTTTTCTGTACTTTTGGTTTTTTTTTCTTCAATTCTATATGAAAAATGATTAGAGAGAGTAGTTGAAAAAGAAAACAAGTTTCTAGCACTGACACTAAGACTCTTGGACCTGGGACTCTATACGGGAGATATATACACAATTCTATATGTGCTCAAAAAAGATTGGAGAGAGTACTTGAAAAAGAAAACAAGTTTCTGTTTCTGGCACTAACGCGACGCTCGGACGCTGAAACTTTATCCGAGGGAGAAATAAAAACAATCCCTGGTTTTTACTTTTATTGTGTTTCATTCGGTGTTCTTTTTGTTATACTTTAATCAGTATTAGGATTTGCAATTCATTTTACAATTTTATTAAACATTCTTTGCTCTACTTGCAAACGAAATTTCTTTTCCTTATTATGACGGCAACCCTTCGTCCTGACACCAATTTCGTTGAGCAATGCGTTTCGTTCATACTTTATTAAAATTTTTCAACAAATTATGAAGTTTTGCGTTCGAATACGATGCGACGATACTAGATTCGTAGGATAATAAATTAATTTTTCGTTATTCAATGAAAAAAGTATCGTTGAGGTATGAATTTCGTTCATACTTTATTGAATTTTTTCAACAAATTATGAAGTTTTGAGTTCAAATACGATGATCAGATTCTACGAAAGTTTTATGTAGAAATTCGTAGGATAATAAATTAATTTTTCGTTATTCAATGAAAAAAGTATCGTTGAGGTATGAATTTCGTTCATACTTTATTGAATTTTTTCAACAAATTATGAAGTTTTGAGTTCAAATACGATGAGCCCATTCTACGAAAATCTTATGTAGAAATTCGTAGGATAATAAATTAATTTTTCGTTATTCAGTGAAAAAAATTTCGCTGAGGTATGAATTTCGTTCATACTTTATTGAATTTTTTCAACATATTATGAAGTTTTGAGTTCAAATACGATGAGCCCATTCTACGAAAATCTTATGTAGAAATTCGTAGGATAATAAATTAATTTTTCGTTATTCAATGAAAAAAGTATCGTTGAGGTATGAATTTCGTTCATACTTTATTGAATTTTTTCAACAAATTATGAAGTTTTGAGTTTAAATACGATGAGCCCATTCTACGAAAATCTTATGTAGAAATTCGTAGGATAATAAATTAATTTTTCGTTATTCAATGAAAAAAGTATCGTTGAGGTATGAATTTCGTTCATACTTTATTGAATTTTTTCAACATATTATGAAGTTTTGAGTTCAAATACGATGAGCCCATTCTACGAAAATCTTATGTAGAAATTCGTAGGATAATAAATTAATTTTTCGTTATTCAATGAAAAAAGTATCGTTGAGGTATGAATTTCGTTCATACTTTATTGAATTTTTTCAACAAATTATGAAGTTTTGAGTTCAAATACGATGATCAGATTCTACGAAAATTTTATGTAGAAATTCGTACGATAATAAATTAATTTTTCGTTATTCAGTGAAAAAAATTTCGTTGAGGTATGAATTTCGTTCATACTTTATTGAATTTTTTCAACATATTATGAAGTTTTGAGTTCAAATACGATGAGCCCATTCTACGAAAATCTTATGTAGAAATTCGTAGGATAATAAATTAATTTTTCGTTATTCAATGAAAAAAGTATCGTTGAGGTATGAATTTCGTTCATACTTTATTGAATTTTTTCAACAAATTATGAAGTTTTGAGTTCAAATACGATGATCAGATTCTACGAAAGTTTTATGTAGAAATTCGTAGGATAATAAATTAATTTTTCGTTATTCAGTGAAAAAAATTTCGTTGAGGTATGAATTTCGTTCATACTTTATTGAATTTTTTCAACATATTATGAAGTTTTGAGTTCAAATACGATGAGCAGATTCTACAAAAATTTTATGTAGAAATTCGTAGGATAATAAATTAATTTTTCGTTATTCAGTGAAAAAAATTTCGTTGAGGTATGAATTTCGTTCATACTTTATTGAATTTTTTCAACAAATTATGAAGTTTTGCGTTCAAATACGATGAACTGATATTACGAAAATTCTATGTAAAAATTCGCAAAGGAATTAAATTTTTCGTCAAGGTATGAAGTGATATTTTGTATATCAGTGAAAAAATTTCATAGAGTAAAAAATTCTTTCCATTGGACTTTGTAATTTTTCGTAGGTCGAAGCAAAATTTTAGTAAATCTATTAATTATTTTAGTAATATGAAGGATTTTCGTAAGAAAAATGAAAAATTTCATCAGGTCATGAGAGAAATTCATTATTCAATGAGACGTTTTACGTATTATGCTCATTTACATAATTTTATGCAGTTTTTCGTTAAAATAACTATGAAAACGCTTCATTAAGTGATGAAACACTTAATCAAAACGTTTTTTTCAGCTCAAAACCGGCAAAAACAGCGTATGAAGCGTTTCGTTAAAGGAACACATTTTTCATTCTACGAAAAATTACATATTTTCGTTAGCCCAACGAAATTGGTCGTATTTTCAGTGTATGAAGCGAATTTCGTACTATTACGAAAAATATTTTTTTCAGTGTACGCAGACATTTTTTTCTTATATGAGTTTTACAATGAAAATTCAAGAAGAGCACAACGAAGATACCAGGAACTTTATTCTAACTGAAAATCTGGCAACCCTAAGCCTATTAGAGTCCAATTTAAATACAGTTGCAAAATTACAAGACTACAAGTGAGACAAGAGTTATCGAGAGCAAACACCTACAATGAAATCCAAAAACATGCTTTGGAATGCATTCAAAACGAAGGAGGGCGCTTTGAGCACTTGTTATAATTGTATTTGTATGAAATAAATAAAAAAACTACTAAAAGTGCCCATATTATTGATTTATTCAGACAAACCTCAAAGGTAAACATTTTTTTTATTTTTTTTTAAATTTCACCCATTTTGTATTTTTTCAAGTATGTATCATAAAATGTAGGTAGGTATGGGTTTTTGAGTAAACTTACAACTAAGTTTTTCTTTATTATTGTTTTGTTCATCTGTAAAAAATAATTAAACTCTATGTTTATCAGGTATTTTCTGAAAAAAATGACCTCAAAGTCAAAACTTTGCTTTGGGAAGACAATTTGAAAAATTAAAATTGAGAATCTGGCAACCCTAAGCCTATAGGAGTTCAACTCAAATACAGTCTTAAAGGTTGTTACTTAAACAAAAAATTAAGTCTAAGATTAGGTCTCTATCACCAGTATTGACAGAGATATCGAATTTAACACAGGTCAGGGTACACCAAAGTTAGCCTTTTTTAAATTGTCAAAAAGTGATGTCAAAGTTGAGAAACGAGCTTTACTGTATTACAATTTTTTTCTTAGAATGTGACCAAGTATCACACCCCAAAGGATAATACGTGAAATACGGGACACCCTGTATATGTAGTTTGAGAAACTTAGCAAATCAAGAGCCCTTGACAAAATTCGCCTCAGGCATATCCCTAACTAAATGCGGCACTACTCTAACGCTTACTTAAGTCAAGACTGCTTAAATAGAACAGATATTCCCCAAGTTCAACAAGCAAATCGATACGAAGCGTCGCGTCGGTCGTCGTCTTCGAGTAGTGATTACGCATAATTGTTACCCAAAAAAAAAAACTCACAAAATTTAAGATAAGGCGAAACCGAATACGAGAGCAGAGAATAACGACAAAAATTAGATTTAAATCGAAAAACAATTAACGAGAGACTTATTACAACAAAAACACCATAAGAAGTTTACTCAATATTTATATTATCGTCGACGAGTTCTCCACAAAATAAACACTCGACTCCCTTTACCGTCGCAAATAGTTTCAGTGCCTATTGCACCATAGAGGCAATACTCTCGGAAAACAAAACATTTTTTTAAACAATTAAGTCGTAAGCATTGAGTGGCTTTTATTAACGAATAGCTTAACAGAAACAATCATCGAATCTGACGCAAGAGTTCAGTCGTGTACAGGGAATCAAAAATAATTGAGTTTTATTTCTAGTCGCACTTAAGTACCAAATTGAAGGAGGGAGTAAAGTCAAATTCATTCATAAAACCACTACACTCTCGAGACAACACTCAAACATACTGTGAAGAAAAAAATGAAAAAGATTTCCAATTCCAATCGATCAGGTAAATTGCCATAGTGTAGGCCTTTTGTGCTTCGCAATTGAGTTTTCTATCAATGGAATGGAAGCGCCAAAGCAAAGTTATTCATTTTTGTTTTTTTTTTTTTTTTTTCATTTTGCATTTTTAGGTCTTGCTCAAGGCGAGAGTATTGACGGTGTTGAAACGGCTGCTGGCAATGACAACAGCTCCAACTTGTCTGTTGGAAATTTTACAAAGCACTCAAATGGAAATGAGGCTCTTGTTGATGGCGAAGAGTTGGAAGTTTTACTTAAAAGTCAACAACAATTGCATTATTCTGGCGATAATTTAACGGAACAACAAGGGAAGTACCTGTTAAAGGGGAAACAGGGTGAGTTTTTTTTTCTTATTGCTATACCCAGATAAGAGTCTTAACTTGGGTGTTTCTAAGTCGTATTCAAAAGCTACATCTTGAAATAAGGGGGTGGTTGGTTTTGGGGAAGTAATGATTTCAGTTTTCTCGTAAACCAGTTTTTTAAGTTTTTTTAGTTGGTGTGCTTTTGGAACATCTAGAAATAGTAGGTCCAAAAGGTGGTCATCAGGTACCTTACAGTTTTTTTTTTTCATATTAAGGAGTGCAATTTCTTTAAAATCGTTGTCATTTGAGGCCCAATGCAACGAAAATGCGCAACGACGCGACGGATAAATAAACACTTAAATTCAAAGGGTTAGGTCAGCGAAAGAATGAGATTTAATACATAACATATCTACACATATTTAATACTCTCGGTCTCTTTTTTGTGCTTCGTAGCGTCCTTACTGTTGTCTGCTAAACACTGTCCGCATTCGAGTATGTATGCGTCTTTAGTAAAAGAAAAATGATCACGATAGTTTCTCCCTGGAACTATTAAGACCTTTGATTTATAAAGAAGATAGCAAATAGTATGTGCTCAATATATGTGTATAATGCAAAGTTGCTTTATTATTGAATTGCAGATTCATTAGCACCGAGTGATTTTAATTGAAGATAAAATGGAACGAAAAACAACTTAAAAAACAAATGATTGAGTCTGTGAGACACTGATGTGAAACAAAAGTATTATCCTAATCCTAATATTTTAAAGTTTCTCAACAATTGTTGAGATCAAACAATGGTGGGTTTTGTGTCAGGGGTCTATTTCTACGTCTTGATGCTTTCCATGAGGAGTAATCTGTAAGAACATCCATCGTCAGATATTTCAGTAATCTAGTTCGTAAGCCATTTTACAAATTACAGACTCGTTGCTAAGACGGCTGAAAAACTGCCTCATAACTTAGAAACGCCGTTGCTTGTCATTTTCTTCGACCTCATCACTGAACCAAAAACGGTTGCCATATTGATGAAATCGTTCTTCATATTAATGAAGAAAGTTGTTATTTTTCAGCCAACAACCATGATCATCAATAATTATGATAATTTGGTAAACCGCTATCATCACATTGACAACCGCGATCATCGTATTGACTACTGCTATTATGATCATACTGAACCCTGTGGTCATCATATTGACTACCGAGTTGGTCAATAAGATGATTATGGTTGTCATTGCGACTATCGCAGTTGTCAATACGACAATTTGTGGTTGGCAATAGGATGATTGTAGTTGTCAATATGATTTTTGTGGTTGTCAATAGGATGATCGCAGCTTTAAATACGATTATTGCAATCGTCAATATGATGATCGCAGTTGTCAAAAATAATATTGCGGTTGTCAATACGATGATTTTAATATAGGTACAAAAATTTGTTTTTTATTTTGGGAGTTGAAAAAGAATTCAAAAAAAGAGGATCAAGAGCTCCGTGACCTAACTCCAAAAATAGGCGTTTCGCCAAGGTCAGATAGGAAAAATCGCACTGGTGGAGGTGTAGCTATTTATGTAAGAGAAGGCCTTAAATGCAAAATAAAATGTCATTCACCTAATGAATGTCCTGATGAATACCTGTTTGTAGATATAGTTGTTGGGATAACTTCATTAGTTAAGGAAGCTTTTGCAGGCCAAATAGGAATATTGAGTTAACGCCTATTTACACCTTAATGGAAGTGTTTTCAACCACTGCCTGTAATGTTATTGTATGCGGTGACTTTAACAGCAATATTTTGTTGGAAAATGGAAAGTCATCTCACTGAAAATATGCTTGGGTTTGATCTGCATCCAGTAAATACTGAAATGCTACTTAAATGCTAATAGATTTGTTTTTCGTCAATGATATCGACAGAGTTCTTTTTTATGATCAAATTTCTGCACCAGCCTTTTCTAAGCAGGATCTTATCTTTCTTACCTTTGACTTTGATAAGTTGGAAAAGTTCATGGTATGGCCTCTCTGGATTACCAAGTTGAGTTTCTTGAAAGTAGTATTAATGAGCTTTTTAATACACATGTTCTTTTATCAACCAGTAGAGTGAGGCCCTAAAGCAAACGCTTGGTTGACGAATAAAATTCGATTGTTGATAATGCAAAGAGATCAGGCCTTTTCTTGATGGAAGCGATTCCGTATAGAGGAGTACCTTTCTGCGTACAAAAATAAATTACATTGCACCCTCTTTCCAACTTAAAACTGATTAAAAATTGTACTGAATTGCAGCGAAAACTAGCTTTGTATGAGAAAAAAAAAGAAACAATATTTCAACTAATTTTAAGTAATTTATTTAGTTCCAAGAGAGAATTTATTAACAGAGCAATAACATAAACTAATGTATAAATTTTCATTTCATTAAAAAAAAAATCATGAAAAGGAAGAAATACATAAAAAATAAAATATAAACCCATATATTTAACAAAACAAAACAAAAACAAATCACAGCAAAATAACACTTATGCACATATGTATGTTAATAAATGCAATAAAATATTTCATTTTAGTAAAAAAAAAGACATAAACAGCGAACAAAAATTAATTCAAAGTTTAGTAAGTTAAATAAACTAAAGTCTACACTTGCAGTCTCGTTTGATATATTTTTAGTTAATAAATTGCTTGTTACATTAAAATTTTCGGTTTTTCGCCTCAATTGAAGCCGAACATGTTTTCACCTGAAATTGATTTCGACACTTTGACTCGATTAAATTTTGATAAGAAAATATTCTTTCAACATTCGCCGAGGAATGTTTAATTAAAAGTACTGACTGAACAATTCAATAAATATTTCTGAACATAAATTCATTGCATTCATTTTTTATTGAACTGCATTCGGCCCACAAATCTGATATAGAAGATTTTCTATACTTTTTGAGTTCTTCACAATCTGCGATTGCCCTATACTCGTTGTTTATGAGCTGGATATTTTCTTTTTCATTTTGCAAAATTCTTAAGCAAATTTTAAAATAGAATTAAATCATCCAGAAACTGCGGCTGCGGTATGAGTGTACAGCGGATTGGTATAAATTTGGATGCGTTTAAAGTGTGGTTTTCCCGAAGCAAATTTGAATATCGTTTTGAATCAGTTCAGTTTCTTGTTTTGATTTTTTTTTTCTTGAAATACATATAAGATGCAAATTCGCAAATTGTACTGAATTTTGTCCGATTGTACTTTTGTACTCGAACAAACTCAATTGTATCGAATTCGGTACAATTGTATTGAATTTTCCTACCCTGTCATGCCAGTACTGCTTATCGAAAGCTGATAAGGAAACCTCTGATCGTTTCCAAAGAAAAATACTCCGAATGGTCTTTGGTCCCGTATGCGAAGGCTATGTGTGGAGTAGAAGATACAACAACGAGCTGTATGAGCTGTACGGCGACATGGGCATAGGCAGAAGAGTACGCATCGCGAGGCTACGATGGTTGGGCTATGTAGAGCGGATCGACATCATCACTCCGGCTTGACGAGTTATCGAAAGCACATATCAGGCAAATCGCGGAAGGGGTTGAATTCGTCTTAGGTGGCACAATCAAGTGGAAGAACCGACTGAATTGGTTTTGAGTGCATAACTTCGGAGAAAACTCGTCCGAAATCAAAATTATTGGCGTTAGATGTTGATGGAGGCTTAGGCTTACCCCAAACTGTAATGCCCACCTAAGTAAGTAAGTAAGTACAGAAATAATGGGCATTGTTTCAAAATTAAAATTTTTTAGTAAACAATTAATTTTATACAACGTAGATACTGATAACTGTACTCACGCTTGACCATGCATTAGGCCATATATTACTGTACGCGGTGCACTCTTCGCGGCCTACCGCAAAAACGGTTGATCGTATGAAATAACAGTAAAGACAAAAGGGAATTCCATACTCATTCCATACTCTACAACTTTTATATAGGTAGGTGCAAATCTCATTGAAGCAATAAAAAGCGAATTACTTACAAAAAACCGATTTTTGCAACCTTTGACCTTCAATATCGTAAGACGCGGACACGATAGAACTATTGACTTTTAAGACAACATTAGGAACGACAAAACAAAGGTTTATGCCAATTTTCAGCTTATTATCTTTTTTTCCAAAGTTGACCCCTATTTTTACCTAATATGACTGGGGTATATAAATACAATATACAAACTCTATGAATTGCCACACATTTTCACATGCTGGTGGGTAATGTATACTAAAAACAAAAAAAACACTAAAACAAATGTCCACAGCATTTACCAGTTTTAAGTTTGTAGTCATCTTCATAGGACTATAAACTCACTTGACCACAGATGCAGAATGAAGGGCTGAATAGTTTCCCAACTATCTTTTTAAAATTTTATGTGGCATCCAATTGTTGAACACTTTCTACCTTGAAGAGAAAAGACATTTGCATGTCCCTGATAGTACCTATGCCTTAAAAAGTGATACTTTTTGCTGCCGGTTTTTTTAACTTTATACATTCCCCAGAAACCGTTTGATTAGAAACTGCTGCAGGTTTAGCCAGGAGTTGTATAAAATCAATTTATAACATTAAATAATACTCATAGTCAAAACAATAAATTCCTAACAAGACCTGCAACTGAACTTTATTTTACTAACGTAAGGAGAAATTTCAAAAAGCTAATGCTTATTAACAAATATAGAGCCTTCAACTTTTTCAAAGATTGTCAAGCGCCAACATCCTGCTCTGATTTCAGTTCTTTTTGAATCAAAATAAAGCCTTCGCCCCAAAAAAAAAAAAAAAACAATTCTCTCACTTTCATATCCTCAGAGTGTGCAATTTTCCTCACCAGAATCTTTCGAGTTCGCATTAAAGGATCTCGCGAAGAACTCCAAATGACGCAACTATACAAAATTTCAATCACACAAAAAGATTTCAAGGGATGTAAAGGATTTCTTGGTGTTTCATGGCGCGCGGCATTATTGCGCCAAAAAGAACGACAAAACATCAGCGAGTTCAAAAAACGTATTTGCCTTTGGCAATGGCACATTTTTCCTTCAGTTTTAATCCCACAATTGCATGTATACCCGAATTCCATTTCGTTGGATTTTCTCAATCGGATGTACTATTTTCTTGTTATAGGAACGTCATATCTGCGTGAAAAGTTGTGATACTGAAATTTTACGAACGGCAGCTTGGCATTGCTGCTTTTGATATTATTTTCAGCAAGAGGAGGGTGTACGCTGCGCCGTCATACTATGAAGTGAATGAAAACCACACTATTTTTCGACTCCCACTGGCCTTTGCCAACGTCAAAAATGGAAAACAATGCGAATGTCTACATATACATATAAACATTTTTGCAAACAAGCGCAATTTTTTAAAATGCATTTTGCTTTCCTGAATAATCCATGCGAAAAGACGGGGCGACGACGTTTAATAAAACTGAATGACTGGTAATTTTCTTTTTTTTGCTTTTTTTTTTATTTTTTTTTTTTTCCGTTTATGAACGACATCAGCGAAAACATGAATTTGTGTTTACTGGATAGCAGTTTTTCCCTGCAATCAAAATTTAAACAAAAGTAGGATAGCTAGTTGATTCACGTGAGCGTGAGAATTTTTTTTTTCTTAGCTTAGAAAAGTTAAAAAATATTATTATTTTATATAGGTACTCATATAAAATTTGTCAGCTAGAAATGACAATTAGTTTTCCCGAAAACATCAAACTTTCAATACAATGAAGCGAAGCAAATACAAAGGCTTATTCAAATCGAGTGCTGCATTCATTAGTGGGTGATGAATGGAATAACATGGCGACATAGTTGGGACGTGTCAATGTAATCAACATAAGCTTATATGACTTGTTTGAGGAATAAAAAGGGATGGAGTAGTAAGTGTTCGTTTTTCAACCTTTTTGAGGTGAAAAAAGTCATCGTGTTGTACGTGTCGGATCGTTTTAAACTAAACCGCCCTGTCATTTCTCAGGAAAAAAGTAATTGCATTTTCTTTTGGTCAATCTGATACAAGCCAGTTGCAGTTCTTTAAGTAGAAAACCTCATGCTGTTGACAGCATTCGCATGAATTTGAGCTGCTATTGATTTTGTTATTGAAATGCGAGGTCAAAAAATTTTACTACTCAATTTCTTGAATATTTTACCGGGTGGAAGTTTGTAATTAGTTTTAAACTAACTTCCCAAATAGCTAAAGGCTTTAAATTTTGACAGTAGCACAAAAATGAATAACAATGCTAAGAAACTGTAAGGGAAAGCAATAAAAATGTGGAAAAAAGAAACTTTCTAGTACGTCTCTGCCAGCGGAAAAAAACTTACTTCACTAAGAGCTAGGGACTTGGGGAATTGAAATTTTGAACATAGCTCCGAAGTCGATGACTTTGCATTAAAAGCACAATGAGATTTTGAAACGATTGCAATAAGCTGACTTTAGATTGACCAAAAGGAAATAGAGCTACATTTTTCACCAGAAATGGAAATCTGAGCCTCAACCATCCACCTATTCATCCTTCTCCAACAATTTCGACTTCGTAAGCTTTCTCCAGTTATGGACTCTTAGTCGGTTAGGGTCAACTTCCACTTCATTGTGCTACTTCAAAAGAGGTCTTCCCCCTCTGCGATTTCCCTGCAAAGTGCTTCCAAATTTTCATAATAAATATATTGTTGTATTATTAATCCATTTGAGAAGTTTCAGTTTTGATTGGAGAAAAACGAGAATATTGCAGAGGGCAGTTTATTGAGGTCAAAATAAGACCTGGTTATAATATAGGCAAGTGATTCCATAAGCAAATAGCATGAATGATTTTTCATTCATGTCTTCGCGAAATTAAGCAATAAGATGTCTCAACGATATAGCGATTGGATCTATTCACTGTTAGTTTATCGAATAGATGTGTAGGCTGTTTTGTGTATATTAGATTAGCTAAGAAGAAAGAAGGTCCAGCATTTGTATTTGAAGTAGCTTTCTAGAGTACCAACATTGCAAGATTTATTATTTTGGAGACAAATTCAACTAGCACCCCTTTCAAAAAAATGGGTGGAATCTCATCTGGACTGAGCTCGCGTTTGAATATAGGCATTGCTTTGGTTTTTGTAGGATTCAAAGTTAACCTATTTAGAATAGACCAATTGGCGATAGCAGATAAGTCATCATTGATCTTCGTTGTTCCATCCACTTCAAAACATAATAGAAAGCTATAATAAAGTTGGACATCGTCGGTGTATATATATATGATATTTACAATGGGACAAAACAGACAGTAGATCATTAATAAACATGGAAAATAGAAGACGACCAAGAATTGATCCCTGAGGGACGCCAATTGGTACAGGACGGAGTGACGATAACTGATTATTATTGAAAACGGCTTGCTAACGACTGGTAAGGTAGGACAATACTAGTTTAGTAGAGGAGTTATAGAAAAATTTAACAGATTTGCAAGTTTACTACACAAAATAGAGGGGATAACAGAATCAAAGGCTTTAGAAAAGTCAAGTAACGTTAGGACGGTCAAGTGATTGTTCTCAATAAATATGCGAATATCATCCGATACCTTCAACAGAGCCGTTATAAAACTGTGTCCTGATCGAAAGTCAGATTTTAGAGGACATATAAGTTTTTTATTTGCAATGTGATCTTTTATTTGGCCGCTTATTAAGGATTCAAAGGCTTTGGAAAGAAATGGAAGTACTGCGATGAGACGGTACTCATTTGATTTACAACTTTTTAAAATTGGGATAATTTTAACAGTTTTCCATAAATTTGGGTAGTTTGAAATTGTAATGATATGGTTAAGAATGTGGGTAATGTGGGAAAGTATTACAGGAAGAATTATTTTAACAAAGTCAGGATGGATATTATCTAGGCCAGTGCTTTTGGATTTAATAGAGAAAATTGTTTTTCCAACACATAAAGGATCCACCACAAACAATGAAAAACTATCTTCAGAATTATTCGAAGAAACATCAGCTGGAGATAGGTTTGTTTAAGTACACCTTTCGGTTATAAAATTTGTATTTAGATCTTCGACATTAATGTTATCATTGCAAACGCAAACGAACTTTTACTCAGTCCAATCTCACGTAACTTGTTCTACAAAAACATAGACGACTTGTCTTTAATTAAACTAATTTATTATAATAATGGTATTTTGAACGCCTAATCATCTGGCTTGCCTGGTTTCTGAGCTCTTTAAATTGAATTAACATTTCTGCACAGTCAAACCTTTTCCATCGACGATAGACAAAGTCTCTTTGTTTCATGACAAAGTCTTTTTGTTTCATGACATTCATAATGGAACTTGATGCGGTCTCTAATTGTTTGAGTTTTTAAAGGCACATATTTATCGAATAAGTATCGAATGTTGCTATTAAATATACTGACTTGCTCATCAGTGCCAACTTAAAAGGCTGCATTCATTAAGGAGATTTAACACGTTGACATTTCGTAAATCACGATACTCGAACGTGGTACAGTGTTTACATTCACATCTAAAATACAGAAAACAAGATCATGGTGCGAAAAAGCAGGAGCAGACAGTTGTTGATAATATTTTAAAAGGCTTTGGTCACTGACTAGGACTACATCTAACAAAGACGGTGTTCTATGTGGGATAAAATGATTAGCTGCCGATGTGTTTGTGAAGGATAAGTTCAAAGCATTCATTAATTTTTTTAGGCGAGCACTATACGACCTATTGAGCAAGTCTATATTAAAATCACCTCACATTACAATTTTTGGTGTAAGGTCACTAATTTGCTCTATAACTTCAGAGATATTAAGATGGTTGGCAGCATTAGGAGGAACATAAATAGTTCCGACGATTGGTTTTTGTTCGCCGCTAAAAGCCTCTAAAAAACGTATTCGTAAGGATGCGAAGGAGATGAACTAAACAACACCCGAGATTTAATGTGGCTTCTTATGTAGGTATATAGCAGAACCACCACCAACTCTTTTATGGCGGTCAGCGCGATATGGTGGTTTAAAACCGTGTATTTTAAATAAATTCTCATTCATACTAGAGCTCATGTCTTGACTGGGATGATCAAGGTCTTAAAAGGGATTACTATACTATGGTTTTTTTTTTATAGAGAATCTTATTTTGCATTGCTCCTTTTCTCTACAGGGTGATTTGCATAAGGTTTGACAAAAGATAGGGTGTGTAGGTTGGACCTAGACAAGCAAATTCAAATTTCGTTCAAATTTGTATGGGAGGGGGGGTCCATTTTCTCCCGTTTAGGCGGGAGGGGCAATTAAAAAAAAAATCACTTAAAACGGAAATTAAATTGTTTAAAAAAAACAGTTATACCTACAGCCAAAGCCCTATACATTAATTTAAATTTTAAAATTTAACAAGAATTTTAACAAAGTCAAAAATTTAAAAAAAAAAAAATTTTTTTCAAACCATTTTTTTTTCAAAATTTTACGTATTTAAGTAGTATTTTTCTGGCTTATTTTCAACTAGCGACTCGCCCCGGCTTCGCAAGGGGAAAAGTCATAATACTAAATAAATGATAAACATATGCTGTCGCGGACTTTTTTATCCATCTTTTTAAGATACACAATTCTGTAGTACATACCTAAATTTGATCTATGTATCTCGTAAGGTTTAACCACCGTTTGCAATGTAAGCGCAGAAAAATATGTTTGTTACGACATCACATTTTTTCGGCTTTTCTCTTATGCATGTATTATACATATAAACCTTCCTCTTGAAAAACTCTATTCATTAAAAAAATCCGACTTTGTTTTATACTATGTAGTGATGATGGTCTTATTTATTTTTGATCAAACACAAAAAACCGGATGTCAAAATAACCTGTAGTTTTTGAGAAAACCAAAAATTACAAAAACGACTTTTTTCAATTTTTTTTTTTAAGTTTTTTTTCGTCATTGGATTCTTAAGTGAGTTTACAAAATAAAGGATGAATTTTCTCTTTACTTTTTTTATTGAGAACACCTGCGTGAGAACTTAGGGTTATAATTAGCTTGTGATTGTTTTTTTAATCATGCAACATCACGCGCTACCTAGCCAGTGGAAGAAAAATGCAATTGCGAAAAAAGAAAGCCTTAATCTTGAAATCAATCCAAATTGAAATACTTGAATATTCAGATAAAAATACAGAGTTACTATTTATTATAATATTTTTATCTAAAGCTTCTTATAAAAAATTTTCAATATGATCCCCATTTTGAAGAAGGCAAAGACTATAGCGCCTTCTTGTTTCTGCACATAAATTTATACCTGATAAATTTTCCTGTAATTTGACTGCAGCCATTTCAATCCGTTGTTTCAGTTCTACCAAAGATTCTATTTCCTTTTCGTAAACATAGCCCTTCATGAATCCCCAAGCATAAAAATTTTTAGGTGATTTAGGTGGCCATTCTCAGGGACCTCTTTTTCCAATCCAATGGTCACTAAAATGGTCATCAAGCCAGTTCCTTACAATGCGGCTGTAGTGTGCTGGAGCTCTATCTTGCTGGTATATTAAATTGTCTACTATGCCAATGGAACGTTGTCAATCAAATCGGGCAGAAGGTCTCGTAGTAACTGTAGATAGGATTCTCCATTTATAACTCAGGAACCTGGGTCCAATAACTGTTTGTCCAACAATACCAAGCCAAACATTTCAGCTAAAGCGGTGTTGAGATTTGGTTTGTTTCTGGTTATGCGGATTGCTGCTACTCCAGTAAAGAAAATTGTGGAAATTTGTTACTTTATCTCTGGTAAATTGAGCTTCATCCGTCCAGAATATCCTTCGAAAGTAATTCAAAAGTACAAAGTAAAAGCTTAGTAACATTTCAAAGATTTACAATAATGGCTATTCAGCCGTCTGCCGCTTATATCTAAACTTTTAACATTGAGAGAGAAGATATAAAATTACATATATACAATACAAATTTACAATTTAGAAAATAATTAAAGATTAAGACAATTTTTAAATATACCAGATAGAACAATTTTACTATTTTGTAAATAACAAATATTACGGGCTTTTTGATAAGCAAATCAAAAATTACTAACATAAACTGAAAGAATTATTAGCTTTGTTTAGTTAAGCTAATGATAGTGAATATTATTTTGTATTTTTTGTCCATAGTTTTAATCATTGTATAGAGTGTAATATCGCTAAAGATTAATTTTTAAACGAAGAAAACAAAACAAAAAAATATTTATATAGGTACATAAAAAATAGAAGAGCAATTAAAGACTTTCAATATCAACGGAGAAGCGGGCTTTTAGTTTAGCTAAAACAAAATTATATTAGATTGAGCATTACATGTCAATGAATTAATTTCTGTATGCGACAGCTTCAGAGAAAAACCGGATAAGCAATTTCCAACCACTCTCACCATTCAAATCTCCAACACAATCCTCAAAGCTCAAACGAAAGGAAGCTCTTATTGAAGTAGAATCGCCGGATCTCTTGTAAGATTGGACATAACGCTAGGAAGTGAAAACATTTTCAATTTGATTGAGGTTGCATAGTGTACAATTAGGATTCATATCACTTCTGTGAGGTCTGTAGTTAAGCTCAAGCATCTCCGTGCGAACCTTAAATATCAGACTTATCTCCCTAGAAGTGAATTCGGTTCGAAAATAATTTGATTCCCCCAAAGAGAAGTTAAGTTTTTTGTATAATGATCAAGATACGGACTCTCTTGCCCGATTGAGAAATGTCTGATATATGTTGTCATCTATAACCGAAATACAATCGTTAAGTTCATTCCTCCACGAATCTAGATTATCCAGACAAAACGTCAAAGGAAAGTTGTGTTCTGAGGCCAACTCCAGCCAATCTTTAAAAGGTGTGTATCTGCAGCGTAACGCTGTTAAGAGAATCTTTTTCTGCATATTGTTGTTAGGTCTTTTCATGACTTTGATTAGTCTGCATTCGCCTTAAGATTCTTTAAAAAAATTGGTGGTAGTCCTGACTCAACGTGTATGCCATAATTGGGTGTATTAGATGGGAGTCTTGAGATACGCTTGAAGAAATATCTTTGGATAACCTCAATTTCATCTAATTGCATGTAGCCATATATTTACTTCATTTCCATAACACTTTGAACTTCGAAACCGCGTCTATATCTTTGTTATTGAAGAAATTTGACCACATACAGTTAAAATTACAGAAAGTAATTGTGGTCAACAAACCGACCCCACCGCAATAAAAACAAGTTGGCAGGTCAATTTCAACCTAATGCTCTCACGCAGGTGTTCTCAATGAAAAAAATGTGTGAAATGTGGTTAATTGAGTACTTTGTCACTTTAATGTATGTTTTGAAGACTAATAATAAAAAAAAGAAAAAGATAAATTTAATCCTTTCTTTCGTAAGTTCACCTAATTATCCAATAACGTAAAAACTAAAAAAAAGGTTTTTGTAGTTTTTGGTTTTCTCAAAAGCTACAGGTTATTTTGACCTCCGGTTTTTTATGTTTGATCAAAAATAAATAAAAGCATTGAAAATAAGCCAGAAAAATACTACTTAATTACAAAATATTTTGAAAAAAAATGGTTTGAAAAAAAAATCATGTTTTTTTTCAAAATTTTGACTTTGAAAATTAATATTTCAAAAACAATTCATTTGAACAACTTATTTTAAAAATTAAATTAATGTATAGGTTTTTGGCTTTTTAAAATGTTATAGCACGACTCTGTACCGTTATTTTTAAAAAAATTTGTTTCCATTTTAAGTGATTTTTTCCTTAAATTGCCCCTCCCGCCTAAACGGGGGAAAATGGAACCCCCCCCCTCCTATACGATTTTTTGCTTGTCTAAGTCCAACCTACACACCCTATCTTTTTGTCACACCTTATGCAAATCACCCTGTATATCAGTGGCGAGGGGTGAATAATTTCAAAAGATAACTCGAAGGAAACCTAGTCACCTACAAAAAAAAAGTTTACTTAAAATTTTTTTTGTGCAATGTTTGTCTTCGCATCAAGCCAAAAAGTCAGGTATTTTAAGCCAACTTTGCTATTAGGTAGAGCATCATAACTTTTTTTTTCATAAAACTAAGCTAGTTAACACTATTTGTTTCCTTTGAGTGAAAATCAGTTAAGCAACAGTTAACAGATATTAAGGCCATAATCAAACCACTGAAACTTACTATCGGAAAACTTTTCAGACTTTTTGCACTTTTCAATTTTTAAAGCCTAAATTTGTAATATTTAAAAAAATCACGAAAAGCACTAAATCAATTCAAATAAGTATTGCACTGCGTTCTGCTAGTAAACTGCGTTTTTCAAATAAAATACGGCTCATTGGGAACTGAATTCATTTAGGCCAGTTGTGCCACTTTAGAAAAATTCCAATTATTTTTTGCATTTTCTGCCAAAAATATGCTTTATACTGTGAGATCTAATATCCACGCATATTTGTTATCAAAGTGGCAACCTTTGACACATCAGTCCAGTGCAGAGACACATACAAATTCATGAAATAAGTCGGAGACCAGCGTGTTATTTTCTTGTTCTTCAAGCGGACACCTACCTCAACCTGCAAACCTGCCATACACATTTTTGTTTATAAGCATGTGTCCATGGGAAGAAATACGAAGGAAAGCGTTTTTTTCTTTTATAAAACCAATATCATGCAAACACCGAAGTGTGCAGAAGCAATGCTGCAAATGAGCACTGGGCTACTGCGCCGGCGCTCTGCACAATATTCACCTGCTCAGAGCGCAAAGAATAAGAGATTTACCAAAAAATATGACGCTAGAACCAGTGTCCCCAGACTTTTGAAATCTTTTTCCCCTTTTTTTATCAGCAAAACCAAATTTTTTCCCCTCATTCGTAAAAAAAATCCCCTTTTTTCTCCCCTTTAATAAAATGTTCTTAAATTCTGAATAAAAAAAATTTAGTTGTTTTTATTTTTTTTATTATTAATTAACGCAACCTACATCAATAGAAACAAAACAAATCACAAAAAATAATCACATAAATTCTGACTACAACTACCTATACTTGTACTTGGTAACATAAAAAATAAATATTAAGGCAAGAAATCACAAAAACTGATATTGCAAGTTTACAAACATCTTTAAAGCTTACGTTTTTTCTATGTACATATTTTTAGAATATAGTTTTATGCAGTCCTTTTCAATTTCGAAATCCACACATTTGCTTTTCTTCAGGAGGGTTTTCGTGTGAAGAATTCCACTTAAAGTGGGATTTTGAAGCTTATTTCTAAGCTTAGTTTTGTTAAGGTTTATTGCAGAAAATAATCTTTCAGCCCCAGCTCCACTATGTGGTAGGCAAAAAACAAAAGAAATAAGGATTTTCATTTTGGGAAAAATTTTAGTTCCTTCACCGAACTTAATGCTTAAAACATCTTTCCAGAACTGCTGCACATTTCCTGTCGAAATATCTTTTAAATTTAGATTTCGAAGAAACCTGTATTCGAGATCCAGTTCGTTCCATTCACTTTCAGAAAAAATGTTCGAGAAATATTTAGAGAGGGGTCCCAGAGAACTAACAGTTTTGTTTTTAAGTGATTCTGGGCTAACGAACTTTAGAAGTTTAAAAACTTCTCTCTTATCATTAAAATCAAAACGCTTTAGGATCTCCTTGCACGATTTTATAAGAAAGTTTCTGCAGTTGTCTCTAAAATTATATTTTTCGATTTGATTTAAATCAGAATTTTCGAGTTTTGAACATAACTGTGAGCCCAAATACAAATTTTCCAAAACTTCGAAGTTATCATTGTTGTTCAAATGAAAGTGAAACATTACATGGGCTATTTTCGTACATGATATACATTTAGATGAGCACTTTCAGTTTAGTCTTATACTATTCGAACTACCTTTCAAATTATTTCGTGATGAAAATATGTCTGAATATTTAATTTAAGCAAAATATGTTTCAAATAGTTCTTTGAATTTTTTTCCCCTTTTGTAAGCTTGTCCCTTTTTTCCCCTTTTGGAAAATAAAATCGGCAAAAATGGTGCTTTTCCCCTCAATCTGGGGACCCTGGCTAGAACACCGGGTTATTTTCTTCCATAAGAAAGCATGTATTGAACAGAGAGGTGCCTAGCGCTAGGCACCTCTCTGTTCAATACATACTTCCTTATGGAAGAAAATAAGACGATGTTCTACCGTCATATTTTTTGGTAAAAGACAAAAGAGGAAAGAACACAAATTTGTTCTATCCAGCAACAAATTTTATAATACGTAATATTTGGGGTTACCTTGTATGTTGCTAAAGTTTTGTGTTTGTTTATGGAGTGAGTTGAAGAGCCAACAGGACGAATAGGACGGAAAGCAAAGTGGTTGTGGTAGTTGTTAAAAAAATGTTGGCAGTGAGTTCATGTGTATGATTAAGTTTGATTCATGTAGCCAGAAGTCTAAGATATTTCGGATGTGAATTTCAAAAGGAAAGTCGGAAATAATCGACTTATATGGACGCTTCGCCACTGCTGTATATAGCAATAGTTTGTTGTGAAAAGATATAGGTCAGACTTCTTTCCTATTAACCAGTACATCACTTTATACAACAAGCTTATCTTGGTTCAGCTCTTGTTGTTGTTTTTGCGAGCTGCATTTTAGGATGGCGCTGCAGCTCTGCTGGCATACCTCTAGCTGCTTCTTTAGTTGGTGATCGTTGTCACGGTTTTCATGGCGGCTATCTGACAAAGCTGCTCACTTACAATTCAATTCTTTGGCTTCTGCAGCATTTTTGAAGGCAGTACCACGCATTCCAAAACCTGACTCTACCTCACCTTTCTTCTATCTTTGTTCTGTACTGTTCTTTTAGTTGTACTTTAAAGGCTTCGATTTTCTTCTGATTATTTCTTATCGGTTAAGTGAAGGGCTCGAACTTTCGTTCTCCTCTTTTTATTCACTTTACGCCAGCATCAAGAATAAATAGTTACCGCACTCCCGGTAAAGCGGCCTTCTTCGTCCTCGAACGGTTTATCACTCGCAGATAATTTGAATTCTCCATACGGCTTTTTGCTTACGATGAATTGAAGTAATTTAGTAATTTAACTTCAAGTTCGAGGAGAAATCGAGCCAGTGTCATTCCAACTCGATGTCGGTATCTTTATCACTAAGCTACAACCCTTATTGAAATTCACTTCTTCTTTTTTTCTTATTATTCACTAAGTAAAAAAAAACTATTAAAGTCGTCAATCCAAGTGCGCCTCCTCGCAGTTACTGAACGACTAGCAAAAGACAATACGTGGAAAATAAGGGTGTCGTACAGAATCTCCAAAAAAAAAAAATCCCCATCGATCAAAATCCCCAAAAATTTTTATCCACCTTGCTAATATCCCCATTGAGATAATGCACATTGATGAAATTCACACCTAAGCAATCTTTTTTGTCAAAATCCCCATGAAATCTCCAAATCCCCAGAGTCTGTGTACATATAAATTATGTGCTTTTAGTTTTCAGAAAAATCTCTCTCTTTCGTTGTTTTTGTAATTAATAAATGATAACGAAATTATAATATATAACTGAAAAAAGTTAGAAACCATTTTTTTGCATTGACAATTTTAAAAACTTTTTTTAATTTTTTTGTGTTTGTTTCATTCAAGACTTTCAAATAAACGTTGTTACGTTATCAGTATATGAATATTTATTTTGTTAATGATTTCGAAAATGTATTTTTATTTTAATAAACGTTACAAGCATTATAATTTTAATTTTTTGGATTACATTTGCTGTAATACATAAACCTAATATCCCCAAAACAAATATATTCAAGTAGTGAATATATTTGTTTTGGGGATATTGGGTTTGTAGATTCTCTCTTTGAAGATTTTGGGAGTTGGGGATTTCCGTTTGGGGATTTTGCGTTTGGGGATTTTCGTTTGGGGCTTGTGTTTTGGGGCAAGCGTTACCAACCCGGAAAATAAATAACACAGGAGAGTTTTTATTTGATAGATGGCGAATAACAAAATATTTTTGGATTTTTTATACCGACACAAAAAATACTTAGAAATCTTCAAGAGTTCACTAGATACAAAATTTCTAGCCCTACGTTTGGCACGAATTAACTTTGGCAAGACTTGTTTCTCATCAGATTGCTACTTTCTTCATCTTGTGGGATATAGTCACTAGGGTGGGGCACGGATGTATGGAGATTTTTTGAACGTGTAATTTGTTGTTCTAATAGTGATGATTTATGTGTTGCACTAAAACAGAGACATGTTTTTTTTTATTTGAATAATATCTTCTGCCTCCGCCTTAGCCTCAAACTTTAAGATTTATTTTAGAACACGCGAGGTGTTTTAATGTACTGTCGTTAGCTTATAAAAGGATGTAAGTTAATATTCTATTTATAAGTAAGGGTTGTTAAGATAGACTTATTATAAAAAAGAAGAAAAGTCTTTTACAAATACATCTTAAAAAAATATTTCAATTTGCTCGAAAATCACGTTTAGTCTCAAACTTTGGCATTTCCTTTCTCTACTGTATTTTCGCGGTGACGTGAAATATGGCCAAGTGAAATAAGGCCAAATTGAAGGATTTGACCTTATTTCGCTTTCTAAAAGTAAAATAAAGTCAAATTTCAATGTAGGTATTGCATTATTTGACTTTGTCAAGGTCTTGTTTCCCTTATAATCCTTATTTCCCTATCTCTGTTTGGCATTTTTTCTCATCAAAGTGTAATAATGCCAAACATTAAATTTTGGCTATATTTCACTTCTAGAAAGCGAAATAAGGCCAAATCCTTCAATTTGGCCTTGCTCCACAGCTTGAGTGCCATACGTAGCCTTAAATCTTTACCCGATTATGCGATGTTCTCTGTTTCCTCTGTTGTTAACTTCTTCAGAATCGGTGGTTCAGTTACTTTCGTCTGCCAGTCAATTTTGTCGATGTAATCGGATGCATTGAAGTTTACCATTGCCACTTCAAAATGCCTAGAGTTGATGTTTCAGACACACTGCGGGTCTTCAGCATCCGTCGAGCTGCCAATTCCCGAACATTTTCAGCCATGCGCAAAGTAATTATTTCGCTGAGTTACTGGATCAGATCTTCTGAGAGATACCTAGAGACCTGCCTTGCAATCATACTGTAGAGATGTCGCGTACCATATCTTTGCACTACGATGGAGCTGACGATGGCATCTCTGTGGCTACATACAGACGTAGTATCGGTTGGCACGTGCTAGCCAACGAGCATGAGACATTCTGCCCTATCAGAGAATCCATCGTAGTCGAAAAAAGTTTAAGTTTCCCGATTTAACAATTACATAATCCATTCGGAGAGGAACGAATTTCGAAATTCGTAAATTTGGTATCACCAAATCCGAGTGGAATGTAAATTCGTCGTCTTATTATACGAAAGAAGTTGTGTTTGCAGAAAAATGTGAATGATCTTGCACATTTGGCGTAAAACAGGTATTTAGTGTTGTAACTGGAAATGCATTCTTCGATTCCATTCGGATTTTGTGAACACAAATTTTCGTAGTTCGTAACTTAGCTTTCCGTGTGGAAGTTTTCCACGATATAATCTGTGATAGATCTGGTTTTTTCGAGGAACTTATTTCCTAGATCTACTAGAAAATCTCCTGAGAGTACCGCTGAAGCAATGTCGTACAAGTTTGAAGTGCTTATCATTCTTATAACTGAAACTTGGCTAACTGAAAATGAACTTACATCTGAAATATTTGATACTAGTAATTATACAGTTTTTAGGAAAGATAGATGTAATGTATTAACAGGTATGGAATTGGGGGGTGGAGTTCTGATTGCTATACGATCTTCTTTATCTTGTAAACAGGTTGAGTTGCTTTCAAATATCAATATTGCTTCCATTAATTTTGACATTGAACAACTTATTGTTTCACTTATGGTATGTCCACACCAAAGAAACATTTTTGAAACATTCCAAAAACATTTCAGAAACATTTCAGAAACAAAAAAACATTTCTGAAATGTTTCAGAAATGTTTCTATAAAGTTATTTTGGTGTGGACGCTTCGTGAAACATTTCTGAATTGTTTCTGAAATGTTTTTTGTTTCCCATTCTGAATGGAAAACTTTCTTTGTTTTTCTGAAACATTTGCAAATAAAGCGAGTGGATGCAAATGGGTTTCTTTTTGTTATAACAAAAATGTCGCGAAAAGTGTGGAATAACGAGGATGTTATCCAATTAATAAAATTATATGAAACAAAAAAAGTGTTGTGGGATCCACAAGATGAAGATTATAAAAATAAAAACAAAAAAGCCGATAAAGGTAGTAAACATTGAAACCTCGGAGCTGCAAAGCTTCATTTCATCTTTTGACACTGTGAACAACCAATAAAAACATTCATTTTATGGGTTTAATAACTACTTTTGTTTAAATGAAATTTGTATTGATTTTCTTAAGAGTTATTACAAAAATTTTTTTTTTTGTAATAAACATGTGTTTTATTTATTAAGCATATTTTTCTTGCCATGTTACCGAGCCTTGCGGGCTGAGAAAATATTCAGCGTACTGTAGACGAATATCCTTGGCAGCAGACGCAGGCTTCCTAGGACAATTTCTTAATGGAAAAAATGATGTTTTCTGCTTTTTCCATTTTATAGGACTGTATTGCTAAGTCCATGTATTTAGATTGCGAAGATTCGCTTTTACGGAGAAAATTATGCAAATGAGTACATGTTTTAGCAACTGAAGCTCCTTTTTCCGGGCTCAAAAGCATTGGTTTTCTTAATACATGGAACACTGCGGTGACAATAACGAAAGCGTTTTCAGAAACATTTCGGGCTCTGCTTAATCTATAATTGAAAATGCGCTCCCTTGACCCTTTTGGATATGTACCACTGAATGGTTTTAAAATATGAGTGTGCAATGGAAATGCGGCATCGCTGACTATAACGTAGGGTACTGGATGTTCTCTTCCTGGTAATATGTTATAATCTGGCAAATTCAGTGTTTCGTTGTTTAAAGCCGTCCATAGCATACTGTTCTTAAAAACACCACCGTCAGATATACGACCTTTACAGCCAACATCGACGAATATAAAAGAATATGATGAGTCAACTACGGCCAAAAGCACAACGCTAAAAGTTCCTTAGTAATAGAATAAAAGTTAGATAATGGCTAAAGAACAGAATATCTTAGACATACCTGCATATAACTTTGAAGACCATTCACAAGTGCTTCGCAAACTTCGGGCACAATACAAGATATGCTTTGTTTCAAAATTCTAAATAAATACATCAAAGAGTGATATGAATCACCAGTGGCCAAAAATCGAAGAGTCACTGCTAAACGTTCTACTACACTTATGCTCGATCTGAAGTTTGTATTTTGTTTTCTAATTTTATGACCAACCAAATTAACAAGAAACTCGAAGTCCTCACTCGACATTCTAGCGAAATTTCTATATCCACTTAAACCATCAATTTTCAGTTCTTCCAATAATTTTACACCACCTGAATTATTTCTATTTTTCAAAATGTTTCTTTGCCACTGTCTTGGTTTTTTTATTTTATTTTTTTTTAGTTTTTTCATGATTATAAAACACGACGCTATAATTGCTACTTCTTTACAATCCATATTCAAGCACTAAACTGAGCTCGAGAAACAAAAAAAAATCCCATTAAAAATGGGAAACAAAAAACATTTCAGAAACATTTCTGAAATGTTTCAAGAAACGTTCACACCAAAAAACATTTCAGAAACATTTCTGAAATGTTTCTGAAATGTTTCCGAAATGTTTCAAAAATGTTTTTTATACAAATGGGAAACATTTTAGAAACGTTTTTGAAACAATGTTTCTTGAAATGTTTCTCTGGTGTGGACACACCTTAAGATTCGATAATAATATTGAAATATTTATTATGTTAAGTTATATTTCTCCAAGAAGTCCTCTTGAAGTATATTTGGACACAAATGCTAGTGATATACAATCAATATGTAATTTGTTTGCAAAATATTTTTAATCAGTGTACTCCATGGGCCAACAACTTCCTAATCAGGAATTACCTAATGTTTCTCGAATGTTAGATATAGGTTCCATTGTACTGAGCGTTTCAGATGTGCAAGAAGCTCTATTAAATCTTGACCTAATCAAAAAGGAGGGACCTCATGGTATTCCTCCCATCATTTTGTTTAAATGTGTATTTTCACTAGTTGAAGCAATAACGAAAATTTTTAATTTATCACTCTGTAGGGGTAAGTTTCTCGATTGCTGGAAACTTTCCTTTTTAATTCCAGTCTTTAAATCGGGATGTAAGCAGGATATTGACAAGGGAATACGGAACAAAAGAATTGTGATCGGTCAACACTATAATTGCTCTGCGAACTATGACAGACTGCACGAATCTCAGTGGTCTACGAGAGCTTTCGTGTAAATGTTCCAGCGGATGAATTCGAAGGACAGAATCAACGGTGGACTTCAGCAGCCATAAAAGCAGAAACCCCTGAAGGAGCTACTCCAACATATTTGGTTTAAAGGTCTTTCGGTGTTTTTCAATACTAGGACAGGGTATTGAAGTAGATGTGGTGGCGGATGAGCTCCTGGTGAGCCAACGGCAGCACTCACACCCCTGCAGCAGGGTACTGACACTGGATATTCCAGCCCTTTGTGTCCGAAGGGATCCAAAAGGACCTGGCCCTCCAGGTTGGGGGTTGTGCGTAGGGTTAACTACCCAGCCACGGAAAAAAATATGGTTCCGAAACAACCAAAAGCCTCGGATAACGATAATGATTTCAAAGTTGACGACCCAAGCAAACGAAAAAAGGACGATGACCTCCGGATCTGCACGTGGAACGTAAGGTCTCTTAACGGACTAGGTGCAGCTGGAGAATTAGCGGACGCCCTGGACTGCTGCAAAGCAGACATAACCGCCATCCAAGAAGTGCGATGGAGTGGACCGGGCATAAAGAAGATGAAAAACTGTGACATCTACTATGGCGACTGCTACAGACAAAAGAAACAACGCTTATTTGGGTGCGGATTTGTCGTTAGAGGAAGACTCAGGGATAAGGTGATTAGCCAAAATCCAGTCAATGAGCGTATAATGACCATCCGCATCAGGGCTAAATTCGCCAACATTAGCCTTATATGCGCCCACGCCCCCACAGAAGAGAAAGACGACGATTCCAAAGACTGTTTCTACGAGCTCCTCGAAGAAACGTATGAGCAGTGCCCTAGACACGACGTGAAAACCGTTCTTGACGATTTTAACGCAAAGCTAGGGAAGGAGGACATCTTTGGAAACACAATCGGTAAGCATAGCCTCCATGACAAAACCTCCGAAATGAAGCTAATCGTTTTTACTGCGGGGCTGAATCTTGTTGTAAGTAGTACGCGCTTCCCGCATCTCAAAATTCATAAAGGTACATGGCCATCCCCAGATCAATTAACCGTCAACCAAATTGACCATGTTGCGATCGACGCAAGGCACTCTTCCAGTGTGCTAGATGTCCGAACTTTCCGAGGGGCCAACTTTGACTCGGACCACTACCTTGTTGTAGCCAAGGTACGAATGAGGATATCTTGTTCACGACCAGCGCGAACTAACGCTGTGAAGAGATATGACGTCGGAAAGCTACAATCGCAAGAGATTGCCAATGCCTTTTCCAATCGAGTGTCCCTTCAATTATCCTTGAATCCCATGCCACCAGCATTAAACATTGAAGACCAGTGGCAGCAATGCCAAGAAGCCATCAGAACCGCTGCCTCTGAGGTTCTGGGTTTCACTCGGCCACCAAAACGAAACCCATGGTTCGATGAAGAATGCAGGCAGGCAAATGCAGCTAAACAAAGAGCACGACAAATGCTTATGCAAACACGAACAAGGGCTGCTTACGATCAGTATAACGAGATTTACAAGGAGAGAAGAAGGGAAGAACACCGACTTCTCAAAAAGAAAAAGAAGCAGCATGAGAAGCGCTCGTTTGAGAAAATAGAGAGGCGCCATGACAGGAACGAGATTCGGAAGTTTTACCAAAAGGTAAAAAGATCCTGCCAGGGTGGCAAACCCCGAACTCAAGCCTGTAAAGGCCAGCAGGGAAACATTGTTGTAGAGTCACAGTCGCTACTGAGGATCTGGAAAGATCATTTCTGCAGACTGCTTAACGGCGATGAAGACACAAATTCCGCTGTCAGGCAGATTGCCCCATTCAGTTTGGACGATGATCAAGAATGCCGTCCTCCCGACCTAGAAGAGGTTAAGCTTGCCATATGCAAACTTAAATCAAATAAGACTGCAGGTGCAGATGGCCTTGATGCCGAACTTTTCAAGGCAGCTGGAGATCAGTTGAAAAGGAACATGCACCAGCTGATCTGCATGATTTGGTCGGTAGAAAGCATGCCCGATGAATGGAATCTCAGTATCGTATGCCCGATCCTAAAGAAGGGAGACCCTCACAATTGCGCCAATTACAGAGGGATAAGCCTCCTTAACATCGCTTATAAGATCTTGTCTGCTGTAATATGTGAACGTCTGAAACCCCACGTCAACAACTTGATAGGTCCTTATCAATGTGGTTTTAGACCAGAGAAGTCCACAATAGACCAAATTTTCACATTACGGCAGATCTTGGAAAAAACCCGAGAACATAATATCGATATTCACCACCTCTTTATCGATTTCAAGGCCGCGTATGACAGTATTTACAGAGACGAGCTGTACAGAGCCATGTCTAGTTTCGGCATCCCTGCAAAACTCGTACGACTATGCAGGATGACTTTGGAGAATTCACGCTGCTCCGTCAAGGTCGGAAAAGAACTCACCGAGACCTTTGATGTCGAAAAAGGCTTTAGGCAAGGCGACAAACTGTCATGCGATTTCTTCAACATCATACTTGAACAGATTGTAAGAAACTCAAACGTCAACACCAGAGGAACAATCTTTCAAAAGTCTGTACAATTACTCGCCTATGCAGACGATATTGACGTAATGGGAAGAAAAAAGCGTGATGTCATAGGTGCTTTTGCGAATATTGAAACAGAAGCGGCAAAAATGGGTTTGATGGTTAACGAGGGCAAAACGAAGTAATTTTGTCATCAAACAAGGACACAGAACATCGACGAATTGGACAAAACGTCACAATATACAGACATAACTTCGAGGTAGTACAGGACTTCGTCTACCTAGGATCCGCTGTAGATACGGACTACAACATCAGTGCGGAGATCAAACGGAGAATAACTCTTGCCAACCGTTGCTTCTTTGGGTTAAGAAGGCAATTGAGAAACAAAACCCTCTCCAGAAAAACCAAGGTAACCTTGTATAAGACCTTAATCATCCCAGTCCTGCTGTACGGCTCGGAAGCATGGACCTTATCGAAAGCGGATCGAATCGAATTCGAATATCGAATACGCCATCAGCAATATCATACTTGATCGTGTCGAACGTAAGAAGGACCTTGGTGTCATCCTTGATACAAAACTTACTTTCCTTCCTCACATAGACTATATTGTCAATAAGGCTAACCAAATGTTAGGATTCATAATAAGGAATTCAAAAGAATTTACAGATCCGTACTCTTTAAAAGCGCTTTTTAATTCATTGGTAAGATCTGTGCTAGAATATTCCAGTATAGTATGGAATCCATTCTATAAAAATCATAGCAATAGAATTGAAAAAGTTTTAAGGAAAATTTTCTAGATTTTTGTTCTTCAAACTCAATTGGCGAATTGAAAGGCCAAATTATGAATCCAGGTGTTTATTGTTTGGTATTAAGAGTTTCCAGAGTCGACGTACTTGCTTCTCCATAAGGTTCATTAGAGATATTCTCACACATCATATTAAATGTCCAGATTTGTTAGTATTAATCCGTTTACGTGTTCCTCAAAGAAATTTACTTAGTTCTTATTTACTTCAAGAACAATTTCATCGAGTAAACTACGGGATGAATGAACCAATTTCTCGTTGCATCAGAGAAACAAACATTGTAAGAAGTAATATTGATATTTTTAGTAATTGCTCAAGAGAAGCTTTTAAAATATATTCATTAAATGTCATCTTATCATAATTGAATACATTCATTTTATATCTAGTCTAGTATAAGAGCTTATGTATCTCTGATTGATGAAATAAATAATAAATAATAGCTGAAAGCGAATGAGAAAAACCAAAGTTTCGTTTAAAATCAAGATCTTACAAAATTTCAATGACCTAGCGGAGGCCGTTACTTTTAGTCGATTCATATTATATTTTGACTAAGTAAATATTATGAGTCTAATAGACACAAAATTTTTGCTATTACATGTCCGTTAAGTGAAAAAAAAAAAATTACGCTCCTTCCTAATAGTCACCTATCACTTTCTAGCAAAATGTTCGAAGGAACAGAGGAAATCGTTAAGAAAAACCGCCTTCTCTGTTGCTGAGAGCAAAATACATAAAACACTTTCTTTTATAAATCTAACAAAAGGAAACTGTTGCGCCATTGCTTGACTGTGAACTCCGCAACTTTGGAGACCTAGTTAACTTTACCAGTGCTAAACATACATGTGATTTTAATGCTCTTCATCATTGAATCGCGAATCGTGATAAACATGTACAGGTACTGATATGTAAAACGACACAGCAACAGAGTTAAAAGAGGAAACCATTGAATTCCATCGCGTTACTTGCGCTTCATTAGCAAACGCATTCGGTGGCAAGAAAAAAAAGGAGTGGAAAAGCATATTTTTGTAAAGAGTTAACACAAAAACTAACATAGCCTCTTTCAACCCCCCTCCCCCCGCATCACCTACAACGGATGTTTAAAAAGATGAAAACGGGATCATTTAACACCACAGTGGGAATGTTTCCATTTCAATTCACAGAAAAGGGAATGCAAGTTGCAAAGAAAACAAAAATGTTGAAATGAATAGGAAATGGAAAAGTTAAAACAGCGTCAAATAGGTTGGCGCACACAACTCATACTCCATTCCTACTCTGCACATTGCACATGGTAGATGCTACACCGTACACCTTTCACCACCCCCTTACCTTGCCTATAGTAAGAGAATGTATATCTGGGCTCTACAGTGAATGCACGCCATCTCAAAAGCACTCATTTATATCCGTTTTAATATTCGTAATCTCGTGAACTCAATTCAGTGACTTTTTTATTTGCCCGTGTGTGGGTCGGCTTTGGTATAACAGAGGATGCTGATGTTGCTGCTATGCAAATAGGAACTAAATTCGCAGAAGGGATATACAAATTCCTGCTGCTGTAAGGTGGTGTAGGCCTCACAATTCGAGCACATCCTTTACTCAAATGACATAACCCATTGAAATGGAGAATAGAAAATGTATTTACACGTTTCGAGGCTAATATCGAAACCAGGAGAGTCTTTATCTTTTTAGATGCACATATACACACTGCACAGTGCACGCAGTGCATATTCTGCACTCCCACCAACACAAATTACCAGAGAAGAACTCAGGTGGTGAAGAGTTTTTTTTACATATATCTCGTACATTGGTGTCGTTTTATAATTCATTGGACCGTCTACCAGTCAGTGTTGTATGTTGTTTGACTTGTCTTTATGCGAAATAGGTGGCGGGTGGATTGTGAGACTTTCTATAGAAATTCCCTCACAACTTTGGTAGAGAATAAATAAACGAATAGAAGCTATCTAGATACTGTAAACATTTTATTTGCATAGAAGAATCGTATTTTTTCTGCTGTGCCATTCAGCTTTTGAACTCTCAAAAGTATTTTCTCTGCAAAATGATCATTTAAGGGCATGGCATCATTTCAAATGGAAATTCTTCCTCAGGAAAGATGACTTACTGACGATGACATGACGACTGTGACGACGACGACGACTGCGACTGTGAGGACGGGGCTTCCCTTTAAAGTGGGTCTCTATGCATGAATTCTGTTCATAATTTCTCACAATAACTTGGAACGGAATACCTAATAAAAGAGCTGCAGCAGCAGCAGCAGCAGCAGCATGTGCCTTCTTTCTACAATCCCGATTCCGGAGGGCGGTAAAAGTTTAAAGTTAGATTGTAACTGTAGTTGAAGTGGTGAAATGGAATGTAAGTACAGGTATGTTGTCGCTCAAGGCGATTCGTAGCGATGCAAATGTTCAAACCAGCAATAAACTTTTTCGTTGTGCAATTTTAAATCCGACTTTTGCATTTTGTGCGTTAAAGTGGGTGCGTTGCAGCTCATAAGCGATGCGAATAAAGTTGACCCATAAATTGATACTTCAAAACTTATATTTTAACTGTGTTAATATTCTTACTAGGAGAATTAGGACACCGCACGGTTTAATGTTGTAAATATAACTAAATCATGTTTGACAGGTGTGGTTGAGAAGTAAGTTGGAGTTTTATGGTAACTTCGATGAAGTAGGCTTTCGTTTCTTTTTTAATTTCTCAAAAACTAAGAAAGACTTTCTCGTTTGGTTTTCTGTGCTTGACTTAAAACAAATAAAATCAAAATTTTTACTTTGAGACTTGATAAATCAAGAACAAAAAAGCTAATCAAAAAACAAAGTATTAAATGAAATAGTTTTTTTTTCAATGAAGACAGTTTTTTTTTTATAAAATTGTCCCTTTGGCTTTAACGGAGGGAGATAGATACACATGTTTGATCTTGTGTACTGAAATACGAGTATGTGAACATATGAGGCCCCACGTCAACAAGTTTAGAGGTTTGCGGTTCCACGCCTAATCGTTGAAATTTTAATCGATTATTTATTGATTGGAAGTGCAAGCATTGCATTTGAGACGAGCAGTACAGACGATTTGTATAGAGTCATGTCTAAGTTTTGGCATATTTGCAACACTTGACGACTATGGAGGACGACTTCAAAGAACTCACCGACCATTAACGTCGAAAGAGACTTTCGATAAGGCGATACACCGTCATGCGATTTCCTTAAAATTATACCTAAAAAGATTGTATAAGACTCAAAAGCCAACACCAGAGGAATGATCTTTCAAAAGTTTTTACAATTACTCGCTTACGCAGACGAAATTGACGTAATGAGCAGAAGCGTAATGTCATCGGTACTTTTGTGAGCATTTAAACAGAAGCAGCAAGAATGGGTTTAATAAGGGCAAAAAAGCATATGCTGTCGTTAAACAAGGATGTCGACCAACTGGACAAATTGTCAGAGTAGACAAACATAACCTTGAGTTAGTACTTACATGACTACCTTGGATCCGCTACAGACACGGAAACATAATAGTAATACCATTCGCTGTGTCTTTGTGTTGAGAAGCGAGTTAAGAAGAACCAATGTAATCTCTTAATAATCTCAATCCAGCTAAATCTCACTAAAGTATTAGACCAAGAGCAGGAAGCAAATTTTTGGAGTGGAGTGATAACCAAAAAAAATGCACATGTATGTGTAGATACACGCACCATTATATCAGATTCAACCGTCTGGCAGGTTTCTTTTTCAGCCGGGGGCGGGGGTGGGCGTTCGAAAATGGTAATTTTTTAGATTTTGAGGTCGAAGTGATAACCACATAAATGATACATCAAAAAATCAGAAAAATTACCCTGATTACAAAAAACTCGGTCCCAGACGATTTGGTTTCAGCCTACTGCTTGCCAGACGCATTTTAGCTTAAGCATGTTTATCAAATTGAATTAAAACTAAAAGTTTCATTTAAACGAAGTGCTATAATCAATTTATTCATTCAATTTGATTAACATGCTTAAGCTTAAATGCGTCTGGCAAGCAGAAGGCTGAAACCAAATCGTCTTGGACCTACTTTTTTGTAATCAGCGAAACTTTTCTGATGTTTCGGTATACCACTTTCTTGGTTATATGTGATAGGAAAAAAGTTATCAGTACTTTAAGTATAAAAATGCATTTTACTAAAATTTTAAAGAGCGTCTGGCAAGTAATAGACTGAGACTAAATCATCTGGGACACACTTATTTGAAATCAGGGTAACTTTTCTTACATTTTGGCTTACCACTTTCTTGGTTATATGTATTAGGAAAAAAGTTATTAGTGCTTTCACCTGATAATGCATTTGAAAATGTTAAAATGCGTCTGGCACGCAGAAGGCTGAAACCAAATCGTCTTGGATCAACTTTTTTGTAGTTAGGGGAATTTTTCTGATGTTTTGGCGTACCATTTTCTTGGTTAAATGTGATAAGAAAAAAGTTATCAGCTAAATTGAAAAATGCATTTCAAAAATGTTGAAATGCGTCTGGAAAGCAGAAGGCTGAAACCAAATCCTTTTGGACACACTTTTTTGTAGTCGGGGGAACTTTTGTGATTTTTTGGCTTACTATTTTCTTGGTTACATGTGATAAGAAATAAGTTATAAGTACTTTAAGTTGAAAAATGCGTTTAAAAAAATGTTAAAGTGCGTCTGGCAAGCAGTAGGCTGAAACTAAATCGTCTGGACCGAGTTTTTTGTAATCAGGGTAATTTTTCTGATTTTTTGATGTATCATTTATGTGGTTATCACTTCGACCTCAAAATCTGAAAAATTACCATTTTCGAACGCCCACCCCCGCTCCGGCTGAAAAAGAAACCTGCCAGACGGTTGAATCTGATATAATGGTGCGTGTATCTACACATTCATGTGCAATTTTTTTGGTTATCACTCCACTCCAAAAATTTGCTTCCAACTCTTAGACTATATGGACTTTATATGTACATATGTAAATATAAGGCGGATGGGAAAACCCTTTTTTGATTCGAAAGAAAAGTACCTACTCATCAGCTCCAAATCTTTAAGTATAGGTACATAATGTACATATACACAATATGCATTTTCATGAAGTGTAATCGAATGGATGACTGTACCACTTTTTTTCTGCGCACCTTACTATCTCTGCCATCTTTTCTATGAATTGCATGAAACTTACAATCGATTTTTGAACTGTAGCGTTGTTTGAGAGCTTAAAAGAGGCAAACAAAAGTATAAGAAAATATGTAGTTTAAAAAAAATTAATGTTCTCAAAACAATAACACTTCGTCGCATCTATTGCAAACTTTTGTGATAGTCAAATATTTCCAAAAAAAACCTCAAACAATTTTTAACAAATAAACAAATAACCTAATAAAACAACATCCAATGAAATTTTCTGTTTTGCATACGAAAGTTAGTGGGCAATAGTTTTGATTGATTTTGTGCTTCAATTGATTGACATTTAGTTTTGTTTTTATTTTTAGAATTATGTGACACTTTGAAGAGCAGAAAATTGACTCGTAATGAAATGGCTACTTTTCAGAAAAAACTAGGAAATTTCCGATTTGATTTGAGTTTGCTTTTATCAGACCTGCTGAGGGGTAGCGATACAGATTTGATTTTAATAGAGCACAAGGCCGTAGCCCGTAGCACAAACCCCTGTGAACCCCCTACCTCCCCCCCGGATTTTTTTTTTTTAATTCTTCTGTAAATCATAGATTTTCGCATCAGTACATATGAAATTTTTACTCACACTGTGCTACAGTGAAAAATAACTTTTGATGCAACTTGGTTGATGTGGTTGGTATGGTTGAGTAGGAACATCATAATTAATGATGAAAGCTATTAGTATCTATAGTGCATAAATATGATGTACCTACTCAACCATACCAATAACCTAAACTAAGTCACATCAAAAGTAAATGCAATTTTTTTTATTTTGTATCACAATTTAGCTAACTATTGATTATTTTCATTATTTCTGATTTTAGTTCTAGCCGAAGTAGTACGACATAATTTTCAGTAATCTAGTAAAGCAAGCACTAAACAACGAACATCCTCGTTAGCATTATCCCCTACACGGCGAACATATTTGCCGAACATTCATTTCACATGCAGCATGCACACACACGACGACTTCTACAGCAAAAATGAGGTATGCTTCATAGAAAAAAAAAAGAAGCACTCCGGGAGTGCCGACAGAAGTGAAAACAGAATTGAATTTTCAGTAAATATTTTAATGTACAGGAAAATTCTTTATAATATATGGTGACGTACATATAGAAGAACATCAATGAAACTTATGAGTTTTCATTCACAATTTCATCTCTTTTCTCTTCTATTATCATCTCTACAATCATCGTATTCTAATACTGAAATAATAGGTCTAAGGTAACTTAAATAGGAAACCAACAATTTTGTCTCGAATCTATTTACATAAATATATCGCAAAGACTGCATCAATCGTCGCTTTATATTTCTTTGTACTAAGGCTGCGGTCATTCGTCATTGTAAAATAGTATTCTTCTTTTAAAATTGAAAAAGTGGCAAATTTGTAGCATCGGCGAAGTTGATGTTAAAATCACCACTCAAAATCATTGGGAAATCATCAAATCTCTCCCTAATTTTATCGTGAATTATGCAGAAGTGTCTTCAGACTAAAATAAATAAATTTTTATATAAAAACTGTCGTATTACACTTGAAGACGTATTCGGTGAATTATAAACGCCTACTGTTATAAACTTGCTGTCCATGTCCAGAGTGGCAACGACAAACACACAAATCGCCGATATCAAAAACATTAGTACTAAACATACTAGCGCACCTCGTATGCAAATCCATTTGATTTGAGCAAAATATGGCAGTTGTATCAGACAACCTTTTACAGATAGCTAGCTACTCCTGCTGCTGGACGATCGTGCATTCTGAAACTTGCAACTAAATTGAAATCTGGAATATCATAATATCTATATTTCTTCGTCACCCTTGTGAAATTCTGTTAAAATCAATGCATTAAATTTTTTAACGATAGTGTCTACAGATCTTGTAACTGCGCTCGTAAACTTTGACAATAAAATGAAAAAAGGACAATGCATTAAGTCTAGAAACGAAATTAATTAATATTTGAGTAATGGCTTTCATGCAACCATTTCAATTCCATCGATAAATCATCGCGATGAGTTGTTGATCTCTTTTAATTTCTTGTAAAGTTCGAATCATCGACCAATGCGTCTCCTACTCTGCCATGATGAAATTTCCAGCTTCACTCATCCACTTCATTGTAATTGTATCGAACTACATGAGCTTACAACTCTGCATTCGATGTTTTCTTATAGAATATAGCAGGAAATAATATTGTATCGAAATGCATGAGTCTGGCAACTCTGCATTCGATGTTTTTCATAGAACATAGCAGGAAATAATAGGCGCGTTTTATCGAAATTCTATGTGCACTTATGTACACTTCAGTAAAACATCGCTCATGGGAAAACAACAACTCCTTATGTCAATAGCCTAAGTGCACATAAATATCGCAGTAAGCTAACTGCACACAGGGATGGTTGGTAAATTTCTTTTTTTGGCACCCAGAGGTTGGCAGTCTTTGGGTTGTGTTCGTTCATATTTCTGATTTTCGACAACAGATTGAATAAGTCTGTTTCTTTACTTTTTGTGCACAGAAATTTTTTTTTTAAGGAGTGGTTGTAAAATTCTTTCAGAAAATCTATTAAAGAGCGTAATTGTCTTAAAAGTAAAGAAACGCCTTGAACAAACCATTCGCAGCAACGCAACACTTGGAAAAACGTCTGTTTGACAGTTTTTGTATTTGTTTTGGCTGTGCACGATTTCTGTCCACAGAAATTTTGGTGCCGGAAATTCGCAGGACGGGGAAATTTTTTTATTCTCTCGAGAGCACTCTCTTTTTTGTGCACTGCTACGAAAAATCGGAACGGGATTAGACTGACTTTCGCCGAATTTCGGTGCATTTCGTGCGAATTTTCAGTAAAGAAACACACCTAATGGCTAATAGAAGAGTCAGGTGGTGACTTAGTGGGGACATAAATAGACACGCAGTTACTAACACACACACACACACACACACACAAGGGAAGTTTCGCAATCGGTCAGAAAAAAAGAACATCAGACAGAACACATAAGAACATCAGAACCTTAGATTAATAAAGAACAAGATGGAAAACCACACTAACACATTGATACCTCCCCACAAGCTGGTGCACGCACTCATTCACAAAATTTCACTAGCACTACTTTATATTCGGATCTCAACACTGGGCTTACACAAAATCTCACTAGCACCACTTTATATTCGGATCTCAACACTGGGCTTACACAAAATTGTACCGTAGTATTGGTATTCTCGTCTGGGAACCGGTTTTTGTTTTTTTTTTTTTTACTTTTAGTCACCTTAAGGCTACGTCTGGCAGAATTTTTGGAATTAAAACTTTTTTTTGGGTTTGTAAATAAAATTTATTTGTGATTATATACTTTTTAAGTATTTGGAAATAAAAATTTAAGTATCAAAATATTAAAATATTTTCTTTTTTGTTAAACATTTCTCTGAGTAGTCTCCTAACTTCTATTTCCTCTTTTTTTAAAAACGTTTCTTAAAAGAAATAGACAGAAAAGTATGATTGTTAAAAAAATATATACTAAAGCAATACAGTAACCAATAAATTTGAATTCGTTTTTCATTTGTTTGATGAAAGAGATTCCAACTTAAGTTTTCGATTCTCTTCTTGAAGCTGTGTTGAAAATTTAAGAAGTTAATTAATTGAATTAAAAAAAAAGACAAAAGTAAAATAATTGAAAGCGGATATCAAACTATGTAGACATTTTTTGAAAAACTTATCTCAATCAAAATATTGAAATGCAGAAATCTTGTAGACATTATGGAGAGCTCAGAAAGCCTTCATTCATCTCTGTAGCACAATTATTTACAAAGCACCAACACTTTTAGTTTTAATTTTTTTGAACAAATTGAAAGTGGACATTAAACTATGTACACATTTTTTGAAAAACTTATCTCAGTCAAAATATTGAAATGCAGCAATCTTGTAGACATTATGGAGAGCTCAAAAAGCTTTCATTCATCTCTGTAACGCAATTATTAACAAAGCACCAGCACTTTTAGTTTTCAATTTTTCTTAACACAAAAAAAAATTAAAACTTAAAGTGTTGGTGCTTCGTTAATAATTGAGCTACAGAGATGAATGAAGGCTTTCTGAGCTCTCCATAATGTCTACAAGATTGCTGCATTTAAAGATTTTGGCTAAAATAAGTTTTTCAAAAAAATGTCTACATAGTTTTATATTTAAGTTTTGGTATTAATAAAAAGTTAAGACAAATAACCGAGCTGAGGGAGTGAATCACAATATAATGAGTCCCAATAGAATCAGTATAGTTGCATTTTTATGAGTTTTCACATTTTGGCCAGCTTTACAAAAAAAAATTGAGTTTTTAAAAAACTATAACTTTGGTGTTGTTCAAACCCTGCCCTTAAGAATTTTTCAGTGTGGTGAAAATTAAATTTCAGGTTATGTTTTAAATTGACAAGCAAAAACAAGTAAACAATAATCAGAGTTACAAAGTTTCAAACAAAAAAGTTTGTGCTCTAAATCGTGTTTGTCATCAAGCGTTGACGATTTTTTCTTTTTCAGAATTAACATGACTTTCATTTCAGTAAAAGGAGTATATTTAGTTCCGATGAAGTTGTTTGCTGCAACTGCTTTAAAATCTCTAAAGAAAACATCAAAAAAAAGCTAAGGAGTACCAAGGACATTTACAATTTAAGCAGGAACTTCATTTCAATAAAAAGATTTAGTTTTTTTGGTGCAATTTAATAAGTGAAAGCATAATGTTCATTTGTAGTAAAAATATATCTTTCATACTTATAATACATTCTTTCTTGTTGTATCTAAACATGCAATTTCATTTTATGACGACAATTAAATTCATTTTGCATTGTACACATTTGTTCTTCTTTCTTTTTGTTAAATATATGATTGGTTATTATTGGTCGTTACACACAGCACAGGTCAATCTTTTCGAATGAAGTGTTACACCCATTTGCCAGTTCTCAGTGTGCTTTCAATAATTTTGCCTTCTAGATCTTCAAGATACGTTGTGTATCTCATTTTGAAATAGTTGACTCCTTCCATTTCTTCTTTGTCAGAATTCTGCAATACCAATCAAACAAATGAGTGTTTGGTTTTTTCTCAGAATGTAATTGATTTGACTTACCCTCGTCCACTTTCAAAAATAATTTTTAGAAAGATTGGTAGCAATACTAGCAATCACAGAGGAGAAAAAAAATGAGCAATAAAGTTTAGATCTTCTACACTTTCCGTATTACGCGTTTTCTCTTTTCTCGTTTCGATGGAAGCTATGGACTGTGTTCAACTTAGTTTGTTTAGTTTGGTTTGTCTTCTTCTTTGACCTCATTCAGTGGTTGAACTATGAGTTTGGGGTGGGCATTGACTTCCATTGCATGTTCTACGGTTTCATCCGGGTTCTCTTCAGATTTGATTTCAGGTGGTGCGTGAGCTGTATTTTGAAAGTAGTCGACGGGAAACAAATTTATCCTGACAATTATCCTTTGTGCACAGATAGCAGGAATCTGAGTGTATTCGTTGAAGTACTTTGAGAAAAACAAACGTGAACAGCAAATTGAAAGAACGCAAAAATAATATACATGACACCAGCGTTTAAATGATAGTCTGCAAACAAAACTTTCGGTTCCATGCCTCGAAAATTGCACTGTAACCTATAAAAAACAAAAACAAATAATAAATCAATGAAAAACTTTATTCTCGTAGGTACCCTTCGTTCGTACATTTTTCAACGTTTAAGTTCTTTTTTCGATTTTTGTTTTGCTTCAACTTATGAACTGAAAATTACAGAGGAGATAACTTCTTTATTCCTCAAAGGCTGAAAATAAATAAAATGACTGAAATCTGAAACGTCAAATGAAAATAAACTCACCACACATATACTTCCACAACTTTTTTGCGCCATTTTTTTTCAGCTCACACGTATTCACAGATAGATGCTGCGATTACAAAAACAACAATGTAAACAAATGGAAGTTGCGGGGCAAGAGAGGTAATGGTTTTCCATCTTGTTCTTTATTAATCTAAGATCAGAACCAAGGCAACCAAAAACATGAGTCACAAAATGAATCTAATTGAACACAGCCATTGCGAAAAAAAATTAAAGTGACATTTGTTTGTTTACCTCGAAAGTAAAAAGTTGAAATGCGGCAAATAAATTGAGAATCGAGAATTAAATAGAGAAAAATACAAATGGAAAGTAAAAGGTATGCATTTATATCCTTAGAATGCAAATTTTTAATGTTTCTTATCCTTAGAACAATTGCAAAGGGTGCCAATACTGAAAGTGAAAATTGAAAGTGACGTCCGAAGTGAATATAAACCAAAAAATCGTTTTATTGAAAGTGTACATAAGTGCACATAGAAAATTTTCAATAAAACGCGGCTAATCTTTTTATATGGACTGACTCAACTGAGTCAGTTCAGTTCATGTAAAAGCCGGAGCAGGAAGGGATCATATAAAGAATAAAAGTGGTTTTTTTATTTTTTCCACTATAATCAGTGTCTTTCATTTTTTACCCTTTTTGGTTATTATCTTAGTTAATGTTCATTATTGGCCCTTGCCGAGACATTTTGGTCAATCGAGCCACATTTTGAGCCAGCGCGTGCCGTGTGTAAATCTAAACAATTTGTGGATTTCCTGCTTAAAGTTTTCTTTTGTGTTTTCAATTTTTCTTCTTGTGTGGTTGTGCTTGTAAAACTTTGCTTGTTCATGAGTAATCATGCAAAATTGCAGTAATGAAAAGATGCATGATATAAAACACATACGCTCTTAAAAAATGATGAATACCAACGAAAATAAAACGAACATCGAAGGAAAATTGGCTACGTGAAGAAGTCACGTAGTCCACACGATTCGAAAAGCTAAATATGTACATAACGCAGGCTGTACTTTGCAAATCACGTCTCGACATGAGCCGGAGCAAAATAATGCATACGCAAAGCCCAAGCACCAAGCAGTAGACAAGCAAAAGCAGGAATAAAATATAAAAAAAAACAACAACAAGTAAGTAGCAAGCACCTATTTTTGTTGGTGTATACGTATGAATACACCACCAAGCAGGATACATAAGCAGGAAAAAGAAAATAAATATAACCCGTTACGCACAAGCAGAAGGCATGGTGATGTCACATTCATATTGTGTGTGGTAAAATAGGGAGAGAGAATTTAAGAGTCAGTCGACCATCAACCTTCATAGCGTGCGGTACCTAAAAAAAAAAAATTTTTTTTTTTTCTCGAAATCAAATAATAAAATTATTTTTTTTTCTTTCAAAAAACAAACAAAACAATAAACAATTACACTACGGTAAGGATTTACAGTCCGCTAGGAATCTAAATTTTAGCTTTTGGTTTGTGTTTGCGAGTTGGTGAGCTTGAGAAAATCATAAATGAGTGCAGTGAATGTGTTTGCAGGAATTTGATTGTGTTCTCCTTTTTCCGTTTGATTGTTGCCGCTTTCTCTATAGCTTTAGTGTGATCGGTTTCAGCATAGTATTATTGTTTTTTTTTTAATGTATCTTTAGTGTGTTCAATTTTTTGCATAGTGCTGTTGCTGTGGCAAATATAAAATTTGATTTGTTTGTGTTTCCCTTTTTTGATTCTCGCCGTTCGTCTCGATACAGCAGGATGCAGAAGCGTGTTCATCTTGGCACGGTTATAATATTTTTTGTGTCTGTGTTGACACTGCAGGATAGTGAAGGGAAAACTTGGCAAATGCGTTCAGTGTCTGTCCTCAAGTAAAATGTGTATCGAGACGAAGGTTTCTTTTTCATATACAACGTATATTGTATCTTTTCTTTCTAAGAGCAGTAGCAGGAAGCATAAGGGACTTAGCACACATGTGCGGGTTGCCATTTTAATTTTTATGCAAGAGCAGGGAGGAAACTCCAAGTACTTTTGTACGAGTTCCTCAGCGATGGAAGCTGGCCAGCTACAAAAATAAAATCAAAAGTAACAATATGAAATGATGAAAATGTGTTTCGAGCAGGAAAATAATTGGAGCAAAGAGCAGGAACATAAAGCGAATTCTAGTGTAAAGAAAGAGTTGAGAGCAATTTTCAGTTTACACAGCAACAGCCAATGCATAGGAAAATATATTTTTAGGTGCCGTGTTAGTTTCTCGTGTCTGGTTTAGCTTTGGTTTATTTTTTTATTATTTTTTATTATTATTTTTTTTTGGATTTACAGGTATAAACATTGGAAGTATTTTTTTACTTATGTTCATTTTGTTTCTACGATGGAGCAAAATCACCAATATACTTTGGAAGCAGGGATTTTCGCTATAAGCAGGATGATGGCCTTTATAAGATCGGAAACTTTCATGAGCTGTTCATCGGCAGCAACGAAAATCCGCCTTGAGGCATTGCAGGACGCCTGGTCACAAATCAAGAGCAGCGAAAGCAGGATCGCCGCAGCCAACGATTTATTGGCGAACGCAGAAATGCAGCGCAGGGTAGCCTCAGCTGAGGCCGACTATTTTTCGGCGTATGCAGCCTTGCAGGAGAAACTCGCAGGGCAAGCTGGACAATCCATCGAGGTTAAGGTCAGCCTCCCATTCTCACAGGAGAACGTCGCCAATACATGGGGCAAGTTCGATGGTGATATTACCAAGTGGCAGGGGTTCCGGGACCTATTCAGGGCCGCAGTTCACGACAGTGACAAAATCGCGCCCGCTTACAAGTTTTCTTACCTGAAGGCTTCGTTGACCGGCAGGGCAGCGAGCACTCTAGGCGAATGGGAGCTCACGGAAAGGAATTATCACGATGCCTGGAAGCGTTTGAACGAGATATATACCAAGAAATATGCCATCTGCAGAGAGCTATTACGGAAGTTCTTCATACTTCCGGAATTGCCGGAAAATGCAGGAGCAAAGGAGCTGCAACGAATGTCAAACACGACACACGAGACGTTGAGGCAGCTGGCCGCGCAGGGCATTCCCACAAATGAATGGGACATGATCGTCATCCATGTTCTACATGAGAAGCTGGATCGTGCCAGTGCCTGCAAGTGGGAAGAAACCCGGGCTTCTGAGGAACCAACTGCGAGAGAATTTTGTGATTTCCTCGAAAAAAGAGCGGAAACCTTAGAAGGAGCTACAGGAAGCAGGAGGAAGGAAGCGCCAGTCCAACCGAGTTCCAGCAGATACAACCCTGGAAGAGCAGGACTCAGCAACACTAAGCAGGACAATCGCAGAAACAGACCGATGCCTTGCCATCTTTGCAAATCCTTGGAACATCCACTTTGGCGTTGCCCAACATTCGCCACCTATAATCTACGCAGGAAGCAGGAATTGGTAAAAGCAAAACAGCTGTGCCCCAACTGCCTAAAGACGGGCCACATGGTCACCGACTGCTTCCAAGGACCTTGTTTAAGCTGTCCAGGCAAGCCAAGGCACAATAGCGTGCTCTGCCCACTACGGGAGATGAAGAAATCAGAGCAACGTGTCTTGCACATGCAGGAAGGAGGCAGGAAGCGAAGTGGACAACAGGACAAGGAGAACAGACAGAAAACGCTCTGACTATCTCCCATCCCAAAGAGGCGGCGTCGATGCGATGAACCAGAAACAGCAGGACACACTGGAAATGAATCCCACACTCCGATATCTTGGGACTTTAAACGTTCCTCCTACAAAAACGTTGACAATAAAAATTATAATGAAATTTACCTAAATGTTTTTAATGATGAGGACAAATTTGCTTTGATGCCGACGGCTCAAGTCAGAATCAATCTAGACAATTACAGCTACGGCCCGGTTAGAGCTCTTTTAGATACTGGGGCGCAGCCGAACCTAATAAGCTATAGTCTTCAAAATCGGCTAGCTTTGCCGAGAGTTCAGGTCGAGAAAAGAATAATTGGTGTGGGAAGTGAATCCTTTCACATAAAGCATAAAACTACACTCAAACTGAGTCCTTGGTTTGATTCGCAGAATACAATAGAGCAGGACTTTTTGATTTTGCCAATGCAATGCAATGGGCTTCCTATCGTCCCGGTGCATGATCTAAAATTACCCCGTATAGAGAATTCGCTTAACTCGCCTTTAGCTGATCCAACGTTTTGGAAAGCAGGTCCAATTGATTTGTTGCTTGGCTGCACACTAGTAGCACGAATTCTGAGGTCCGTTCTTAATCAAAAGAGCAATGGCCTACTTGAGATGGATAGTATTTTTGGCAGGATTGTGCTTGGGGAATATGAGAATGGAACAAAAAATGAGCAGGTATCACGCTTCGTGTGCATAAGCAACGAGGACCTTCATGAGTCGTTAAGACGACTGTGGTATTTAGATGATATTGCGTCATCATCGAGCAGGACAATTGAAGAAGAGCAGGTGGAACAAAATTTCATTAATACATTTTCACGTGATGAAGATGGAAGGTTTGTTGTGACGATTCCTTTAAAAGAATCGGTGAAGGAACTAGGCAGCTCAGAATTTGCAGCCAAACGAAGATTCTTTGCACTCGAGAGAAAATTAGCAGGCGACCCGGAGTTGAAACAAAAATATGTAAATTTTATGAAAGAATATGAGGAAGCAGGACACATGAGACCAGTGAATGGTGCGATGCAGGGCATGGCAACCTACCACATTCCACATCACTGTGTTACAAAGAAGTTCAGAGTTGTATTTGACGCGAGCTGTCAAACTGATAAGGGACATTCGTTGAATGATGTGCAAATGCTGGGAGAAAAGCTGCAGATGGATCTGCATGAAATATTGATGCGTTTTCGTAGACACCGTGTGGCTATTAGTGCAGACATCAAAATGATGTTTCGTATGGTGAAGGTTGCAAGAAACCAATGGGACTTGCAGAGGATTTTCTGGAGAGAGAATCCGAAAGAAAAATTGAAGGAATACTGGCTGACCGTCGTCACATATGGTATGACTTCGTCTGCGTACAATGCTGTGCGTGCCTTAATACAATGCGCTAGAGAATCTGAGCAGGAATTTCCGAATGCTGCAAAAGCTATATTGGAAGATTTTTATATGGATGACTGCACTACGGGTGCTGATTCCGAAGAGCAGGCGATCAGATTATCGAAAGAAATCGATCATGTACTGAAGGCAGCAGGATTTGAGCTTAGAAAATGGAAATCAAATTCCAAGACTTTAGTGCAGGACATGAACTATGATGAGGATCAGGACTCAATTATTTTTCAAGAAGAGAAAACATCCGTTTTAGGGCTTAAATGGATGCTAAAGCAGGATCAGTTTACCTTCGTTATTAAGACACCGGTAACTGAGCCGGAAATGACAAAGAGGCAGGTAGTGAGCTGCGTGGCTCAGCTCTACGATCCCAATGGTTTCATTGCTCCCGTGACCATCATTGGCAAGATATTAATTCAGGATATATGGCGCTTAAATATTGGCTGGGATGAGAAATTACCAACTGACATTGCTGACAGATGGAACAATTTATGGCAGGAGATAACATTTTTAGAGCAGGTCAAAATCCAGAGATGGATTGGTACGTCGGCAGGCGTACAATTGGAACTACATGGCTTCTCTGATGCTTCTGAAAAGGCATATGGAGCAGCGATTTATGTCCGAACGCAAGGTTCAGATGGCAAGATCTCAGCAGGATTACTTACGTCTAAAACTCGTGTCGCACCCCTCAAGACTGTAACAATACCGCGTCTGGAGCTTGCCGCTGCAGAACTTATGGGAAGGCTTATGCAAAACGTCATTAAAACAATGAATTTTGAAGGAGTCCAATATGAGCTTTGGACAGACTCGCAGGTTGTATTACACTGGATAAATAAGTTACCTTGCAACTTGAAAACGTTTGTTGCAAATCGAGTAGCATCCATACAAACAAACACGGAAGTGAAGAAATGGAAGTACGTTGGCACAAAGGAGAACCCAGCCGATCTCTTGAGCAGGGGAGTGAGACCATCGACACTCGTCAACAATGAGCTATGGCTTTATGGACCGAAATGGTTAAAGCAGCCACGATCAACCTGGTCATCTGAAAACTTTGTGCAAAATGTTTCAGATGGGGGGAGGGATGAAATGAAGGTTTTCCTGGTTAGTAAAGCCGCAGAACCGCTTTCTATTTACGTTAAGTGCTGGAGCAAGAGTATTCCATTGACGGAATATGCGTCAACTTTAGAGAAGGCAACAAATATTATTAGCTACGTATTGCGATTCATAAAAACAATCAAGGCGAAAGTAGAGCAGCGAAAGAATGAGAGAAAAACGCAGAACGAAAGAAAAAGGCGTTCGGCACGTCAAGAGCGAAGGAAAGTAGGAAATATGATTCAAGAAGTGGCAATTGATCAACCCTCGTCTGAAGAGAGGTTGAAAGCAATTGAACTTTTATTAAAGCAGGAGCAGGAAAACCATTTTGGGAAAGAAATCATGTATTTGAAGCGACGAAAGCACATGCCGGAAAAGAGCAGGATAGAATCACTGAAACCTATTCTTGACGAGAAGGATATCCTCAGAGTTGGAGGAAGACTTGATAAAGCGAGCATGGAATATGAGAGAAGACATCCAGCAATCGTACCAAATGGTTCCCGATTAGCATATTTAATTACGCACAGTGCACATAGAGCAACAAAGCATGGTGCTGTACAAATTATGATGCAGCATATTCGCCAAAAATTCTGGATTCCGAAAATTCGGAATGAGCTCAGGAATTACTTGCATAAATGTTTGGTTTGTGTCAGATACAACCACAGATTCGAAACACAATTGATGGCTGATCTGCCCGAAGAGAGAATTACGCCTGGGAAGGCGTTTCTACACACAGGTGTAGACTATGCAGGACCATTCGAGATCAAAATGATCAACAGAGCAGGAGAGCAAATAATAAGACAGAAATGTTGGGTCGCAGTTTTTGTGTGTCTCAAAACGAGAGCATTGCATATCGATTTGATATCTGATCTGACATCAATAGCGTTTATAGCTTGTTTCGAAAGATTCATAGCGAGAAGAGGCAGGTGCGCGAGGCTATACAGCGACAATGGCACTGCCTTTGTTGGTGCAGCGAAGGAATTGGCTAAGGCAAAAGAGCGATGGCTGGTGCGGGATACCTTTGAACACCTTGGTTTGAAAGGGACGGAGTGGAAATTCATGACTCCTGCCGCACCACATCAAGGTGGTATCTATGAAGCAGCAGTGAAGTCTATGAAATACCACATGACAAGGACCATCGGGATAAAAGTCTTGACATATGAACAACTTTTAACTTTACTTGCAGGTATAGAAGCGATCCTGAACTCAAGGCCGCTTCATCCCCTGAGCGATGATCCGAATGATTTGCAGGCGCTTACGCCGGGACACTTTTTGGTTGGCGAGCCGTTAGTGCTACCATTACCTTTTGCAACAAAGGAGCTTCCGAACACGAAGGGAGTTAAGCTATGGAAGGAGCGAAGGACAATGCTTGCTCACTTCTGGGCACGATGGCAGGAAGAGTACCTATCTCTCTTCGAGCGAAAGAAATGGCGCAGAGAAAAACATGGTTTAAAGGAGGGCCAATTATGCATCATCAAGAGCGAAAACTACCCACCATCAACATGGGCAATGGGGCGTATCCTAAAATTGATTTACAGCTCTGACGGACTCGTGAGAAACGTTGTGATTCAAACAGCAACCAACCAGCTGGTGCGAGCTGTGTATCCTACCCATCGAAGAGCGGGATTCAAGCGTAGTAGAATAACCAGGATTTAAATAAAATGCGAAAGGGTGGAAAACAGTAGGTTTTCGCCGGGACTGTATCGAACTACATGAGCTTACAACTCTGCATTCGATGTTTTCTTATAGAATATAGCAGGAAATAATATTGTATCGAAATGCATGAGTCTGGCAACTCTGCATTCGATGTTTTTCATAGAACATAGCAGGAAATAATCTTTTTATATGGACTGACTCAACTGAGTCAGTTCAGTTCATGTAAAAGCCGGAGCAGGAAGGGATCATATAAAGAATAAAAGTGGTTTTTTTATTTTTTCCACTATAATCAGTGTCTTTCATTTTTTACCCTTTTTGGTTATTATCTTAGTTAATGTTCATTATTGGCCCTTGCCGAGACAGTAATTATAGTAAAATATTTGGTGCTTTTTATTTTTTCTGCGTTACATAAATTTTTCTATGTCCTTCAATTCCTTTCTTTCTTCTCTGTATTTCTCCGAGTCGGTAAGTAATTATTACTAGGTAATGTTGCTATTACATTCTTCTAAGTCATTTAGCAACATCAAAATTAAGGTGTTTCTTGGCTCAATGGCAGAGTCGTTGGCTACAAAACTCAGTATCTCCGGTTCGAATCTCAGCCGTGGCGACAATTTTTATTTATGTTTTCACTTTAAATAAATAAAAAAATGGAAGTCATGGCTGGGAATCGAACCTGAGACTCTGGGCTATGACGACTTTACATACGAAATACGATGAGCCTAAAAATAGTGTCGGTCGCGAATTCATTGCTTTACCCCCATCGCAAAAGTGCCAAACGCGCCTAAAGAAGTTTTCACTTCAAAAACAGGTTTGCTCCCGAGCATGGGCCTACATGACGAACATCGAATGCCATGAAAAGCGTTTTCTCAATTAGCCCTTCGGAACCGGCAGACAGAAAATTGTAGGTCCCCTCCATTCCCTCACAACCTCACAAGGCATGGTTGTGAGAAATGCGCTAGGCCCAGGGGCACCTCGCTCTGTTGCGCCACCCTATTTAATTTTATTTATTTATTTTAGGTATGTATTTACCAACATGCAACAATTTGTAAAGTAAAAATACACTAATTTATAGTAGGGGAGCCCAGGATGCTAGATTCGCAGTTACTAAAGCGTCATGGTGACTTATTGGATTGTGAAGTTTACGTTCTGAAACGAAAAAAAGTGTATGGCAGTTTTCCATTTTAGTGGGGCGATGGGCGTGTATGAGCTTTTAAAATGTAAAAAAAACAGTCGCATTGAAATACTTGAGCGCGTCAGATATTCATAGAGTATACGCACTTTGTCTTTCTGATAACCGATATACATTAATCTGACGATTTACTGGAGGCAAATGGGCGTAAAGAGAGGTTGAAAAAAAAAAATTCGAGCGTGTCAGATTTTTAAAGTGTATGTTAAGTGTGCTCTTAAAAGTGTATATTACAATAATCTGACGATTTGAGTGGGGCCATAAGTCATTGCTGATTTTTAAAAATGTAAAAAAAACACTTGACCATGAAATACTCGAGCGCGTCAGATTTGTATACAGAGTGATCATTTTGATGTCTTCGTCCTCCAGGATGATAATCTGACAACTATAATGGTGTCCTTGAATGCATAAGTGTTCAACTTAGTTATTCCACTTCAATTAGTTGCAACATTTTACTTGGCTCATTCCATCGTTTCTATTCTCTCGCAAGAGTAAATAATAGGCAAAAAGAAACCCAATGTCAATTCATCGACAAATTGAGATTGGCAAATTGGCAGATTGGCACTGAAGAAGTCTTGGGAATATTTGCAGCACAGAAGGCCAGAAGATTAAATTTAATTTTATAAAAATGATTCCGGAATGTACCTAAAAAATAATTACTAAAAATATTTTAAAAAATATTTCAAAAATCTGTTAGTTTTTCAAATTTGCTTGTGAGTTTTCTTCGAAAAACTAAGTGTGCAATTTTATTAGCAATAGTCTACCTAGGAACAAAAATATTGGAAATCGGTAAAGCACTTTTATCAACAGTTTTCAATTCAATATGCCAAGTTTCCAGCATATTTAAAATGCCAAAAAAGTTATGCATAAATTTGATCATGAGAGCCTTCCAAAATTTCAAATTTAATTGAAATCTATTTTGTCGTTAGCGAGAAATTCTGATGTTAAAAATGTACCTCCTACAGAACCGCTGTTGAAGGTACCTTTTTAAGATAAATCTTGCAAGACCCATTCTTACAAAAGATAGACTGTTTTCATGTTTTATCTTAATCGTAAAGGCCGTTTTTAGAAAAAATAGGTTTTAACAAACCGTTTTATGACATATAGGTAACTTTGTCTTAGAGCTTAATTCCATTTTCAACAACACCTAGTGCAAGACTACTAAATAAACTCTATGAACAAAGTCTGCAAATCGGCCCATCTGTAGATTTGCAAACAGGACGAGGGACGAACAAAATTTTCCAGACCCAATTTTTTCTTAGTTCTCTATATCGTAATGTCTATTTAATTGTTATCTGAATTAACCCATTTTTGACGCTTCTGTTTCAAAACTCGCAAAAGCACCTATGACATCACGCTTTTTTCTTCCCATTACGTCAATATCGTTTGCGTAGGCGAGTAATTGTACAGACTTTTGAAAGATTGTTCCTCTGGTGTTGACGTTTGAGTTTCTTACAATCTTTTCTTGTATGATGTTGAAGAAATCGCATGACAGTTTATCGACTTGCCTAAAGCCTTTTTCGACATCAAAGGTCTCAGTGAGTACTTTACCGTAATTGACGGAACAGCGTGAATTCTCCAAAGTCATCCTGCATAGTCGTACGAGTTTTGCAGGGATGCCGAAACTAGACATGGCTCTGTACAGCTCGTCTCTGTAAATACTGTCATACGCGGCCTAGAAATCGATAAAGATGGTGAATATCGATATTATATTCTCGGGTTTTTTTCCAAAATCTGCCTTAATGTGAAAATTTGGTCTATTGTGGACTTCTCTGGTCTAAAACTACATTGATAAGTACCTATCAAGTTGTTGACGTGGGTTTCAGACTTTCACATATTACAGCAGACAAGATCTTATAAGTGACGTTAAGAAGGCTTATCCCTCTATAATTGGCGCAATTGTGAGGATCTCCCTTCTTTAGGATTGGGCATACGATACTGAGGTTCCATTCATCGGGCATGCTTTCTTCCGACCATATCATCCAGCTGGTGCACGCTCCTTTCCAACTAGTCTCCAGCTGCCTTGAAAAGTTCGGCATCAAGGCCATCTGCACCTGCAGTCTTATTTGATTATAGTTTGCATATGGCAAGCTTAACTTCCTTTAGGTCGGGAGGACGGCGTTCTTGATCATCGTCCAAACTGAATGGGGCAATCTGCCTGACAGCGGAATTTGTGTCTCCATGGCCGTTAAGCAGTCTGCAGAAGTGATCTTCCTGATCCTCAGTAGCGACTGTGACTCTACAACTATGTTTCCCTGCTGGTCTTTACAGGCTTGAGTTCGGGGCTTGCAACCCTGGCAGGATCTTTTTACCTTTTGGTAAGACTTCCGAATCTCGTTCCTGTCATGGCACCTCTCAATTTCCCCAAACGAGCGCTGTATGTACGTAGTATAATACTATAATCCCAATTAAAATATTCGTATTTGATCGATTTTCGGCTAAAATGGGCTGTATTAATTTTATTTATTTATTTTATTTATTTAAGTCGAGACTCAGACACTTTTATGATTTACTCAATTCAAAAGTACATAATTTAGTTCCTATGGTCACTATGGCGTTCGTAGAGCTGACATCACAATTGCGGCTGAAGTTAGCACAGAAGTGTTATATTCCCAACTAAAGTCTGTGCTCCAATTAAGAATATTAATGCCACCTGACATTAAACCGAAAATCTTGTACAACTTCTAACGCCTTTACACTTCGTTACCTTTATCAGTGCACATGCGACAAGAAAACCCACACTTAATGCTCCTATAGGTTGGGTAAATATGCACCAACACACGCAGTGTCAAATTAAATTAAATTTATTTTAGGAATTGCCACTTTATTTGAAATTTATTAACAAAGTTTCGCCTGTCATAACAATATTGCTACCCAACGAGGACGTTAAAGATACGTTGTTTTCTGAGGTTTCCAAACCACCATACCCGTCAACGTTTTGCGCCTCTATATTGCATCATACATTCATACTGCTGTTTCGGGCTACTGTCTTTGCATCGTATATGCAGCAAAACTACATACAACTACATCCAACAACCATAGAGCACAGCCACAACAAAACGAAATTTGGGTTGTCGGAATTTGTTTTAATGAAACCGGCAATTTAACTTCGCAAACATAAGAGAGGGGGAAGTCGAACAGGCTTATAGATGAATATACAATTTTTGGGGACTAACATTGTGGAAGGGTAGACAGGGTGAAGGGGCGAGGGGGAGGCAAGCCTGAGGGTGGCATAAGAACTATGCAAAAGGGAGGGCCAAGTTGCCAGGAACTTTTCAGAAATGTTATTTTATTTATGGTATTCGCTTGAAACGTTACCATTATGACACATGCACACTGCACACTGCACTCTGTACATAAAACGCAAAACGCCCTTAGACAAAGAGGGCCTTGCCACTGAAAAAAAAACGCATGCCCAAGCCAAACTACTTGCAGCTAGACAGTGTTCTTGTGCGCTTGAAGTTTCTTAATTGAAATGAACTTAGAGGAATGAGGAATCCCATGTGTTGCAATACAACAACGCTCCGTCCGTTTGTCTCTGAGAAAAGTGAATTGCCGTCTGTCGGATGGGTAACAATGGTTGCCACTGGTGGTTTTCAAACATTTTCAGCCGATTATTTTGATTGTAGCAAGCGAGGACTTTACCACACCACTGCAAACCCATACCAACCATCCGCTTAGAGCCGGTCATATCGATTTATTATTAAGACAGTCTTGAAGTCTTGCCAATGGATTTAGTATCTGTTTGAGTTACGGCGGTATATGCAATTTTTTTTTTTTCTTTTAGCAAGCTTCTCCACTACATTTGCCAGTCGTACTGCAAGCAAAGATCAGATAGGGGATCACGCCTCGCCCAAGTATTCCTTCAACAAGTTTCTTGAAAATTGTACTGAATCAATGAAGTTAAAGTCAGCTTTTAAATTCGTAATGCTGTCGTGATATTAACGATCTTGAAATAAGGGCTCAAACATTTAACCGTGAAAAGTTACAAACTAGGGCTCAGCCTCATTTCAGACATTTGGCAGCATTGGCCTTCCATTGTTTACTTCCTCCACCCTCCGCCGAGGAATAGGAAATGCTTTTCTATATGAGAGCTGAGGTTGATATCATCACCATGACTTTCGAGTCGGTCGTCGTCATCATCACTGTGTCGGTTTAATATTTACTTCCATCCGAACGCTCAATGTGCAGCAAGGATAGGCATAGACATAGACACCATCCTGGCTCACCATCAAGTCATGATGAAACAGACACTCACATAATAGAGTCCATCTATTTAGATGTATGAGCACAGCAGTGATGAGTAAGTTACCAGGATAAAAGATGCATCAAGACAAGGTATGTGAACATTTTCACCGCAGATTTATTTAACGCTGAACAAATATACTTAGCAGAGGTATATGATGACTTAAAGTAAGGACTTTCTACCGGATATGTCTGTGAATGTTGAATTAAATGTATATACCTACACTTAGTTAGACGATATGAAAAAGAATTTCAGTTATGGCAAAACAAAATCGTGTATACATATTGCCAACAGAAAGTATTTTCAAGAGCAGAAAAAGAAGGCTCTTCACTGTGCACTGTGCACACACTGCGTTGGATGTCCTTCAGTTGAGTCTATTTCTAATGTAATTTGTCTGCTTTTGTTGGCGTCGTCGGTCGTCGTGGATAGAGAGGTAGAAGTGGCATACCAATCTAAATACACCTCATCACTGCTTCACTCGAACAAACAGGGATGTTATGAATGAGATCGAGCCACGAAGCAAGTTAAAAGGATAAGAAATGCAATTACGTTCACATCAGTAGAAAAAATATTGGATAAGTAAACAACGGAAAGAGAAATTAACATTAAGCGGTGGCTTAGGAGCAGGTAACACATTTGGGTGTTGTTTTAAAATCGGAATCCGCTTCAATGTAAATAAAAACGTTGGTATAAGGGTCGTTTTTGTCGCAACTTCTCTATATTCAGCTGAGCAATGCCCAAAGCACCAAATCAATGCTGTGGGTTCTTAGGCTTAGTTTTGAGGATTCGCCAAATTTGTCAGATAAGCTAAGATCGGGAAATAATAAGGTGGCAAAAAAAAAAAATTATGACCGCTACGATAATTTCGCGTATAGTATCTATAGCAATGGGGACCGGAGCGGCCAAGTAGCCGTATTGGTGCTGCAATGGTTTTTCTTATGTGAACGGAAGACTGGAGTGATGTCCTGGTCGCTGGGATTTGTAGTGTACGTTTGTTTTTGAAAATCCGATAAATTTGAAATTTCGTGAAACTCGAACTGAAATCATTACCCGATGTCTTGATGTATCTAAAAACATCACAAGTGCACAAGCCAAAGAGAAGATTCATCTTATCTTATCAGTCAGCGAAATACAGCAGTGGAAAATTTTACCCCTCGTTATCTGTTTATGGAAAATTCCAATGGCATCAGTGTTATTGGTAGTTTATTTTGTTGTTGACTAAAGGTTGTAGGGGCGAAAATGTAATGGTTCATTACAACACAAATGGTAGGTACAGTCCTTAAAAGTCTGTACAACTACTAATGCATGCAGACGATATTGATGTGATGGAAAGAAGGAAGCGTGATCCTTTCCAGGTCCTTTGAAATAGAATCGGCAAAAAAGGGTTTTACTTCTTACGAAGTATATGCCGTCATCAGAGATGCATAGCAAACATCGACGATTTGGACAAACCGTTACAGTAGAAGACGACGATTCGTTACAGGTACGGAAAACAACATCAGTTCGGAGATCGAAAGAAAATTACTCTTGCTATCAGCTGTCAGTTTGTGTTAAGAAGGCAATTGAGAAATAATCACTAAAAATTCATTGTATAACCCTTTAAATAATCTTGTTCATCCCAGATTTGTTTTAAGGTGCGGAAAAACGGACCATATTTACGCCAAATAATGAAACCTATATGTACCTATTTGTTAAAAAAAAAACGTACTCCGAGTCATCTTTAGTTCCGCAAATTATGTGTGGCGCAGAAGATTCAACCGCGTCAAGCTGATCGCCTGCCAAGACCAGAAATCGCTTCACCTATATAAACTTGCTGTCAGCGGTTTAGGTGAGATCTGGCTAGGTGCTAAGCTAGAGGTTGTGGCAAGGGAGGATATCCCAAGCAGACCGAGAGCTCGTGCCTTGGTACCGGCCCTACACGAATCGCGGGAGATGGTTCTCCAGTTGATTAAATACAGCAACCCGGATCTGCCTACTCACGATTGGACGGTTCCGGTTATTGAAAAAGAGTCGGTGGGTCGTTATCGGTCGGCTCTTGTCATCTTGAATAAGAAGTCATTAGAACCCCTGGCGGCACGCGGGGGTGTTATTCAGTATGGCTTTGATAGCCTAGTGCTGAAAATATACAAAAAAGATGAGGACGCTGCAAAGCTTCCAAAGCAAGCGGCTGAATCCGAAGCCAAGGAGTCCACTGCGAGCGTCGAATCTTCCATCATGGAGACAGACGCGGCAAGTTGCTCTGATTCTTTGGAACAGCTGTCTTGCTCGAAACTGGTCGAAAAGACTACAATAATAGTGTCTGATCAAGACGCAACTGACAACAAATCGTCCGATAAGGATGACAACAACAAAGGTGGAGTCTTAGACTCCGACGATGAAATGCTTGGGGTTCTCCTTTCTGAGGATGAGTTGCTAGACTCCGCCTCAGATATGGAGGACCTTAATGCTACAGTGTTGGAGATTAAGCTGGATGATTGTAGCAATGCTGCAAATACTCCAGATTAATCTCCAACACTCGATCAAAGCCTCAGCCGGACTCCTTCTCCAACTAAGCAAGTCTGGCGAGGATATAGTCCTGATCCAGGAACCATGGATTAATAAATCCGTGGTAAAAGGACTCAGGACGAAAGATTATTCTCTGCTGTATGTGACGGACAAAGGTGAACCAAGATCCTGCATACTGGCAAAGAAAACACTTAACGTATTTTTACTACCTAATTACAGCAATTGCGACACCACAACAGTAAAACTGCAGACCAACAGTAAGACTTACTGGCTCACGTCCGCTTATCTAGGCCATGACCAACCGGGGCCGCTACCAGGAGAGATGCTCGAGCGCGTAATAAAAAGCGCAACAAAGCTCAAAGCGGACCTTATAATAGGAAGTGACGTCAACGCACATCACGTAGTATGGGGGAGTACGGACGTAAATGAAAGGGGTGAGTCTCTTTTTAATTTTATACTAAGTACTAACCTTCTTATCTGCAATATTGGTAACGAACCAACCTTTGTCACAAAAAACAGACAAGAGGTTTTAGATGTTACCTTTGTATCTCAATCAATCTATAACAAGATTAAAAATTGGGCTGTATCTAAGGATCACTCCTTCTCTGATCATAGATACATCCAATTTAGTCTAACAGATGACACACCAAAACCCATAGGCTTCCGTAATTATAGGAAAACTGATTGGGTAAAATTCAGGGAAATCTTCAAACATTGTTACAACTACAATGACAATAGCTTCCCTTCAAACCCCAAGGATCTTGACAGCAAAGTCGACGATCTAACTAGTGCTCTTAACCATGCCTTGTGTAACTCCTGTCCTCTTACCATAGTAAGAGGGAAGAAGAAACCACACTGGTGGACCAAGGAGCTAGAACCGCTCAAGAAAAGTTGTGCGAAGCTTTTCAATCGAGCCAAATCTTCCAGAAATCCCATAGACTGGGATCTCTATAAGGAATCCCTTAGGATTTACAAAAAGAGGTTAAGAATAAGCAAAAGATCCTCTTGGAGAGAATTCTGCAATAAAATTGAAGACTCCTCAGAGGCATCTAGACTTAGGAAAATCCTATCAACGAGTCCAAACATGCCAAGTTCTATAAAAGATGAAAACGGCAACTGGACCAACTCATATGAAGAAACATTAAACCTGCTACTGGATACTCATTTCCCTGGTAGCTCGTTGACAATTACAGACGAGGAGCACTTGCCCCGACTCGCAAACCAATCAGGAAAAGGTCTTATCTCTAGAGATATACTGTTATGGGCAATAAACAGCTTTGACCCTTATAAATCACCGGGGCCTGATGGAATCATTCCTGCGGAGCTGCAACAGGTTTCAGACATCATCATCTATAACTTAGAGATGATCATGAAAGGATGTATCAGCTATGCATATATTCCCAAGGCCTGGAGAAAAGCTAGGGTCGTCTTTATACCTAAAGCCGGCAAAAGCTCCCTTGTAAATCCAAAAGATTTAAGACCTATTAGTCTATCATCCTTCCTCCTTAAAACACTGGAAAGAATGATTGACATACACTTAAGACAAGAAATTAAACCTAGTCTGATTTCAACGGCGCAACATGCCTATACAAAAGGTAAATCAGTGGAAACTGCACTCCACTCTCTGGTTTGCACCATTGAAAAATCCCTGCACTACAAAGAATACTCTCTCGTCGCATTCCTAGACATAGAGGGTGCATTTAATAATGTAAAAAAATTCAGCAATCACTAATGCTCTTGATGGGCTGCTCATAGAGGAACACATCAAAAACATGATAACAACAATGCTCAGCAGCAGAATCATTAGTTCCGAAATGGGGAACTACAAAACAAGCAGAATGGTCAATAGAGGAACCCCGCAGGGAGGAGTTTTATCTCCCCTACTGTGGAACCTGGTCGTTAACAAATTGTTAATCGACCTAGAGGACGAAGGTTTCAAAACAATAGCCTATGCCGATGATGTAGCAATTGCCGTTTCAGGCAAGCACCCACAAACCCTAGCAGAGCTGCTACAAACAGCACTTAACAAGCTTAACAATTGGGCTGCAGAGTGTGGTCTGAACATCAATCCACACAAAACGGAATTAGTTCTCTTTACGAGGAAATACAAAATTCCGGACTTCAGACCCCCAACTATTAAAGGGGTAACTCTCACACTGTCAAATCAGGCTAAATATCTAGGTCTCATTTTTGACAAAAAACTGACCTGGAAAACCAATATTGAGGAAAGAGTAAATAAAGCCAAAGTTGCACTCTTCTCCTGTAAAAAAGCCATTGGCGGGAAATGGGGTTTCTCCCCCCAAATCACCCATTGGCTGTTTACATCGGTAATTAGACTGATACTCACATACGGGGTGATAGTCTGGTGGACAGCACTAGACAAGATGATCAACTACAACAAGCTGGCCAAAGTTCAAAGAACGGCTAGTCTGTGTATTAGTGGTGCACTGAGGACAACTCCATCGGACGCCCTCAATGTACTACTAGATCTCACACCCCTAGATATCTTCAGCAAACAAGTCGCAGCTAGCTCAGCTACTCGACTCAGAGCTACATCACAGTGGACCAATAATCAAATCGGCCACACTACCATTCTAGATAACTTTAGATTCTTACCGAATCGATGCGACTACACCACCCCCAAGTTGGTGTTTGACAATAATTTCCAAGTAACCATACCTTCAAGAGAAGCTTGGGAAAATGGCGCACTTTTGGAAAATGAAGCAATACACTTCTACACCGATGGTTCAAAAACCAGCGAAGGTGTGGGAAGTGGAATCTACTCAGAAAAACTGAATCTCAGTCTTTTCTTCCGCCTACCCGATCATTGTAGTGTGTTCCAAGCGGAAATTCTGGCGATTAAGGAGGTGCTGTCTTGGCTCAAAGAAAACGTCATATCCTCCACGGATATTCGGATCTTCTCAGACAGCCAAGCTGCCCTTAAATCTCTTGCCTCTGTCTCTACAAAATCCATCACGGTCCAAAATTGTCAGATGTCTCTGAGGGAGATGTCAAATCAGTTTAACATTCACCTTTCATGGGTGCCAGGGCACAGGGACATACCAGGCAACTGTATGGCAGACGAACTAGCCAAAAAGGACACGACCACTTCCCCACGCTCAGAATGGAACAACATAGGTGTACCTATCGCTACATGTAAACTCCTACTTAGACAAGACGCTTCAAGGATAACAAACACTAGATGGACTGAGAGTAACAACTGCCTTGCAACCAAAAAAGTTTGGCCGTGTGTTGACTCAAAACGCTCGAAGAGTTTGTTGGCCCTGAACCGTCTGTATCTAGGTTCTACCATAGGTGTTCTTACGGGACACTGTCTAATAGGGAGACACGCCAAAAGACTTGGTGTGTTTTCCAATGATTTCTGCAGAAGCTGCATGGACGAGGAGGAGGAAGAAACCGTTCAACACCTTCTTTGCTCATGCCCTGCACTACTTCATAGGAGGAAAACTCATCTCGGTGAATTCTTCTTCGATGATACTAGCGACCTAGCTTACATAGACCCCAAAAGTCTTTCAAAATACATTAAAAGTTCCACGTGGTTTGACTAGCAGGTGAATAACCGGCTAGTCCCGTAATGGAAGATTAATAAGTGATCAACTCGTTAATCTTACATCGGGTTTCTGAGATCAGTAGGTGATTAACTTGCTGATCTCTGTGGTATCACAATGGGCCCTTGCGGCCTAAGTGTGTTAGGCAATGTACTCATTGACTGACAGCCACTTCCACCTAACCTAACCTAAGATTCAATAACTCACTCAGAGCGCATGGATATCCTCGCATTGGCTCGACTGTTTTTCGACTTTGCAGGGAAATCGTGGAAAAGAGAAAACTCGTCTTAGGTGGCGCAATCCAAATTGGAAAGAGCTCACCCGATGTCGATATCGAAATTGTTGGCGATAAGTGTGATAAGTGTTGATGGTTGAGGCCCAGGCTACGCTACAGTAGTGCGAGAAAGCTATGCAAACCACACTAGACAGTAGACACCACACAATGTAAATGAAAGTTGCGGGGCAAGAGAAGTGTCTGTTTTCTCTCTTGTTCTTTATTTCTCTATGGTTGATACTTTTTAAATTTGACATTTACGTAAGGTCGAGCCCATTCAATGGGTGCGTTCGAAAAAAAATGGGTAGCATAACTAGGATACCTTTGTATCCGGGTAAGTTTTCGAACGACTAAGATTAGGTATCTGTCAAATCAGAAACAGCTGATAAATCGAAGTGAAAACAAACCAAACCAAATGTGTTTTAAAAATTGCAAACAACACGTACCACTTATTATTCGATTGCAAACTTCTTCACAATCGTTTACTTCGTAAACAACGTCGTTTAGATTAATTAGGAGCACCATATTTTAAATTTTATGTTTACAAAAAACAATTTTGCAACAAAGCACTATGACAGAAAGCAAAACAAAAATGAATCCAAGTCAGCTGTTCTCAAATTTCAAATTGGGTAGCTTGCTATACCATGATTTTTAAGGTACCTTTGGATCGCTTTCCCCTCAAAAGATGTTTTGCAGTCAGCTGCTTTTTAACATGGGATTACACTAACAACAAATGTCACGAAAGGTATCTAGTTCGTCTTAGGTAAAAATCCGAACGCAGCCAATGGCTCTTGCTTAATTGTGCGAAAGTTAGCGAAATTTAACAAAACTGAGTAGAAAGTCTATTATGGTTTGTGTCATACAGTGTATTGGCTCGTTCGCTTAAGTAGGCGTAAGCTCGGCAAAGTGCATTATAGTTGGCCTTTCACTTCCAGTTAACACCAAATGGCGTATAACATGCGTAACATGCTCCTTTCTGACTTAAAAAGCTTGGTAAGCTTGATTTCTTCTTTGTTGGGAGGACAGCATTCGTGATCATCGTCCCTTTCCTGTTGTCGTCTATTCCATTTTTGGTAAAACTTTCGAACATCATTCTTAACATGGCATCTCCAAACTTTCTGAAGTGAGAAGTGCTGTTTCTATTTCTTTTTGATAATTTTTGTGTAATTTTCTTTTCTTTTCTCCTTGTACTGTTCATAAGCAGTAATGGATTTCTTTTACAACAACATTATGAACATTTTGACCGCATTTGCATGTTTGCATTCTTCATTGAACCGTGGGTCTCGATTTGTAGACCAACTGAAATTCAGATGTTGCGGTTTTGATAACTCGACAGCATTGCTGCAACTGGTCTTCAAAGTTTCAAGCTAGCGGCATAAGATTCGAGGATATTTGGGGGGACATTCGATTAGAAATGGCATTGGCATTCACTGGCGTTTGTAGTTTTCCGAAATTATTTCATTTAAGAGCGTTGACTCGGTGTCAACCAGATATTTTCGGTCGTGTTTTGGCTACAACAGGGTAATTAATGGTCCTAGTCAAAGTGCACCCCTCGGAATGTTTGGACATCAATAACACTGGAAGAGTGTCTTGCGTTCATCGCAACATGGTCGATTTGTTTGTCGGTTTATTTTAAGCTGCGAGAACTCTGTGCTGAATAAGAAAAATAATCACCGCAGCAAAACCGATTAGAGGTTTTGTCGTGCACGCTAACTTAGCGCTTGTGTGTGTACGAAGAACTTCTCCTTACCGAGTTTTGTTAAAATCGCTTACCAAGAAGTTTGATTAAGGAGCTCGTGTGGGAGCAACAGTTCGAATTATCTGTGGGGGCTTGACTGCAACGACAAATCCGCTTCCAAGTAAGAAACATAATTAGGTCATAAACAGTGAAATCATAATTTTTATCGGAGGCTGTCGGTTGTTTTGGAAAAATTTTAATGGTTGTATATTCAAGGCTTTTGGAATCTTATTAGACATAAAGAGACGAATACTCCGGGGGGTACCCTGTCGTAGGGGTACCAGAGCGGCCGTTAATACGCCAGAACCCCATCTGCCACTATCTCATTTTCAATACCATGTCTTAGTATTGAAAGACCCTGAAAGATCTTTACAGGGCTATACCAGTGTATTCCATGAAAAATTATGCAATTTTCGGGAATTTTTCAAAAGAAAGTATAGTCGATTCATTAATTAAGCTAAAAGTTTTAAAATTTGTTTTTTTTTTTTTACAAAAATATGAGAAAATATTGAAAAAAAGTTATGTACATATGTGCTGCATTCAACCAACTGCTGACATGATTGACGGCTAAATAAGTAGCTGAAACAAAAAAGCTCAAAAAGATCATTATAGTTATTACAGGTATTTTCTAAACGATGACCTACGGTTTTTGAAAAATATCACAAATTAACAAAGTAGCGTTCTTCTGAATAAAGTTTCGTTTTTTGAGGAAAAAATTTTCGTTTTTTTAATGCCAAATTGACAATTTTCAATGAGTCAAAAAGATCGTATATCATTGTATAGTAAATATTGTATAGTGTATATTCAAGAATACTCAAATTTCAATTAAGTCGATCAGTGAAATTTTCTCTGAGTTATCATGTCAGCAATTTTGAAAAATTTCGTTTCGAGAAAAACGCGTAAAGTTTCAAGTGTCATGGCCTATACCTGCGAGCGGTTGCTTTTTAGAACGCTGCCACTCAAAAACTATTCAAGATATGACCTTGCCACTTCCAAAGGATATTGTTGAAAGTATTAACTATAGACTAAGCCAAAAATATATTTTTTGAAAGTAGTCTCAAGCTCTCAAGCTAAATATATCTGAGTACCTCATTCAGTGGCTTGACTTGCGAAGTTCACCGTTGCGTTGGTTGTGCAAATTCATTCGCTATGCTGTGACGTTCCCCATAAGCTCTGGCACATACTGAGATTCCAATTTCGATCAGTAAGTCATTATTCTCACAGCATTAAAGTGTTCTGCTCATTCGTTCTTCGTCGCTTTCTCAACACTGCCAGCTACTAGTTTAGCATATCAACTCTGATTTGACTAGACCTGAGCAAAGTAGCTTCAACGAAGGTGACAATTGATATGTGCCATAAGTTGCAACATCTGAGCATACACCACCCAAGCAACACATAAGCTATTTAAGAGTTATCAAAGAAGTGTTCAGCTCTTAACATAGATTAAACTTAATCTTTACAATACTGTTCCAGCTTTTAACGTCTTATTTAGCTCTTTCGAAGAGGTATTGCTTTAAGGTGTATCCGAAAACTCTTCAGAATATCTTGAATGATTATTCAACAAGCGTTTTTATACGGACACTCTGCAGGACTTAATTAAAACCTCCTTAAGTAGCTTTGGCTCAGAAATTGTTGAAAGTCTTACTACTCCCTCTCTAAAAAGTGTTTTAAGGTATTATAGTCTTATCGTTGACAAAAATCATTAGTATTTAATATTTTCTTCTCTCATTTTAAGTTTATTCCACTTCACAAATTCTGTATTCAATAAGTATGTATGTGTGTAAAAGAGAAATGAACTTATTCTTCCATTGCTCTGAATTTATTGGGACAATTGGAAGCCAGCGCTCTTGAATTGTTCTTAAAAAGATTATATTAAGAATTCTTTGGTTCATGTAGTTGGCTCCTCCGCTTTGCTCCCTTTCGGGTCTTATCAACTACTTTACACAGATTCAAAGCGTTAAAACTTTTATGGAACTGAATCTATAAGTACTCCATAAGAGGCTTGGGCAAGCTGACGCCCATCAGAACCTTCCCTAGTAGTAAACGCCCAAACACCAGCTTACTCTGCTCTAAGTTGGCTGACATTTTCAATGCTTCTTACTCTGCTCTGAGCTGTTCTTTTCTGCGTTTTTCTCACTAACAAAGCTTGTGTTATAGATTTTCTTTAATTCAATTATTATTAACTAGGTAATCAGGTGGTTGACTGCAATGAAAACACAACTAACTTTCCAAACATTGCGCTGGGTTCTAAATCATTTTAAGTGAATCACCTAAGTAAAGGAAAAACTCACTCTCAACGCTACTGACACTTTTTTGATATAAGATTTTAGAATACAAAATTTCATACCATAACTTTATCCAACGCGTCTAGTAGACCTCCACAAAAATCATATAAACAACATTTACTACCTTCTTGTTCTAGTTCGAGAAAAGCCAGCAATGTGTGTCTCTTGAACTAACTACAACAATAATTCTTAATCCATACGCGATTTAAATAAACTTTACTTAATGAGATCTTCCTAATTATGGAGAATTAGTAACTCTATACACACAGCGGAGATTTACTGAAGGCTTACGTAGCTATTCACAGGAAACGCGGAACGCTTTAAAGAGTCAAGCATATGGAATCAGCAGGGAGGTATAATAATAACTCGGAAGTGCTCAACGTGTTTGGAAGCGCAAAAAACATCAGACCATAAAGCCAGAGTCAGAGTAAATATTCCAAGGCGCCAGGCATATTTGTCTTTATAAATATTTCACAATCTTTGTGTTTGGAAAATTCAATTACCGAATCCAGAATTAGCAAAATGTGTTGTAGGAGTGTAGTATTTATACGTGTACAGTAAGTAGCATCGTGTATTTTGTGAAGCCACCTAATTAAAATTGCCGCCGTTTTTCAAGCAAACCTCTCCTCCTCAAGCCCATAGGGAAGAAATTGAGTCAATTTGCTCAAAACGATAAGCGACTGATTGTCGGGGTGTTCTTTGAGGTGTTGTCGTGCCCATTTAACTTATGTACCCCAGAAAGAGAAAGCTGAAATTATGTTTGACTTAAAAGTTTTACAACCCAAGGCGGCAGCGGATGAGAATATTTAACCGTTAATTCTGAGCAAACACCTTCCGCATCATTAGCAATGTTTATGAATGTTGCGTAAATAGAAAACAAAGTTTTACTCGATTCCAGCAAAGCAGTTAATCTGTTTTAGAAGGCCAAGTTTTTGCAGGACAAAAAGTTTGAGGGGAACAAATATGCTTTTTGAGTTTTTGTATACTTTATAGTTACGGGCGCTCTTCATTTTGTACCGCTTCTTCATCGTATCAATGGACTTGTACTGTTTGCGATGGAATGACGTCGTTGGATTGAATTAATTAGTGATAATTTTGTGTGGGCCGACTAAGGAGGTAAGTGGCTGTAAGTATAAAGCGTATAGTTATTTCCATTACAAAAATGATACAATGTTAAGGGAACAAATTTCTACGACGACTCAACACTGTTGCACCCAATACATTCTTTACAGTGGTTTTTGCCATGTGTCGTTGCTCTATATTGTTTTTAATCGAGTGGAGTTTTAAATGTTGGTTCCAAATGCTCAATAAACTTCCGCGAGGACCTGTTCCCGAGTGATTGGGTAAGATATCCTGTTGATTTGCTTGTACTTTGAGCTATAGTTTCTCCTTTTCTGTTCAACCACTTCCAATTTCTTGAAATACCCGTGACGCAAAAGTTACCATGTCTGCCTGTTACATGGGAGTTCGAAGATCGAATCCCAAAACCATCAAAGAAAAAAAACATTTATTGTATGGGTTTCCTCAATCCTCCGAAAGTAATTACACTGTCATGAAAAGGCTTTCTAAATTAACATTTCGGGATCGGAATGGAATTGTTCTTTGAAATGAGTTAGGCTCCGAGTCTGTCCGAGCTTTGCCACGCTAACGGATTCACTTTTTTATATCACGAAGTTTGTTTTTGAAAGACGTCTGGTTTTCAAAAAAACATAAAAACTCACGTATATAATTTAATGTTATAGCCAAGGAATTAGGTATGTTACAAAGAAAAAATTTCGCCACTTCGTTTCAAGAACAGTTTCGGTCAAGTTGCGGCGGCAGCTGGTTCGAATAAATTCCGGCCGATATGCACAATAGGCAATAACCCAACGAATACTCTCTTTCAAGGCATCAATCTTGTCAAGCTTGTCTCCGTTTACAAGCAGCTTCACATTATCCCACAAAAAATAGTCCAGCGTTGTTAGATCGCACAATCTCGGAGTCCAAAGCCACAGGGCCACGACCCGAGATAATACGCTCAACTAAAGTTTAATCCAATAAATTGATTGTTTCGTTGGCTACATGTAGCGCCGTCTCGTTGGATCCGAAAGGTCGTCCACCACATTGAAAGTAAAATTGAAAGTGAACTTGCTAAGTGAATATAACCAAAAAATCGTTTTATTGTTAAGTGAATATAAGTGAATATAGAAAATTTTCAATAAAACGCGGCTAATATTTGTTTTCTTTGTACAGCCCCATAAATGGATTCCATAGGTCCAAACAGGTCTAAGTACTTGTTTATAAGCATTATTTTATTTTCGACAGATAAGTCAGAATTTCTACCGAGTAACCAGTACATTTTTCTATGCTTAAAGTTGAGCTCTTCCCTTTTCTTTTTGATATGCTCTTTCCATTTTAGCTTTGCATCCAAATTCATTCCAAGGTATTTGGTGTAAGGTACAGCTTGATTGTTGATGAATATTTGAATGTAGCCTAATTTTTTTTTTTGCAAAGTTTATATGTGCAGATTTAGCTTCATTGTCGCCATTTTTTGGTCCAATCACTAACGGTGTCGACGGCATTTTGCAATTTTTCAGCAGCCTTGACGACGCACTTATCAGGTTCCAAAATTGCAGTACCATCTGCAAAAGTAGCCATAATGGTGTTGTTATCCGCTGGAATATCCCTTGTATATAGCAAATACAGGGTAGGTCCTAAGACGCTTCCTTGTGGAACACTGGCTTGTATTTTACTTAGCTTTGAATATTCTTGATCATACCGTACTCTGAAGAGCCGGTTTGAGATATAATATTTTAGTATTTCTTATAGTACTGCCTGGGTAGGTCCCTTTGCTGTTTGTACTCTAGCCCTTCATGCCATACCTTGTCAAATGCTTGAGCAACATCTAAAAATACAGGATGTTCCGTAATTCGTTTTACATACTTTGGAATGTGATTCTTTGTCATATTCTAAGAAAAAAATTGTTGTTCAGTAAAGTCTGTTTCTAAACTTTGACATCACATTTTGACAATTTAAGAAAAGGCCAACTTTGATGTACCCTGACCTGTGTTAAATTCGATATGTCTGTCAATACTGATGATAGAGACCTAATTTTAGACTGAATTTTTTGTAGAAATAATAATCTTCAAAACTGTATTTAAGATGGGCTCCTATATGTTTAGGGTTGCCAGATTTTCAAAATTTTAAATGGCGTTCAAATATTCTTCCCGAAGCAATGTTTTGGCTTTGAGGTGATTTTTTCTTCAGAAAATGCCCGATAAACATAGAGTTTCTTTATTTTTTACAGATGAACAAAACAATAATAAAAAAAAAAACTAATTGATAAGTGCACTCAAAAACCCATACATTTTATGATACTTGAAAAAATACAAAATAGAAAAAATAAAAAAAATATAAAAGATTTTTAGCTTTGATATTAATATTTGCACTTTTAGTAGTTTTTTTATGTATTTTATTCAAATACAATTATAACAAGTGCTCAAAGTGCCCTCCTTCGTTTTGAATACATGCCAGAGCTCGTTTTTGGATTTCATTGTGGGTGTCATACCAATACGTAGAAAGGGAGACCGTCCTAAATATACGACGCAATGTATCGTGATTAAAAAGAATCAAGCCTCCTGAATTGATGGTCTTAAAGCTATGAGAAAGTATTATGACTTTATCCTTTCCCAAATGTGAAGTATAAATGAAGATAGAAAAGTCGATTGTCGATATTTCATTGATTGGTCCTGATTTACCAGTAGTCTTAGTTAGGAAAAAAAGCTATATTCCGTGTTTTGAGAATTTAAAATTCTGAACGATGGTCGCCTTAAAAGTTACAGAAGTGCAAGTGAAATAAGGCGCATGAATTGCACAAATGATAGCTTCAAGCTTCAGTTAGCTCCCTCTTTTTGCAACAAATTTATCATTTAACAAGTCTCACATTTAAGCCCAAGGCTCGAACAAAAACCTTTTAAAAGTAATTTAATTCGATATTTTTCATCGTTATTATTAAGTCATCATTTTTGAATGAATCTTCATACCTACTCATTCTACCGTAGTACTGCCACCGATACACACTATACCAAATTTAATCAAACCAAATCTGTTTGGGAATTTTTTAATTTAGCATTCCGCCCAAGATTTATTATGTAATGTGCTGCTACCTAATAAAAGTAACGTTTATGGGGTTTGTTTTGAAATAAATCAAAACTGAAAACAACCCACAACACCATATACTCCATTCTCTCATATTTTTTGAAAATTCAAAACGAAAATTCAAACCCCCTCACTTATACAGAAAATACAAATACACCCAAGCAGAATGCTCCCCTGAAATAAAAACGGAAGCAAAAGTAGGAAGACTCGACCTAATGGCGTGCAATGGATGACCTGCACTGATACTAGCAACACACAACACATGAAATAGCACTAAATTGAAATACTATCCAAGTTTCAGGTGATATAAATTATTAACAAAAATATTTCTTGTGGTACCAACAGAAATTCCATGAAAAGTTATTCTACGTAACATAGGTAGATAGGTACGAAGGAGCTCTGGCAAAGGTTTACCTATAGGAAATGAAACTTCATCGTGTGTAGATGCAGAATAAGTTTTTTGGTACATTGAAGTAGGTGCACAGGACAAAAACTTCTCAAAAAGCAAGGAGCGAGATAAGATTGCCTTCATGGACTACAGAACTAACAGTAAAGAAGTTGATATATGTGGTGGTCATGTTTTAGAGAAAGGAAACAAGAAACCAAAACAAAAAATTTAAGATGGTTCAAGAAGTTCTTATATTTACCTTTCAGTGTCGTAAGTTAGATGTGCAATGAGCTATGATTCTGAGGTGAGTAACGGTGCAAAATTGTTTACAAGTTAATTTGCTCTAAAGGGCAAAAGTTATGCTCCCAATAAACTTGTCTCAAGGAGTCCACTTTCCACTTTCAAGATGGTCATTTTTGTGCAAGAAATATCCGTACAAGTTAGGAAAAAAAAATCCTATTTCAATTTTCGTTAAGTAATACGAAATAGTTTCCAACTTGCTTGTGGGATATTTTTGTATGAAGTTTCTTTTGCTTTGAGTTTGAAGGACATAAGATAGACGTAGGTAGGTAGGTAGGTAGTAGGTTCCCTCATATGTACTACATTCATTTCCTGTGACCAATTTTATTTTTAGAGGAAATGTTAAATGAAAAAGTAGAAGGCGCCGCTTGATTAGAAATAGGTAGGTTGGTTTTATGGTTGTCGAGAAATATTGTAAATTTCTTTGAAACATAAATGCTGCCTACTTAACAAAAAAACATTTTGTCTTTACTTTTCCAAAAATTAAAGTTTGCAAGGTATCACTTCTGAAAAACGAGCAATAAAAAGACGAATCAACCATTGCAAGATACAAAAATTTGTCATTTGCAGTGGCTTTGTCGTCAAAATATTCATCGATAAAGAAATGGTTTGGAGTAACAAAGTGGGGAGCAGCGAGCCGAATAGTGCATTTCTCTCAACCAAACTTTGTGAGGTAAGGATGGGAGCCACAATCTTTTGCCAATTTCGAACGGTTTGCAATCGAGAGAGCGCTCTTTGACGCATTAAATTGCTATCGGAAGGAATGCCACTTCCATGCTCAACATAATAATCCACGTGCACCAAGCTTTTTCACAATACAATAGTAATTTTTTAATTAAAATTTAAATCAAATAAGACTGCAGCTGCATATGGCCTTGATGCCGAACTCTTCAAGGCAGCTGGAGACCAGTTGGAAAGGAGCATGCACCAGCTGATCTGCATGATATGGTCGGAAGAAAGCATGCCCGATGAATGGAACCTCAGTATCGTATGCCCGATCCTAAAGAAGGGAGACCCTCACAATTGCTCCAATTACAGAGGGATAAGCCTCCTTAACGTCGCTTATAAGATCTTGTCTGCTGTAATATGTGAACGTCTGAAACCCCACGTCAACAACTTGATAGGACCTTATCAATGTGGTTTTAGACCAGAGAAGTCCACAATAGACCAAATTTTCACATTACGGCAGATCTTGGAAAAAACCCGAGAACATAATATCGATATTCACCACCTCTTTATCGATTTCAAGGCTGCGTATGACAGTATTTACAGAGACGAGCTGTACAGAGCCATGTCTAGTTTCGGCATCCCTGCAAAACTCGTACGACTATACAGGATGACTTTGGAGAATTCACGCTGCTCCGTCAAGTTCGGTAAAGAACTCACCGAGACCTTTGATGTCGAAAAAGGATTTAGGCAAGGCGACAAGCTGTCATGCGATTTCTTCAACATCATACTTGAACAGATTGTAAGAAACTCAAACTTCAACACCAGAGAAACAATCTTTCAAAAATCTGTACAATTACTCGCCTATGCAGACGATATTGACGTAAAGGGAAGAAAAAAGCGTGATGTCATAGGTGCTTTTGCGAGTATTGAAACAGAAGCGGCAAAAATGGGTTTGATGGTTAATAAGGGCAAAACGAAGTATATGCTGTCATCAAACAGGGACACAGAACATCGACGAATTGGACAAATCGTCACAATAGACAGACATAACTTCGAGGTAGTACAGGACTTCGTCACTTCTGACAGCAGATAAATGAGAAGTGTGTGAACTACGACGTCTGATTAACGACTGGCTTTATTTTATATGTATGACTATAAGCTAGTACATAAACTATGTATTATAGAGTTACCATTACTTAGTTACTGTACATAGTATCATATTGTATTGTTACATCTCAATTAATATTTGGTATTATTATTTACATAATTTTTTTTTTTTTTTTTTTTTTTTTTTCAAATGAAATGTTGGAAAATAAGTATTAAAAATAAAAATCAAATTTAGTTACAAGGATCGTATCTAACAACCGGTTTTACTGTTCTTCCAGACTTGGAAACATAAGGCCTTGACTCTGAGGTTTTCATAGGAGTTGGTTCGGTATTGCTTGCAAGACTTGTTGTTTTTGGTGCAGTTGTCTTATCAGCTGTTGGATCGACCATGATATCTTTTTCGGGAACAATGGTAGCAGAGGTTTTATGCAAATGACTGCTGTTTCTACGATATATTGATCCATCATCAGTTTGTATTATATATGAGCGTGGTGTGTTAGCTGGTTTAACAACAGTTCCAGAAATCCAGTCTCGATTTGGTTGATGAATACGAATTTTTTCACCGAGATGAAATGGTTGTTTGTGGTGGCTTCCTTTTTCAGCATAGAATTTGCTTCTATTCCGGACTTCAATGAGGTTTTGATGAACGTTTTGTACAATGTTTGGTTTTAGCGATTGTTTACTGGATGGAACGGTTGTCCTGGTTTTCAGACTCATCAAACGTTGATTTGGCGATAGTAAACTGTTGTTTCGGGGTGTGTTGCGATAGTTGAGTAGTGCAAGATACACGTCTGACTGGTCTTTGTAGCACTTTGATAGCAGAGATTTCGCTACCTGGACGAATCTCTTTGCCAGTCCGTTCGATTTCGGGTACCTTGGACTTGAGGTTTGATGAGTAAAGTCCCATTTGGTGGCAAAAACTTGGAACTCTTTTGAGGAAAATTGAGGTCCATTGTCCGATTCCAAGACAAATGGTATACCGTGATCGGCGAACATCTTTTTGAGTTGCAGTATGACTTCTGCGCTGGTAGATTGCTTTAACTTAACAAAGTCAAAGTAACCGGAATAGCTATCTGCAACGAGAAGATATTCATTACTTTTAAAATAAAATATATCTACTGCAATTATCTCCCAAGGCAGCTCCGGGATCTTTTTAATAATAACTGGCTCCTTCGGTTCCGAACTTTGTTGGCTTTGGCAAATACTACAGGATTCAACGTATTTCGTGATGTCAGTTGTCATCTTGATCCAAAAAATTTGCTCGCGGGCACTGTTGAGTGTCCGATCAATGCCAAAATGCCCTTGGTGGACTTTTTGCATCATCTCCTTCTTCATATCATCTGGAACGACGACTTTAGAGCCTTTGAAGAGTAACCCGTCACTACAGCTGAGTGATTATCGAAATGTCCAATAATTTTTAATTTCTTTTGAAACATCTTGGATTGTGGCAGGCCACTCAGTATTAACGTATTGTAGAACGCTTTGTAGATTTTTATCGTTTTTAGTTGCTTTTTGAAGTCGTTCTTTTGTTAAGTCTGTTAGCTGCAGAATTTCATGTATTTCAAGTTCATCTTCTTTTTCTGTGTTTTTTGCGTTGTTACAATCACGGCTTAGTGTATCAGCGACTGGTATATTTTTGCCCTTGGTGTAAATTACTTTTGGTTGATACTGTAGAACTTGGAGCATGATTTTTTGTAAACGGAGAGGAGCGCTATGTATAGGCCTCTTGAATATCGTTTCTAATGGTTTATGGTCGCTTTCAATGGTAGATAAGTGGTTTTCTGAATATTAGATAATGGAACTTTTCACATGCAAATTTAATAGCGAGTGCTTCCTTCTCAATCTGAGGACTTAGTTTCTGTCTTTCTGTTAACGATTTCGATGAGTACGCCACTGGCTGGTTATATTGTAGCAATCACTCACCTGCACTAGCCTGACTGGCGTCTACTTGGAGTTTTAAAGGAAGATTTGGATCATAGTATTTTAATACTGGTATTTTTGACAGAGCCGACTTAAGGTTGTTAAACGATTCCTCTTGATTTGCACTCCATCGCCATTGAGTGTCTTTTTTAAGCAGTTGTCGCATCGGATCTGTAATACCGGATAAATTACTAATAAACTTACCTAGGTATGTAGCCATACCAAGCAATCTTTGAAGCTCGGTTTTATTTGTTGGTTGCTTTAAGCTTTTTATTGACTCTATCTTTTCGGGATCTGCTTCACTTCCGTCCGACGTGATGATTTGCCCTAAGAATCGTGCTTTCGTTGTAGCAAAAATGCATTTTTGTTTGTTTAGTTTTATTCTTGCTGCTTCAAGTTTCCTAATCACTTTCTCAGTAAGAGCATTTAATGAATTTATATCAGGCGCATGAATTAATATGTCATCCATCGATATCTCTGTGTTCTCACACCCTTCCAATAAATCAGTCATGAGCTTTTGATAAATTTCTGGGGCTGAAGCAAGACCAAACGGAACACGCAAGAACGACACTCTTCCCCAAGGTGTAGCCATGGTCAGATAACCTTTAGTTCTTTTTGTAACTCTGATTTGCCATTTTCTTATTTTTCTTCATAATTCTTATTTTTCCTTTCTTGCGAACAATTACCATTGGTGAGGTTGCTGGAGTAGCACCTCCTATTTTCTCAATTACACCCAATTTAATCATTCTGTCTATCTCTTTCTTCACTTCGTCTTGTAATGCGTGTGGTATTTTTCGTGGAGCATAATTCTCAAACACCGGATTATCGATGAGATCAATGTCGTATACAAATTTTTTAATGCATCCTAGACCTTCGAACATATTTTCGTCAATTTAAAGTTCTTCTTTCTTTTTCCTAAAATTGGACAGACTGCTTTGTCAACCACTTTAAATATCAACATGTGTTTCATGTTTCGCACTGTACAACATAGTGACACTTCACCGAGAACACCGATTTTATCGTTTGCAAACGAAACTAACTTTTTTGAGCTTGATTGCTTCAGTTTAACGCTATTAAGATTTTGGATTATGTTGTTTGGCAAAACGTTGCACTGGGCACCTGTATCTAGATTTTCTTCCATAAGGAGGTATGTATTGAACAGAGAGGTGCCTAGCGCTAGCGCTGCTTTCTTATGGAAGAAAATAACCCGGACCCGGTGTTCTAGCGTCACATTTTTTGGTAGATAAATCTCTTATTCTTTGCGCTCTGAGCAGGTGAATATTGTGCAGAGCGCCGGCGCAGTAGCCCAGTGCTCATTTGCAGCATTGCTTCTGCACACTTCGGTGTTTGCATGATATTGGTTTTATAAAAGAAAAAAACGCTTTCCTTCGTATTTCTTCCCATGGACACATGCTTATAAACAAAAATGTGTATAGCAGGTTTGCAGGTTGAGGTAGGTCTCCGCTTGAAGAACAAGAAAATAACACGGTGGTCTCCGACTTATTTCATGAATTTGTATGTGTTTCTGCACTAGACTCATGTGTCCAAGCTCAAAGGTTGCCACTTTGATAACAAATATGCGTGGATATTAGATCTCATAGCATAAAGCATATTTTTGGGAGAAAATGCAAACTATAATTGGAATTTTTCTAAAGTGGCACAACTGGCCTAAATGAATTTAGTTCCCAATGAGCCGTATTTTATTTGAAAAACAAAGTTTGCCAGCAGAACGCAGTGCAATACTTATTTAAATTGATTTAGTGCTTTTCGTGATTTTTTTAAATATTACAAATTTAGGCTTTAAAAATTGAAAAGTGCAAAAAGTCTGAAAAGTTTTCCGATAGTAAGTTTCAGTGGTTTGATTATGGCCTTAATATCTGTTGACTGTTGCTTAACTGATTTTCACTTAGAGGAAACAAATAGTTTTAATTAGGTTAGTTTTATGAAAAAAAAAGTTATGATGCTCTACCTAATAGCAAAGTTGGTTTAAAATACCTGACTTTTTGGCTTGATGCGAAGACAAACATTGCACAAAAAAAATTTTAAGTAAACTTTTTTTTGTTGGTGGCTAAGTTTACTTCGAGTTACCTTTTGGAATTATTCACCCCTCGCCACTGGTGAGTATGTCTGCTTGTTATACGAGTGAGTCTGAGTACGAGCACATGTTTTTCTTCGGATGTCACATTACCTAGGTAAAATATGAACAATTTTTCCGATTTCTCTACTAGAGGTTCGGTATTGCCAATTAAAGTATAGTTCTTCTCTATTCCTTACAATGTAAAATTGAGCGAAATGCTCTATGCGCATGGGCTCCGCACTCTGTTGCGCAACCCTATTTATAAATTTTTATTCATTCATAAAACGCAAGTTGGTAGATCATTTTTGACACTGAACGACGAAAAGTTCTGGCTAGACTGTTTAGAAAAGTTACTTTCGAAGAAAATGTATATTCTATTGTTGGCTACAAATACATACAATGAACATGGACTGGAACACAAACAGCGTCTTCCCTTTTCTTTAGAAAATCAAATTTTTCAAGAAACACATAATCGACAATATCAACATCACTTGATCGTGCTTCCGAACTTAAATCTATTCCAAGATCGCCTGGACTTTCGAACGTCAACAATTATGTTATTTTCATCACTAATTAAATTAGTCTTAGTCTCAATACGACGAAGAATCTTATAAATTAAATGTAAAAATAGATCAACAAGTCACGAGATGAGAAAATAAAACATTTTACACTTTGCTTCTGAACAAAAAATATGAGCATAGTTAGACTATTAAAGAGAAAAAGAGAACTCCAGCATAATTCAACAGAAAATAAAATTAAAACAAGTTTAGTTGATCAAATTTATAATAGTCGTAATAATTAATTTAACAAATAAACTGTGTTACTGTTCAATTACACCACCTCACAAATAGCAAGCGGTACATGAAGTAAAAAAAATGGAACAATGTTTTGTGATTACCAAGTGAGTAGGTAATCAAAATAACACGATCGTCGTCATTCGTAATCGAGCGAGAGACTTTCACAAGGAAATCATTTGTTATTCATATTATATACCTGCAAAACTAGAGTTCTAATAAAAAGCTTATCATCGTCATTTTAATGACTTTAACTTATGCATGCCTATTTACTATTTCACACTTTGATAGGTATTCGCGTGTCAGTGAATTTGTTTGTTTGCTTTCCAAAGAGCTGTCAAAGTTTTGTTGATTGTGGTGGAATAGCTAGTCGTAACTAGGTACATTATGTTTGAAAATATTATGTGTTTCGACAAAGCCATGTCTTTGGAGAATCATTCCAAGACATATCCTAAGGGAATAAGATGAACAATAAAGTCGCTCGCAAATGATATGATCTGAGAATCAAATTTTCTTCTCACACTGCCTCAAAAATGAAATTTGTTCTAATAAACAATAACTAAGCTATTCAAACCAAATGTTTACAGATATGTATTGATATTTTGAACACTTTCCGTTTGGGAAAAAGCACTCTTATTATAATTACATATTTTACGATGTTTTGGAACGAAGTTCTGTATACCTACGGCAAGCATTTTCTAAAAAAAAAAACACATAATAAATGAAGGTATTTTGTATCTGTGTACTAAAAATAAAATCCCATTGCAAGCACAAACAAAAAAGTCATACGAAAGAGAAAAGATTTTAAGATTTTTATTTTGCAAAATTTTATTGCTGCTGCTAACCAACAAAACAGCAAACATTTAGAGACACACCATATGGGAATTCTTAAAAGCAGAAACACATTTTTGGAATAAGGCTTTGGCCAGATGGCAGATGACCGAAGACAGATGGCAGAGGACAGGTGAAAGAAAACAGAAGACAGACGACAGCGACCTCGTGCGTGCCTGAGATTTTTTAATATGGTGAAAGATTTCCTCAGGACACGTCTGGGTCTGGTCCTTTGAGAAGTTTTCTTAAAGTAGTTAGTAAAGGGAAACACAGGTTATTTGACTTTTTATTGGCGCAACGGCTGATGTGAGTTGGGCTTGAGATCATTTGACCCAGTTTGCTTAAGCTTTTCTTACTGACTGTTCAAAAATAAGCACCGGTTCCATACAATCCGAGGTTTTAGAGTTCCACATCCCCCTTTTGACTGCACTTCTGCTTTTTTCTCTAATGACATGAATAAGCACATTTGCTTATATTGCCATAAGCTAGCACGAAAAGACAACAGTAAGATTCTTTTTGTGTTAAAATGTTCACCTGGCGTCAAACACTTTTACAGCCACTTATATTTTCGGTTTCAAAATTTCAAGTCGAAATGATTACTCTCGGATCCGAATGCATCAACTGAATGCTTACGTCAGACAGAATCATTGTTTGCACTTTTTGTTTTAAAAAGAATTTATTTAGTGGTAAGTACTGAAAAGGTGCCATACAACCCGTGGTGCTATGTAACCCGACCTTACTCCACATTTTTCACCAGAAATTGCTCAGTGTTATTGCTTTAAGCTAATTAACACGAGTCACTCTACTTGTTTTTCCCTCTGTTATTTCTTAAAAATTTGGTAGGTACTATGTGAAAGAACGGGTTGGGGTCAAAATTCTGCTTATCAATATTCTGTCAATTATAAAGAAAAAGAAGGTTTGGAAAATGTTAAAAAGCGCGCGCTTTTAAATAAACATTCACTCCCTACACCATTACAAGGGTTTAGAATAACCACATCAACAGCTTTTCATTGAAATTATCTTTTTTCATCTTATTTGGTAATTTTTTTTTATATTTTCCAATCCTTTTTTTTAAAGTAAAATTTGCTCAAGTGCCACTTCCTCGCGCCTACTCTACTTAAAACTAAGACCTAAACGGCTATGTAAGCCAGCCAAGGCAAAAAATACTCCACCTACGACTACCCATTGTCAAATGCCGATTGAAGCCACCAAACATGGGTCTCCTGCTTCACCCTATCAATACAGTCCTGTTTGGACACATCCCTACTGAACCGAAGGAGCCTTGCTCCGATTTGATCGAGAATTTTTCGTTCATACATGAGCCGCCGCGCCGGTCCACACTGGAAACAGTCCTTTATAATACCAGTTTTTAAATCAGGGTCGAAACAAGAAATTATAAATTATTGGCCAATCTGCAAAATATCTGCTCTGCCTAAATTATTGGAAAAAATAGTTTGTGATAAACTAACCTTTCAATTAAGAGGTTTTATATCGGATTTCCAACACGGATTCATCTCCGGAAGATTTACATCACTAATCTTTCATTATTAACGAAGCATATTATAAATGACTTTGTCAAACTGTCAAACTGATGTTATCCTTACAGATTTTGCCAAAGCATTCGATCGCGTAAGCCATCATATTCTATTGAATAAACTTTTGGAATTATGGTTTCACTCTAAACTTCTTGAGTGGTTGAATTCTTACATAAGATCCAGAGTCCAAGTAGTCAAGATTGATAAATGTCATTCTAAACACATTCTGGTACCATTTGGTGTCCTTCAGGGTAGCCATTTAGAACCATTATTGTTCCTTCTCTTTATCAATGATATTCCTAATATATTCTCAAAATCTCAATGCCTTCTTTTCGCAGATGATCTTAAACTATATCGTAGTATAAACTGTCTTGATGATTGTGCTTTATTGAATGCCGATTTGAATGAATTAGCAAAATGGTGCAGATTAAACTTTTTGCATCTAAACATCTCGAAGTGCCAAGTTTTGTCATGTTATCGTAAAACTTCACCGATTTTTTATGATTATCAAATTGATAATACTTCTTTAGATCGTGTAGTGCAAAAAAAAAGATCTGGCTGTTATTCTTGACACTAAGCTTTCTTTCCTTCCTCATATCGACTACATTATAAACAAATCTAACCAAATGCTTGGATTTATCAAAAGAAACAGTAAAGAATTTACAGATCCTTATACTATTAAAATTCTGTTTATAGCTCTCTTGAGATCATTACTTGAGTACTGCAGCACGGTTTGGAACCCTTATTATAATAATTCATGCGTAAGAATAGAAAAAATTCAAAAAAATATTTCGCGGTTTATGTACTATAAACTTCACTGGAATAATGGTATTCCATCATATGAAACTAGATGTCTCTTATTTGGTGTGCAAAGTTTGGCCAATCGACGTACATATTTTGCGATAATGTTTATTAGAGATATCCTTACTTACCATATAAAGTGCCCCAACTTCTTGCACTAATATCTATTCGTGTTCCTAATTATAACTCTAGAAGTTTTGTCCTTTTTCACGAGCAATATCATAGATCAAATTATGGTCGCAAATGAACCAGTTTCTCGTTGCATCAGAGAAGCCAATTTAGTTTGTACTAGATTAGACTTTTTTAGTAATTGCACCAGAGATACCTTTAAAAAGTATGTTCTAAATGTACTTAGGGAATTTTGAATTTCATGTATATATATACAATTTATTATTTAGTTGATTTTAATAGTGTTCCTTTTGTTTTAAAAACTGTAATCTATTAGTCTATAAAAGAATTTTGTTCTTTGAATGATGAAACGAAATAAATAAATAAATATGTCTCGTTTGGAAAGAACGCCCCGAAAATCAGGTAGTTGCTCGAAGTCAAAACTCTCGCAACATGGCCCCACACACGTTTTATCACGAAATTGTCAGTTCTGTTGATCCGAGCCCCTTTGAATGGGACCGCGTAAGAGTAATAGTGCACGTAAGAAGATTCTGGTGCCCGATGCAAACCGAGCCGAGACAGCGTCGAAGACACCCGAATTTTCTCCATTCATGGGAAGGGGCAATGTTGAACCACACAGAATAGCCATAGACAGTCATTGGACGTTCGAGGGCCAAATTACCTGCATCCGTTTCGTTCAGAGCGAAGGCTCCTCTGGCTCTGGTCAGAGGTACTTCACTACACTTTTGGTCGCCAATCGCTGTCCGCCGGTGACAGACAACTATGATCATCTTACGTCAATTTTTGCAAATCTTGCGAGGCCCTAGCCAACGGAGTTCGAAACAGATTTGTCTCCGACCTCTGGACATATATTTTCATTTTCCAGTTGTCACAATACAGCTAGTGTCCGACTGAAGGTCAATTTCCAGCCGAAGCCGAAGCCGAAGCCTCATAACATGAAGAATTTTCGTTCCAGATTGACTAAAAATGAAAAAAAAAAAATTATTTTTTGTATTTTTTTCTAGAAAAGGTTCGTTCGTTGAAGCCCTGGGGTCGCTCTGTGGTCGCCACAATGCGTTTTTTGAAAAACCTAAGCTCGCCCTGAATGTCAAACTGAGGGTTTTTGAACCCTGGGGTTGACCTGGGTTTGGTTTGTCAAATGGCATGTATTTTTATTCAAATGACAGGGATATGTGGTCATTTTGTGGTTTAGTGTTTTTTGAGGACTCATAGAGCTCTCAAGGAAACCTGTGTAAACTCTGGGTAAGCTCAAAACGAATCTTATGTATGCATGCAGTAACCAAATTAACGGGATAAATTAAATTAGCGTTTCAAAAATAAGAACTAGTAATAATATTTTATTGAAATTAAGGAAAAGAACAACAAATAACTCAACACGGCTCTAGGTTCTACGAAAAACGAAATTCAATTTTTTTCAGCCTCTACCACAACGCACGACAGCCAAATACCAAACCTTCGGCTTCGGCCGAAGCTTCGGCTTATTTTGGCCGAAGCCGAAGGTTTAGCCGATTGTAGTTTTTTTAGCCGAATGTGGCCGAAGCCGAAGTTGAGGCTTCGGTCGGACACTACAATACACAATATTGCTGAATCTTCTCGAAGTCACGCTGCAAGAGAATTCGAATAACTTCGACCATCGGGGCCGTTCTGTAAGCAATCAGGTCGTCGGCGTACGCTATTGCCCGAGTTAAACTTTCTATCAGATCGCTGGTGTAGATGCTGAAGAAAATCGGCGAGCTGACCGCTCCCTGCTGAAGACAATTTTTGATTTCGAAAGTTGTGGTAGAAGTTACAATGCGACTTTTGGCAACAAATTTTCTACCATTGAGCATATCATAACGCACATACAACATTGGTTTACTGATGCATAGTCTAGTGAGATTTAGGTTCAAACCTTCTATCCATACGGTGTCCAAGGACTTCTCTAAATCCACCAGAACAGCACCCGTGCATTGTTTCTTGGACATGTTGCATTGAATGTCAGAAAATAGTTTAGATGCGGCATGACTGGTATCATGTCCTACTTTGAACCCGAACTATTTATCCGGGATGATATTGTTGTCCGCAGCCCACTTGGTCAGCGCTCTATTAAAGACTTTTTCGAATACTTTGCTGATGCTTGGAACAAGACAAGGATTGGAATATCTTTGGAGGCGGACATGCTAACCATCACACTACGGATACCACATTTGTATTTAGTTCTGAAATATTAGGGACTCAAAATTTCATAGAAATATGCCAAAAAAAGTTCCAATTGCGCCACTGTAATATAAAAACTAATGTGTAACAACATGTCGGCGACGTTAGTTGACGAGACGCTCCAACAGAATTTTCTTATCATTTGGGTTATTTTTAGGTCTGATCTTGAATTTTGATCAAAGAGCGAACTTATCTTGGCCGAAAGTCAAGATAAGAACTCGGAATGACGAAATTATCATTTCCCAGTAAGTAAAAGAGAAAAGATCTATGTACATGTACATAGCTCAGATCAGCTGTTTAGGTTTATGTTGTTTATTTTGAAAACACTTTTGCTTTATCTAGCTGTTTGTTAAAAAGAAACAAAACCAAATATTTTTGTTTGGATTATGCTCTACACGACTCAAGTCAAGCACTGATAACTTAACTGAGCCAACAGTAAGGTGCTAGCACAATAGCGATTGTTAAATATTTGTGTTTACTTTATTAATTGTCGCTGCTTTTATTTCCCTTTAGCATCGTTATATTCTACTCTTATTTTCAATGGAAGCTGGTCTGTTCACATCAAACGCTCGGGATTCTAAATGCAAAAAAGAATTTCTAACGTAGTGAGAAATTTGAATTGAACGGGAGTGCGCATCTCACATTTGCAAATCTTGATTTGGTTTTTATATTGAAGTGAAATATCTAAGTCAGCAAACGATTTGACATGAAGCAATCGAAGTTAGTGAAATAATGTCAACAGTGTTTCGATTGTGAATTTGAAAAAAGATTTTCAAAAGCGGAGTACTTTTTTTCTTAAACTATCAGAAGATTTTCAAGAAAAATGCAAGAATTTTCTACTGAACTAGGACTAAATTCAACTCAAAAGCGCAAAGAGTGTTTGTAGTTTCTTGGGTTGTTTAGTTTCAAATCAAAATAAGAGAAGTAGTGTTAAGAGAAGTAGTGTCTTTTATACTCTTGTCTTATCTGGGGATAAAAAAGCGCCAGTTATAAAATTTTTATCAAAGTGTTTTTTAATTTTTATTTTTTTAAGAGTTCAGGGCTGACAGTGTCTCACCTGAACAAAAAGCTCTAGAATCTCCCCAAAACGTGAATAAAAAGCTTGTTTTTAAAGGCCATTCGTCAGAACATCAAAAAAGACCCGTAGTAAAAATAGTTAGTATGACAAAAGCATGTTTTGTAAAATAAACGCGAACCTAATTTTTGAAAGAAGATTCAAACAATTCTTTTAAAACACCATTTTCAAAGAACAAAAAATATTCAAAATTTAAAAAAGTTTATAAATTGAATGTAACTAATAGGAGCTATGAGTCCATTCTACTTCCAATGTAGCGACCATTCCTTTCTTTATCGAAGGAGATGGAGATAATGTGCTCGTTTGTTTCATTTATAAGCTTGTGAGTAGGGTCAATACAAAACTAAGAGACTGATAATAGAAAAAATAGCCATCGCTGTCGACACTCTTTTTATCTACCTTAACTAAAGGGTCCGCCAAATAACTTTTTTTTTTTGAAAATGTTATAAAAAAAACTACTGAATATTTTCTCAAATTTCTTTTTTATTTGAAAGTACAACCCTTCCGGTTAATAATGGAAAATAATTTCATTCAAATGGCTGCCTCGGCTGGCCATGCAGTAGCCTACACGATCGGTCCAATTTTTAAGCACATTATCGATTGTGTGCGGCTGTATTTCACCAATGGCTTCACGAATATTGTCCTTTAAAGCGTCAATTGTCTCTGGCTTGTCGGCGTAACACTTATCTTTTACGGCACCCCACAAATAATAGTCCAACGGTGTCAAATCGCAGCTCCGAGGTGGCCAAACGACTTCAACTCTGCGGCTAATAATGCGATTTTCGAAAACAGGGCGCAAAACATCGAGTGTAGCTTCGGCTGTGTGGCACGTAGTGCCGTCCTGTTGAAACCAAATGTTGCCAATACCCTCCTCTTCAATTTTTGTGAACAAAAATTTGTTCAAAATGGACCGATAACGATCGCCATTGACTGTAACGGCCACTCCTTGCTTATTTTCGAAGAAAAATGGTCCGATTATGCCTCTGGACCAAAATTCGCACCAAACAGTGACTCGTTTTGGTTGTATCGGTTTTTCAATGTATGCGTGCGGGTTTTCTGTGACCTAATGCGACAATTTTGCCAAGATCAAAATGAGCTTCATCTGAAAAGATGTTTTTTTTTTTGGCAAAATCGGCATCTTCTCTAAGTTGATCGCAGGACTTGGCGAAGCGAAAACGCATTGGATGGTCAGTTGGCTTCAACTCCTGAACCGATTGGACTTTGTATGGCGTTATACCAAGGTCTTTATTCAAAATTCGTCTCAATGATTTCACTGAAATGATCATTTGTTGAGAACGACGGTGAATTGATGTTGATTGCGCTTCACGCACACTTTCTGTCACAACTGCAATATTCTCGGTACGCACTGTTTTTGGCTTTTCACGCTTTGGTTTATGAGGATGTCAGTTTCTTTCACTTTTTTCACAAGATAACGAACACCGTCAGCTCCGTATGACGGTGCTTCTCTTCTTCCAAAATCCGTACGCAATTTTCGCACACATTCTGCAACATTACCATGATTTTCAAAGTAATGACGCAATATTTTCCAGCGTTGTTCAAGCAAACACACAACAATATTCGTTCAGCGGAAGGATAAAACTAGTAATCTGTCAAATCAGACATGAGCTAATTGTTACCATTCACGAAATAAGCACTAATTGAAGAAAAAAAAAAAAACCTTAGATGGCGGACGCTTACGGGATACTCAAAGCTTTCTGTTACTTCTTACTAATGATTTTCTGATGTTTAAACATTATTCATCATGACCTTAAGAAATTAAAATTTTTGAGTTACAATTATAAGAAATCAGAAAACTGAGCTTCTTAGATCTTTTTCTTCTGTTTTCTTACAACTTCATAAAATTAGAGCAACCACAGTAGGTTTCTTTTTTTTTTACAGCTGAGCCCATCATTTACACCCTGAGCCTTACAAATTAAAATTGCGTAAGCCAGCCATTGGCGACTCGCTATTACTGTCTTCGTTTGCAATTTAAACTGCCCTTTTGACATTGTAAGAATTCGCAAAAACCCCTGTAACTCGTTTGCACATTTAGCAATTTCAAAACCATCGTGATCTGAGACCGATCTACTGAACTGAAGGATTTCTTCAACGCTCCCACCTACTGTGGTGACGTCTCGGTTATAACTTTTCGCTCCTCAGACTTAAAGTTTCTCTTAATACCTTACATTGGGGTACTAAGCCCCGAATAACAGACTGTTGGTCTATATTCCATCGTTCTTGCAGTGTTACCACAAAAGAGCTTGATAGTGAAATTATAGATTCTATATTTACATATATGAGTTCTGTGGTAAGGGACTCCATTGAGAAAGTAGTGTTCTGCTCAGTCGAAGACAGTCTCTCAAACATAATTTGTAATACTTTCCATTTGAGACGCTATATCGTTGAACCGCACGTCCGCACGCGATACCCATAGACATTAAATGACCTTATAAAAGCCATATAGGAAATCATATTCATCCTGCTATCTGCTGTAAAACAGTCGCCTTGTCAAAACGAAAGCTCCTCCAGCCCTCTAGAACAGCATTCACGTATTTGATAAGATTAAGGTACTGATCTAACGAGATGCCATGGTACTTGTTTGCTATACTTTGCTGGACAATAGGTGGCAACATCGATCAAGATCACCAGCTTTCGCACGATCTTTCTCATATCCTTTTAAACCCGAGCAAACAAGATTCTAAACGTAATTGCTTCTTATTCCTGGAAATTGACTTACAGCTTTCAGTTAACGCAATATTGCCTAATATAATTGAACTTCCTCTGCAAAAGAACTCTGATGACTTTGATTTTTGGATCTTTTCTGAAGGCAACAAGGTTGTCGGCTTTTCTTTTACCCCGGTCAAAAAACTCAGGTAGAATTTACATTTTCAGTTTTGACAACAGTCATTCTGTTCTTAAGATTATAAATTATAGCAAATAGTATCTAATGCCTTCTCCAACTCAATCAGACATGCACACGTAGACTGACTTTTAGCTTTATTTCATGGAATATCTGATAGTAGTTTAGACGTGGCATAAATGATCCGGCCCAAAAACGAATTGATTTCTGGGATAATATTTTTGTCATCAGCCCATATATGTCTAAAGACTGCGAAACGAATGATATTTATTCGTAGATTAACTTTCTTAAATTCAAAGTAACTAAAAGCAAAAAATTGTTTGCAACCCTGAATGACAATTATGTGAACTTCGTGCATGTGCTTCTTAATAACGAACGCTCGGTCAAAAATTACATTCATCTCTTTGCTGTATAGCCACAGAATAGCTCTTGACAAGAGAAACTATCTTATATTTAAAAAATGGATTAAGATATTCTGAAGCTATCAAAGAATTTTGCCTTTCATTTTGGTGTCTGCTCCTATTGTCACTTGGCACATCGCATACTACTGGATATCACCGGTTTAGTCAAAAATGACGAAAAATGGAGCATACAGTTAAGGGCAATATTTGCAAATATTATTGAACTGGCACTACTCCTTGGGCACTTATTCTAGACCTCGAAGGAATACCGCAGTCAGAGCTACACGGATTCCGTGGCCTTATTAAAGGTATACCTATACCTATAAGAGCAAGCAAGAGGCTCAACTTTTCGGGACGCATGGTGCACATGTGCACCAGCAAAAGTTCAGACATTAATAGAATTTGATATAATGGTAATAATATGTAACGCCCACCTGACACACCTATCAATAATTTCAAGGTACTTCTATAGAATCCTATCAATGGTTTTGCTGACGACTCAATCCTCAGCTTTTCATATTCGTTTCCAAATTCACGTCCCTGCTCTTCGGACGTGGAACTGGAACAGTTGCGTTTGATAAGCTCATTGAATTCTGACCTTGACAGCATTGCTACATGGGGTTGTAAGAACCGAGTAGAATTCAATGCTTCAATAACTCAATGCTGTCATTTGTCGTTAAAGCTTAACATTCCCCCATCGCCATTATCCATGAATGGTACCTACATCCAAGAAACCAAAAAGCTGTCAGTACTTGGTATGTGTGTAAACGATGATCTTCGTTGGAATGACCACATATTTGAAGTCGCCAAAAACGCTACTAAATGCTCAGGTTCTTAAGACGATGCAGGAAATTCTTCACCCTTTCTATAATTTATACATCCGCCCAAAACTAGAGTACAATTCTCATATTTGGTCAGGTGCTTCTCAAACATCTTTCCGACTTCTTGATAGGATACAAAACACAGCATTGAGATTGGCAGCTCAATCGTAGAATTAATTTATTTTCTTGAACATCGTCGAAACATTAGTTGCCTTTCTCTCTTTTATCGCTTTTTTATAACCAGTGCTCTAGTGAAATAGCCAATTGCATTCCTTCCCCGAAACAATTTAGACGCAACACCCGACCCGCTTGGAATGCTCATTTTAGCTAGAGCTCAACCTCGGACGTACAGTTAAGTATAGAGATTCATATTTTAGTCCCACCACCCAAATGTGGAATGCTTTGTCGGACTCTGTCTTTCCCCGGCATTATGATTCACAAAAATTCAAAAGCAACGTGCATCGGTGTCTCCTATTAAATCCTCTCCTATTTTCCTAAATAATCGCACTGTGTTTTAAAGCATTATAAGGGTACATATTCATAACCCCTTGATGTGTGCGTTAATTAAAGAAAAAAATAGAAAAAACAGATGGGTTTAATAGTTTCCAGTGCTATCTCGTTGTGAATTTAGTGGCTCCTGCTACCTGCATTCTGAGAGCAAAACCCTTATCATCGTATTAGTATCATTTCATGAATTGCCATACCGGGAGAAAGTTCTGCAAAGCCTTGCGAAGCCGAAACCCTTTGTCACTGCCGTTGCGATTCTGAGGCCTGGAGAACTGAAACCCCGAACCATTACCATATCTGCACAGTTATCCTAACCATGCCGGGAACCCAAGAATCAGCGTCATCATCGTCCAAGCCCCAGCTTAAAACTTAAAACCCTGAAGTACCAACACCCAAGATCCTAGCCCTGATACCTAGAATCATCCCTAACGAGACTTCAGAATCGAATCTTCCCCCACCAAACAAGACTTCGCCTGTACCTAAAAGGCCTACCTATAGTGCCACGGAATAATGAAACTGAATTTAAAAAAATATGAATACCCAATGTTTATAGAGTAAGTTCGGGTAATGTGGAGTAGGCGGGTAATGTGTGTCACAGCAATTCCCCTTAAAGCGAGAGAGCAAGAGATCCGCTATTGTTGGTACTCTTAACCAGACAGCAATATCTTTTATTACGTGCTTATGAGCACCAGATTTTGCGCAATGCAGTGTTTCATGTTTTGGAGTGAGGTCGTTCTTAATTTTTATCAAGCTAAGCTTTAATTCGGCAAAGTGTTTCTTTTTCGACATTCTCAGTTTGTATTTCTTGACTTAAAAGGTGAGTTTCAATGTTTCGCTTGAATCTTATAAAAAAAAAATAGCAAAGTTTTACTTATGAAACGTGCTTTTCGGCTATTGTGGAGTACCCTCAAACGGGTAAAGTGGAGTACTACTCCACATTTGCCATCTGTCTTGGGTGAGGTCTTATTTCTTAAGTTAATTTATAGACTCATCAGAAAATGCCAAAAAAGGGGATACAAGTAAGGAAATGGAACCCCGAAAGTATGGAAAGAGCTCTACTTGCCATCCAAAAAGGAGAATGAAATAAATAAATAGGGTGACGCAACAGAGCGAGGAGCCCCTGGGCCTAGCGCATTTCTCACAACCATCCCTTGTGAGGTAATGGAGGGGACCTACAATTTTCTGCCGGTTCCGAACGGCTAATCGAGAAAGCGCATTTCATGGCAATACTAACGGAGGACTTGTCAATTCCTCGCGAAAGGCGACATCCGTAGAAAAAACATTTTTGCCTCTAGTGGGATTCGAACTCGAACCTCTGGATTAACTGGCGGACATCACCCCACGGGTACCACTAAGTACCAAAAAGGAAAAATGGGTGTTAAACTGGCGGCAAAAACAAATAGTGTGCCCAAAACAACGCTGCAACATATGGCACTAAGTGGTAAGAGCATAAATGACCTTTCATCGATTCCCTTGGGTCGCAAACCAACTTTTAGTAAAAATCTGGAAATCGAGCTTGTTGAATACTTACACGAAATGGAAAACCGTTATTGGGGACTAACCAGAAGCGATATTCGAACTTGACTTTCCAATTGGCCCAAAGAAATAATATTCCAAACATGTTTTCCCTACTCCATAAGCCAGTCGGTAAAGACTGGCTGTATGGCTTTTTGAAAAGGCACAAGAGCGAGTTGAGCTTTTGGATCCCTACGGGAACTTCATCGACAGAGCTAAAGGCTTCAATCGGCAAAATATAAACCAGTTTTTTGACATTGTGGAAGAATTATTCGAAAAATATAACTTCCAACCATCCAGGATTTGGAATGTGGATGAAACTGGCTTAACCATTGTGCAAAACAAGCAGCCACAGGTTTTAGCCAGGAAAGGAAAACGTCAAATTGGAGCTCTGACCTCGGCTGAACGTGATTCACTAGTAACAATAGTAAATTGCATGAGCTCTGGTGGAAGCTTTATTCCACCTTATTATTTTATATTTCCGCGGAAAAGAAACAACCCGCTTTTCATGAATAACGCTCCTGCTGACTCCAAGGCGACTTTTCACATTTCGGGGTGGATTCAATTGCCCATTGCCATTTTTTGGAGTTTTCCAAACCCTCTGAACAGCAGACAGTTCTATTAATCCTAGATGGTCACTATAGCCACACTAGGAAGTTATTGACCTAGCAAGACAGAATTTCGTGATAATTGTTTCCTTACCAGCACACTGCACACATAAGATGCAACCGTTGGATAGAACATTTATGGGTCCTCTCAAAAAGTATTACAATGATGAAATAAGACGTTTTATGCGAGAAGCTGGAAGGAAAGTCGCTTTGGGTGATATAGCTCAGTTGTTCAATAATGCTCATCTAAAGGTACAAACAGGACAAGTGGCAGTGAGTGGATTTAAATGCTGCGGAATTTTTCCTTTCAATAGAAACATTTCTTCTGATTCTGACTTTCTATCATGTGAGACTGAGTCTGAGCCTGTTCATGATCCTGACCTCACCCATTACCAGAAGACATTACCTGAAGCTGAGACAACAAATCTTAGCAAATCGAGCTTGACTCCTGAAGCCATAGAAATGCGAAATATTGTGGCAGAAATAAATAGTCAAAGCGAGTCCAATTCGCTTTTGAGCCGGATTGGACCCCATTTTACGCCGTGGGATATTTCCCTTCTTCCAAAATTGAAAACCGTTGAGCACAGAAATAAGGGGAGAGAAACCCAAGGCGCAACTCTAACAATATCACCGTATAAGAATCAGTTGGAAGAAAGTCTTAGTAAAACCCCGAGAGCTGTTAAAATTTACAACAGAAACCAGCCAAGGGCTATGCAACCAGCAAAAAAAAGAAAATATAAGAAATGAAAAGGAGCAAAAGTAATTTTTAACAAAAAGACAGCTTAGCAAACCATCCACTTCGAAACGTCGCCGTCGGCAGTCTTCATCATCAGACGAAAGCCTTCCTTTGTATAAGAACTTACTTGCTGATTCTGAAGATGATATGGTGGAATTTCCGGCCTCAAAAGACACGTGCTATGGAGTGATGACTTAACTGGAGAAAAATGGTTTCAATGTCTCCAATGTGATATTATTTGGTCTGACAAAAAATGCATCCCGAAGCGGAGTGCTATTTTTATACCTATGCAGCTCATGTGACGAATTGTTTGCAGATAATAAGAAAGATTAAAGTTGATGCAATACCATTATTTTTTTTGTTATTTAGAACATTAACTTATGTTTCTGTTTCTTAAAACTATTTTATATTTCAAATTATGAAGTCAAATGAAGTTCCTTTTATGTTTGAAAAATTCCATTTTCATTAATTTTTTTTGTTATGTTTTTTGTTTCTGGTTTTGTTAACTTTGAAGAATCTTGAAGTCTACAAAGGCTTACTATTTACTTTTATTATTTTGTTTTATAAGTTTATAATAAAAAGAAAATATCAAACCGAAAAACATTAAATTTTGCTTTGATCAGTCTTTTTCTGGTTATGTGGAGTACTACTCTACATTAACTACCCTGATGGGACCACATTACCCGACATTTTTTCAAAAGGGTGGGTTTTCAATTTTTGGAAACTTAAGATAATATTTAGGTACGTTATTTGAGAAAAATTGTTCCGAAAGTTAAGTGAAACTTGTTGCTAACGTTCTAAAGAATGATTAAAAGTTTTAACCATCTCAACAACAGCTTTATTTTAGGACATATTCCTGACAACAATTAAGGGTGTCCACATTACCCGAACTTACTCTATTGTATTATATATTACAGACATTGAATATTCCACGAAAAGAGTTGGTTTGTGAGTCAGTGTGTGGTGCGTAGTCACAGAAGTATAACTGAAGTGTATACCAGTGGTACCCGTGGCGTGATGGTTATAGCATGTCTGCCTGTTGAGGGGAAGGTTCGTGGCTCGAATCCCAACAGATACAAAAATGTTAATCACGAGTATCACCATTCGTCAGGAATTCGCAAGGCCTCCGATAGTTAATTAATTGCAATGAAAAGTGCTTTCTCAAATAGTCGTGTGGAATTGGGCAGAAAACTGTAGGTAGAAATGTAGAAATGTGCTGAGGCCCGGTGGTCATCGCTATGTTGCGCCACCCTATTGATTTGTATACCGGTAGGCAACATTGTGAAGATTACGGCGAATAGGGGTTGTTTGTATAGGTACACAGTACACACATATAATATTTGGAGAGGAGCTACAACACAAACTGCTCGAAATTTTCGTGACGGTTCTCGTCTTATCTAGAAAGTTCGATAATGGTGGTAATCTTTTCTATAGAGGCCACTGGCATGGCGCAGGCAGATGTCAGCTTTTATTGTGAAGTATAATGATGCAAAAAGTGGATGAGAAGTGTGGTTATTTATAAATCTAAGTGTGGTTAACTGAATTGTAATACTTCAATTGTCTTATATAGGGGCGTTTTCTTAGTATGCGAAACGAGTTGAAAACGAGTTGTAATGCCTCCTTAAATTCTCAATTCCCTGGTCAATCAGAAGCCGAGTTAGACAAACAATTTCAGAAATCAATTCTATGAGCGCCAACTATTGACATTTTGACAACTGAAGAAATGTGTTTTCGAAGCTATTTTCGAACTTAGTCATCTCAAAAAATAGCTGAATTGCTTTTTAGAATCAAGTGAGATGAGAAGGTGAGTTAAATGAGGGCACGAGTACGATAACTTTGGCGATAAAAAATAATAACGGTTTCTGATAGAAGGGTTCAATACAAGCATTTTTTACTATGGGAGGGGGGGGGGGTCTATCTCCCCCCGTTTAGGCGGTAGGGGCAATTTTATAAAAATTGACTTAAAATCTAAAAAAAAAATATTGTAGAACAACGGAAAAACTTACAGATACAATTTATACTTTTTATAAAAGCTAGAAATTTTCACTTTATAACAAATTTTAAATTAAGTGGTTTCAATTTATAGTTTTTGAAATAACTGACTTCAAAGTCAAAATTTAGGAAAAAAAATTTGAAAAAATCACTTTGAGTATTATGTTTCTCGTGATTACAAATGCCAATAAAAAAAATTTGATGTGGTTAGTTGCTCCAATCAATTTTTTATCAAACGATATAAATTACTTTTTTCTATGTCTTATAGTTTTTAAGATAATTGAAAAATAGTAAAACTATTGAAGTATGCAATATTTTCAAAAAATTAAGGAAATACGTACAAATTTACGATAATGTTAGGAAATAGACTATTTAAAGTATAAATATTCATCAGGCAATTTCCGTATGCAACAGCTTTCCGCATGGCCCGCTTCGCGGGGCTCATTATTTTAACCCTTTTTCCGCAGGGTTAAGCTGCTCATGCTAAATATGAAAATAGCAATTAATTTCCATATGCAACAGCTTTCCGCATGGCCCGCTTCGCGGGGCTCATTATTTTAACCCTTTTTCCGCAGGGTTAAGCTGTTCATGCTAAATATGAAAATAGCAATTAATTTCCGTATGCAACAGCTCTCCGCATGGCCCGCTTCGCGGGGCTCATTATTTTAACCCTTTTCCGCAGGGTTAAGCTGCTCATGCTAAATATGAAAATAGCAATTAATTTCCGTATGCAACAGCTTTCCGCATGGCCCGCTTCGCGGGGCTCATTATTTTAACCCTTTTTCCGCAGGGTTAAGCTGCTCATGCTAAATATGAAAATAGCAATTGTTTTTCTAACTGCAAGTTATTTGATTGAACTGAAAAAAGTTTTGTTGCTATTTTTATATTTAGCATGAGCAGCTTAACCCTGCGGAAAAAGGGTTAAAATAATGAGCCCCCGCGAAGTGGGCCATGCGGAAAGTTGTTGCATACGGAAATTAATTGCACATAAGCACCTGTCTGATGAATTTTTATATTTTCAATAGTCTATTTCCTAACATTATCGTAAATTCGTACGTATTTCCATAATTTTTTGAAAATATTGCATACTTCAATAGTTTTACTATTTTTCAATTATCTAAAAAACTATAAGACATAGAAAGAAGTAGTTTACAGCGTTTGATAAAAAATTAATTAAAGCAACTAACTACATCAAATTTTTTTTTATTGGCATTTGTAATCACGAGAAACATAATACTCAAAGTGATTTTTTCAAATTTTTTTTTCGTAAATTTTGACTTTGAAGTCAGTTATTTCAAAAACTTTAAATTGAAACCACTTAATTTAAAATTTATTATAAAGTGCAGATTTCTGGATTTCATAAAAGGTATAATTAGTATCTGTAAGTTTTCCCGTTATCTTACAATATTTTTTTTTAGATTTTAAGTCAATTTTTATAAAATTGCCCCTACCGCCTAAACGGGGGGAGATAGACCCCCCCTCCCATAGTAAAAAATGCTTGTATTGAACCCCTCTATCAGAAACTGTTATTATTTTTTGTCGCCAAAGTTATCGTACTCTCCCCTAAATGAGTCATCTAACTTCAATCACTGAAATAGCTAAATTTCGGCACTGGTGATTGATACATTATTTATTATGATTATTTTTAAGAACATCGCAAAATATTCGAAGGCTAGCTTCAATGGACTAAAGTTTTGCTGCTACTTTAGTTAACCATCTCGGATCCGCCGAGCTTACCTCAGCCTTAGATAAAAAGCATTCTCTAATGCGGCATACCGCACGAGCAGATCAGTAGTATGAACCCTTCGAGATCACAATCGAAGTTTCGCCGCAAAAGCTGAAAAAGAAGTAATAACTCGTTGGCAATGAGTAGGTTATCAATTTCCACTCCAATTCTTTTAAGAAGGCAGAGCAAGAGCGTTATTTATCAGCTACCTATCATACAGAACTAAGTCCACCACATTGCGAAATTTCAAAATAATATTTTTACATTCGAAATTTGCCTGTATCTATACTCCACAATCTCATATTAGCTTGTGTTGTCGATTCAAGTGACCATCAACTCTAACAACAACACCACAATTACTAAAACAAACATTTGTGTGTCAAGTTCCTTTTTGCGAACTTCAATTCCTATTTATCTTCTTATGTAGATAATTGGGTGCTAATGAAGATAGATACCAAATCCATTATACCATTGCAATCTATTCCAGCATCAGTATCTCTCACATTTCATTTCTGACAAATTGTAGTTGCTGCTACACAAAGCATATTTTTCCCAATTTCACAAGTATGACTATACTCATAGCTACGGAGACTAATGAGTCGTATCGTGAGACATCAAATATACCCTCTCCAAGGGTCTGCTATAAGTTTATCAATTTCATTAGTTGTCTACCGAAAGTCATTTGAGAATTTAACTCTGTTTTATTATTACGACGCGAACACAATTTCCATTTTAGCTGGACTTTATTTCAAGAGTTTCGTCTTTTTCAGATAAAAGCAGTGACACTGAAACTGAACTAACAACGTACGGTTCTAAAAATCAGCAGCAAAAGTCAGGCTACCAATTAGACTCCTTAAAGACTTCGGGCCAGGCAAAGGAGGCAACCGCGATGTACACACAAACCCTTGATTTCAACCAACAGCAGATCTCTGATGCAAGGACAACAACGTCTTTGAATTCACCTTCATTAAATTTGACATCACACCATGTACAGCATAACCGTCAACCAGACAATGAAAACCGTGAGGGCTACAAGGGACCAAAAATGTGAGTATAAGAAACGAGGTGTATTTGACCAGTAAAATAGTTTTTGGAATATATGTAGTTCCAAAAAACTGCTCCCTAATGAGATGAACTGTTATTCTACTTTAATATTAAGATTTTTCTGAGCTTTCACTCATCAACATTTTGTCTTATAAGCTTGTTCTACAAATGCAAGTCTAGATCGAATTAATGTTAAAACAAAATCGAGCATTTAATTTACGCTAAAACTATGACGATAGTGTGGATAAAGATCTTTTATTTTCAGTTTCGAAAAATTTGTTTTTTTAATCTGTTGTCCCAACACCCAAGGAGCTCATCCGCGGGGTTGAGTATATGATCAGTAGGCTTTGTTGCGTAGCTTATATTTTCTAAGATTGGATATGCATAGCCAAATATAAACTATGCCATAGTGGGGACTGCGACACGTGGAATGGCTGTGAACGTGGGGAAAACGATAAACTCGGTTCATTAGCAATACTTACACTTGCTGCAGCAATATTTGCAACTGAGTTTTGTTTGTGATGATGCACATGTCTTACGACAGCAGTCATATTGCACCTGCTACTACTAATAAAATAGCGGCCGATCCATATTAGGTGTGTGGCAAGTTGTCTTCTGCACTCACATGCAGTGAATTTTATTTTAAAGCGAATGTGCAAGACATATGACACTTACAAAAGGTAAACAAAAAGTTTGCTTGGTTTGGCTAAGTTATTTAATTGATCAATAACAAAAAAAAATTTTTGTTATTGTTTTTGTTTTCGTCCTGGAGTTGAAACTTTATTTAAAAAAAGGAATCTTAAAAGAAATAAGTTTCTTAAAAGACGAAAAACAGGGTCAGGTAAGGCATTCCACATTCGGATGGTGCGACTAAAATAAGAATCTCTATACTTGACTGTACGTCCGAAATTGTGCTCAAGGTTAGGTAAACTGATGAGCATTCTTAGCGAGGCGGGTGTTGCGGCTAAATTGTTTCAGGGGAGGAATGCAACTGGCTACTTCACTAGAGCACTGTTTGTAAAAAAAGCGATAAGAGAGAGAGAGAGTGAGACAGGCAACGTTTCGACGATGTTCAAGAGAATCAATCGATTCTTCGATTGAACTATCACCTATCAATTTTAACGCTCTATTTTGTACCCTATCAAGTAGGTGCAAAGATGTTAGGGGAGCACCTGACCAGATATGGGAGTTATACTCCAGTTTAGGGCGGATGAAGGCCTTATAAATTGTAGCCAGATCAGAAGGGGTGAAGAACTTCCTGCATCGTCTTAAGACATTTAAGCATTTAGTAGCGTTTTTGGCGACTTTAAATATGTGGTCATTCCAACAAAGATCATCGTTTACACACATACCAAGTACTGACAGCTTTTCGGTTTCTTGGATGCTGGTACCATTCATGTATAATGGTAATGGGGGAATGTTAAGCTTCAAACAACAGACAGCATTGAGTTTTCGAAGCATTGAATTCTACTCGGTTCTTATAACCCCGTGTAACAATGCTGTCAAGGTCTGAATTCAATGAGCTAATCATACGCAACCGTTCCAGTTCCACGTCCGAAGAGCAGGGACGTGAATTTGGAAACGAATATGAAAAGCTGAGGGTCGAGTCGTCAGCAAAACAGTTGAGAGGATTAGAAGTTTCAGACAAGAGATCATTAATGAAAATTAGGAAGAGAGTCGGAGACAAAACGGAGCCCTGGGGCACACCAGCATTTATTAAGTGGGTATCAGACTTGCAGCCATCCAATACAACTTGTATTGAACGGTCGGAAAGGTAGTTTCTTATCCAACGAAGAAAAGATTCGTACAAAAAGAATGCATTTTTGGTAAGAGAGCCTGATGCTAAACTCTATCAAATGCTATAGAAATATCAAGCTCAATAATCTTACTTTCTCCAAAACAATTTAAAGATTGGTTCCACTTTTCGGTGAGATAAGCCATCAAATCACCAGTGGACCGTTTGCTTAGAAAGCCGTACAGACGGTCATTGAGAAGCTTTCGTTCTTCAAGATATTTTATAAGTTGACGGTATATCAACGTTTCCTTGACCTTGGAAAGAAGGGACGTTAGTGCAATTGGACGATAACTGGAAGGGGAGGAAGATTCGCCTTTTTTAGGGACCGGCTGGACAAATGCAGTTTTCCATCTGCTCGGAAAAATCCCAGCACGTTTGATCTCCGCACTGATGCTGTTTTCCGTGCCTATAGAGGAGCCTAGGTAGACTAAGTTCTGTGCTACCTCGAAGTTGTGTCTTTCTATTGTGCAGTTTTGTCCAATTCATCTTTGTTTTCTGTCCTTGTTTGATGACAGCATGTACTACGTTTTCCCCTTACTATTCAATAATCCAGTTTATGTCGCTCTTGTTTCAATGCTCGAATAAGCAACTATGACGTCACTTTTGAAAAATTATGCCTTTGTTGGTATCTGTTGCGTGATGGTGAGCATGTCTACCTGTTAACCCAGAGGTTCGTTGTTTGAGTCCCAACAGAGGCTAAAATGCTTTTTCCACGGGTTTCACCTTTCGCAAGGAATAGGCAAGTCTTGCTTTAGAGAATTCATGGCCATGTTTGAAACCGCCAGAAAATTTTAGGTCCTCTCTATTCCCTCACAAGAAATGTTTGTGAGAAATGCTCTTGGCCCTGGGGCCCACTAGCACCGATGCGCCACCCAATTTATTTATTTTACTTATGCCTCTGGTGTTTAAGTTCAAGTTTTGCACACATTTTTTAGGTGTCGTGTTAAAAAAAAGTCACATGACCTTCGACATCAGAAGTCCCGTTGAGATTTTACCGACCTTAACGGGGATCCGTGAATCCTTTAAATTCATCATACTATATAGTCGTATGAGTATCTACTAGTCTGTCGTAATCTCCCTTATCGCATGGCCCGTGGTAACAAATTCGGACTACGAATGCCAAATGGAAAGAATTAAAAACATCAACATCTTCGAAATGAATATTTCACTACAGATATTTAGAATGTGTTAGTAATTTTATCAACATGAACAAATATCGTAGCAAAACATTTATTACGAGGGAGTCTATGATGCTTTCTTTGTGGCATTCGTAGTACGAAACCGTTACGACGGGCCTTGTGATAGGGCCCAATATGAAAACGTATTCAACTGTGATCTAAAGGACCTATCAAATTGTTGATTGTTGTTAAGGAGGCTTATTTCTCTATAATTGGTGCAATTATGAGGGCCTCCTTTTCACAGAATGGGACATAAGATACTGAAGCTCCATTCATCGGGCATGTTTTCATGCTCCAATTCCACTTGATCTAAGCTTGGGACCATATGGCAGGCTAAATTTTTTCTTGGTAGGAACGACAGCAATCTTGGTTATCGTCCAAGTTGAATGACAGTTGAATTTGTGTCTTCATTGTCACTGAGCACTTGCAGAAGTGGTCTGTCCAGGCTCACAGATTCTTTACTATATTTCCCTGTTGGTCTCTCAGCTCAGGCTTGACTTCGAGTATTGCCACTCTAGTGGTATGGTCCTTTTACCCTTTGGAAAAAGTAACTGATCCTCCTTGATGTTTTCATGGCTTCTTCAAACGGTGACTGTTTGCAACGCGATTTTGGAGATGTTGCTTATTATGCAGAAAATAAGTCCACCAAGCGACTTTAGTTCTCATTCAATGAGAACCAAATCCACTTTAGTATAGTGGCCTTATTTCTTAAGCCACGAAAAACGGCTCATACTTTCTTAAATAGTTCGATTCAATTAAGTGAATCCTTATGACCATTCTATTACTTTGCACACAAATTTACACTTTTTTTAAATCATTTTGTCATCTTGTTTAGTACTGTTTGCAAGTAAAGTATGATGATAACATTGAAATAAGAAAAAATGGAGACAAAGCAGCCGAAGTGTGTCTCACAATTTTGTCAATGAAATGCCATTTCCAGCGTTTCCATTGCGAGTTTGTCGATTTTACTCAAATTTTTTGGGAGACGTGAGACCCCGTTGCAATGTTACAAATGAATTTAAATTATTTCCTAGCTGTCCTGGAATTCTGAATTCAGTAGGGTTACTTGACTGCTATCAACAACAAGAAATCTGGTGAAATTCACTTATCAAATAGATACAAATACCTACAACTGTGGCGACAGATAGAAAGCCACTGGAATGCTGTATCAGGTACAGTGAGAATCCAGTTGTCTACAAGATTCTATAAAATGATTGTTCTTTGGTGGTGCCTTAGAAACTGGAGGTATCTAACACCACACACCTCTTTTAAGACTTCCATGCAACGCAACGAGGGAAGCTGATAAAGGGCAATGCCGCAAGGAATGTTGCAGCTCACTTTCTTGTTTTCTACAGCAAGCGTTCCTAGTCGTAGAAGTTGTAGAACGAACGACATGCATCGGTGGTTCCATTCAATTAAATTGTATTATTACATTTGTTTTTCTTCTTCTTTCCTTTTCTTTTCTTTTATTCCATCGGCTTCGTGCTCTTGCTGCAATCGCAACAGATGGATGAACTTTCTCCGGGACTGGCCAATTATTTCACAGCCTTTAGCTGTACTGATTATATTTCTGCTCCTATGGATAATGGGATATGCTCTAGCTCCTAAGTATGCTTTGCCCCAGACGACAATTATGAGGATTGCATTCTTGTTTGTCGGCGCACAGATCTCGGGAATAGTAGTGACATTCGTGCGTCTGCCCGATATGCTGGGAATGCTGTTCTTTGGTGTGCTCTATACGAATTTGGGTCTAGCGGATTTTAGTGGATATGGCGCATTGGAGGCGTTCTTGAGGTAAACTTTAGTCTAACGAATACTTTTCGCCGCAAGGCAAATGGTTGTGACAAACACAATTCAATTGAACATGGATGAGTTTCTCCTACGTGTGCAATTGAAATTTTTTGTTTGTTTTTTTTTTTTTATCAAACTAATTTTCTAATGAGCAAACGTGATTTTCTTTAGAGAATTGGCTTTAATCAATATCATGCTGCTGGCTGGCTTTGGCCTAGATGGATCGGCTTTCAAGAAACTTTGGGTTATCATCATGCAACTAACATTGATACCAACAATTGCTGAGACTGCTGCTATCTGTGTTTTGTCCCGATTTCTGCTGGACATGCCGTGGCTTTGGGGACTTTTAATGGGGTAAGTTTTATTACAAAAACATATTTGGAAAACAATATGGGGATGATTCATCGCACTCAATATTTAACGTCTTCAAGGTAGAAGCTTTCTGGTACCTATATGTCTTCGATAAGCGGAAAATTTGACGCATTTTAGATTGGCCTTTTGAGCCTGCGTAGTGAACAAAAAGTTGAATCGCTCACACACTTCAATATCAAGTTGAAACCTTACTTTATACTGACTGAGGTAAATGTCTTAAAAAAAACTTTCTTAGCGAATACTTGCGGTAATGTAACCCTCGGCATAGAAACCCAATGAAATCCGCATAATAATACGACAAAATACACATCGCAAATTCAATTGTCATTTTTGTATTTTTCCTCTGCCATAAGCAATATGCACATGCACCACGTCCCCAATTAAATTTCAAACACATGGCTTCCCATTGAACATCAATTATTTCCACAACAGTTGGTAAGTTTGCCCATTGCAGCCAAAAAATTCAAATTCTCACAAAACTAAACCAATAAAATGTTTTCCAGTGGAGCAATCCCAGACAATTGGCAGACTGCATGACGTGGGAGTACGAAGTTGAAAAATTTAATTATCTTGTGACGAAGCAATCAGTGATGACAATCAAAACAATAATTTTAGTCGGAAATTATAGTTAAACTTAATTAAATAATAGCTCCAAATAGTGAAACGAATACCTGTACCGGCTATTCACAAACTGTCTCTCTAACTATTGATAGATAAACTGGAAGACGAAAATAAATTCCACCAATGAAAAATCGTCGATAAAACTTTGCAATGGAAATTTAGTAGCTTGGTTATATTTTTGAATTAGCTTGGAGTTATTAATGAGTAGTTTTGATCTTTCCTGCACAGTACATTTTGAGCTAAGGTTAGGTTAGGTTAAATGGGGGTGCAGCCACAAGTGACAGCACCTCACTCGGATCTCATTGTGCTCCCCGAAAAAATCAGAGGATGAGGAGATGGGAGGATAAGAGAGGTAGATGGTTATTGGGGTAGGGAATCCCCACTCAACCATTTGGAGCCCTGAGTAAATTTTAGGACGTTGCTCAATGGGAGGTTAGAAATGTCGCCCAGTTCGTCGAAGAAGTATTCTCCGAGGGTTTTTTTTCCGAGTGTGGGCCAAGCTGGGACACTCACAGAGGAAGTGGAATGATCCTTCCTCAGCCTCCTCATCTTGACATCCTCGGTCGGATGTGCTAATGCCCATTCTCATCATGTGGGTACCCAACGAGTTGTGGCCCGTGAGAATGCCAATCAACAGATAGAGCCGAGGTGTGCTAAGCTGCAGTAGAAATTCTGTTTTTTTTTTTGTTGGAAATATCTGGCCAAAGGTTTCTGGAGACTCGGCATGTTTCTAAAGATGACCACCTGTCATTGTCGTTTTAAAAAATTGTGTTTGATTCTGTTTTTTTCTTGCTCAAGTGGCCTTAGAACTGAGGGGTTTGTTTCGCTGGATTCGAGTGCTGACCTGATTTTAGCCAGCTTATCCGCCATTTCATTACCGATTATGTCACGATGTCCTGGAACCCAGGTTAAACTAACTGTGTTTGTTTTGCTGAGCAGTCTTAGGTTACTGCGACAGCTGTCTACTAGTCTGGATTTTGTGATAATGGATGAGATAGCTTTAATGGCCGCCTGTTTGTCTATAAAAAAGTCAATATTTTTGTTGATCAAGTTTTGCGTAGCTAGGTGCTTCGCGGCTTCGCACACTGCGAGTACTTCTGCTTGAAAGACACTGCAGAAGTCGGGAAGCTTTATTGATCTATTCATTTTAGGGTAGTCTGAGAAGATACCAGACCCTACACCTTCGTCCGTTTCGGAACCATCTGTGAAGACGGAAATGTGATTTCTTTTATAACCCTGTTTTCCTCCCAGCTTTCTCTTGTCGGAAAGACTGGATTGAAGTCAATATGCGGGGGGGTATATAGTCTGTTTGAGTGTCTATATATGTATGGTCCATGATGCGTCTATGGCCTGATATGCCTGTTTTCCAATTGTTGCATTGTTTGAGTCGCAGTGCGCTTTGGGCCGCCATCTCCTTAGTAAAAAGGTCTAGGGGGGCTAGCGACAGGAAGGTTTCCAGATCTGCAGTTGGTGTTGTTCTCACGGCACCAGCTGACCCAATGCATGCAAGCCTTTGGATTTTGGTCATGGTCTTAAGGTTTGAGGCCTTCTCTATAGTGATGGCCACCAGACTAGACAAGCATATGTGAGGATTGGTCTTATTATGGATGTATACATCCAGTGAATGGTTTTGGGACCAGGTCCCCATTTTTTCCCAAAAATTCTACTACAAGTGTAGAAAGCGATTTAAGCTTTCCTTTCTCTTTCTTTTAAATTTTCTTTCCAGTTAAGTTTACGATCAAGGACAACGCCGAGATATTTTGCCGTACCAGATAAGTTTATTGGTATACCATCAATGGAGGGTGGAAGTATATCTGGAATGTTATGTTTTCTCGTAAACAGAACAAGTTCTGTTTTTGTAGGGTTGACATTTAGCCCACAGTTTTTTGCCCAGCTGGTGAGCTTGTGTAGAGCTGTCTGAAGAAGTTCACAAAGGGTTGTTGTGAATTTTCCCGAGGTCATGATGTAGAAGTCATCAGCATAGGCTACTGCTTTTACTCCGCTCCTGTCAAGTTTAACCAGGATTTGGCTAACTATACTAGGAGCCAGAGTAGCGGGGATAACACTAGAGGTGTACCTCTATACAAGTTTTGACTTTTAGGGTGCTTTCACCCATTTCTGCTTTTACTATTCTCGTTTGGAGCATGGAGTCGATCCAGTTTGATAGCGTTGGCTCGATATTTATGGAACTTAATGCCATGCGGATAACACTGTATTCAACGTTGTTGAAGGCCCCTTCTATTTCAAGGAATGCAGCCAACGTGTACTCTTTATATTAGATTGACTGTTCAATGGCTCCGACTACTTCATGAAATGCGGTCTCAACTGATTTGCCCTTTTATGCATGTTGGGCTGTAGAGATCACATTGTTATTCAGTTTTGTTCGGATGTGCGTTTCTATAAGTCTTTCTAGAGTCTTAAGTAGAAAGGAGGATAGGCTTATTGGTCTGAAATCTTTGGATTCAATGTGTGAGGGCTTACTGTCTTTGGGAATAAATATGACTTTAACTTTCCTCCAACTAGTTGGAATAAAGGTGAGGTTTAGACAACCTCTGAATATTTCAACTAGAATCGGCACTATCAAGTCTTTGGGGCTTTGGAGCATCATTGGAATAATACCGTCAGGGCCTGAAGATTTGTATGCTGAGAATGAGTCAATGGCCCACACAGCCTTCCTATTATCTACTAAAAGATTTCCTTTGTTGGATGTTGGATCTAACGTTAGCGCTAAGGTTTCCGCGTTCTGGGGATGTCATTTGAGAACACCCTGGAAAGTGGGTGTTCATGAGTGACTCTAGGGTTTCAGAGCATGAGTCAGTCAATGTGTTATCAGGTCTTCTAAGAAAACTAGGGGTATTTTGAACCTAGGAAAACATTTTGAGCTTACGTCAGTGTTAAAAGTTGGTTTTGTAAGAGCTGATGTAAATATACAAACGTTCTAAGCAAACATTACAATCCAGAAATGAATCATAAAAAGATCATTAAAATAGAGAAATAGAACGAAAAGGAATCAGATATGGATCATTTTGAATCCTTTTATGTCATTTAAAAAATTTATAACTCTTCTTGAATCCTATACCGCCATTATTACGCGTTGAAAACCAGTTTCAGTAATTCCAAAAAGCCATCAGAACCGCTAACTCTGATGTTCAGGGTTTCACTCGGCTTCAGAAACGAAAACCTTTATTCGAAGAAGAAAATAGTCTGGCTAATACAGTCAAACAAAAAACACATGTGTTGATGCATAAGAGAATAAGGGCTGCTTTTGACCAGTATAACGAGATCTACAAGTAGAAAAGAAGGGAAGAACACCAAATTCTCAAAAAGAAAAAGAAGCTGCATGCGAAGCACTCGTTTGAGAAAATTGAGAGATGCCATCATGACAGGAATGAGGTTCGGAAGTTTTACCAAATTGTAAAATGATCGAAAAGCACGATGGGGCAAGATACCCCAATAATCGCAATCAATTCGGGGGTTGGGCCTACTTTATTGATATTACTCTCTCTTTATTGACTTACGACTCTCTTCCTCATTTTCATTAATGATCTCTTGTCTGAAACTTCTAATCCTCTCAACTGTTTTGCTGACGACTCGACCCTCAGCTTTTCATATTCGTTTCCAAATTCACGTCCCTGCTCTTCGGATGTGGAACTGGAACGGTTGCGTATGATTAGCTCTTTGAATTCAGACCTTGACAGATTGTTTCATGGGGTCTTAAAAACCGAGTAGAATTCAATGCTTCGAAAACTCAATGCTGTCTCTTGTCGTTCAAGCTTAACATTCCCACATTGCCACTATCCATGAATGGTACCTGCATCCAAGAAACCGAAAAGCTGTCTGTACTTGGCATGTGGTGTATAAATGATGATATTCGTTGGAATGACCACATATTTGAAGTCGCCAAAAACGCTGCAAAGTGCTTAGGCTTCTTGAGACGATGCAGGAAGTTCTTCGCCCTAAACTGGAGTATAACTCCCTGGAGTATAACTCCCATATCTGGTCAGGTGCTCCACTAACATCTTTGCCCCTACTTGATAGGGTACAAAATAGAGCGTTAAGATTGATTGGTGATAGTTCAATAGCAGAATCGATTGATTCTCTTGAATATCGTCGAAAAGTCACCTGTCTCAATCTCTTTTATATTTTTTTCTACAAACAGTGCTCTAGTGAAATAGCCAGCTGCATTCCTCCCCTGAAACAACTTAACCGCAACACTCGTCTCGCTAAGAATGCTCATCAGTTTTACAATGAGCACAACTTCGGTCGTACAGTCAAGTATAGAGATTCATTTTTTAGTCGCACCACCCGAATGTGGAATGCTCTACCTGACTCTGTTTTTCCCCTGCATTACGATTCACAAAGGCTTAAGAGCAACGTGCATCGGTGTCTCCTTTTAAATCCCCTCCTATTTTCCTAAGTACTCGCACTGTATTTTACAACATTATAAGGGTATTCATAACCCCTTGATGTGCGCGTAAATTATAAAAAAAAAAAATCACGTGAAAACCAACATCAAAACTGCTCTCATAATAAACTTTATCTCGCGAGTAGTTTAACATCGCGATTATTCAAAAAAGCGATTCCTTAAAGACTCGACAAGAAGTCTTAAGCACTCCCACTACACTACACCAATACCTCCCTCTACACTACTGTTGAAAAATGTTTTAAAACTTTTGCATTAGAAACAGAACAGCTATCCAAAAATTTATTTGCATTTGGCACCCTGATAGAAATTACAAACAATTGAATGTAGGAAGTACAATCAGTTCTGTACGCTTCGTTAAGTGTTATTCTCTACCTTGGTGGATGTATACCTAGTTTCCTAAAACTAATACACCTTACTTTTTCACAGTGGTATAATATAGAGAAGCAGCATGCCTGAAGCCAGAGCATAGCCGGAAAGCCAAATCACACGACACCGCTATGCAATGAAATACTCAAAAACTTTATTGATTTGTGACTATGAGTATGTTTGGGTGTGTGCATTTGAATAATGCAGGAAGGTGCATAAATCAGCATACAATTTCAACTTCAAAACTATACTTCTCTGTCGGTATACCTCTTTCTACAAAATATAAACTAAGAACAAGCATAGTCGTCCTACACCGCCACCGCCACCGCCACCGGTGTGTAGTCGTTTTCCTTTTCCTGTGTAATACGTTTTGGTACAACATGAATGTGTACATGATGCATACATCGTACGCGATGCTTGTTTTGATTTTAATTTATAAAGAGAAACTGCAATTTACCACAGGTTTTGCCCAACACCACCACTATAATGGACAGCAAGAAACTTTAAGTCCGTGTAAGCCACAATCCACAAACGAAGGCGTTATGAAGCAAAAGGATATAATATTTTCTTTCGTCATAGCTGTTGTCGTTATGTTATAGTTATTTACTATACAATAAGTAGGTATGAGAGAGAGAGAAAAGTTGATTCAACCAGCACATGTTCTGCAGAATTATTAAATACTAGAGCCAGTCTAGTCCTTCGAAAGAAAACTTTTTTTGGTCTGTCGGAACGGTGTATGAAAAGTAAAACCTAAGATGATATAGGAAGTCGACTAGAACCTAACTAAAACAGAGCTAAAAGCCAAGCTGTGATGGTTGGGACCTGTAAACCGGTGCGTTACCCATAAGCGGTTAACAAGTGTGAAACAGGTAAATGTCTGTGATCTAATCGAGACAACATACAGAGCTTGAAGTGATACGTCATCAAAAAAAAAGTAATAATAAGACAGAAATGCTTCGACTCAATATCTTAAATCTCGTTTATGGTACGCACTCAAATAAAAGGATTCAACTTTGAATAACATGAAAGTAGCACTTGGAGCCTATAAGTGCTCAATCATACCTTGTTGAGGAATGGAGCGGACCTGCGGATTTTTTACGGTTTGAGGTGCAATACGAGAAATAATTTTTCATATCAGTGAAATACCTCTGCCTGTTCCTGGCGAAATTTGATACATGTGGAAAAATAGTTGGTTGTTTCGTGTATTTGAACTTTGAACTTCAACGTACAAGGTAGGCATGCTAATTATTAGCCCAAAACCACCACTTGGATTGTAAAGTCAATTTCAAAAAGATAGGATTCGAATCCGATAGCATGTTTTGTTAGTTGACCCCTTGATGCAACATAGAAAAGGGCGCGGCAAGGAAAGTTCGTGGTGGCGCCGCATTCCCCATGATTTTTCCGAGTAGGAAAATCAAGGAAACGAATGATGGAATACAGATGGAAATCGTACAGTAAAAAATTAAAAAAAAAAAATGCTCCAGGCGAAGTGTTGATTGTTCATTTCCAGAGAATGATCGATCAAGCGTTCTTTTTTTTTCCTCACACTTTTGGATTGTTCTATGTCACTATCCAACATTGTGAACGAGATGTGAGTGGCGGACGTACAACCGCGCTGTAGAGTCTTCCCTTCTACTAAGGTGACATCTATCACAGAAGATGGCGCAACTGTCTGGCCACTTCATCCACTCTACATTTTCTCGATGATTTACGCCGTCATCACAAGTTGCTTCAGTGTTCAGTGTTACTCATTGATATCAGATACTTAAACTTATGACGCTTGGGAAGCACAGTTCCACTCGAATAAGGGCCTGGAAGTAGTCCGGATAGTAAAACAGGCATCACAATTTTCATACCATTTTCATTTTCATGAATGATTTTATGATTTTAAGTGATAAGTCTTAACATTTTGTCAGTAATCAAGAAAAAAAACTTAAATTTACTCTAAATTAAACTTTAACCATGACTAACTTTTGAAGGAGTGACTTTGTCAAAAAATGATGTTTTTTTTTTGTCAGGAGGAAATCTTCAAAAGACACTTGGCAGTATTCGACACCCAGTAGTGTGGGACTCTTACCTCACTAAAAACTCCTCGTAATCAGAACCAATCAACAGATTTTTCTTTCTCAATAATATAATCACTTTAAGGGAAGCTTAAACTTTTAATGCTTCCCATGACATTTAGACCATCAGCTCGTGTGGCTTGGTTCTTCTTAATCTATGAACATTGCCTCTCGTATCCATTTCAGAGTTGATATGACTATGCAGTCGTTGATTGTGTGATACAGCATTTTTTCTTACAACTTCTGTAAATAAATAAAAATAAATAGGGTGGCACAACAGAGCGAGGAGCCCCTAGCCTAGTACCTACCTAATCTAGGGCCTAGCGCATTTCTCACAACCATGCCTTGTGAGGGAATGGAGGGGACCTACTATTTTCTGCCGGTTCCGAACGGCTAATTGAGAAAGCGCTTTTCATGGCAATGCATTTACTAACGGAGGACTTGCCAATTCCCCGCGAAAGGCGATACCCGTGGAAAAACATTTTTGCCACTGCTGGGATTCGAAGGTTAGCAGGTGGACATGCTAACCATCACACCACGGGTACCACGACAACTTCTGTAACCGTTTCTATTTGTAGGTAAATCGCTATTTCTTATATACCATGGTGCATTTACTATTCCACGAAGGACTTTGTTTTGGAATTTTTGGATGATTTCAGTATTTGTTTTCTTTGTACAGCCCCATAATTGGATTCCATAGGTCCAAACAGGTCTAAGTACTTGTTTATAAAGCATTATTTTATTTTCGACAGATAGGTCAGAATTTCTACCGAGTAACCAGTACATTTTTCTATACTTAAAGTTGAGCTCTTCCCTTTTCTTTTTGATATGCTCTTTCCATTTTAGCTTTGCATCGAAATTCATCCCAAGGTATTTGGCCGTGTTGGCGTAAGGTACAGCTTGATTGTTGATGAATATTTGTACGTAGCTTAACTTTTTACTTGTAAAGTTTATATGTGCAGATTTAGCTTCATTGAGCTTGATACGCCATTTTTTGGTCCAATCACTAACGGTGTCGACGGCATTTTGCAATTTCTCAGCAGCCTTGACGACGCAATTACTGGATGCCAAAATTGCAGTATCATCTGCAAAAGTAGCCATAATGGTGTTGTTATCCACTGGAATATCCCTTGTATATAGCAAATACAGGGTAGGTCCTAGGACACTTCCTTGTGGAACACCGGCTTGCATTTTACATAGCTTTGAATGTTCTTGATCATACCGTACTCTGAAGAGCCGGTTTGAGATATAAGATTTTAGTATTTCGTAGTACTGCCTGGGTAGGTCCCTTTGCAGTTTGTACTCTAGCCCCTCATGCCATACCTTGTCGAATGCTTGAGCAACATCTAAAAATATAGCCAAACATACTTGTTTTTCTTCTAATACTTTTTCAACTGCATCCGTTATTCTATGAACTTGGCCTATTGTGGAATGTTTATTTCTTAGTCCAAACTGATGATTTGGGATTAGATTTCTTTCTTCTATGACTTTGCTTAGTCTTTTCAGTAGCAATTTTTCAAAGACTTTTGCCATTATTTGCATAAGCTACAATTGGTCTGTAAGACGTCACTTCTGTTGGTGGCCTAACTTGCTTTGGTATAACAATTACTTCAGCAATTTTCCAATGATGTGTGACATATTGGGTCCTTAGGCAAGCATTTATTATGAATTGGAGTTTTATGAAGGCTTTTGATGGCATTTCTTTCATAACCTGAGCAGTTATTAGATCGTACCCATGTGATTTTTAGTTCGATAGTTGATTTCGACACATATCTACTTTTTATTTCTTTGAGTGTGACAATTGGTATGTCAACTTCATCGACTTTATCAATAAACTGTAAGCTGTTTTCAGATGTATTTGCTGGGAATGGCTTAAAAACATTCGCAAGATGTTCTGCAAACAGGTTAGCTTTTTCTTTCGGATTTCCGATCCAATTCCCGTTTAGAGATTTTATTGGCGGGTTTTGTAACTGCGGTCTTTTCAGGCGCTTAGCTGCTTTCCAGAGCGAATAATCGGTTGAAGCATCAGTCGTTAAATTTTTCAAAAATCTACTTAAAGCATCATTTTTGAATTCGTAGATTTGTTTTTTTCAGTTCGTTGCTTAGCCGGTGAAACGCTGTTTTGTCGTCTGGAAATTTATAATTTTGCCATTTTCTTCGAGCTCTTCTCTTCTCCAATATCAACTCTCTTATCTCGGGAGGGTATTTTGTTTCAGTTTGCTTCCTACTCGAGTAAGTTGGTGTACTTTATTCTGCAGCTTGTTGAACATCGGCAATGAATTGTTCTACTTCAAGGTCGATTTGCTGAGTGATCTGAGATTTATATAGCTTTCAAGCTTTTCTCTGAAATCACTCCAGTTTGTTTTATTATTTACAAGCTTAGGATTACTTTTTCCCATTATCTCTGATTCATTAAGTGATAAAATCACCGGTATATGATCTGATGATAAGTCATAATTACCTTCGACTCTTATGTGGTTTCGTTTGATGCCTTTAACTATGAAAAGTCAACAAGGTCTGGTATTTTACTAGTATCCGATGGCCAGTAAGTTGGTGATCTGGAAGAATAAAACTCGCAATTGTATTTGAGGCATGCTTTGTAAAGCCTTCTGCCCTTTGTTGTTATAAGTCTGGATCCCCAATGGGTGTGCTTAGCATTTAAGTCACCGCCAACAAGGAAGTTATGTCCTAGTAGAATTAGCAGTTCTGTATAATCATCTTCAGTCGGGCAATTAATTTTATATGAAAATATGTATTATAAATCCTGGCACTTTGCTTCTAGACCGAAATATAAATTTCCAAAGTTTAAAAGTTTTGTTTCCAATGTTATTTCAATGGAAAATAGAAATCTGCGATGAGCGGCCTGTAAAAATTAATATTAAGAGCTCTCCTCTTAACAGGCATCTTTCTACCTCTCATCGAAGGTATAAATGGAATTGTTTCGAAAAAAAAAAATAGTCACTTTCTTTGAACCAGTCTACTGTCATGATTATTTCTTTAGTCACTTCATACGATATGCTGGCAGGCAGTGTTATTTGGCAAGGCCAAGTTAATTTTGTTTCAATATGAGCTAATAAATCCGATAGTTTACAAGAAAATTATAGAAAGGGCTAATTTCCTCAGAAAATAATATCAAATCAAGAGAAACCCAAAAAAATAGGACGTTTCTCTCCCGAACGATTTTTTTTCCACCGCGCAATGTTTCAGTTAGTAACTCTGCTTGTTTAATACAATAAATCAAAAACCATGAAAATTGGTCCAGCATTTCTAGAGTAGCTAGAATAAGTATATTTTGAAAATATTCCTCTCTCTTCCTCAAGTGTCTAACCCGTTTCTTTTAAACCAAGTTCTAACCCAAGATCAGAAGCTATCACCAGTCAACACACAATCTCTTTTGGAGTATTCAAACTGAGATTTTTCACTAGTTTATTTCAATGCTGAACTCTTCATCGAATCAGAGCTGAACATGCGAATTTACGGATCAAATATCAATGTTGACAAATAAACGAGAATTAAAAGATGTGCTTCTTTACTGAAAATTATTACGAAATTCAGAGAAAGTCAGCCTAATCCTATTCCAGCACAGCGATTTTTCGTAGCCGTGCTCAAAAAGAGAGAATAAAAAATTCAGGGTGGGGCCTGCGAACTTTTGCTACCAAAATTACTGTAAACAGAAATCGAACACAGTACACAGCCAAAACGAGAAGAAGATAAGTTTTTCAAGCTTTGTTGTGAATATTGTGTTCAAGACGTATCCTTGCTATTGGGAAACAATTACGCTCTTTCAGAGAAATTCTGATAGAATGTGGTAAGATTGTGAATTTATGTATACAAAGTAAAGAAACAGACATTAGCCGCGTTTTATTATTGATCTGATCCGGATCAGATCAGGGGTTTATTAGCGTTACAACAACAAAGCGAAATCCTGCTTTTCAGTTGGATCTATTTTTGTGATCTAAAAATTAGTTCTTCTATTTCACACAAGAGGAGACTTTCCATTGAAACGTTGGTATCATTTCCAATATTTCCAATAACAACAGTATTGCCACATGAACATTTTTATCTGTGTGAAATGAAATATATTTTAGATAGATACCGAGAAACTTCACATTTATTCATTTTTGTATAATACATGACATAATGAAAAAGTTTTACAAAACAAAACATATATTCGTGAAATTAATAAGAATAAGTGCAAAAAATGTATATTTGACAAAGTGGATGAATATCATTTTGCCCTAAAAAAAGAACAAAAAATTAACCATTGAAAAAAAAGTTCGTAGGGCAACTCTGCAACTCTTTTGAAATGTCAGTTGAGAGAGCGAGTCTCTCACAGCTTCCAACTGGAAATATGATGATCTAAAGCTGTTTTATTATCAAGATCTGATCCGGATTGGATCATTGTGATAATAAAACGCGGCTATTGTAACGAAGCGTTCATGCTACCTCTTACTTTTGATACTTTTCTGCTATATAGTACTTTTGATACCATAGTGTACATCCGTACTCGACAGCACTGAATCACAAATGTACAACGTATCATCGCCACACCACCCACACAACAGCAATATGAATGCATGAGACATTAGAGTGTTTACTCGCCGAGTATAACTCACACATGGTTCCTTCCGTAATTATTATATAGGCAACCTAAATTTCGTGGAAAAGGCATGTTCCTACCGCCGTAAACTTATAGTAAGCAGCTAGGCACCAAGGAACTCGGTAAGAAACTATTTTGATTACCTTTTATTTTTGCCGACTGAAAACCGTCCGCCCATTGCGTATTATAGGATTTCCTCAGCTCGCAGCTTCTTAACGTCTTCCGTGCATCAAGGGGCCGTACATAAACCTGCCGATCCACCAGAGCTATTACCTGTTGTTTCCCCGTGCAACAAGGGGTCGTAAATAATCATGCCGGTCCACCAGAGCTATTGCCTGGTGTTTTTCCGTGCCACCAAATTGCCGTGAATAAACCTTCCGATCCACCAGATCTATTGCCTGCTGTTTTTCCTACTATTTTTTCGTAAATAAACCTGCCGGTCCACCAGAGGACCAACCGTATAATGACGTCGACGTCGCCATGCTCTCGGTTGGTTGCAACCTCCAAGCTGTCTGTTCCCGAGCACAGGCTGCGCTTTACATGATCGACACCTGGTGTGTTAGAAACGGTCTTTCCGTCAATCCTCTTAAAACCGAGGTTGTCCTCTTCACGAGACGTAGAAAATTGACTGGTCTGACCCAACTTGCGCTTAAAGGCGTCAACATCCCCCTTTCAAGTGAATCCAAACATCTCGGAGTAATCCTAGATGATAAACTTTTTTGGTCCAATCATGTCGAGTCTAAAACTACTAAGGCATTGTCAGTCTTCTGGCAGTGTAAAGGAGCCTTTGGTAAGACATGGGGTCTTTCACCGAAAAGGGTCCTTTGGATCTATACGGCTATGATAAGGCCAATCATCTCCTATGCTTCAGTTATTTGGTGGAATAAGCTATCGCGTAAATACGTTACTGCCTCGTTTGCCAAACTTCAAAGAACAATTTGTCTTGGTGTTACTGGGGCCTTCCATATCACACCGGGAGCTGCTCTCGACGCACTGCTGAATCTTCCTCGTCTTGATACCTACATCATGAGGTGTACTCTCTCTCAAGACCATTTTTCGTTTAAAGAGATGTAGTCTCTGGCACAATTCGCACTGGAGCTTTGAGGAGCTCGCAAGCAGCATATTTTTTGACTCACGTCTAATGGATATGCCGTCTGACACGATAAATCCAAGGCTCAAACTGCGCCAAAATTTCTCAGTCAACTTTCCTTCGGTTCAGGACTGGTTCGCTCCAGAATCTGAGCCTGGAAAGAACTGTTATCGAATCTTCACATATGGTTCCAAAACCGACGAGGTTTCTGGTGCTGGTTCTTTTGTGGAGAACGGCAATACGAATGCACACCTCTTTGGGATCGTACCCATCCGTTTTTCAAGCGGAGGCGTATGCTATTCTAATGGCCTTAAGCCACATTACGAACAATGGATGGACGGGGAGAAGTATCTGTGTTTGCAGCGACAGTCAAGCTGTGCTTAAGGCCCTTCGGTTGAGAGGGTTGACTCTAACCTCTTCGAAAGTTATCCAGGAATGCAAGAGCTCTCTGAATGCGGTCGGAAGATTAAATTCCTTGAGTCTCATTTGGGTTCCGGGCCATCGCGGTATAACTGGAAATGAGATCGGCATTGAACTCAGTCAGCTTTCTCAGGACCTGAACCGTCACTAGATCTGCAAGCGTCCTCAGTGAAGGTTTCGATCCTTCAATCAACGATTGGACCTGTGAAGAGCACAACCGTCGATGGTATGCATCCATTGGATGCAGACAGACCAAACGTATGCTCCTCAACGTTAGTAAGAAGAATGCAACATTTTTGCTATCCCATAGCAGAAAAAGGCTGTTGAATGCTTATTGGCGTTGCCCCGCTGGCAACTTCTCTTTTGCCAAGCATTTAAACGTGTTAGGCTTAAGTGATATATTGTGAAGAAGATGAGGACACCGCAGTGCACTTCCTCTGTGAATGTCCTGCTTTTTGTCGCATGAGGTTACAGATACTCGGCGCAGACACGGTGAGAGCTGGTATAACTTAGGCTCCTTATCATGGCAGCGTCTTTTGGCTTTTCTCCGAACATCTGGAAAGCTATAACAAATATTTATTTATTTATTTATTTATTCATTAAATCTACGATAATAAAATCCACAGATTACGCATTAAGCTAATAATAAAAATTAAAAATTTATATACAATATTACAATTAAGGAAAATAAATATTATTGAGATAGGTTATGCAATAAACGTAACAAAATTATCTTAAATTGAAGTCTAGACATCGAGAGATCAAGATCATTATAGTACATATTAAAAAATTTACAACAATGAGAAATTGGTTCACGCTGCCCATAGTTAGTCACATGGGGAATTTCAAAAATAAACTGCCTCATTCTCAATGGTCTACAAGGAGCATAAATATTAATAAGAGCAAGCAAATCAGAACAATTTATATTATAACAAAGAATATCGCGAACAAACAAAACACTATACATTCTACGCCTAGCCTCAAGAGTTTGCATACCTAGCAACAAACATCTGCTATTGTAGTTCAGAAAGTTCCCATTTCTTGAGAAATGTCTTAAGGCAAACCTCAAAAATTTTTTTTGTACCCTTTCTATTCTATCTATTTGTTTTTTGGTATCCGGGTTCCATATTGAAGAACAATACTCAAGCAGTGGACGAACAATGGAACAAAACAAAGATTTGAGAGTATACGGATCTTTAAAGTCAGTAGAATTTCGCTTAAGAAACCCCAACATAGAATTGGCTTTGGAGACAATATAAGACACATGAGATTCAAAAGTGAGCTTTTCATCAAAAATAATACCCAAATCTTTGATTTCACTAACTCTGTTCAATTGATTTCCTTTAAGAAAATAGTCACAAATAACCGGATTAGACAGACGACTATATGTTAAAATCGAGCATTTAGCAAGGCTTAAAAACAGATCATTTCTATCACACCTATTTTGAAAACTATTTAAATCTTGTTGAAAAGAAATGCAATCATTATAATTTGTAATGATTTTAAACATTTTTATATCATCCGCATAAATCAAAGTATCACATACTGAAAATACTGTAGGGAAATCATTGATAAACAAATTAAAAAGCGGAGGACCCAAATGACTTCCTTCAGGGACACCTGAAAACACAGTTATTGGATACGATTCCAAATCACCTATTCTAACAATCTGCTTTCTTCCAACCAAATATGACCAAAACCACTTAAGTAGTACCATCAAAACCGTAAGCTTTTAATTTTTTAATTAAAATTTGGTGATTAACTCTACTGAAAGCTTTCCTGAAATCCGTGTAGACCACATCCATTTGACATCGTTTTTCTAATGCTTGAAAGCATTGGTTAGAAAAACAAGCCAAGTTTGTGGAAGTTGAGCGGCCAGAAAAAAATCCATGCTGAGAGCTAGTGATATGGGTTTGGATCAAGTTAACTAAATTCTTTTTCACTAATTTGTCTAACAGTTTGGGAATAATTGCCAGTTTACTTATCGGGCGATAGTTCGTAATCATACTCTTATCTCCAGACTTAAAAATTGGATTGATGTACGAAACTTTCCAATCATCTAAGAAAGTACCACAAGAAAGGGACTGATTAAAAAGAACTTGAAGAGGTAAGCTCAAGGAAACAGAACAGTACTTCAACACAATAGGATATAATCCATGGAAATCTGGATAGACTGATTCATCCAGTTCTTGCAGGGCCGAAGTAATCTCTTCAAAATCAACAACAAAATTACAGCAATCTGTTATAGGCAGTAAATTACTTGAATCGAAATTTTTACCGACAACGAGGTCAGAAGAATTGTAAATAGATTGGAAGCTATCGGCGAACCAATTGAGAATAATTTTAGGATCGCTAGAAGACTCATCATTATAAACCATAGTTGTTGGAAACCCTATTGATTTACGTTTCAAATTCATAAAACTCCAAAACTTTTTTGGATTTTGTTTAAGACCCTTTTCAACTGTTTGAACATATTTACTGAAACAAAATCTCGACAGGAAAACATACTCTTTCCGAAGGCGTGAATATAAAATGCAATCATTTTGATTATTACTTTCTTTGTAAATTTTAAAAGCCTTACTTTTCGCATTTTTTAATTTACGTAACCTTGCGTTAGACCAAGGAGGATGAGAATGAACATGGCTTATACAACGAGGAACAGAGGCAACCAGTTCTCTTTGAAAAATACTTAAAAACATATCAAAATTATCTTTCAAACTGTTATTGAGATTTAACTGCCAATTGACGTTACAAAATTTTTCGTTTAAAGATTTCAGATTTGACAAATTGAATTTATATTTAAATTTATTACAACTTTGGAAATCACTATAGTTCTTAAAACATATATCTTTAATAATAATCGACATGGCGTTATGGTGGATGGAATTTGAATACAAAGGAATACACTCATTAACAATAATATCAATTTCTTCATTAATAAAAACTAAATCAGGCATTCTATGCAAGGAATTGTGAACAAAACTAACTTGAATTAAATTTAATGCAAAAAGAGAATCGATAAGTTCAAATTCTTTTTCTAATGAAAGAGCTATGGGCACCACCCTATTTTCATTTTGAATCCATTTAATCCCACCTAAATTAAAATCCCCAATTACACAAACAGAAACATTATTATCAGTAAAATAAGATGAACAATTTTCTATATTTTTTAAGTGTGAACAATAAATAGATAATTCAGATCCAGGAGGAATATAGCTTAAGCAAATCAATAATCGATCGCGTTTACCTTCAATACAAACACAAATTTGCTCAATGTTGTCGTCAGAAGTTGATGAATTAAGAGGAATTAAATATGCAAGAAGCGGGCGACGAAAAGCCAAAAGAACACCAACTTCATTTCCAATCAGCGTTGCCGCTGTGCCACTTTATTGTCAGATTGCCACTTTTTTTTAGGCTGTGCCACCGAGCCACCACAGTAGGAATAGGTGCACTTGGGACCGATCCGTTAAACGTTAGAATATTTGAAAATTTGAAAAAAGGTAAATGTAGGAGGAATAGAAAGTGTGAATAAATAAATGATTTTATTAGTGAGTGATAAAACCCAATGTAATTTGTTTATGGTTGTTTGTATAAGGGATCGACACGGGACACCATGTCGTGAAGTCGAGTATTAAAATCTACAGATAAATGAAAAGAGGATTGTGAAAATAAAGTGTTAAGGAAATGTTTTGTTTGTTAGAAAATTGGGTAAAGGTAAAGGTAAAGGTGTAAAGAGTGAAGTTAAAGGTAAAGGAATGTTGGATTGTTTGTAAATAAAAAAGGTGTAGATTGTGAGAACGAATGAAAGTGGTTTTTAGAAAATTCCAATCTACAAGCAAATTTATGACTGCAAAGGATCGAAGCGGGTCACTGTGTCGTCGTTTGATAGGTATTCTATATAGATGTCCCTAAATAGCCAAGTACTAATATTTACGAATATAAATCAACAGAGGATTCTGAAAATAATCTGTTAAGGAAATGTTATATTTGCTTGAAAATTGGAGAGTGAAGTTAAAGGTAAAGTTGTTGTTGTTGTTGTTGTTGTTGTTGTTGTTGTTGTTGTTGTTGTTGTTGTTGTTGTTGTTGTTGTTGTTGTTGTTGTTGTTGTTGTTGTTGTTGTTGTTGTTGTTGTTGTTGTTGTTGTTGTTGTTGTTGTTGTTGTTGTTGTTGTTGTTGTTGTTGTTGTTGTTGTTGTTGTTGTTGTTGTTGTTGTTGTTGTTGTTGTTGTTGTTGTTGTTAGTAGGTAAAGGGGCACTTGGACCTGGGAATTTTCTGAGCGAGCCAAAAGGGTGCCGTCGGTCTGATCAAAGGGAGATAATAGCGTCTAGAGTCACGTAGGTTGAAGATCCTTACGATGGGATGAGAGTAAAGAAAAAATGTGTGTCGTCGTTTGATAGGTATTCTATATAGATGTACCTAAATAATCAATGTGTGTCGGTTCATGTATAATAAAGAAAATGTTGTCAATTAGATTTTTGGAATTTATTTCTTTAATTTTATTCAATACATTTTATAGGATTTCGTTTTTATTTATCCATGAGTTATGTTCTGTTGGAAATCCCAACCACTTAACAAAAACTTTATTGCCTCTTGTCTGTAGAATTTTTTCCACCAGAAATACGTTTTTACTTTTTGACTTCATTAATTCTGCATTATAGAAACCGCCTTGTACGGGTTTTCCTTCAAAGTCTTCAAGAAGATATGTTATAGGGTTAGTTTCTTGGATTTTTCTTATTTTAAAGATCTCAGTTGTCCAGTTGGGGGTGTATCCTTTTTCAAATACATGTTTATGTTTGCTGATTCTTACTTTATCACCGACCTTAAATTTTTGTTTAACTATTTCTCTTTTCTTGGTTTTGAAAAGTGGTAATATAGATTTTGAATTTTCCTTCGTTACATCTACAGGATAACATTTAATGGTTCTGTGAAAAGAATGATTGTAATCATGGAGTAATTTCTTATAAATATTTATCCATTTATAGCTGCCATTGAAACTAAATTCTTTCCACATTTTTTCTTTTAAGGTTCTATTAAATCTTTCAACAATAGAAGCCTTTAATGAACTAAAAGTAGAGTAATGGTTAATTTTATACTTTCTCATTAAGCTATTGAATGTTTTGTTGTAAAATTCTTTCCCATCGTCCGTTTGCAAATTTTCGGGAGTTCTAGAAGAATCAATAAATATTTGTTCCATCCCTTTTGCAATAGTTATTCCTTTTTTGTTTTTCATTGGGATGGCCCATGCGAATTTCGAAAAAGTATCGATGACTGTCATTAAATATTTAAACTCTTTGTTTTGAGAACTATAAGGAATCATTTCAACAAGATCAGCCTGCCATAAATCATGATAACCTTTAATGATAACATGACGACGTTTGAAATTTCTACGTGCTGGCTTATGCAACTCTTCCACAACCTGCCGTTTACTCATATTTGTAAGGAGTGAATACAACAAAACAAAAAAGAAGTCTTTTATAGCTATATAAAATATATTATTTTTTATTTAATTTATTCCAATTTTTATAAAATAACATTAATTTCTTAATTCTTACTAAACGATTTTCAATCATATAGCAAGCACATGTATCGGGTCCTAGTTGACATTGATTTGATGACCAACAGCAATTGGAGTAATGGTGACCATGAATTGAGTCAACATAAAATCTGTTTTCGAATCTTTTAAGAAAAGATATAGAACTTTTAAACTCTTCATGGTGTTCATCTAATATTTCTCCATGATTTTTTAAAAAATCACAAATATCTTTTATTATTTTTTCCGAGTCCATTTTTAAGGTTCCTTGTTGTCTAAGTTCTGAATACTAAATAACAAATTTTATTTTATTTTATGGAAATTGAACTTTTCTTTAGTCTCTTTCATATATGTAATATATATACATATATATGTACAAACAATATTTCTTACTTATGGAACATAGGGTGTAATGGGAATACTACTTTCATAACATGATCAGCTTTTGTTCCTATTTTATCATCAATATACTTTTCTTCTGCAGCATCTTTAAGGTTTTGGGAAATCGGAAATGATTTCATGTTTTCATGGACCATAGATGTTATTGTTTCCTTTATAGAGGAGTCTATGTGATTTTTAAGTACTCGAATTTCCTCACTAAAAGTTGACAAAACTTCCAGCAATGAAGAGTTTACGTGGTTTTTAATACTTGTTTCCGTAAAACTTATTTGATCATCAACATATCCTTTGCAGACGGCCTGGTGTGGAAATCTCGGTTTTTTTCCTATGTTGTTTAAATATCTATGCCCCATATCAAAATCACCCGATGGTAGGATTTTAAATCCGATTTTTTGAGGTTCTACATTGTCTAAGGTTTTTTGAAAAAGTTTGGAACTCCTACCGAACTTGTCAACGTTCATCTTGTATATGCAAGGATTATGGTTTTGATTAATCTTAATATATGATATTTGATTCTTTTAGTTCTTCAATTATAGAATTGATTTCATTCTGATGGTTATTGTTGCCAGCATTTTTTGATGCTGTTAAAAGTCTAAGTCTATTAACAATTTCATTAGGATCATTCCAGAACACATATTCCATATTTTTGTTTGTGTATGTCATTTCAGTAGTATCAGTATAAGATGCCCCTGTTTTTTCGCTTTCAGTTTTAAGTCCGACAGCAAGTTTTTTAATTATTTGAGTATATTTTGCACCTCTGTTACCCTTGATTCGTGAAGAACTGTCATGATTTATTCTATGTGCGTTGGTTTTTTGTAAAATTTTTCGATATTCTTCTAAGTCATTAGCACCATATTTCTGCTTACGTGGATTTTTCTTTAACATCAACTCAATGAGACCAGGAGTTCGGCTAAAAGTCTCACCATCAATTATAATATCATTTTCATTCATTTCAAAGTTACATTTGCCTATTTTAATAGTTTGAGTGTTCACATCAAAATATGGACCATAATTTGTATCGCGATTCGATTCTGATAATATTTTTTGGGTGAAAGAAGATGATTTGTCAGGCCTGTCCATACTTTTTGTTAAAAAAGACATCCTGTTAGAACCTGTTATATTCTTTGGGGTACTGAAAATAAGAGAATCGTCTATGCTTTCCAATTCCTGTGTTAGTGAACTTCGGGACTTTTTATTATCATTAGGATACACATTAAAAAAGAAATATGCTTAATATTTTTCAAGAACCGGAGATTAATGAAAGTATTTCTAAATATGAATATCATACTTATTCACCGTATCAAAACAATTTTGATCGCAATGACATCATTCAGATTTCTATACAACATCAAAATCTTAATGTTCTTCCTTCAGAAAGTTTTTTGTATGTTGAAGGAACAATTTCAAAAGCAGATGGAAAAGAGATACTCACTACAAAACTTGTAAATAATGCAATGGCTTTTCTCTTTGATGAACTACGATATGAACTGAATGGCAAAGAAATTGACTGTAATCGAAATGTCGGAATAACATCAACGATTAAAAATTATTTATCTTTATCCAAAAATGAAAGTGATATGCTACTGAATGCATCTTGGTCACCCGACTCAACTATTAATTTGAAACCATTGCATTTTAATTATTGTATACCACTGAACAAACTTTTGGGATTCGCCGAAGATTATAAAAAAATTATACCAAATGCTCGACATGATCTAATAATTACACGTGCAAGAATGGATGAAAATGCTCTTATATCCCCGACTGATGAAAATGTTCAAATAAAACTTCATAAGGTTCAGTGGAAAATACCGCATGTGACTTTATCAGATGCTATGAAATTAACTCTATACAAATCTATAAACACAAATAGTTTTATGAAAATTGCTTTTCGAAACTGGGATCTTTATGAATACCCCACACTTTCAACTTCTACCCATCATATCTGGAACGTGAAAACAACAACACAAATAGAGAAACCTCGCTACATTGTCCTTGCTCTGCAAACTGAAAAAAATAAGAGAATATCTGCTGATCCTACAATTTTTGATCACTGTGATCTTACAGACTTAAAAGTTTATTTAAACTCCGATGTCTACCCACATGAAGACCTTAATATTTCTTTTGAAAGAAACAGATATAGTTTGTTGTACAGAATGTATACCGATTTTCAGAAAACATACTATAATAAAGCTAACACCGAACCATTACTTTCCTGGGAGCTATTTAAATCGCGTTCCCCAATTTTTGTTATAGACTGTAGACATCAAAACGAAACCTTAAAAACAGGTCCTGTCGACATACGCTTGGAGATCAGAACATCAAAAAATATACCAGCAAACACATCAGCTTACTGTCTTATGCTCCATGACCGCATAATTGAATACAATCCACTTGATCAGGTAGTCAACAGAATTGTTTGAATTCAAAAAATAAACATACAAATGTAAACATGTTAAAAGAAAATAAATAAATTTTGATATCATCACAAAAACAAAAGAAGTATTTGTTTATTTTTCTTTAAACGTTAATTCAGGTTCTCATTGGGACTCTTAACGTTGCGTTGGTTGTTTTGATATTTTTTATTTTTGATCTACCGAGCTTTGAATTTTTTTCAAGAAAAAACAAACATACATTTTTTTTTGTTTAGTTTATTTTCTTTTCAGAACTAAGTTTTTCATACATTTTTACATTTTGTTATAATTTGTACAATTTTTACGTAATTAAGTTTTCTCTTTTTATTTCGTAATTTTAAGCAGTATTATATCGGTGTCTTTTAAACCCATATGGTAGGGAACTATGGTTTTCAAGAAAACGACGTTTTTCGGATTTGGCTTTGTAAGTTTTTACTTCTGGTATGGTTATCACTTGATGGTCTTTTGTTCGTCGAATGCTTTGTGATTTAATTACAATTCTTTCACTGTCTGAGGAAGAAGAATTCAATACCGCGTCTTTAATAGAGTCAAAATTAATTTTTAGAGATGCTTCATAATTAAGATAAATCCCTTTCACTTTGCAGACAACGTGTTCCATCTTGTCTTTTGTACTTAATACTTTATAGGCATAGTTTTTAGGTCCTCCGCTAACGAATTCTGTTATATAACTTCCAACTCCATAAGATTCCAATTCGTCAGTCATATCACCGATGAATTGTCCAGTAGGAGGTTCAAATTCTCCATGACGACTTATGTATATTACCGAATCAGTATCGTAATACAAAACTCTTTCCCCTAACCTCTCCAGGTAGTTATACAGTTTAAGCCGAGCTAAAGTTGTTGTATAAGCAGCAACACAGACATTTACTGTGGATAAAGACTCGATAGCTTCTTCTTTCATCTCGAAGTTAACGACGACGTTTTCTTCATTTATAGGAAGAATGTGAAGCACTTCAATCGACGGATGTGTTAGCAAATGAAATAAAGTTGAAGGGTTGTTCACTACAATAGTTTGAAGTTGATTTTCGCGTTGTCCAAACTTTCCCCAAAACGAATTTAATATCAGTTTCGCAAGTGACCTCTTTCCTGGATTATTACATATTTCAGAAAATTCCAGCTGAATATTTTCTTTTTCAAGAAAATCAGAAACATATTTTTCTTTTTTTTCCTGAGATGAACACTCACTTGGCCAGCCAGATGCTTCTTGTTTAATTTTCAGAAACTTGTTCATCATAGATGTGAACAGCCCGTCATCTAAATTTTTGTTTGGGTTATACTGAACTACATTATACTCCCATATTTCAAATATATTAAGTATGATGTATCCTTTTTGCACTGCTTTATTGACCTCGTCTATTACCCACGTACCGACCATTGCTCTTTGCTCATCAGTATGAGTACACAATGGATCTATATTTTTCTCATCACTGCAGCTTCGACATAGTGAAAACATGAGCTTATTATTTTGCTTGACAGGTAAAATTGGATGAAGCAGGTTTTCTGGAGGTAAAATTTTACATTTCACAAGTCCATTTATTCCTTCCAAATTCGACATAGTTGAGCAGGCTGCATCACCAGCGATGTGGATCTTAGGATGGCCAGTAGGGAATTTTCCATTCTTACACACCCAGGGGTAGAGAGAGCATATATCGATGTACTTTATCTTTTCTCCTTTTTTGCATTTGTAATAATCGACGATATTTCCGGTTCGACCGCCGTAAAAAGCATCGCGAGGATTTAGCGGAGAACTTTGAATCAGTTGATGACAGTTTAAGAAGTTTATGTCTTCTTTTTTGATTGACTTAAGATACTTCCGAAATACACAAGACCACATTTCAATTACCTCGTAACCGAAATCTCTTAGTCTTTCTGTTCTTGCTTTTGTTCTCTCATACCTTTGGTTCAATGTGTCATTTTCATTCTCGTGTAGAGAATCATCCCGTTTATGCTTCAAGCAGAGAGGGTGTCCGTGGTAATAGCACCCGTGGTATTCAAAAATTTGATTAGTTTCTTGACAAAAACCATCAACTTTTACCCCGTTGATTAACACCTCTTTTCCTTTATAAGAATGTTTGATGTTTATTTTTCTTTGTTGTTCTTCCAAAATCATCCACTTGATGGCTTCTGGTGACTGGTTGTCAACACATCTGTACCCGTTTTTCGGTATTAGTCCGATAGTGTCTGCTTTCAGAAAGTTCCGTCTATATAGCAAATTGCAAGCTGAAGCAATCGTTACCGATTCTATAAATGGTTCAACGTTACATTGGGTTAGAAAAAGTTTTCGGAACTCTAAGCACGCTCCTGTCAAAATTTTGACATCACTTTTACAATATTCTATAAGTTCTTTCTCCATATCAAAATAATCATTTTGATGTTCTGAATACCATTTTAAGAAAATAGCACGTTCCTCCGTTCGCATAGTATCTGCACTGTAATATTCTATTGCTGGCAATGTTCCAATGTAATTTTCATTTTCCTTGGTATTGAAAAGATACGGAAAGTAACCTTTCTTTAAAACATTAGGTAAGTCGAATGCTTTTGGTAGTTTCGATAAAGCCATAGGAAAATAGTTGATGGAGTCGATAAATTTTAAGTTTCCTATTTCCATCAATATTACTTTTGTACCACGCATTATCAATCCTGGAAAAAGATGTGTTTTTTCTAAAGCATAATGCAAAACGAACTGATGATCGTATGATTGACCGTTGTGAGCAACTACAATCACTTTTTTAAACTTTTTCCGAATTTCCAGTATATGTTGAATAAATTTAGGTACAATGTCTTCTCCTTTTATAACGTTCATTGACATTCCACAATATTGACAGAAATCCAAGTCAGGAAATTCTACGCAGTGACTACATTTGATTTGAAACACGCACAAGTTTGGTTCATGTTTTTTAATTAAACCTTTTGATATTGCTCCAATTACCTTTTCTTGACGACTTTCGAGATCATAAAATACATATAAGTAATTTTCCAACTTAGGTGTTCTCGTATCAGGCAGAATAAAACACATATGGTCTTTGGGTACATGTTTTGTACAGTTTTTGCAAAAGAACTCTCCACAAACGTGTTCTCGACTTCCGCCGTAGGATTTTAAACAAGCAAAACATCTTTTTATTTGCTCACATATAGTTTGTTGTTGTTCTGATGATGACGATGTTGATGGGGTGTTCATTTTGTGATTGTCATAGCACTCTGTTCCTTTAAAATTTCGATTGCAGTCGGGGCATACAATTTGATTCCGCGTTTCCTTACATTTTGGAGTACTCTGACATTGCGAACAAACAGCAAGACATCCATAATGTTTACTCTTTGTATTGTAGGGTACATGGCAAACCTCACAGTAGAAAGTACAGCAAAATGCGGCAGTTAAAGATGTTATGACATTAAAATGATTATTACAATATAGTAAATATATTTTCTTTTCGTTGCTGTCATTTGAAACCCCTTCGTAGATTAATTTACGGCCCTTTGTTCTGTGTTCGTAAACAGTGATCTTGTAGTTCCTTAAATGAGTTTGAAATAATTTCAACTCATCAATTCCACATCCTCCTGGTGGTATTTGGATTCCAGTATCGCGCAGAAGTTTCAACGCTCTCTCAGTTTGGATTTTGCCTATATCTCTTCTGATACTAGCAAAATTGTACTCCTTGTCCGTGTACGCCATTGCTATAACCAGAGCTCGAGGCAAGCATAAATTATCCGTATTTTTCACACTAATTATTCCTCTTCGGTTGACACATTCTTCGTTGAACGAATTGTACATGGAGGAAGGTTTTCTTCCCTCCCCAGCTGGCATTTTAATTGAAGTTACAGACAACGTAAAATCATCCGTACTTATGCCAACAGAATTGCTCTGGAATATTTTGGAAATCATTTCCCAAACATCATCCATGCTGAGGTCTGAACATGTTTTGTAGTTGATCCATCCACTTCCCCGCTCATGAGCAAAACTTTTCCCAGAAAACGTTATTCCTACCTTGTCGGACTCATTAAGACCTTCCATTGCAAATCGCACCATATCTTCAATCGCCTTTCTTATCCATGAAGTTGGTTCTTCGTTGCTTGGAATGGGGTTGATTTTAAAATCAATTTTTCGCCCTTTTAAACTAAAACGCTTAATTTTGGTAATGAAATCAGCCAAAATTTGAATTCGCTAAAAATAAAAAAAAACAGGGAAAACTTAATTTTTTTAAAAAATTTTTATTTTATCTAAAATAATTTTTTTGCGAATTTAGTAATTCGCCTTCTGAATTTAAATAGAGTGTAGGCAAAATATGTTCTACCTCTTGAATAACCACATCATGTTTAGGTTTCCTCCCTCTTCGGAGTTTCTGATGGTGTTGTTGCTGTTCTTGATGTTGCTGTTGTAGTTGTTGTTGTTCTGGGTGATGATATTGTTGTTCCTGCTGTAGTTGTTGTTGTTGTTGTTGTTGTTGTTGTTGTTGTTCTTGGTGATGATATTGTTGTTCCTGCTGTAGTTGTTGTTGTTGCTGCTGCTGCTGTTGTTGTTGTTGTTGTTGTTGTTGTTGTTGTTGTTCTTGTTGATGATGTTGTTGTTCCTGCTGTTGTTGTTGTTCCTTGTCGTGGAAGTCTATACTGAAGGAAGGACCTAAAGGCTCCACGACCTCTAGGCAGAGCGTGTTTAGCCCCGCAATATCTTCCTCATCCATTTGTGCATTGCACCGTTTAGGTAAGAATACCTAAAAATAAAAATTTTATATGAAATTGTAAAAAAAAAAAATTGTTTAAACCTACCACAAAGTCGTCTAGTTCGACTAATATTTGAAGACCATATGCGGTCTTTATCCTTTTCGCTGAAGAAATCGGAAATTTCTTCCTCTGGACCATCTTCGATAAACTTAATATCGGCTTCCGAGCTGGTGGTGCCGACCCATCTCTCATGTTAACTGCCGACTTAATTTTTTTTAGGAAATTTGACATTTTAAAATTTTTGTTAAATATTTTCTGAACTGAACTGAACTGAACTGAAAACTGAATTAAGAACTCACGCAACAGTTGCTTTTATAGTATGGACTGACAAATTTGGTAATTTCCCCTGATATGAAATCTAGAAAAAATCGAAAAACTACCAATCCCAACACTCACTGCATTATTTAACCTGCCTTTCCCCTTTTCCAATTTTCAACCAAATATAACATTTTCTTAACAGATTATTTTCAGAATCCTTTGTTGATTTATACGTAGATATTAGTACTTGACTATTTAGAGATATCTATAGATTACCTATCAAACGACGACACGGCGGGCGTCCCGCATCGATCCTTTGCACTTGAATCTTTCCACCTTTTCCAATTTTCAAGCAAATATAACATTTCCTTAACAGATTATTTTCAGAATCCTCTGTTGATTTATATTCGTAAATATTAGTACTTGGCTATTTAGGGACATCTATATAGAATACCTATCAAACGACGACACAGTGACCCGCTTCGATCCTTTGCAGTCATAAATTAAATATATGCTTGTAGATTGGAATTTTCTAAAAACCACTTTCATTCGTTCTCACAATCTACACTTTTTTTATTTGCAAACAATCCAACATTCCTTTACCTTTAACTTACAAATATTTATTGATTCTTCTAGAACTCCCGAAAATTTGCAAACGGACGATGGGAAAGAATTTTACAACAAAACATTCAATAGCTTAATGAGAAAGTATAAAATTAACCATTACTCTACTTTTAGTTCATTAAAGGCTTCTATTGTTGAAAGATTTAATAGAACCTTAAAAGAAAAAATGTGGAAAGAATTTAGTTTCAATGGCAGCTATAAATGGATAAATATTTATAAGAAATTACTCCATGATTACAATCATTCTTTTCACAGAACCATTAAATGTTATCCTGTAGATGTAACGAAGGAAAATTCAAAATCTATATTACCACTTTTCAAAACCAAGAAAAGAGAAATAGTTAAACAAAAATTTAAGGTCGGTGATAAAGTAAGAATCAGCAAACATAAACATGTATTTGAAAAAGGATACACCCCCAACTGGACAACTGAGATCTTTAAAATAAGAAAAATCCAAGAAACTAACCCTATAACATATCTTCTTGAAGACTTTGAAGGAAAACCCGTACAAGGCGGTTTCTATAATGCAGAATTAATGAAGTCAAAAAGTAAAAACGTATTTCTGGTGGAAAAAATTCTACAGACAAGAGGCAATAAAGTTTTTGTTAAGTGGTTGGGATTTCCAACAGAACATAACTCATGGATAAATAAAAACGAAATCCTATAAAATGTATTGAATAAAATTAAAGAAATAAATTCCAAAAATCTAATTGACAACATTTTCTTTATTATACATGAACCGACACACATTGATTATTTAGGTACATCTATATAGAATACCTATCAAACGACGACACACATTTTTTCTTTACTCTCATCCCATCGTAAGGATCTTCAACCTACGTGACTCTAGACGCTATTATCTCCCTTTGATCAGACCGACGGCACCCTTTTGGCTCGCTCAGAAAATTCCCAGGTCCAAGTGCCCCTTTACCTACTAACAACAACAACAACAACAACAACAACAACAACAACAACAACAACAGAAACTAACCCTATAACATATCTTCTTGAAGACTTTGAAGGAAAACCCGTACAAGGCGGTTTCTATAATGCAGAATTAATGAAGTCAAAAAGAGAATTAATGAAGTCAAAAAGTAAAAACGTATTTCTGGTGGAAAAAATTCTACAGACAAGAGGCAATAAAGTTTTTGTTAAGTGGTTGGGATTTCCAACAGAACATAACTCATGGATAAATAAAAACGAAATCCTATAAAATGTATTGAATAAAATTAAAGAAATAAATTCCAAAAATCTAATTGACAACATTTTCTTTATTATACATGAACCGACACACATTGATTATTTAGGTACATCTATATAGAATACCTATCAAACGACGACACACATTTTTTCTTTACTCTCATCCCATCGTAAGGATCTTCAACCTACGTGACTCTAGACGCTATTATCCCCCTTTGATCAGACCGACGGCACCCTTTTGGCTCGCTCAGAAAATTCCCAGGTCCAAGTGCCCCTTTACCTACTAACAACAACAACAACAACAACAACAACAACAACAACAACAACAACAACAACAACAACAACAACAACAACAACAACAACAACAACAACAACAACAACAACAACAACAACAACAACAACAACAACAACAACAACAACAACAACAACAACAACAACAACAACAACAACAACAACAACAACAACAACAACAACAACAACAACAACAACAACAACAACAACAACAACAACAACAACAACAACAACAACAACAACAACAACAACAACAACAACAACAACAACAACAACAACAACAACAACAACAACAACAACAACAACAACAACAACAACAACAACAACAACAACAACAACAACAACAACAACAACAACAACAACAACAACAACAACAACAACAACAACAACAACAACAACAACAACAACAACAACAACAACAACAACAACAACAACAACAACAACAACAACAACAACAACAACAACAACAACAACAACAACAACAACAACAACAACAACAACAACAACAACAACAACAACAACAACAACAACAACAACAACAACAACAACAACAACAACAACAACAACAACAACAACAACAACAACAACAACAACAACAACAACAACAACAACAACAACAACAACAACAACAACAACAACAACAACAACAACAACAACAACAACAACAACAACAACAACAACAACAACAACAACAACAACAACAACAACAACAACAACAACAACAACAACAACAACAACAACAACAACAACAACAACAACAACAACAACAACAACAACAACAACAACAACAACAACAACAACAACAACAACAACAACAACAACAACAACAACAACAACAACAACAACAACAACAACAACAACAACAACAACAACAACAACAACAACAACAACAACAACAACAACAACAACAACAACAACAACAACAACAACAACAACAACAACAACAACAACAACAACAACAACAACAACAACAACAACAACAACAACAACAACAACAACAACAACAACAACAACAACAACAACAACAACAACAACTTTACCTTTAACTTCACTCTCCAATTTTCAAGCAAATATAACATTTCCTTAACAGATTATTTTCAGAATCCTCTGTTGATTTATATTCGTAAATATTAGTACTTGGCTATTTAGGGACATCTATATAGAATACCTATCAAACGACGACACAGTGACCCGCTTCGATCCTTTGCAGTCATAAATTAAATATATGCTTGTAGATTGGAATTTTCTAAAAACCACTTTCATTCGTTCTCACAATCTACACCTTTTTTATTTACAAACAATCCAACATTCCTTTACCTTTAACTTCACTCTTTACACCTTTACCTTTACCTTTACCCAATTTTCTAACAAACAAAACATTTCCTTAACACTTTATTTTCACAATCCTCTTTTCATTTATCTGTAGATTTTAATACTCGACTTCACGACATGGTGTCCCGTGTCGATCCCTTATACAAACAACCATAAACAAATTACATTGGGTTTTATCACTCACTAATAAAATCATTTATTTATTCACACTTTCTATTCCTCCTACATTTACCTTTTTTCAAATTTTCAAATATTCTAACGTTTAACGGATCGGTCCCAAGTGCACCTATTCCTACTCACCACCTTTCAGTCTGTGCCACTTTTTTAGCATTCCCCACAAGTAAAACTAAAGTTAGCAATTCACCATGCCATTTTACCATACCTTTTCCTATCTTTCATGCTTACAAAAGTTACTCAAAGTACTCAAAGTTTTAAAGTTCAACATAACACACATTGAACAAAAATCATTTAAAAAAACCAATCCCGTATATTTGGCACATAGGCTATGTAAGTCATTCCTTAGCTTAAGTCAACGAATCAGCGGCTGAGGTTTTGCCGCGAAAGAGGAGTTTCGTCGAATTGTTTCTGAAGGTTTTAGGCAAGGTGACAAACTGTTATGCGATTTCTTCAACATCATACTTGAAAGATTGTAAGAAACTCAAACGTCAACACCAGAGGAACAATCTTTCAAAAGTCTGTACAATTACTCGCCTACGCAGACGATATTGACGTAATGGGAAGAAAAAAGCGTGATGTCACAGGTGCTTTTGCAAGTATTGAAACAGAAGCGGCAAAAATGAGTTGGATGGTCAATGAGGGCAAAACGAAGTATATGTTGTCATCAAACAAGGACACTGAACATCGACGAATTGGACAGAACGTCACAACAGACAGACATAACTTCGAGGTAGTACAGGACTTCGTCTACCTAGGATCCGCTATAGACACGGAAAACAATATCAGTGCGGAGATCAAATAACTCTTCCCAACCGTTGTTTCTTTGGGTTAAGAAGGCAATTGAGAAACAAACCCCTCTCCAGAAAAATCAAGGTAATCCTTAATCATCCCAGTCCTGCTTTATTGCGCGGAAGCATGGACCTTATCGAATGCGGGATAAAGTGCATGCTTCCGCGCCCGTAAAGCCGTAAATCCTTGGTCGTTTCGAAAGAAAAATTCTGCGAATGATCTTTGGTCCCGTATGCGAAGACAATGTGTGGAGAAGAAGATACAACAACGAGCTGTACCGCGACATGGGCATAGCCAGAAAAGTACGCATCATGAGACTACGATGGTTGGCACATGTATATGTATGTCGAAATAAGAGTTCACTTATTTTAAACTAGTTTCCGTTCTTAGTAATTCTACCATTAGTCCCGAAAAGGTAATCGAACAATATAAATTTTTTGGTTTGAAATGGGTAACATTAAAAATAGTTTGAATGAATACCTATTTTCCGACTTATATGAATTTGTTGCAAAAATATGAACCTTGCCTCATAGCAGTGCCTGCGCTGAGAGGTTTTTTTCCAAGATAACTTTGATGAAAAGTAAACTCACCAACAGATTAGAAACTGAAACTTGCGAAAATATGTTGGATTCCTTAAATTTAGTAAGCAAATGTGACACAGCAGAATGGAGTCCTGATGAGCTTCTTATAAAAAAATATAGAGAAACAACCATCACAAGAAAGTAAAGTGTAATACGAATTCTTTTTAATAAATTATTATTTATCTCTTTTTTATTATTTACTCAAACTTTTATTTATTTATCTGTGTTGAGTTATCAATAAAAAATGAGCTGTTAAGTTTTTAGTTTTTATCTTACGTTGCAATAAACCTTAAAATGATTGTTAAGGTTATGTGTTTTCTTCAATTCCTATGAATTTGTTGAGATGTTTGAAATTTTTTCATACATTATATGGTGTTGTTTCGTTTTTAATTTGAAGTGCCACCTTTTTTTCTCGAGTGCCACCTTTTTTGCTACTTTTCCAAAATATCCAACGGTAACGCTGTTTCCAATTATATGACGATCACGACGGAAAACGAAAAACTCCGAAGTAGTAATTACCTCTTCATTTGAAATTTCATTGTACAGCCAGGTCTCCACGAAAGCAAACACATCGTACTCAGACGAATCAACAAAAACGGAGAAGGTTTGAAGTTTCCCTCTTATCCCTCCCATGTTTTGATAGTACAATGAAATTTTGGATTTTCTGATAACTACTGTTTTCCTCTATCCCAGGCACAGACATCGATACAATTCGATCGTTTTTTGCATCTCTTGGTATGAACTCTCTCACAACTACATTCAATGGCCAGTTAGCTTCATTTAATGCAGATTTATAAATGTTCGAAGGGATACCAACTTTTAAATTGACGAATTTAAGCACTTGAGCAGAACCCTTTTTAATGAGTTTGAAGCATTTAACAGTCGAGTCCTCGACACCAAGCTTTTTAGGTACATACTTAGTAATGGATTCCTCAGAAGTTGTAGGAGCAAATTTTGAAATGTGTACCTATTTGCGAGTTACAACAACGTCAAAACAATTCGCAACATCGTTACCACACACCCGCAGATCTCGCCTTTGTTGTTTACGTTGTATAAGGTTGCTAACTGGTAGCTGGTAGTACAATAGACCGGTATTTAGGTCTGAGTGCTCCAGCTGGTATTTAAAATACCTCCAACAGAAACAAAAAGAATAGCAGGCATTATGTTGGCAATTTCTTCCGGGATATTGTTCTTCAAATCTTGTTGGGTCCTTGGTCGGTTTATAGGAGCACGGGATTTCAAAAAAATTCAAAGAAAAAAAACACAAGGGGCCAAAGCGGGGAGCAGGCTCGCTGGGTTGCGATCACAGAACAACCGCTCAAAAAGGAGGCCTCAACGGCAAACGCACGCTACACACTGTTCCAACGCATGATGGCGACTGAACTGTGTCAGTCCAAAATTTTACAGACCCGCCTCTTGAACGAATCCACTGGCGCTCCGCTGCTATTTCAAACGACTAAATGGCGCGCAATTTAAAAAAGGAAGTTATGCTGCCGAACCCTGTACAATTACAAGATTTGAAAATGGGGGAAAATAGCCCAAATAAAGCATCACGTCATATGAACAATAAATTATTTCAAGTTCAATTTATGGAAAATATGGTGCCCATAGCGTAATGACATGTCTGTCTGTTACGCAGTGGCTTCCAGATTCAAGTCCCAGAAACATCAAAGTAAAAGAAAATGATTTTCACGACCATCATCTTTTGCGTGGAATAGGCAAGTGCCGCGACTGCAAAAAGTTTTTTTTATGAAAAAGTTTTTTAACTAAAAATTGTAGGTCATATTAAGCGTTTTGCCCCAACGGTTTACATTATTTTGTTGCGCTACCTAATTTAATTGTTTTATTATTAATTATTTATGCTATTCCGAAAAAGCTATTCCCAGCATTACTTTCCTGGCGAAATTCACATTACAAGAGCCCCTGCCCAGGTGCTCAGAAAATCACCTGATTTTCGTTCTTCCGGTTTTAAAATTTTTAAATTAAGCCATTACAGCTAGTGGTGTTGTAAGTGGATGGACGGACATATAGGTGTTCCAAGTTGTGATCCTTGCATGGCCAGTTGAATGTGGTAGTGCAGATTTCAACCACACTATTATTAATGTACAGCACAGCCATATGCAACACTTAAAGCGGATTCATTAGTTGGTTCTTGCAACGTACCTTCTTGCACCAGCAACCATGAGTGTATAATGAAATGCACGAAGCTGGGCAAAAGTGTCCTAGATGAACCTGTACCACTTTGTTAAAAGCGTTCTAACTGCAGCCCGGCGGGTTGAGATTAAGCATTTCTTTTTTGTTGTCAGTAATTTTCCTTATTTTTTTTTTTTTAATTTCTTATGGAAACTTTTCGTTTTGTCTGCGCTGCGGTTAAGTCTTTGGTGGCAATTTCGCACTGCTATTGCATATTTTGTTACAGTAGATTTTTTTCTCGTCTTTTTTTTATCCACCCTTTCGTATAGTCCTTTGAGCAATTCTTCATCTCTAAAGAACTTTTCTCTATTTAAGTGGGTGGTGGAGGCAGGCTGCCGCTCGACAAGACTGTGGGGACAATGAGAAAGGACTTCTGCGGTCGTTTTAAGAGCAGAATATAAGGCAAAATGAGACTATTGAATTATTTTTTTTTTTTTTTACAACTCACAATGCTTAATGCCCGTGCCCCGATGGGGCGTTAAAAAACACTTGAATTTTTCGTTAGTTTCAGCAGCTTGTAATAGAGTTTAAGTATGTGGCAGGAGAATGGCGTGCACCAAGCAGTATAAGCACCATGTGTGAGGATAGTTTTGTAAATTATTCAATTTAATCTTAGTGCAAGTCTGAAAGCGTATACTTAATTGTGGTTTATACCGTTAACGTCAGTATACTTGTACATACGTTGGGGTTTCCTTGAGCTAAATATTTTGGAGCAACATTTTCAAGTATACTTTTTATTAAAAAGGAAGTTTTTTTTTTGTTGTATTCAAAGTTAGGAGGTTAGCAAAGTCGTGCAGATGTTAGGGCACAATTAAACTGTTGACCTCAAAATATTTTGAAAATATTTTGTCTCAATGTTGTACCCATTTATGCCTTACAAGATAAGAGGGAGGATATTTCTTTGTAAATAAGCGGAAGGACTAGTTTTGAAATTATGGTTTGGGTAAAATGATGTAGGTAAGGTTTTTGAAGGCACTAAGTTGCTGCCGACTTCATAAAATAGTCTTTTCTTTTTTTTTTGTGAAAAGTTTAAAAGTTTTGTAGAAATTATCAACAACATTATTTCGGTAGACGGCATTAGAACTTAGCCGTTGGATGTTCGCTGTTATACCTTTAATTGATAAGGTATCTCTCACGTCTCTGAGTGAGCCTAGCATCTATTGAAAAATTTCCCTCACATTTTTTGTTAAGTACGATGAGATATTGCCTCTTTCAATATAAAGTCCATGATCCTTTCATATGCATTGTAAATATTATGGCTGTTTTTTTTGTAGTGTCCCCTTTTAGGATGGTGGGGCATGCAATATTAGGGAAGTTTCTGTATACCCCTTAACCAAATATGACTCGCCAAATTAGTAAGTGCGAGTGTTGACAAAAGGACGGAGAAAAACAGAGCCGCACTACAATGGTCTGCGAGTAATGACTGACTGCCCAAAGCTTAGTACAATGCCAGACCTAATGGGGAATGATAACGCGAATGAATACGACCTAAAATAAACAATAATGGACTCCAGCAGTAAAAAGCAGAGACTACTAAAAGTTCCAAAATATTTGGTTTAATCATCTTTCAGGGTCTTTCAATACTATGACTAGGATAGACGGTAGCTCCCAAGCTCCCGCGACACGAATTAACTATTTTTTAATGCCTCAGGAGATCCCGAAAGGAACTGGCTTTCCAGGCGTGGTCTCAAGCTCCTGTAGCAAGGTTCTGACAGCGACTTATCCATTCCTTCATGTCCAAGGCACATCGAGAGTACATGGTTTTCCAGGGGTACGTAAAGCTAACACGCAACAACGTTAAAATTTTCCGATTCCGAAACAGTCAATAGCTTTGGATAATAATATCGATTTAAACGTTGACCACCCTAGCCCCTAGCAAAAGGACAAGGACCGCTGGATTTGTATTTGGAATGTAAGATGAAGATCCCTTTAGGAACTAAGTGCAGCCGGAAAATGTGTGTAACGCTTAGACTGCTGCAAGACAGATTCAATCGTTTTCCAGGAACTGCAATGAAATGGGCCGCGCATAAATAAGATAAAAAATTGCGACGCGTACTATGGCGACGGGATTGGTCGTTAAAGGCAGACTCAGTCGGTTGTAAGTCAAATTGAGCTAGTGAGCGCATAATGACCATCCGCATCAGTGCCTATTTCACAGAATTCTTAAAAAGATTGTGAAAAACTTAATAGACAAAACCAGCGGCATAATTTGTGCCTACAATTACATACTTCATTACACAGACAATATTGACGCGATAAGGTGGAAGAAGTAGGAGTAAATGGTTAAGGAGGGCAAAACAAAGTATATGCTGTCATCAATCAAGGACAGAGAACATTGGGGAATTGGATAAAACGACGTAATACAGACAGACAAACCTTCGATTTAGTATACTAGATCTGGGGGTCAATTCCCGATCTGTGAAGCTGTGAAGTGAATAAAAAATATATCATTTCAGTTTTCACAAACTTTTTTCTTTTTATCACTTCACGAACCCATTCTAAGCGATTCCCGATCTCAAAATGAAAAGTAGTTCTCAAACTGTGTTCTAAAAAGTACTAAAACGGTTTTAATGTCATTTTCCAGTTTTATTTTGTGTTTTTTATAGGTTTTTTAAATTTTTCGCGAGTAATTGCACTTTATTTCATTATACTTTTTGAACATTTTGAAGGCTCGCTCCGCGCTTGAGTTTTGCTGCCATTTTTCAAGGGTACAGCGAGATTCATACAGACACCAAAAATAGTATCAGTAGCCAATTGCTGCTACTTTGAGTAAAGAAGATGAAAGATAAATGGAAATGGTCATTCCATCGTGTTAACACCCGCAATGCACACTTTTCGACTCATAAAATTGTTAATCCTTATGCTAAAATCTACAAATCTTACAATTAAAATGTAACAACTAACGTAAAGAATAAGACATTTGAATCCCTAAATATTATTTATAAATTCATTAATTTTAACTTTATGTGAAAGGGTGGATGGGCGATGTACTATTCGGGTAGGCTCTGACTGGTGCCAACTTGGCGGCGCCCAGATGCTGCAACTTATAGTACTCGTCAATTGTGCTTACTATACCTCCAAGCGGTATCCACTGGGACCTGGGATGCTCCGTCCAGAGCTGACCTGCTAAACTAGTAAGTGCGAGTGTTGACAAAGGAATCCGGAACAAAAGAATTGTGATCGATCAACACTATAATTGCTCTGCGAACTATGACTGACTGCACGAATCTCAGTAGTCTACGAGAGCTTTCGCGTAAGTGTCCCAGCGGATGAATTCAAATGACAGAATCAACGGTGGACTTCAGCAGTCAAAAAAGCAGAAAACCCTGAAGGAGCTACTCCAACATATTTGGTTTAAAGGTCTTTCAGGGTCTTTCAATACTAGGACAGGGTATTGAAGTAGAGATGGTGACGGATGAGCTCCTGGTGAGCCAACGGCAGCACTCACACCCCTGCAGCAGGGTACTGACACTGGATATTCCAGCCCTTTATGTCCCACGTAAAAAAATATTAGTTCCGAAACGGATAATAATCAACCTCAGATAACGATAATGATTTCAAAGTTGACGACCCAAGCAAACGAAAAAAGGACAATGACCTCCGGATCTGCATGTGGAACGTAAGATCTCTTAACGGACTACGTGCAGCTGGAGAATTAGCGGACGCCCTGGACTGCTGTAAAGCAGACATAACCGCCATCCAAGAAGTGCGATGGAGTGGACCGGGCATAAAGAAGATGAAAAACTGTGACATCTACTATGGTGACTGCTACAGGCAACAGAAACAGCGCATATTTGGGTGCGGATTTGTCGTTAGAGGAAGACTCAGGGATAAGGTGATCAGCCAAAATCAAGTCAATGAGCGTAAAATGACCATCCGCATCAGGGCTAAATTCGCCAACATTAGCCTTTGATGCGCCCACCCCCCCACAGAAGAGAAAGCCGACGATTCCAAAGACTGTTTCTACGAGCTCCTCGAAGAAACGTATGAGAAAGTCGTTCTTGGCGATTTTAACGCAAAGCTAGGGAAGGAGGACATCTTTGGAAACACAATCGGTAAGCATAGCCTCCACGACAAAACCTCCGAAAACGGACTGAGGCTAATCGATTTTTCTGCTGGGCTAAATCTTGTTGTAAGCAAGGTTGCGAGTTTGTGAATTAAGAAATCCTTAAGTCATAAGTCAGCAAGTGACTTGTGAATTAAAAAAAAATTAATTCATAAGTCAGTAAGTGACTTGTGAATTAGATAAATCATAAGTCATAAGTTACCAAGTGACTTATGAATTAAATTTTTCATAATTCACAAGCTACCAAGTGACTTATAAATTAGATGAACCGCAAGTCATAAGTTACCAAGTGACTTATGAATTAAATTTTTCATAATTCACAAGCTACCAAATGACTTATGAATTAAAAAAAAAAAATCTTAAGCTGGTAAGTGAATTAAGAATTCAATAGAATTATATTCACATTGTAGCAAGTGACTTACGGATGAGGAAAGTACAATTCATCTGGTATTAAGTGACTTATGAATTAAAAACCTTATGGTGACTTTGTGGAGACGTAAATCCGGAGATCCAGACACTACCTACACACTCCCATACACATGCCCATACACATACACATACACATACACACACTCACACACACACACACACACACACACACACACACACACACACACACACACACACACACACACACACACACACACACACACACACACACACACACACACACACACACACACACACACACACACACACACACACACACACACACACACACACACACACACACACACACACACACACACACACACACACACACACACACACACACACACACACACACACACACACACACACACACACACACACACACACACACACACACACACACACACACACACACACACACACACACACACACACACACACACACACACACACACACACACACACACACACACACACACACACACACACACACACACACACACACACACACACACACACACACACACACACACACACACACACACACACACACACACACACACACACACACACACACACACACACACACACACACACACACACACACACACACACACACACACACACACACACACACACACACACACACACACACACACACACACACACACACACACACACACACACACACACACACACACAACACAACACAACACACACATTTGGTGTGTATTTAATTCAGGGTTGCAAAGTCTTAAGCCACTTTTATCTTAACTCTTGACTTTAATTCATAAGTCAGTAAGTGACTTGTGAATTATGAAAAATTTAATTCATAAGTCACTTGGTAACTTATGACTTGCGGTTCATCTAATTCATAAGTCATTTGGTAGCTTGTGAATTATGAAAAATTTAATTCATAAGTCACTTGGTAACTTATGACTTGCGGTTCATCTAATTCATAAGTCATTTGGTAGCTTGTGAATTATGAAAAATTTAATTTATAAGTCACTTGGTAACTTATGACTTGTGGTTCATCTAATTCATAAGTCACTTGGTAGCTTGTGAATTATGAAAAATTTAATTCATAAGTCACTTGGTAACTTATGACTTGCGATTCATCTAATTCATAAGTCACTTGGTAACTTATGACTTATGATTTATCTAATTCACAAGTCACTTACTGACTTATGAATTAATTTTTTTTTAATTCACAAGTCACTTACTGACTTATGAATTAAAGTCAAGAGTTAAGATAAAAGTGATTTAAGACTTTGCAACCCTGCCACCACCACACTATTTATGTAACAGAGATAATATTGTTTGTATACAATGTTGCATAGATAATATTATCTCTTCTTCATTATCAAGCAAGATGATTGTATGCTTTGTTTTCCTTGAACAAAAATGAGGAATACGACTGTATGATGAGTGGATCGGCAGTCTTATAGTAACTACATAGTAGCCTTAAGCTCCTTTTAAGATTAATGTAAAATATTTGAAAATAAAGGACATAGTTCCAAAAAATATTCTTTTAATTTTAAAAGTACAAAACAAATGTTTTAATTCGCGACGTGCATAAAGTGGCAACATCAATAGCCGATTGCGTAGAAAATTTTATCGTTAATGAAAAGAAGCAACATGAGAAGCGCTCGTTTAAAGAAATTGAGAGGTGCCATGACAGGAACGAGATTCGGAAGTTTTACGAAAAGGTAAAAAGATCCTGCCAGGGTGGCAAGCCCCGAACTCAAGCTTGTAAAGACCAGCAGGGAAACATAGTTATAGAGTCACAGTCGCTACTGAGGATCTGGAAAGATCATTTCTGCAGACTGCTTAACGGCGATGAGGACACAAATTCCGCTGTCAGGCAGATTGTCCCATTCAGCTTGGACGATGATCAAGAATGCCATCCTCCCGACCTAGAGGAAGTAAAGCTTGCCATATGCAAACTTAAATCAAATAAGACTGCAGGTGCCGACGGCCTTGATGCCGAACTCTTCTAGGCGGCTGGAGACCAGTTGGAAAGGAGCATGCACCAGCTGATCTGCATGATATGGTCGGAAGAAAACATGCCCGATGAATGGACCCTCAGTATGGTATGCCCGATCCAATTACAGAGGGATAAGCCTCCTTAACGTCGCTTATAAGATCTTGTCTGCTGTAATGTGTGAACGTCTGAAACCCCACGTCAACAACTTGATAGGACCTTATCAATGTGGTTTTAGACCAGAGAAGTTCACAATAGACCAAATTTTCACATTACGGCAGATCTTGGAAAAAACCCGAGAACATAATATCGATATTCACCACCTCTTTATCGATTTCAAAGCCGCGTATGACAGCATTTACAGAGACGAGCTGTACAGAGCTATGTCTAGTTTCGGCATCCCTGCAAAACTCGTACGACTATGCAGGATGACTTTGGAGAACTCACGCTGCTCCGTCAAGGTCGGTAAAGAACTCACCGAGACCTTTGATGTCGAAAAAGGTTTTAGGCAAGGGGACAAACTGTCATGCGATTTCTTCAACATCATACTTGAACAGATTGTAAGAAACTCAAACGTCAACACCAGAGGAACAATCTTTCAAAAGTCTGTGCAATTACTCGCCTATGCAGACGATATTGACGTAATGGGAATAAAAAAGCGTGATGTCGTAGGTGCTTTTGCGAGTATTGGAACAAAAGCGGCAAAAATGGGTTTGATGGTTAATAAGGGCAAAACGAAGTATATGCTGTCATCAAACAGGGACACAGAACATCGACGAATTGGACAAATCGTCACAATAGACAGACATAACTTCGAGGTAGTACAGGACTTCGTCTACCTAGGATCCGCTGTAGACACGGACAACAACATCAGTGTGGAGATCAAACGGAGAATAACTCTTGCCAACCGTTGCTTCTTTGGGTTAAGAAGGCAATTGAGAAACAAAACCCTCTCTAGAAAAACCAAGGTGACTTTGTAAAAGACCTTGATCATCCCAGTCCTGCTTTACGGCGCGGCAGCATGACTTTATCGAAAGCGGATGAGGAAACCCTTGGTCGTTTCGAAAGAAAAATTCTCCGAATGATCTTTGGTCCCGTATGCAAAGACAATGTGTGGAGAAGAAGATACAACAACGAGCTGTATGAGCTGTACCGCGACATGGGCATAGCCAGAAGAGTATACGCATCACGAGGCTACGATGGTTGGGTCATGTTGAGCGGATGGACCCAAACGCTCCGGCTCGTCGGGTGTTCGAAAGCACATTGCAGGGAAATCGCGGAAGGGGAAGACCTCGTCTTAGGTGGCGCAATCAAGTGGATGAAGACCTCAACCGACTTGGAGTGCGAAACTGGAGAGAGCTCGCCCGAAATCGAAGTCGTTATAGAAGGATGTTGGTTGAGGCCCAGGTTCACCCCGAACTGTAATGCATATCTTCCTAAGTAAATAAGTAAGAAGGGTGAACACACATAACATCAGAAACTATTGAATGACCCAAAACATCTCTAGAAATACCATAAGGTAACCCTATATATGATTTTTGGAGTTGAGGTCAATCGATCTCCTGATCCTCCATGTCCTTATGACTTTTTTGTTTAAAACCTTGTAAGACTTTGTGCTTTGATCATTCCAGTCCTGCTAAGCACGAACATTTTTTTACAGCTTATGAGGAAGAGGATAGTTGAGTCCTGCGCAAACCAGCGCGATTTGTGCGTGCGATGCGATTGCGTTAAGTCAAACCTCCATAAGATTACATGTATTTCATTTTGACAGAAATTGCATCGCACGACGTTATCGCGCTGGTTTGCGCAAGGCTTTAGTCGTTTTAAAAGAAAAATACTTCGAATGATGGTCGATTGGTCCCTCATGTGAAGACGATATGTGGAGAAGAAGATTCAACAATGAGCTGTACCTTGACTCTGTCAAAGTTTGAAGAGCACGCATCGCGATGGCTGGGAAATGAAGAGCTGATGGGCACACACGTTTGAATACCATTCGTTTTCGAAAGTTTATTGCGGGGAGATCACGGAAGACGAAAACCACAGTGTGCAAAACTATAGAACAGTAGCCTGAAATTATTGTCAAAAGTTGTTTGTTGAGTCCCAGGTTAATACCGTAAATTCATTGTTGCCTGTAGACTTTTTCTGTCCAGCTTGTCCTGCCTGAATCTGACACATCCGAAATGTTTATGAATGAAATGTAAAAAAAGAATGTTTTGGCTCATTTATAATTCAGAGTAAATTAAATGTTATTTTAAGAAGAACACATAGGCATAGGCATAACCTTGAGCTAAACAATGAGTGAGTACTCAATCTGAAATTATATAATTATTCAAAACTAGTGAAATTTATACGCTCATAGTCGAAAAATGATTATAAATACCAACTTTCTGCTTTTCAAGTCCTTAAAGTTCGGCGGACTCTAAGATTCGATGATAGCACTTGTTGTGTTATTGCAGACGAATTTGAGTAATGCCAATTTCAGCAATGTCAAAAGCCATTTTTTTAAACGCCTGATTTTCAATCTGGCAACTTTTGGAGTAGGTTTTTATAGAAAGCTGTCACCCAATTTGGTTTGCAATTTCATCATGAAAGAATTTAAGTCGCATCGAAAATCTGCGGATGGCGATTTTAACGTAATGTGAGTTGCCTTCAAGATCGTGCTACTATCGTGCTAACACTACTGGACTATCTTTTGTGTGGTTATGTGAAGCCGACTTTCTACGATCAGCCAGAGACGATTGACACCTTGGAAGAGAATATTCGGCGCTTTATTGCTGATAAACGGCCAATAATCTGCGAAAATAAGTCGTATATTGGGCTTTTCGGCTAGAACTTATAAGAGCCATCCGGCCGCCTACTTTCCAAAACAACTTATCTTTGCAATGAAGATTCTAGGTCATAACATCAAATTATATACGTTTTACTACTTCCTGAAAAACACCCTTTTATTTGGAAAACAGATAACAGTTTTTTCTTCTATTCCCTGCTTTATTTTCTCACTGCCAAGTGTGCCTTTGTCCCGATCTTGGATCTATTCGGCTCAGTTTTCACATTTTCAACAACAGCCTCAGACTTTATAGCCCTGCCAAAGGCATTTTTTTCCAAAGTCAGAATACACATTAAGAATGATGAATATGATCCGATTAATAGTATTCTGTGAGCTAGTGAACTATAGACCAAGGATAGACAATTGGAAAACAGCATAATTCCATCCTCATAGTGCCATTCCCAGAAACCTTATATCTTGAAAGGCACTCATTCAACCTGAATGATTCGACTTACAATTATTACTCCCAGACCTTCCTATAAGATAAACTCTTCGTTACAAGAAAATATAAAAATGTCCTTATTCCTTTCGCATCATTCCGCTCAGTATATAAAAGTTATTAAAACTCAAATTGAACTATACTACGCTTAGTTATTACACAAGTTTGTTTTGCTGATGTAATTGCCAGCATTTAGTAAACGACCCCATTAAAAGTTCATTACGCAATATTATAGGGAGTAGGGCGGCCAGAACCAGAACAATTTCATTACCAGTCATCTTGAGCTGTTTCATAAAAAACTTTCTTCTTGTGCAATTATATTAAAAGTGCTAATAACGTGAATTTAATTCGTATTCGAAAAATTGTGCGCGTCACGTTTCTCACGTCTCTTACGTCTCGTTGGCGTCGTTCTCTGCAAACACATCGCCCTTCTGAAAGAAGTTCATTCCGCCAGCCACAAAACTTATCCTGACACTCCCATTGAAATTCACAAAAATAAAAAAAAGGCAAAACTTTAAAAAATAAAATAAAAAAAAAACAACTTAACTTTCAACTCACAATCATGTCGCAAGCTGAGTCTTCATTTTGGTGTAATTGCTTTCGTTGCGTGTGGATAGCAGCAGTTCATCAGAATTCAGGATAATCTAACTTGTTCTTCTTTTCGCTTTTTTGAATAGACATCGAAATAAGAAACAAAACAAAAAGAAAAGGAATGCGGAAAGAGGGTAAAACTTTTGGGTTTTCTCTATTTTTGAACTTTTTTTTTTGCTGTTCCTCACTAACGTCGCGTCGCGTCGGTCGGCGTCATGTACAAGTAACGGTGTATACATTTAGAATGCGTAGTATTCTTTCAGCTCATACACTGATGTAAAATAAACTCATCAAACAACAAAATTTCTTGAAATTGCATGTATTTTGCAGGATGTGTATTGTGTACCTACATATACCTACTTCTTTGCATACAATAAGATACCCAAATACATTCATACATAAAACCACCGCGCCGCCGGAAGCAAGTGGTGGTGACTTATTCCTTGTTTGTCGCTTTTAAACTTTCAGCCTCGTTATCACAGCTGTCTCACCCAATGTGGTTGTCACTGTTATGTTGAAACTCAAGGAAGATAAACTTGGCCTCAACAATGGCATTCACACTTTAATCTACGCGATGACAACATGCAACGATGTGGTGGCAATATTTACTTTTGGCGTCATCTTGGGTGTTATCTTCAATCCGGGTAGGTGCAATCATTGAATTTATTAAAATTTGATTATGATGCTAACAGTGTTGTTTGTTTCTATTAATTTCAATCACGCAGGTAACTTTTCGGATCAGATATTGCAAGGACCTGTTGGTATTGTTGTTGGTGTGGTTTATGGCTACCTCCTAGGACTGATTATGGTTTACTTTCCATCCAAGAATTCGGTAAGTTCAATCAAACTATTTCATAATGAAGACAATAGGTTCTTCAATTCCTTGCTTTAAAGAGAATGAGCCAATAGAGGAAGGATAGGGTGTTTGGCTACTGGTATTAAACTTTAGCTGTAATTGATTTCATAAGGCTGCTATTATTGCAAACCAAAATGAAAATTGGTACTGTTTTAAAGGGTGCGCAAAACTATTTCTGGTTCATGTTGGGTATTTCAAAAACTTAACAGCCCTAAGTCAATATCGGATTTACCTTGGGACAGGATTTCAAGATCGTTTTCGCTTCTTGCGGGCAACTGTCTGGAATACCAGTAAGACTTAGTCTAGTTGAGACTAAAAATATGATGTTAAAAATGTCGGTAGACAGAATTCTTTTGATTTTGTGGAAGCGAACTTTGAACCTTTATCCCTTTTGACAAACGTCGGAACACCGATGCCTTGAGCCAGAGCTACAATTGCAAAGTGATAGATTTCTGAGCAGATGCCGCTGATGGTCTAAAATCGGAGAAACTGGAGTTGCTATAGATGGCTGTTGCGTAATCCTGACTATAAATGATTTGAGGACTCCCAGCGTATACATCTGGGTCCAATTGGGTCCAGAAAAAACGCCCAATAGGGAAATCCCAATTGAGCCCCAATGTTCTAATACATAATATGTTGACATTTGATCTAAGGTCTGTTAACACTGTGTCACCTACTCATTATTCTGGTGGTGATGCTACACTTTTAGATTTCTTTCTGGTTAGTGGCATAAGGATCAGCTTTCTGCCCTTGCTTTTTCTAGGCACGACTTAATCTTTTTAACATATACTTTTAGATTTGATTGCACTCCTTCCCAGCGAATATCATATCGTAATTTTCTTGGCATTAACCATCTACGTTTGGAAGAGCATGCATGTAGGATTAATTGGGACCAAATTTTTTACTTGCAGTCCTCAAATGAGCAGCTAGAGTTCTTGACTCAGAATATAAATAGCCTTTTTGATACTCATGTCCCAATTAAGACCATTACTCTAATACAAAACTTGGATTACTCCCAATATAAGGCTCTTAATACAACAACGAGACACTGCTTACAACATCTGGAAGCGTTTCCGGTTGCCAGAGTTGCGACGAGCTTTTTGTTCACTGCGCAATAGAGTAGTAGCAGAAATACGTAAAGAAAAATCGAAACTTTTATCTCCTCAGCTTAGTCCTTCCCTTAGTGGACCACAATTGTGGAAAAATTTAAATAGAGTTGGTATTGTCAAGTCAAGAAATAGGATAGCAACCGACGACGTTGATCCCAACAGCCTCATTAAAAATTTTGTTTCTCAGCCATCAGCACTTGCTCCGTCTTCGAATACCTCGAATCCTTTTTCATTCCCAGATCAGTTTGGCCGAATTGATTTTGGTTTTCGTGCAGCAGATTGTGCTTTCAATTAAATCAAATGCTGTCGGGTTAGATGATGTTCACCCTAAGTTTTTGTGTATGATTCTGCCAATAGTACTGCCTTAACATTTGTATTTAATAATATCTTGATGTCAGGAGTCTATCCGAACCTGTGGAAGATTGCCAAAGTCATACCAATTCCCAAAAATGCCAAAGGTGTGACATTTCGTCCTATCTCTGTGTTACCATTTCTGTCGAAAGTCTTTGAACAAATCCTTCAGAAACAAATCAATAATCATCTTACAACTAACTCGATGCTAACGCCGAAGCAATCTGGTTTTCGGAAAAAACACAGTTGTATTACAGCGCTCCTTAACGTTACTGAAGACATTCGACATGCATTAGATAAAGATGAGATAACGTTCTTGGTTCTGCTCGATTTCTCAAATTCTTTCGACTCTGTTAACCATGATATCTTATGTAATAAGCTTATAGTGGAGGACCGTTAGCTTTTTACCTAGGAATCCAGGGCCAGTCCATGGCTTTTCATGAAAATTTCGGAAATGTGTTTTGAATGGCGTATAGAAAAATGTTAAAAAAAAAATTTCGCCGCTCTCAATTTTTTAATTATTTTTTAAATTAATTATTAATTTTTAGAATTTATTTTTATTTATTTAGGGTGTTTCAGATACGGTTTTCCAAAGGCTCAGGATGGATAAATTTGGTCAAGACAAAATAAAAATTGTATGGGAAGGGGGTCTATATCCTTCTGTGTAGGCGAGAGGGGCAATTTTATATGAAATTTACTTCATTTCTTAAAAAATTATTAAAAATCAACTAAGCCACTTACTTTCTCATTCTTCAGTGTTTTTGAAAGCTATTTCCTTGTTCTTTAATAAAAATTTTAATTTGAGTTTTCTTAATGAACAGTTTTTGAGAAATCAAGCCTCAAAGTCAAAATTTTGAAAAAAGAAAATATTTTTTTCCTAATTAATTTTTTTTTACATAATTTTGCCCCATTAAGGGCCATTTTTCTTTTCATATTCAATGCTTTTATTAATTTTTATTCAAAAGCATAAAACCGAACAAAAAAATTTTTCCTGGTTTAAGAAAAATTTAAAAAAAAAAACGAAAGGTACTTTTTTCCACAAAACAAAATGTCGTTAATTTCCCGCTAATTGAACTTTTTTCCTGGGAGTGATATATGAAATGTGTCTCAAATAGCATCGCATTTTAAATAATGAGTGGAAATAAATGGAGTAGGTTCGTGTTACACCGCATTTTTTTAGAAATCTCTCAAATCATTTGACAGAAACGAATGCTTTTTAGTAGCTTTTCAAGTATGAAAACAGTATGAGTCAAAAAATATGCGGTGTTACACCGCATTTTTTAAAAATCTCTCAAGTCATTTAACAGAAAAAAATGCTTTTTGTAGCTTTAGCTGTAGGCCATCTAGCGCTGTTTAGAAAAACAATGAAGTAGCTTTTCGTTATCATTTGGTTACAGAACCAAATTCGCTATGGCCATCTAGAGTTGTATAGAAACATGAAAGAAATAAGAAAATAGCTTTTCACTATAACCAATCAGAAAGATTAAAGTGATGCCAGATAGTAGCTATTTTCTGCTACTTTGTTATTTTTTTAAGAATTTTTTAAAACTCGAAGGAAGTTACTTATATCTTCGTAACTTTCTTCTGTGCTTTAAGCAAAAAAGAATTTTAAGCCACTCCTTAAATTAAACCACTCTCCTTCGCTACGCTCTTGATAAATATTTTGCCGATTCAACTTTTTAGCGGAGCTCGGCATAGGCTGACGCTTACACCTTGGTATAACTTTCGTAACTTTGATGTCTTGGGTTTTAATTTTGCTGAAAAGGTAAAAAATCTATGACTTGCAGTTCCTGCATAAAAGAATATCTAACTTTGAATATGTTTCGTTCTTTCTGCTTTAAAAGCGTTATTGCTGTTTGTCCTATTCTGTGGACGTTGTTATGTAGGATTTCTATGGTTGTGTTCCCTACGGTTGAGTATTATCTTAGCTCTCCAGCCGATTATATTGCCGAGCACTGTTAAGTGCACGATTCACGTATTATCTGAGCTCGCCAGCAGATTGAAGTTAAAACCAAACGTTTGATGTCTATTTTAAAACTTGACTTTATTTTACAAAATGCAGCTCTTTATATACTGCTTTCAATTCTACTCAATATAATACCAAATACAAAATGTGACTCAATTGAACTCATTTGCACTTTGGTTCTCAATTTCTCACTCGCATAGAATGGACTCATTCTTCGATCCATTCTAGTGCAACATGATCCCTCAGTGCAATGTGTCAGTGGGTCACAAACAAAATTTACTATTCTCTTTTCTGACTCACTATGTTCATGCGGTCATTCATTAATATGTCATCAGCATGCACAAGTGGTTTCAGATTATCGGGAAATACATTGTTTTGTTTACACAACAATGTATGGTTCGGATTATATACAACAACGTATTAGAAAGTTATTTTACTTAAACGACAATAGTGGCAACAGGAGCTTTATCATTTTACTGGTGTTTTAATAAAACGTTTACTGTAGTAAGGGTGATTTACTTACGTTGCAGACAAATCCTCCTCATTATCTGCGTCGCTGTGATATCTCGGATCAACTGATAATTTAGTATCACTGTTTTCGACATTTTAAGTTACAACCTACAATAACACCAAGGCACAAAAAAACTTCGTGCTGCTGCTAACAAAAAAAATACAGATGTGTAATATAATTTATTTAATCGGTTTTGTTTGCAAATAACGTAAATGTAACATGAGCTTAACAAAGAAGCTTCTGCCAACGCCATCTCGAACTCACTGTTCTGAATGAAAACCAACACTAGGTGTTTTTCTTTACTGAAAATTCGCACGAAATGCACCGAAATTCGGCGAAAGTCAGTCTAATGCCGTTCCAGCACAGTGATTTTTCGTAGCAGTGAACAAAAAAGAGTGCTCACGAGAGAGTAAAAAATTTCCCCACCCTGTGAATTTCTGCCACCTAAATTTCTGTGAACAGAAATCGTGCACAGCCAAAACAAATACAACAACTGTCAAACTGACATTGTTCCAAGCGTTGCTGCGATTGTTTTGTTCAAGGCGTTTCTTTACTTTGAGGACAATTACGCTCTTTCAGAGAGTTTCTGAGAGTTTCTGAGAGAATCTAACCCCCACTCCTTATAATACGACAGATTGTGAATTTCTGTCCACAAAGTAAAGAAACTGTTCTGAATGACAACCAACTTCAAGGGATACAAAAGCAAAAGGGGAGAGCAGATCGTTTGGTGAAACGAACTGCCATTATAAAAAGAGGACGCCGATCGTAGAGTACAAATTATCGTAGAGTACAATTAGACATTAAGATATATATACCTATTGTAAAGTAAAATTCGACATTAAAGATGCTAATATCTCTGTTTGCATTTTTCGTTTCTAAATGCAAATAAAGTTGAATGTAACTTAAGGGCACTGTCACACTTGGAACGTCGAAAAAAAGTCAATTTGTTTTAGTTTTTTTGTAGGAAAAGTATGAAATGCATTTAAACGAATTTTTGCACACATATTAATGCATGTTTGAATAATATTTTGTAATTTTTCCCACATCAAAATATTCATTACAACTGAACTTATGTGTTAAGTAAAGACATGTAAAAATATTTTATTTTCGGTGAACGTGATTTCACTTTCAAAAATTATCTTAAACAAGAAATTTAAATAGATTTCGTTAAATAACATATTTTTCAGGTAAGTATTCGCTTGGTTTTCAAAAATATCGATTTTTGAATTTTAAAAACCAATGGAACACTCAAAATTGTTTCTATTCAGTTTAACGTAATTTTCTTTGTGTGAGTGAAACACCTGTGGCTCTTAAAAAATATTCCCTGAAGAAAATTTTCTTTTTGACATTTGAGTAACATGTGTTAGTGCTTCTTGAATCGATTCTCACTTCAAATCGAGAAGCGGCTGTCACTCCTCAGAATCATGAGAAGCAATCTTTTTGCACCAATGGAACGGTTTGAGAATGCTTCTGGACGCTCCTGGACGGTTCTTTTCGTCCAATGGAAAGTGACATTAGAGTCAGGAAGATACAATTCCTTGTTTTACCCTTTAATGCGATTATCTCAAAACCACTTTTTTGAAGCCGGAGACTGCCATAACTCAAAAACACTTAAACCAGTTAATACAAAAACAATTTAAGTTATCGTGGGGTTTTTATTTTTTCTGAAAAAACCGATTTTGAAGCCGATTTTAAGTCAAATTTTTTTTTTTTTAAATGGTCACCAAAAATTCGAAAATCGATATTTTTGAAAACCAAGCGAATACTTACCTGAAAAATATGTGATTTAACGAAATCTATTTAAATTTTTTGTTTAAGATAATTTTTGAAGGTGAAATCGCGTTCACCGCAAAATAAAATATTTTTACATGTCTTTACTTATTTACACATAAGTTCAAATGTAATGAATATTTTGATGTGGGAAAAATTACAAAATATTATTCAAACATGTATTAATATGTGTGCAAAAATTCGTTTAAATGCATTTCATACTTTTCCTACAAAAAAACTAAAACAAATTGACTTTTTTTCGACGTTCCAAGTGTGACAGTGCCCTTAAGTTACATTCAACTTTATTTGCATTTAGAAACGAAAAATGCCAACAGATATTAGCATCTGTATTTTTTTTGTTAGCAGCAGCACCAAGTAGGTACTTTCGCGCCTTGGTGTTATTGTAAGTCACAGCGACGCAGATAATGAGGAGGATTTGTCTGCAACGTAAGTAAATCACCCTTACTACAGTAAATGTTTTATTAAAACACCAGTAAAATGATAAAGCTCCTGTTGCCACTATTGTCGTTTAAGTAAAATAACTTTCTAATACGTCCACATAATAGGACAAACAGCAATAACGCTTTTAAAGCAGAAAGAACGAAACATATTCAAAGTTAGATATTCTTTTATGCAGGAACTGCAAATCCCTTTTCAGCAAAATTAAAACCCAAGACATCAAAGTTACGAAAGTTATACCAAGGTGTAAGCGTCAGCCTATGCCGAGCTCCGCAAAAAAGTTGAATCGGCAAAATATTTATCAAGAGCATAGCGAAGGAGAGTGGTTTAAAGGAAGGAGTGGCTTAAAATTCTTTTTTACTTAAAACACAGAAGAAGGTTACGAAGATACGAGTATAAGTAACTTCCTTCGAGTTTTAAAAAATTCTTAAAAAAATAACAAAGTAGCAGAAAATAGCTACTATCTGGCATCACTTTAATCTTTCTGATTGGTTATAGTGAAAAGCTATTTTCTTATTTCTTTCATGTTTCTATACAACTCTAGATGGCCATAGCGAATTTGGTTCTGTAACCAAATGATAGCGAAAAGCTCCTTCATTGTTTTTCTATACAGCGCTAGATGGCCTACAGCTAAAGCTACAAAAAAGGATTTTTTTCTGTTAAATGACTTGAGAGATTTTTAAAAAATGCGGTGTAACACCGCATATTTTTTGACTCATACTGTTTTCATACTTGAAAAGCTACTAAAAAGCATTCGTTTCTGTCAAATGATTTGAGATATTTCTAAAAAAATGCGGTGTAACACGAACCTACTCCATTTATTTCCACTCATCATTTAAAATGCGGTGTAGTGGTTATTCAAAAGTGCGGTGTAACACCACCTAAACGAACTACACCGTGGGTGCATTTAGACACTTTTCTTAAACCAAGAAAAATTTTTTTGTTCGGTCTTATGCTTTTGAATAAAAATTAATAAAAGCATTGAATATGAAAAGAAAAATGGCCCTTAATGGGGCAAAATTATGTAAAAAAAAATTAATTAGGAAAAAAATATTTTCTTTTTTCAAAATTTTGACTGTGAGGCTTGATTTCTCAAAAACTGTTCATTAAGATTAAAATTTTTATTAAAGAACAAAGAAATAGCTTTCAAACACATTGAAGAATGAGAAAGTAAGTGGCTTAGTTGATTTTTAATAATTTTTAAAAAAATGAAGTAAATTTCATATAAAATTTCCCCTCTTGCCTACACGGAGGGTTATAGACCCCCTTCCCATACAACTTTTTTTTTGTCTTGTAAATAAATGAAACAAAATTCTAAAAGTTAATAATTAATTTTAAAAATAATTAAAAAATTGAGAGCGGCGAAATTTTTTTTTTTAACTTTTTTTTATACCCCATTCAAAACACATTTCCGAAATTTTCATGAAAATCCATGGACTGGCCCTTAATTCCTAGGTTTTGCCTTTTTTATGCCTAACGGTCCTCCACTATTATGCATAACTTCAATTTTTCTCCAAGTGCGGCAAAACTGATTTATTCATATTTGACTGATAGGAAACAAGCAGTGCAAGTTGGTGATAGCTTGTCCAATTTTCTCCCAAATGTGAAAGGTGTTCCTCAAGGTTCTATACTTGGTCCTTTACTGTTTTCTATTTACGTTAACGAGCTTCCGTCTCTATTTGACCATTGTTCGACTCATTTATATGCTGACGATGTTGAATTGTACTTTAGCTGCCCTCTTGGGCTCATAGAGCATGGAGCCTTTTGTGTCAACAAAGACCTAGAAAAAAATCTCAAAATGGTCAGAGTTAAACGGCCTTATCTTAAACCCAAAGAAATCAAAATGTATCGTTATATCGAGAAAAACTCTTAATCTTGATTATTTTTCTCCGATTATGTTAAAAGATGTCCAAATCGACTTTGTGGATACTGCAAAAATTATCGGAGTAATTTTTAACCGCTCTTTGACCTGGGACAACCACATTAATGTTATTGCTGGCAAAGTGTCTGGAGTCTTACGTACTTTATGGGTAACTAAAAGCTTCACACCATTTAAAACTAGTTTTCTTCTTGCTAAGACTTTGATAATTCCCATTCCAACGGCTGTGAAATATTTTGTAACTGCAGTTTTGCTAGCATGCATAAACTCAATGTCGTCTTCAATAGTACCTTACGTTATGTCTATGGTTTGAGTAGGGATAGATTAGCCGGTTTTTCTCAACGCTTGCTGGGTATGACCTTCGAAAAGTTTCTTGAACTATGGTGTCTAATTATACTCTCTGACATTCTGATTTCGCACCAACCACAATACTGCTTTGAGAGAATTACATTCGCGGTCTCGACAAGGTCTCGTCAATTGATTCATCCTCGTTGTTCGTGTTTAATATCTCAGCGTCAATTTTTCGTAAATTCCGCCCGTCTTTGGAACTCATTACCACGAAATATTAAGGAAATTCAAAACGCAACAAGAATTAAAAGACTATTGATAAACCACTTTCGAACTTATACAAATGTAAATAACTAAAAATTTAAATCTGTTTCATAATTTGCTTCAATTTTACTATAACTTCTCTTTATCTTACTCCTTAGTTTGTTAAATTAGCTAATGACTAGCTTATAAGATATTATATCTTACAGTTGTTAAGCATTCATGAAATAAAATAAAAATAAAAAATAAAAATAATGGGTCCCGAAAGGGAACGCCCAATGGGAAAGTTGCTATTGTTCCACATTGGGCCCCAAATAGGAAACCCCACCGCAAATATTAAAATGTTCAGTAAATTTTTCCCAATCGGGACTGCAGTGGGACCAAAGTGGGAAGCCGCAAAGTAAAAATAAATATTTTTAGACGACTATTCTCAATTGGGATCGGAGTTTGCGGGACATCAATATTCTGGTCAGCTATAGATAGGGCAATCGCCAATGGGGGCCAATAGGTCTCAGATTAAAATTTCTAGTCAGGATGTAAAGCATGTCGGCCTGTTATGTAAGAGGTTCGAAGTTTATATCTCGGAACCAACAAAGAAAAAGAAAATACTTTTTACGAGTATTGGTTTTCGTGCGTAATCAGAAAGTCCTCCGATAGTAACTAAGCCCTGCCATGAAAAAAGCTTTTTAGATTAGCCGTTCGGAACTGGTAGGTTTTAGGTCCTGAAAATGCGTTAGACCCCGAAGTTTCCATATTTTGCTTGCTCAAAATCAAAGTTCTCCGTCATTCGTAGTCAAAACTCAAAATAAACAGTTTCGTTTAAGTTAAAATTGCAGGATCTAGAATTCAGTTTGCTTTTGTGGCTGGGCGAGTATTACTTGGGAAGGGACTGATTGGTGTCAACTTCCGCCCAGATAATTCAACTTAGAGTAAGCGTAAATTTTACTTACTATACCTCCTTGCGGAAAACACTGGGTAAGGCTTTCGTTCAACTTCGTCCCCTTTTAGACACTACAGAGTAACGAAGATTTAATCGATTGAAACTTGACTGAAACCATTTACAATGGGTAAGTCCTAATTGAGGTAGAGTATCGATATGCACTCGAGAAGTTGCTGAAGCTGTGAGGGCCACGGTACGGATTTTGGGGAAGCGCTTTCGAAAAATATCTAGTTTCTTGAAATCCGGCCGGAAATCATGACCGCACTGGGAAAGGCAGTGAGCTTCATCAATCACAAAACGGCTTATGTAATTGCGGGAGTAAAGCATATTCAACGGGTAACGAAACTTTGGTGAACTGAATATCAGTTCGGGAGTTACATAAAGAACTTCAATCCTCGGCGGATGGCACTCCAAGTCAACATGTAATACCTATACCTCGTATATATCATCTAAACTCTTGTCACCGGATAAATTCTTGGATATCCAAGCAACTCAGTTTGTTAACTTGATCTTAAATAAATTATTTTTGCGCGGACTGACCACAATCGTGACACCATCTCTCATAAGTGCTGGATAACTAAACTATGGTGGTAACCTGGTCGGTTCTTTTAATTCAGACTACTACTCCATAGGTCCTTACATGTAGGTACGCTAAGCTTATGATAGTGCAAAGGGTGTAATGAAGCTTGTCGGCTTGCAGTGTATCAAATTTTAAATCAGATCAAATTTCTGTAATGGGAATAAGGACTTAAAGATTTTAAATCAGCGTTTATCAACACCCTATGTCATTGCTTTTTAGCCTAATTGAAGTTCAACAATATACCACCATTTCATTTCATTCAAATTGACTCCTGTTGCTACCACACCTTTCTGTTGCTACAATATGATTTTTCATTCAACCTCCAATCATGACGCAGAGGTTGAAACACCATCTGACATCCATGCCAGTCTTCTTGTTCGCATATTTCAGGAATTTAATTTACAACACTAAAGTATCTGCTGAACACAACATAGCACCGCACCGCCACCTTTTTATCTGCACAACAAATCGTCTGCCGTTTGATAAAACTAAGCGATAAGCTGATGAGCAAAAAAGCTACCCCCTTCCTCTCGTATATATAGGTAGCCTGCTAGTGAATAATAAATAATGTTTAATAAGAGAATCTCGTTCACAGTCCTCCTCCTAAGGGACAATTCATAAATCCAACTTTCAGTAAACTTGCTAATAAATACTTTCGAGCTCTATGAAGCAAGTCCTTAAGGCAAATATCCCTCTCGTCCAGGTTGACATCGTTGATGTCTTTTGTTCCTCAACAATATTCTGCTGTGTTCCATAAATGAACACAAGTTGGGTGGGGTTTAGTTCAAATGATGTTGATACGCTGCTGCTTCTGTTGTGTTAGCTACAAGGTGAATTCCGTCACTTCACCCTGTTCAACGGGTTGTGAATATGCTCTTTCTAGTCCTTCTGGTTTTGAGTGTAAAATGTGGAAATGGCTGTGAGATATTTCATCTCCTTCTTTTTTTTTTTGTTTATTTCTGAGGAATAAATTATTCAGTCGGAAGAGCAGAATCTGAATCTATCTGCATATATTTTGTAAATAACCATGACGGGAGGATTCAGCTAAGCGTCAAGCAAAATATTAAGGATTTATTTCACCTCTGTGAAGAATTTCCTCGAAAATATTTGATACTTGCGATGAGATTTCGCATGGCAGTCTTAAAACCGCACGAAAATGTAAACAGTGTATGAAAGATTGGTTAGAGCAGAATGAACTGATCACCCGACAACGTCGCGTCGAGGAGGATGATAATGTTACATAAAAAAGGAATCGGTAGATGGCTTGATATGGAAGAAACAGCTGCGCTATTATATTAAGCGTTATATTAAAGACTGTGTATAAAAGCTTTTTAAAACTGTAAACTTGAACGTCCACCCTACAAAAACAGAACTTATTTTGTTCAAGAGAAAGCGCAACGTTCCAGATATAATTTAGACGTGTTGTTTTGAATCTGGCGAAATGTTTTTCGGAGTTGATTTTTTGGTAGCTGTCACTTCTTTTATGCTCCTTTACGTGCTCTTCGAAGAAAAATATGAGCAATGCATCAGACATCAGTTGAAAATGGTTCTTTAGCAATTTTAACGCAAAACTGCTCGAACTTTTCAAACTTTAACTCGGACTACTGCCTTGTAGCCAAGGAACGAGTGATGATATCTTGCTCACGACTCGTGCAAAGCAACGCTGTGATGAGATGCCTTCTCCAATCGAGTGTCCGTCCAACTATCCTAAGCCATCAGCATCAAGCATTGAAGACCAGTGGCAGCAATGCCAACAAACCATCGGAACCGCTGGCTCTGGGGTTCTTGGTTTCACTCGGGCATCAAAACTAAACCCATTGTTCGATGAAAAATGCAGGCAGGCAAATACACCAAAACAAAAAAAAAAGAAATTAAGGGCTGCATTCGACGAGTTTAATGAGATTTACACGGAGAAAAGAAGGGAAGAACACCGAATTTTCAACTAGAAAAAGAAGCAGCATGAGCAGCTTTCGTTTGAGGAAATTGAGAGGTGCCATGACAGGAACGATATTCGGAAGTTTGACCAAGAGGTAAAAAGATCCTGCCAGGGTGGCAAGCTCCGAACTTAAGATCACTTCTGCAGACTACTTAACGGCGATGAAGACACTAATTCCGCTGTCAGCCAAAATGCTCCATTCAACTTGGACGATGATCAAGAATGCCGTCCTCCCGACATAGAAGAAGTTAAGCTTGCCATATGCAAACTTAAATCAAATAAGACTGCAGGTGCAGATGGCCTCAATGCCGATCTTTTCAAGGCAGCAGGAGATCAGTTGGAAAGGAGCATCCACCAGCTGATCTACATGATATGATCGGAAGAAAGTATGCCCGATGAATGGAACCTCAGTATCGTATGCCCAATCCTAAAGAAGGAAGACCCTCACAATTGCGCCAATTATAGAGGAATAAAACCTCTTAAGCATCGCTCATAAGATCTTGTCTGCTATTGTAAAGTGAACGTCTGAAACATCACGAAACCTCAATATAATATCGATATACCCGCGCATCATGATCAGTGCGAAGATATAACCAAGAGTAACTCTTGCCAACCGTTGCTTCTTTTGGTTGAGAATGCAATTGAGAATAAAAACCCACTTTAAAAAATCCAAGGTAAGCCTTTATAAGACCTTAATCAAGCCAGTCCTGCTATACGGCGCAGAATCGTGATAACCTCGTCTTAGGTGGCGCAATCAAGTGTAAAAAAACCTCAACCGACATTGAGTGTAAAACTGGAGAGAGCTAGCCCGAAATCGAAGACGTTATCGAAATGTGTTGGCTGAGGTCCAGGTTAACCCCGAACTGTAGGTAATTCCCACCAGAGTAAGTAAAGTACTTGTTTTTTCTTATGATTAGTTTGGTTTGCCATTTCATCGTGGAAAAATTGAAGAACCACATGGAACGGCGTATGTTCGGTAATTTGTCTCCAAACGAAATCGCTTTTGATGCCTATTTTTACATAATCGAGTTTTCAGCCTGTGAGTTACCTCCAAGATTGGTTGCTTTAACCGCGCTTGACTATTTTTTTCTGGTTGTCTATGCAAATTCGCTTATATAAGTTAACGCCACAATTAATGAGAAACATTCTTCAAACAAGAATCCCACGATTCAACTCATTTTACTGCGAGTCTGCGTCTGTGACACCTAATACTCAACACCTGCCGCATTCCATAGACACCAGTGCACGAGGCTTAGGATGGCTTAGGCAAGCACAATTTTAGTATTTAAGATATAGATTTTAAGAAAACATTGTTCAGTTGTGTAATAGGCAGAAACGCTGCCAGTTTATTTTGACAATAAAGTTTTTTTTTAAATTAAAATAACTTAAACCTTTCTAACTGGCGCCCGAGCAAAAAGAAGACTAGTAATAAGTGGATTAATAAGTAAAACAAAAGTAAAATCAGTGCAAAAGAAAGACTAGTAATAAGTGAACTCAAAAGTAAAACAAGAGTAGAATCAGTGAATCGCGATCAATTAAAGGAGTCAACGAGGGATCCCGAGTAGTGGTCATAGCAAAAAGGAATTCATCCCCATGGCCGTCGTCGCATTCTGGTTGATGTAAGATTAAGATTAAGTTATAACCAATTGAAAATTTTGTGAATCATTAAATAGAACTAAGCATACTAAGAGAAAGTGGAATTTTGAAATTAGCTTTAACTAATTGAAAAGAGAATTGAAACGAAATAATTAATTAGGAAAGTGAAACTGAAACTTCAAATTTGAAAATTATAAAACTGAACCATTAGTCTAGGAGCAATAAATTTTAGTCAAAATTGAGTAAACCCAAAGTGAAAAGCTTAAAGAAATAATAAAAATTAAGAAATTAGTTAAATCTAACATATTTGTGAAGTGAAATTAAGAAAATTATAGTAGAAATGGTTTTAACAAGGGGAGGAGCTGGTGCTACGTCAGATCCAGACCAGGCCGAACCTAATCCAATAACTACCTATAGCCCTTCTGGCAGCAATAATACCCCACCAATTTACGTAACCGCGGCAAGCGCTGCATCATCTTCCAATTCCAATGGTCACCAGAATGGTAGACGTTCATTAGATAATCAACTTCCGGCTGAAGACGTTAGGTCTTCCGCCGAATTAGATGCTTTAATTACATCAATTGTTGGTCGAGTACTCGAGCAACAATTGAATCCCTTTTCAGTAAATCAAAACCAGTCCGTCAGTGAGCTAGAAAAAATTCCAGACGTGGTAAAAAGTTTGAGAAACTTTTCGGGAGAGGCTTCCGAGTTTTCTTCGTGGAAAAGAAGTGTAGACCGGGTATTAAAACTTTACGAACCAATGAGGAATACCATGAAGTATTACGGGATACTTAACGTTATCCGTAACAAAATTATAGGTCAGGCTGACGCTGCTTTGGAAGCTAACGGTACGCCCCTTGAGTGGAACAGTATCGTTGACTGTTTGGCAACACACTATGCCGACAAGAGGGATATCACAACCCTCGAATATCAACTGTCTGGGCTGGTTCAAGGTAATCAAACCATCCAGGAGTTTTACCAAACGGTAACCTGGCAACTCACGTTAATAACCAATAACATTGCCTGCATGGACATCGGTCAAGAGGCGATGAGGTTATTGGTTCAAACGTATCGGGACAAGGCTCTCGATACCTTTGTAAGGGGATTGAAGGGTAATCTGTCCGATCTTCTCGGCATGAAAGAACCCGCAGACCTTCCCACAGCCTTACACCTCTGCCAAAAATACGAAAACCAGCATTATAGATCCCAATACGTTCAGAACACTCAAGGAGCAATAAGAAAAAATTTTGCTCCACAACCTACTCCAACACGTTTACAAAACACGTTTCCTCCAAGGAATACCAATCCTGGACACCGTAAACAATACCCGGACTTCCAACCCAATCGGGCAAATCCTTCTAATTTCACTCAGCCTCAACCCTATCGACCAAATCAGCATAATCAAGGGTTTGGCCGTGGCCAACCAAACTTCCAACAGAGAAGTTTCAATAATCAGAACGATAGATTTGCAAGACCTTTCTCACAGGGTCAACCTGTAAAACAGGAACCTTTCACCCAAGGGCCTAGTAACCAGGCCAGAGATATTCACAACCGAAACCGGCAGAACTTTGGCGGTACGGCTTGGAAGGTAGGTGCTAACAAGATCCCTCCAACTGGGAACTATCAACCCAATTTCCATATCCAACCGTCCGAAGAGGAACTTAGTTCATACTACCAAAACCTCGACTTAAGTGACGAACAGGAAGAGCAAAATTTTGCTGAATATCTCGAAAACACTGACGCAGCCTCCAACATTGGAGGAGGAGAAGTCGCCGAACTAGAGCATATCGACATTAACTTCATCGGGCTCTGCGACTCCTCCCTGCCATATTTTGAATGCAAATCAAAAAAAGGTGAGACTTTTAGATTCCTGATAGATACAGGATCCTCAAAAAATTATATCCAACCAGGAATTGTTGAGAATCCTCAGCAAAATGAAAATCCTTTTTTTGCTAAGTCTATAGCTGGAGATGTTGAGATAACTCAACATACAACCATCCATCTGTTCAACAATCAGAATTTAGGCTTAAAATTCTACCTATTGCCTACATTAAAAACATTCAATGGTATTATTGGCAACGATAGTCTTAAACAACTATCTGCAATCATAGATACCAAAAACAATACTATGAAAATTTTAAACTCCATTAAGATTAAGATAAGGCAGTTAAAAGCACCAGGGGTGAACACCCTCACAACACATTCTGATCACATGACAGAACAGCAAAAGAAGCTTATTGGCTCAGCCATAAGTTGCTGTCCAAACCTTTTTTCTGAACCTAACCAGAAATTGACTTTCACTACGAAAGTCGTAGGGGAAATTCGGACATCTACCGATGCTCCTACTTACAGCAAGTACTATCCTTTCCCAATGGCTCTCAAATCCGAGGTCGAGGAACAAATCCAAAGCCTACTAGCTGATGGAATTATTAGACCTTCTAGGTCGCCGTATAATTCCCCGGTGTGGATCGTACCCAAAAAGTCTGATCCCAAAGGAAAAAAGCAATACAGAATGGTGATTGACTACCGGAAATTGAACGGTATCACCATAGCCGACCGTTACCCAATTCCCAACATAAATGAGGTTTTATCGCAATTGGGAGAAAACAAATTTTTCAGCGTTCTAGACCTGAAAAGCGGCTTTCATCAGATTCCCTTGAAGGAATCTGACATCGAGAAGACTGCCTTCTCCATAAATAGTGGTAAATTTGAATTTACCAGGCTCCCTTTCGGGCTGAAAAACGCCCCAGCAATTTTCCAGAGGGCTCTCGACGACATCTTGCGGGACCACATAGGCAAGATCTGCTATGTCTACATAGACGACATAGTGATATTTAGTAAAAGCGAAAGCGATCATGCCAAACACATAGTAGACATCTTCAAAACACTCGATGAAGCAAATATGAAAGTTCAATTGAACAAGTGTCATTTTTTTAAGAACGAAGTGGAATTCCTGGGATTTATTATCTCATCCGAAGGAATAAAAACTAACCCAGCAAAGGTAAGGGCAATACAGGATTTCCCAAAACCTCAAACGTTGAAAGATCTACGATCATTCCTTGGACTGTCAGGGTATTATCGCCGCTTTGTGAAGGATTACGCGAAGCTTACGAAGCCCCTGACAGCTCTTTTAAGAGGGGAAGAGGGACGTATGTCCAAAACCCAATCCGCCAAGAAGCTTATCTATCTCGGCCCCGAAGAAATTGATTCATTTGAAAAAATTAAAAGCACTCTCGTTTCTGAAGACGTAGTTCTTTCATATCCAAACTTTACGAAGCCATTTGAGCTAACTACAGACGCGTCCAACTTCGCTCTTGGTGCGGTCTTGGCTCAACAGGATAGGCCAATAACATTTATCTCCCGTACACTTGGTAAAACCGAGGAGGGGTACGCAGCCAACGAAAAGGAGATGTTGGCAATTATATGGGCACTAAATGCTTTACGCCAGTACCTATATGGATCTGCGCATGTAAAAATATACACAGATCACCAGCCTCTCACATATGCTCTCAGCAGCAAAAACAATAACAGCAAGATGAAGCGGTGGAAGGCTATTCTGGAGGAGTACGACTATGAACTGCACTATAAACCGGGTAAAACAAACATGGTAGCAGACGCTCTTTCACGTCCTCCCCAGATAAACTCGCTAGTAAATTCGCTTACGGTCACCGAGCACAGTGACGACAGTTCGTCCCACAACTTAATACACAGTGTGGAAGTCCCCCTTAATGTATTTAAAAATCAGATTGTTCTACAGGTAGGCGAAATCTCTTCAATGAGTTTCAATATTGTTTTCCCAACCTATCACCGACATGTCGTGACAGAACCTGAGTTCAACGAGGGGAACTTAAAGGAAATCCTGAAGAAAGTGTTGAACCCTTCAGTTATTAATGGTATCAGAGCCGCAGAACCAATAATGGGCCTAATACAAACACTATACGTGTCCCACTTTAGTAGCTTCAAAATTAGATTCACTCAGATTCAGGTCGAAGATGTTACTGACGATTCGGATCAGGAGAACATCGTGACCAGTACTCACCGGAGAGCGCATAGAGACGCAAAAGAGAACAAGGTTCAAATCCTGAAAAAATATTATTTTCCGGGAATGATAGGGAAAATTCGCAGAGTTACGAAAGCATGTCAAGTCTGCATAGAAAACAAGTACGACCGTCATCCAAACAAGCCGGAAATTCAGGCAACACCAATCCCTAAGTTCCCTGGTCAGATCGTTCATGTAGACATATATTTCACGGACGGCAAAATAATCTTAACTGCCATCGATAAGTTTTCGAAATACGCACTTACAAGAATGCTAAAGTCTAGAGCCACAGAGGACATCAAGCAACCTCTCAGAGAACTCGTGTTGGCCTTTGGAGTTCCCGAAGTAATCGTGATTGATAACGAGAAATCGTTGAGCTCAAGCTCCATAACCCATATGTTAGAAAATCTATTTAAAATCACAATCTTCAAGGTTCCCCCCTACACAAGCTCTGCTAACGGTCAAGTGGAACGCTTTCATTCCACACTCTCCGAGTTATTGCGCTGCATGAAGACCAAGAAGATTCACAACTCCTTCTCTGAGCTGTTGGACATGACGGTGTACGAATATAACGGGTCAGTGCACTCAACAATTAAAAGGAAACCTATCGATGTTTTCTTTGGTAAGGAGTCGCTTAATAACCCAGAACTATTAGAATCAGAAAGAAAGGAAAATGAGGAGAGAATAAAAAGCAAACAAGAAGCCGACCTAGACTATCACAATAAAAGTAGGAAACCACCAAAAACGTATAGCGCAGGCGACGTAATATATGTTAAAATAAATAAGAGATTAGGCAATAAGCTTTCTGCAAGGTACAGAAAGGAAGTAGTTTCAGAAAATAGGTCAACGACAATTTTAACCACATCTGGCAGAGTAATTCATAAGTCGTTAATAAGGAATTAAATTTTTTAGGCTCTGCGTTGCACCCATCATCGCGGATGTCAAAATGCTGGATTACTCTAACGCCCAACTGATAGCAATAAATTCCGGTTCTGCAAAAGTGCAGACCGGAACATTCAAAATTATACACGTCATTGAAATTGATCAATATCAAGAATCCTTAAAGAAAATAGACCTAAGTATACGCGATTTCGGTAACCTTCCACATCCCATGTTTCCGTTCCTATCCCACGAGATCCAACAGATACAAATTCACCTTAACCGCCTCTTTCCCAAGTTAAGAAATAAACGCTCAATAGATCTCCTTGGTTCCGCCTGGAAGTGGATCGCTGGAACACCAGACCGGCACGACTTTGAGATAGTAGAGGAGAAAGTTAATAATGTACTGTCAAATAACAACCAACAAAGGATTGTTAACAGCTTGTTATTAAATAAAATTAACGAAGTAAGTAATGTAACAAACGAAATTGTAAGAAGTTCGGAAGCAAGCCTTAAGCAAGAACTCCTATTAAACTTGAAATTTAAACTAGATATGTTAAAAGAGGAAATAATTAATATTGAATATGCCATACAATGGGCAAAAACTGGCGTTGTTAACACATATATTTTATCCAACACTGAAATTAAATTAATTGAACAAGTAATAAACAGAGAAAACATGCCTTATGATAATATTATTGAAGCAATAGAATTCGCTAATGTAAAAATAGCATCAAACAATTCAATATTACTATACATCCTAAGTTTGCCAGTAGCCGACCCAGAAATATGTAAAAAATTGCTAATAAAGCCGGTAAAAAGAGGAAAAAACATAATTAAGTTAGATTTTAAGGAAATTTTGCAATGCCGAAAAGCAATCTATGGGTTAATCGATAATTGTAAGACTATTAACAAACTTTCTATTTGTAAACAGACTTCTATTCTAGATGTAAGTAACGACAAGTGCATTAGCCATTTATTATCCAGCCGCCCGCCTTCCTGCACACAAATAAACAATCAACACGTCCCCGCCGTAGAAGAACTAACTCCTGGTGTCATCCTTCTAAACCAGTTTGACGGTAATATAGAAATAGACGAAAATCGAGTTCCACTGAACGGAACCTACATCATCCACTTCCACAACGCTACCATAAAAGCCGAAAAATATACCTTCACCGCAACTGAGGTTACAGAACACAAGCCCCTTCCGGCACTGCTACAACCTTCTGCAATCAGGCCCAAGCTTGAAGAACTACTCTCCTTGGAAATGATTAAGGAGATCGAAACCAACAACACCCGGTACATTCAAATGCTGGAAATCTCCAATCAAAAGAAGAGCATGGCCATGTTGCTATTAGCAACCATCGCAGTCTTGGCAGTCATATTCATTCTCTTTAAAATATCGGGAAACCCTTTGAAGCTTTGCAACATTCGCAAACGCGAGGCTAAGAGAGAAGAAATTGCAATGAGGGAATCAGTCATCAAAGCGGAAACCTCGAATACAGCAGTAAACGTTTCGGTGGAGCAACCAATTTCAACGCCCAGAACAATTGGCGTAGAGGAAGCTGTAAAGACATTAAAATCAGCGGTATCGAACGAGGGCGTTCGATTCTAAAAGGTGGAGGAGTTAACGCCACAATTAATGAGAAACATTCTTCAAACAAGAATCCCACGATTCAACTCATTTTACTGCGAGTCTGCGTCTGTGACACCTAATACTCAACACCTGCCGCATTCCATAGACACCAGTGCACGAGGCTTAGGATGGCTTAGGCAAGCACAATTTTAGTATTTAAGATATAGATTTTAAGAAAACATTGTTCAGTTGTGTAATAGGCAGAAACGCTGCCAGTTTATTTTGACAATAAAGTTTTTTTTTAAATTAAAATAACTTAAACCTTTCTAACTTATACGCTGATAAGCCCGAGACGATTGAAACCTTGGAAGAGAGCATTTAGTACGTTGTTGCGCTGACATATGACCCAAAATGTTTGTAAAAATGGTCGAAAATGGGACTTTTCGGTTGGAATTTATTCGAGCCAGCCGCTACGAAATACTGCTCGATATCAGTTTTAAAACATAATGGCAAACTTTTATCTTTAAAATAAATCTAAGTTCTTGGCCATAAAAATAAATTGTATGCGTTTTATTTCTTCTTCAATACTCATATTCTATAGTTTTGTTGTGGTGATGGCAAAACCACTTGCTTTTTTGTAGGTCACTGAACTGGACGATTAGTATAGAGGATAACTGAACATTCCGAGGGGCCAACATTGACTTTGACCACTACCTTGTTGTAGCCAAGGTACGACTACGGATATCCCGATTTAAGCCAAACCAAGGAAATACTGTGAGAAAATTCGACGTTGGACGACTACAATCGCAAGAGATCGCCAAGTCCTTTTCCGATCGAGTCTCTTATAACCTCTAAAGAAGTCCTATGCCACCAGCATCAAGTATAGAGAACCAGTGGCAGCGCTGCCAATCAGCCATCAGAGATGCCGCCTATGAAGTCCTAATGTTTCACACGGCCACCACAACGAAACCCTTGTTTTGACGACGAATGCCGGCAAGCACATGCAGCTAAACAGAATGAATACGAAGCGGCAATGTACAAAAAAGACTAGAACTGCTCGCGAGCTCTACAAGCAGAAGAGGAGAGACGAACGCCTGCTTCTTAGACGAAAAAAGAGAGAGCATGAGAAGCGCGCGATCGAAGAGATAGAAGGGTGCCACAGCAGGATTGAGGTTCGTAAGTCTTACCAAAAGGTAAAAACAATAGCCTCAGGTTATAAGCCTCGAGTCGAAGCCTGCAAAGACGATCAAGCGAACATCGTGGTGGAACCGCAGTCAATGGTGAGGATGTGGAAAGACCACTTCTCCAAGGTCTATTACGGCGATGATGAACCCAATTCCGCTGTAAGATAGATAGAACCATTCGATTTAGGCGACGTAGACCAACAATACCGCCAACCCGACCTGAACGAAGTGAAGACAGCAGTATCCAAGCTAAAGTCCAACAAAGCTGCTGGAGCTGATGGCCTCACTGCCGAATTGTTTAAAGCGGCAGGCAAGGACCTGGTCAGGAGTATACACCAGCTCATTTGCAAAATATGGTCGGAAGAAAGCATGCATGCCCTATGAACGGAACCTCATCATTTTTTCCCCGGTCCTCAAGAAAGGAGACCCTCTGAACTGCGCCAACTACAGAGGTATTAGTCTTCTTAACATCGCATACAAGATCCTCTCTGCCGTATTGTGTGAGCGTCTGAAGCCATTCGTCAACAAACTGATAGGTCCTTATCAGTGCGGCTTTAGACCAGGAAAGTCCACACATAAACCAAATCTTCACACTACTGCAGATCTTGGAAAAAACCCTGGAACTTCAAATCGATGCCTACCACCTTTTTATCGATTTTAAGGCCGCGTATGACAGCATCTATAGAGAAGAGTTATATAGAGCCATGTCTAGTTTTGGCATCCCTACCAAACTTGTCCGATTGTGTAGGATGACGATGGAGAACGCACGCTGCTCCATCAGGGTCGGAAAAGATCTCACCGATACATTCGATGTCAAAAAAGGTTTTAGGCAAGGCGATGCACTGTCATGCGACTTCTTCAACATCGTTCTGGAAAGAATAGTGCAAAACTCCCTCGTCAACACAAGAGGCACAATCTTTCAAAGATCCGTTCAATTGTGTGGATATGCCGACGATATTGACATAATTGGAAGAACGCAGCGTGATGTCAATGGCGCGTTTATGAGCATTGAGCCGGAAGTGAAGAAGATGGGTTTAGTGGTCAATGAGGGCAAGACTAAGTATATGCTGTCATCAAGAAAGGACACCCAACACCGACGTCTTGGACACAGCGTTGCCGCTGTGCCACTTGAGTGTCAGATTGCCACTTTTTTTAAGGCTGTACCACCGAGCCACCACCTTTCAGTCTGTGCCACTTTTTTAGCATTCCCCACAAGTAAAACTAAAGTTAGCAATTCACCATGCCATTTTACCATACCTTTTCACATCTTTCATGCGTACAAAAGTTACTCAAAGTACTCAAAGTTTTAAAGTTCAACATAACACACACATTGAACAAAACTCATTTAAAAAAACGAATCCCGAATATTTGGCACATAGGCTGTGTAAGTCACTCCTAAGCTTAAGTCAACGAATCAGCGGCCGAGGTTTTGTCGCGAAATATAGAGGAATTTCGTCGATGTGTTTCTGAAGGTTTTAGGCAAGGTGACAAACTGTTATGCGATTTCATCATACTTGAAAATATTGTAAGTAACTCAAACGTCAACACCAGAGGAACAATCTTTCAAACGTCTGTACAATTACTCCCCTACGCAGACGATATTGACGTAATGTGAAAAAGAAGCGTGATGTCATAGATGTTTTTGCGAGTATTGAAACAGAAGCGGTAAAAATGGGTTTGATGGTCAATTAGGGCAAAACGAAGTTTATGTTGTCATCAAACAAGGACACTGAACATCGACTAATTGGACAGAACCTCACAACAGACAGACATAATTTCGAGGTAGTACAGGACTTCGTCTACCTATGATCCGCTATAGACACGGAAAGCAATATCAGTGCAGAGATCAAATAACTCTTGCCAACCGTTGCTTCTTTGGGTTAAGAAGGCAATTCAGAAACAAAACATTCTCCAGATAAATCAAGGTAACCCTGTATAAGACGTTAATCATCCCACTCCAGCGGCAGGAAGCATGGACTTTATCCCGCTTTCGATAAGGTCCATGCTTCCGCGCAGTAAAGCAGGAGTGGGATGATTAAGGTCTTACACAGTAAACCGGTCGTTTCGAAAGAAAAATTCTCCGAATGATCTTTGGTCCCGTATGCGAAGACAATGTGTGGAGAAGAAGATACAACAACGAGCTGTATGAGCTGTACCGCGACATGGGCATAGCCAGAAAAGTACGCATCGTGAGGCTACGATGGTTGGCCCATGTATAGCGGATGGACCCAAACGCTCCGTTTCGACGAGTTTTGGAAAGATTATTGCAGGGGAATCGCGGAAGGGGAAGACCTCGTATATATACTTTGGTTCTGAAGCCGAAAATTGTGTTGTAAGTCAAAGATTAACGGAAAGTAAATTGTTGAAATTAAGAAAAATATTCTTAAGCTATTATAAAATACATTGGGATGAAAAAAAAAAAATTGGGAAATATTTAATCGATTTGACATCAAAAATGAAAAACTTTCTATTTGGAGGCATTAAGACCCCAAAGTAATCAAGTCGAAATAAGAGTTCACTTATTTTAAACTAGTTTCCGTTCTTAGTAATTCTACCACAAATCCCGAAAAGGTAATCGAACAATATAAATTTTTTGGTTTGAAATGGGTAACAATAAAAATAGTTTGAATGAATACCTATTTTCCGACTTATATGAATTTGTTGCAAAAATATGAACCTTGCCTCATAGCAGTGCCTGCGCTGAGAAGGTTTTTTCCAAGATAACTTTGATGAAAAATAAACTCACCAACAGATTAAAAACTGAAACTTGCAAAAATATGTTGGATTCCTTAAATTTAGCAAGCAAATGTGACAGCTTAATGGCGTCCTGATGACCTTCTTATAAAAAAATGGGCACGACTGGGTCGCACGAACTTGCGATTGTGTTCTAAATACGATATCAAAATCTAAAGGCTGAGTTAAAGGTTTTGGTATTAGCTCTTCATAATATATTTTGTGGTACAGGGTTGCCAACTACACATTAATTATGGAAATTGAATTAAATCACGCAAAATAATGAAAAAATTAAATTAAATATTCCAAAGGTTTCAAGCAAAAATCTAAAAACGCCATTCTTTTGCAATCGCTAATACACATGAATGATGAAAATTTAATCAAAATCGTTTTAGCAGTTTTCCCAAAAAACGGTTTTTTATTTTTCACTTTTTTTTTAAAACTGTTTTTTAAAAGTCGAGTATGCAAAGTTCTAGATCTTAAAAGGAGTTATTTTGACAAAAAATTTTAAAAAAATAAAAGTTATGGTTTCGAAGTTACTTTCAAAAATCAAAATTTTTTAAAAAAATTTGTAAAAATTTCCAAAACTAAGTTTTTTTAAATATTGATATGCAGTCTTTCTTTAACAGCTTACGACTTCTTAAATCCAAAATTTCGTTAAAATCGTGTCAGCCATTAACGAGAAAGTCGGTTTTAAAAAAAACGGTACTATGGGAGGTACCGTTTTTAGGCCTTTTCCAAAAATTTTTTTTACATCATAAGAAAAACAATCCTAAATTAATCTTTCACACAAAATTTAATCGAAATCGTTGGAGCCGTTTTCGAGAAAAATAAGTATTATCATATCGGTTGTATGGCAGGTACCGTTATTTCAAGACCTAGAGACCCAATTCCAAAAACCCCTCTGTAGGATGCTCCACAGACCCTAACTGCAAATTTTGAAGAAAATCGGTCAAGCGGTTCAGGCTGTAGATCCATATACAGACAGACAGACAGACACACAGACAGACAGACAGACAGAATTGCAGGACCCACTTTTTTCGTATTCTCTATCATCGTAATGTCATGTTTGATTGTTATCTCAAAATTTTTTTTCTGCACGATTGCAAGACTTGCCTTATAGTACCTATAATCGCAAGTAAAAATATAGGGAAACAACCATCACAAGAAGATAAAGTGTAATACGAATTCGTTTTAATAAATGATTATTTATCTCTTTTTTTATTATTTATTCAAACTTTTATTTATTTATTTGTGTTGAGTTATCAATAAAAATGAGCTGTTAAATTTTTAGTTTTTATCTTACGTTGCAATAAACCTTAAAATGATTGTTAAGGTTATGTGTTTTCTTCTACTCCTATGAATTCGTTGGGGTGTGTGAAATTTTTTAATACATTATATGGTGTTGTTTCGTTTTTAATTTCAAGTGCCACCTTTTTTTCTCGAGTGCCTATTTTTTTGCTACTTTTCCAAAATATCCAACGGTAACGCTGCTTGGACAGAACGTCACGATAGACAGCTATAACTTTGAGGTAGTAAAGGACTTTGTCTACCTAGGCGCCGCTATTAATACAGACAACGACATCAGCGCTGAAATCAAACGAAGAATAACTCTTGCCAATCGCTGTTTCTTCGGACTAAGAAGGCAATTGAGTAGTAAAGTCCTCTATCGAGCAACTAAAGTGTCCCTGTATAAGGCACTTATCATCCCTGTTCTTATATGTATATGGCGCAGAGGCATGGACCTTGTCAAAGGTAGATAAGAAGGCTTTAGGATGCTTCGAAAGAAAAATTCTTCGGGTGATTTTTGGTCCCGTCTGCATAGATGGAGAGTGGAGAAGAAGATTCAACGACGAACTGTACGGGCTGTACAGCGACACTGACCTTGCCGAACAAGTTAAGGTCCAGCGGCTTAGATGGTTTAGTCATGTAGAGCGAATGGTCACCAACGTTCCGGCCCGGAAAGTCTTCGAATCCAATCACGAAGGACGGCGCAGCAGAGGAAGACCGCGACCCAAGTGGCTCACGCAAGTAGGAGAGGACCTCAACCAACCTGGCGTGCAAAACTGGAGGCAGCTAGCTAGGGACCGAGCTGGCTGGAGAAGCATGTTGGTTGAGGCCCTGGTCCGACCCGGACCACCTTAAGAAGAAAGAACTGGACGATACTTCTGTAATTAAGTGTTATAAGCTCATTTATCAATACAAATTCCAGGACCAGTTCCTTTTCTATTTACAGAACTGCGAGAGTAGTTAGAGCTTCCACATTAGTCAGATCTTCCAGAGTAGTAAGAAGGGAGCTTATTATACCACTATTCACGCTATTACGTCTAGCTATTAAACCCTTCTTCTAATCGAAAAAAATTTCGGACTGAAAATTAAAGAAAATGATTGGGCGAAATGGATTCACCTACTTTTCACATGATATTTTCTTGGTTTGTTTCAATCAACCCAACCCATGCCTTATTGTTGTTTTCTAATTACAATTTAAAGTCCCTTTTTGCAGTCTTGAAAACACTTATTTTAAAGTTCATTCCATTGCTTTTTATTCTCTTCAGGTCATTTAATTTTTTTTATTCTTTTTTGTAAGAGCACACCTACCTTTGTTTTGTATATCTCATTGCACCTTATGCAAATCACACTGAATTCGTGAATCCGTAAGGAAAATGAAAAAAGAAAAAAATTCGGATGTTAAAAACGTTGAAAACATTCACTCACCTACTTAAACTTTAAACTCATTTCGCAGAAATATGTCAATGGACTCAGGTTCACTATGGCTGTTTTGGGTGGATGCGTTTCAGTAATGGGCAGCAGAGCGATGGGATATCCTTCGGCAGGTGCCTTGGGTTGTGTGACAGTAACTTTTGTTGCTGGTACTCTTTGGAAAAAGCAACAACTCGGAAATGAAAATGTAAGTTCCATCTGCTTAAAATATATATATCAAAATGAATTATTTAAATCATGGATGGATCCAGTACAAAAGACGATGATTCTTTTTAAAGTAAATTTACATTTCATCTCCTTGTTATAAGACCAGCGTCACAGATCGCTTGGATTTGATGTGGAAGTTCCTGAAACCCGTTTCTTTCTCCCTAATTGGCAAGGAAATTAACTTCTCTGTTCTGAATGGCAAAATTGTTGGATATGGACTTATTGTTATTGCTATCGGTTGTTTGGTAAGTTCAAATCAAAATTTGGAAATGTTTTTAAATATTGGGAATAATCCTTTTCTTTATTCAATGAATAAATGTAGTTCCGTCTGGGTACATCGTATTTTTCGACCAATGGAGCTAAACTTTCGCCAAAAGAACGGGGATATATTACGATTTGTGGATTTCCAAAGGCGACAGTTCAAGTAAGTCTCGTATAAATACAATATTTCGTTCTTAATCAGAGAAAATTCGTATTAACACATTGACTGCCGGGTCAAACCAAACTAACAAAGCACATAACTGGATGCCAGGGTTTTCAATTGTATCAAAATTTCGTCCTAGTAGCTACCATTTTTGATGCCCAATTCATTATATGAAAGCATACCTGGCTATCAAATATGATAGCCATGGCAGTCAACAAAGTATCGGTACATGTACATTGTACATTAGAGAGACATCCAGAAATCGATTTTCTTAAATGTGCGGAGAACAACGTAATATGAGCAGTTTTTCCAAATTTTTAGATAGCCAAAATTTAAGCTGAATAGGATATCGCTTTGAGATCATTTCAGCAGTTCTTTGGTACCCGTTTCCGTGAGAATACGGGGGAAAAATATGACCTATGTCATTCTAAACATGAAGGATCTCGATATCGGTCCTGCTGATTTTAAAGTCCCAGCCAACATTCATTGGCTGTCGATGGATGTGTTAAAAATATTTCTCATAATTTTGCCAACATGTGACAAGTTCTCATAAAACTAAACTATTCTCTTCACAAATAAGTACCAAATTCCGTTAGTAAATCTTCCATCAATAATGGGATCTCCGTAGAATCTTTCAGGTGAAGACAAATATGGACTTTTCCGTGACACAAAAGGCTAAACTGGAAGTCAATCATACGGGAAAGAGTCATAAAAGCAGCAGTGGCTGTCTTCTAACTCTAAAAAGGAATATGCATATCCCCATTGGAAACAAATGGGGATATGCACAGATTAAATGTCAAACATCAAATTCTCGGTGTCGCACGAGTTATACTCCTCGAATACCAAGCTATTTATCTTCAAATAATATACATTAACTTTAGTTAAACTTCTCAAATAACAAGTTATTTATTCTCAAATAATATTCATTAACTTTATTATAATTGTTTTTTAGGCTACTATGTCTTCTTTAATTGTGCTGCTGCTTCTTCGATGCGCCAGAAGAGAATGCCCCAAAAAGAATGGCAAAGCTACTGCAAGATAAGAAAAGCTTTTCTTAATCCGCTTGGCTTGGGTTTGGTATCTCCGTCTTGTTGTTAATCCACCCGATGCCCTTGATACTGCATCTTTACATGATCAGTGTGTTGTGTCGATAAGCGTCATCTCTTATCATGTGTTCTGCATAGCCGGAGAGAAATAAAGGTTGAGCTTTTGTTGCTATGCTGCGATCGTGTCTCTCATCGATAAAATGAATCGCCAAAATTATGTCGGTGTTACCATTGCATCGTGTTAACAACATTAGTATCGTGGTGGTTATGGATACGTTCCTATAACTCCTCCCTTGCAAGTATGAACGAAATGAATAGATGATTGAAGTTCATGTCAATCGTCAGAAGAAGGCTCTCAAGCTCAACGTCTCAACTAATGTATGCGTTGCAGATTTTGGTTGATTAGTAGAAGTTTCAAAATGAACATAATTATCGGTGTAAAGGGATAGGGATTGGATTTAATGGCATTCAGATCATTCGAAGTCTCTAAAGTCTAAAGTTGGAAGTCAATAATAGCAAGTTTAGAATGAAATACGGAATATTTATATCAAAGCTCAATCTGATGATCGAAAGAAAATATTTATATAATTTCTCAAAGAACATGGAACTACCTGGCATACATATTACATACATTATATGAAACACAAACAAATCGAAAGACATTTTGTTTTAGATAGGGTTTTTTTTCTCTACACTAACTAAAATTCGGTGTTTGTTTTTGGTTTCTTTCTAATTTTTTGCTTGTGGACTTTTCGCTTATTAGTGTCTACAGTTATTTTATTGTCCTTAACAACTTTATGTTCATTGAATCTAGGGGCCAATTTGTTTCTTCTGTCATCTAACTCATGTACTATTTCGTTCTCTGTAAAATTTGGTGGGTCGACTCGATTTTCGTTACGTTTTTCAATAATTTTTTGTTTGTTACTTAGGCTACGGTCATGAATCAAGTCTCTCAATTTGGAATAATCTTTTATGTGTTGGACTAAATACTCTTGCCCTGTTTGGAAATTTTCTTTCATAACTAAAAGGTTTCTTTTACTAATAGATATGGCCATTAAGTAATTCGAATGGTGTCAACTTTGTGGCAGAGTGGACACTGTTATTGTACGTAATCACTGCCTCGTCTATAACTTCACCAATCGTTTTATTATTATTTCCTGATTTAATAATTCTGATAAGTTCAGTAAGGGTGGAGTGAAACCTTTCTATTGGAGAATTTCCGTTAGAACTTTTGGCGCATATTGTATGATGGTTAATCGAATGAAGATCTAAAAACTCTTTAAAAATTGAAGATAGGAATTCACTACCGTTATCAGAGACCAAGAGTTTTGGTATTCCATGGTGAGAAAAAAAATGTTTTAACGATTTGATGAGGTTAATGCTGTTCCGAGCAGAAATTAAATAAACGCAAGCAAATTTACTGAATTTGTCTATTATGGTGAAGAAGTTTTCTTTACAGACTGAATAGATATCGACGTGAACAATTTCTAGGGGTGTCGAGGGTGTTTGAGTGATTTCGAATTTTAAAGGCTCCCTTTTGCGGTCATATTTTTGCTTTTGACAAGTATCACAACTATTTATCAAAGAGGTAATTATATTTTTCATATTCGGAAAGAAGTATGTTCTTTTAAGATGGTTAAGGGTTTCAAATATACCTCTATGGTTAGAGTACCTGTGATAGTCCCGGATAACTTTTTCTTGTTTGTCACTCTCCGTTATGTCTTCTAAAAAAATGTTACATCTTACTAATTTCAAGTGCTTGTTATTTATAAAATACTTGGAATAGACTGATTGAACGGTTTTGAATGTTGTATCATCGGTAAGTATGGCAGATACTCTTTTTGTATTCAAAAAATCTTTAAAAATGCTAGCTATCACCGATTCGTCATTTATTTTGTCGTATTCGATTGTAGTTCTTTTCTTCCTTTGAAATAGTATAGTTAGTTTAGGGTTCATTTTCGTTTTTTCCGCATTAAATTTTAGAATTATTTGATTGGAAAACTCGTTTAAGGGCCGCTCTGATATGGGTATTCCATCGTTCATGTTCTCCTGTGCAGAATGGATGGTAGATGCGTTGTCTCGTTCATCTAGGTTGTTCTGAACTGAGATCAATTCCATATCTTCAACGTCGTTTGCTTGGTTAACATTTATTTCTACCCTCGATAAAGCGTCAGCGTTTGAGTTTTGTTTTCCCTTTTTGTATGTTATACAATAGTCGAACTCCTCGAGTTGTAGCCTCCAGCGTACTAATTTAGAATTTGGTTCTTTTAACGAGAAGAGCCACGTAAGGGGCTTATGATCTGTTACGATTTGGAATTTTCGTCCATACAAATATGGGCGAAAGTATTTTGTAGCCCAAACTACAGCTAACAGTTCCTTTTCTATTGTACTATAATTTTCTTCACTATTGGATAAGGTACGACTTGCATAACAAATTGGTTTATCCGAGCCTATAGAACCTTGAGACAACACTGCCCCTAATGCAACGTTACTCGCATCGGTTGTAAGGATGAAAGGCTTATTGAAGTCGGGATACTGCAGTATAGGATCGTTGCATAGAAGAGCTTTGCAAGTTTCAAAGCAATCTATGTATCTTGTGTTCAACTTTATGCTGTTGTTCTTACGTAAGCACTCGGTCATGGGCTTGGTTAGGTTAGCAAAGTCTTGGATAAACTTCCTATAATATCCCAAGAGACCTAGGAATGATTTTATTTGCTTTCTTGTCTTGGGTATAGGGAAATTAGTTATAGCACTTATTTTTTCTGGATTGGGTTTTACGCCATCAGATGTTACTAAGTGTCCTAGGAAGGCGACTTCTTTTTGAAGAAAGGCAGACTTCTCCAATCGAACTTTTAAGTTTGCATTTTTTAACCTTTCGAAAACGGATTTTAAGTTTTCTATGTGCTGTTGGAGTGACGTGGAGAATACAATAATGTCGTCCATGTACACCAGACAATTTTTCCCTATAAGACCTTGAAGTACATTGTCCAATGCTCTTTGAAACGTGGACGGAGCATTTTTCAAGCCAAATGGCATGCGAAGGAACTCGAAATGTCCGCTGTCGAATGAAAATGCTGTCTTCGGTATGTCTTCCTCCTTTATCTCAATTTGGTGAAAACTGGAAGCGAGATCAAGTGTCGAAAAGTACATACACCTACCAAGTTTGTCCAAAATTTCATTGATAGGCAAGGGATATTTATCTCCGATTGTCTTATCAATAAGTTTGCGGTAGTCAATGACTAACCGCCATTTCCGTTTCCCTGCACTATCTGTTTTCTTTGGCACTATCCATATAGGAGAAGACCAAGGAGAGTAACTATTGCGGATAATACCTTGATTAAGCATCTCAGTTATTTGAGTTTGAATTTCCTCCTTATGGATATATGGATAGCGGTATGTTTTAGAGTAGACAGATAAGTTATCTTTAGTATTAATTTCATGTTGGGTCAAGTTAGACGAGGTCAAATGCTGGTCTTCTTTAAAGAAGATATCTTCGTAGTTCTTGCACAAACTACGAATGGCCTTTTCTTCCTCATTATTTAAGTTATCAGTTTTTAAATCTTTCATAATGTTTGATTTTTCTAAATAGATTTCACTTTTGAAAGAAAAATTGTTAATTTCTGTATAATGATTAGGTGAGAAAGCTGTAGCTTTAATTATCTGTTCTACAAGAAGCGTTTGTGGAGAATCAGATGTGTTGATAACTTCAAGATTTGAATACCAATCTTTCGCTGTGTATAAGCCTTCAGATACATACAGATTTTCTTTTATTATTGTTGGCATTAGATAAATATTGCCAGATTTGACATCGACTGGAAGACTGCAAACCAATTTACTACGTTCTGGAACAACATAGATTTTTGAAACCAGATTAGGTTTAAAATTTATTGGAATTGTTACGTTCTCTGTTTCCAGAATTGAGTTTTTCAAATCGATTTTCATTGCAAGTTTTTCCATTATATCGGTTCCAATTAGTCCATCAAAATAATGATGGAATTTAAAAAGCAAAAATGATAAGGTTTTATTTGTTTTGAATTCTAATAATTTGTTTATACTTATTTGTTTATTAACGATTTTACTACCAAAAATAGTTTTAATTTTTATCGGATCAATACATTCTACTCTACTATTTGCAATAAGATCTGGGTTGATGAAGGATTTGTTACTTCCTGTATCCACCAAAAATTTTAGATTTTTATTTAATAAACTTTTGATATTGATATAAGGTAGAAGGTTTGTGTTATGGTTGTTGACTTCCAAATACCCTATTGACTTTCCGAGGCTGATATATGAAAATTTCTGTCATCAACAACATTTATATCAGATAAATTCAACTGAAGGTCATTGCTTCTATAATTTTCATCAGGCTGGCTCTCAATATTAAAAGTTTGTCCGTTCCTACCTATCCCACTTAACCCTCTGCTTATAGTTCCACTATAGGTATCCATTGGCTCTGGAAGTGTAGTTCTACTCATGTTGGACTGACGGCTTTGAATGGAACTATTATGCCGAAAATTACTATTCCTTGGTGAATTATTATTGACCTGTCGTGAGTTATTTCCTTGCCTGAACCTTCCGTCTTGCCTACTATCTATATTTTGCCTTGTGTTTGAATCATCTGCAATGTTATTGTGTCCATAGCTCGAATTTTGTCTGAAGTTATTATTTGAAATGTTATGGTTAAAATTGTGGTTATCTCTAGGGTCATTATAATGCCTTGATTGGTTTTGTAATTGATTGCCTGGTTGTTGAAGTCTTTCTGTGGAAACCCTAGAATTTGTTTGTGTATTAGTGTTTGGAAAAAAGGTTCTTCTATTTTGATATCTAACTGCCTGTGGTGTTTGTGAGTTTTGGAAATAGTAACAATTTTCTTCTTGTTGACAAAAGCTAAAAGCATCAGTTAATTTTGTTGGTCGCATTGCTCTAACAGTTGAGCCCAAAGGCTCCCTTAATCCTGACAAAAAGATGTTAAGGCACATTTCCTGATAGAGATTTTGCTTAGCCTCGAGAACACTAGCGTTGTTTTCGTGGACTTTAATGTGGTTAATCATCGCGGAAAGTGTTTCAACTATTTTTAAATAAAAGTTTTCTACAGACGATTGATTCTGTCGAAGCTGATGCAAATCTCTTATCAGGTTCTTTTCATTTCTCTTATCCGCGTAGTGTATTATCAAATTATTTTTAATGTCTTCCCAATTTGGTTGAGTTCCATACATGTTTAGAGCCTCGTTGGCCGGTCCAACAATCTTATTTCGTATGGCTCTTAAAATAACTTTTTTATAAGCAGGGTTTGACTTCAAACAGCAACCGAGAATTTCCATCGAATGTGGGAACATCCTTTATTGCGTCCGGGATTCGAAGGCAATTAAAGATGTCAACCGCTACATTAGGAAGCATTATGTTTGACTCTATATTTTTATTCACTTTTGAATCAGCAGATTTACCTACAGTATAATTATATCGTAGAACTTTTTTGTTTAATTTACTTTCTTTTTTATTCCAACTTGGAGCAAAAAGACTTCGAATTTTATTTCCTTGAACTTTAGGTTTTAGGACAGGAGGCATGGGAAGCCGATAAATACGATCAAATTGAACTTACCCTACTAATCTTTACCATCAGGTTCACGGTGCTTAAGGCTTAAAAACCACCACTTCAATTATTCGTTAAAGTGTGCTCCAACTTGTATCCAGTCCTGGTCTAGCTACTCAAGATGTTCACTATTAGGTTGTCTGGTACAGTATTCCTAGTCCGACTGCGCCAGTTAAACTCCTCGAATACCAAGCTATTTATCTTCAAATAATATACATTAACTTTAGTTAAACTTCTCAAATAACAAGTTATTTATTCTCAAATAATATTCATTAACTTTATTATAATTGTTTTTTAGGCTACTATGTCTTCTTTAATTGTGCTGCTGCTTCTTCGATGCGCCCAAAAAGAATGGCAAAGCCACTGCAAGATAAGAAAAGCTTTTCTTAATCCGCTTGGCTTGGGTTTGGTATCTCCGTCTTGTTGTTAATCCACCCGATGCCCTTGATACTGCATCTTTACATGATCAGTGTGTTGTGTCGATAAGCGTCATCTCTTATCATGTGTTCTGCATAGCCGGAGAGAAATAAAGGTTGAGCTTTTGTTGCTATGCTGCGATCGTGTCTCTCATCGATAAAATGAATCGCCAAAATTATGTCGGTGTTACCATTGCATCGTGTTAACAACATTAGTATCGTGGTGGTTATGGATACGTTCCTATAACTCACGCATTTCATCAAGGACCTACAATTTTATGCCGCTTCCAAACGGCTTAGTTAGAAAGCGTATTTTGTGAAAGAATTTGATAAAGCAACCTCCAACCTCAATTCCCTCACAAGGCATGGTTGTGAGAAAACCGGTAGTCCCCAGGGAACCCCGCTTTGTTGCGCCAACCTAATTAATATTTATTTATTTTACTTACGCGACAATCTAAGCAAAGTTTAGATAGATATGTCAGCAGAGTTCTCCGTGCAAACCTTCAGTTCCCAAAGACAAATTCCTTAATCTCAAAGACCTCGAAGTTGACAAAAAAATGTCCGCTAAAAAACAGTTCGTCTCAGAGCCATCTGTCAATGGACCAATAAACTCAACTAAAATAGAATGGCCAATAGAACTTATTCAGATCAAGTTACTTATTCTACCCCACTTTCCAACTGGCTTTCATAAACAGTTAATAAATCACAATCTCATAAAGATTCATAAGGATTTCATAAGAATTTCTTGAGAGAAGATTTAGCTTCATTCTTTACATTGATTGGCGCCCGAAGTATTCTCTGTTGAACTTAATATTATTCAATCATTCCGTCTTCCTGAGAATTGTAACCTGTTCCCATCGGGTATTCTGGTCATCAAAGATATCCGATCAGGGATAAAGAAAACATGATATTCAAGTTAAATATCCCCATTTTTTCTGAGATGCAACTTCCCAACTTAAGTGGGCATTAAAATTCGGTTGAACCTCATCCTTCGGTTAGGTTAGGTTGAATGGCACTCGGATCTCCAGGATCCATTGTACTCCCGGAGAAAACAGAGGCTGAGGAGGTGGGAGGATTGGAGAGGTAGAGAGTTGGGCTGGTGGTTGGTTCATTGGGGTAGGGAACCCCCACTGAACCATTTAGAGCCCTGAGTAAATTTCAGGAAATAGCTCAATGGGAGGTTAGATGTCCCCCAGTTCTTCGAAGAAGTATATTCCGAGTGCTTTTTCCGAGTGTGTGCCAAGCTAGGACACTCACAGAGGAAGTGCAATGATCCTTCTTCTGCTTCTTCACCTTGGCATCCTTTACATGAGTCGGATGTGCTAGTGCCCATTCTCATTATGTGGGTACCCAACGAGTTGTGGCCCGTGAGAATGTCAATGAACAGAGAACCTAAGCACGAGTAGAAATTCCGTTTTTTTTTTTTCTTGGAAATATTTTGCCAATGGTTTCTGGAGACTCGGCATGTTTCTAAAGATGACCACCTGTCATTGGCGGTTTTTAGAAATTTATGTTTGATTCTGTTTTTTTCTTGCTCTAGTAGCCTTAGAACTGAGATGTTCGTTTCGCTGGATTCGAGTGCTGACCCGATTTTAGCCAGCCAACCTGATCCTTAAACAGCAATCCTTAAAAATCTTTAAAGCAATATGAATTCGAGAACGCGTCGAGTCGGAAAGTTGATACCCATCCGCTAGCATGTCCCCACCATTTTGGTCTCGTCATGCGTATTCTTTTAGCGATGCTCATGTTAACTTGTAAATAGTGTTTTTTTAGACGTGTTGCTCTCAATCTATCAATATTTTTTTCGAAGTTGGTCTTTTCAACAGCTGTCACTTGATTTACTCTCAATTTGAGTTGCCATTTCTTCGTGAAAAATTGTTGCCGCACAGCTACTTGGCATTGCTTTGCATTTGCTTTTCAGTATTTTGCCTCTAAACGAAATCGTGATAACTCTTGTACTTTCATGAGTTTCGAAATGAAGGAAACGTGTGCTTCTGAAAACAAGATTTAGCTTTGCAGCAAACTCGATTGGCCTGAATTAGAATTACTGTCCCAATCTTCTGTGAAGGCGTGGGTGCATCTGATGTTGGCAAATTAAGCCTTGTACACACGCTTGATAACCGGATTTTGGCTGATAAACAAGGCGATCTCCAACAGACGGCATAGTCCAAGCGGCAATATTTAAACGGCTCCCCCAAGCTTTGTAAAAAAGAAAAACCTACCAACAAGGCTGCCGGTGAGGACAATGTGCTTTTCCAGAAATTTTTGAAATGGGCTGCAATACACTCGCACCAGCTTTATTTTCAATTCTGTGGGACTGCTGGAACAGTCGCCAAATCCCATCGGCATGGAAAGATGGAATTATTATCCCACTGCGGGAGAAAGGTTACCTCAGTAGATCCAATGACTGGCGTTTTAAGTAACGTAATACACCATTGAAAAGGTTATAGCCCACTTTATACTCGCAAGTATTAGGCTGCATATCGAAACTCAACTACGCAACGAGCTTGGTCTTGCGTGGATTAAATTAACACTCACCGCATATCGAGCCCTTCCCGCCATTTTATCGTAAGCGACAAAAAGAAAGTTTTACAGGAAGAAGTTTTTTTCAATTTGTATCATAAGCATTCAAACGAAAAGTAACTTGTCGTAAAGTAGTTATAATGTAAAACTAAAAATGCAGAAAATTGCGAAACAATGTAAACTTTTGAATTGTATAAAAAAAACCATTTTGTTTAAAATGTCGCTTACGATGGGAAGGGCTCGATATTCGTTGAACAAGCTCTGGAGTGGCAATAACCTTTATTCCTACTATTTATTGATTTTGAACGGGCGTTCGACAATTTAAAAAGCTCGGCGATATGGAAACGCGCAGAGGGCTTGCAGTACCTGATCACATAACTTCACTGATATGCGAAGTGAATCGTCTCGTATAAAGGAAAACAAATAGAAAAATTCGCTATTAACAAAGGCGTGCCTCAGGGTTGTGTGTTTTCGCCTCAATTATTCTTGGTAGTAATGGACGCCACGTTGGAAAATGTTTATGCCGAAGCACCTTGTGGTATTTAATGGCACCCCTTTCAACGTCTTTGTGAAGACATTTATTTTGTGACTCATACAGCTAATGAGATGCAGAGAAAGCTGAAAGTATTGATGCTATTGCCTAAAGCGCGGGATTGAATGTCAAACCGTGTAGCAACCAATAATAGCACATCGATGTGTGTTACAACCAGCAGTGAAATCCAACATATTACAAAAGATTGCTAAAAACGGAACCACTGCGGCTGAAGTGTCAAAACATCAAAACCATATATATGCAGCATTTCAGAAACTAGGAAGAACATTCCGATTGAGCATCATCACAAAAAAGGCCTAAATACCTACGTAAATTTAAAGACTGTGTGAAGCCAGTTTTATTATACGGCACCGAAACGCGGAAAGCAACTGAGGTTGTACAGAGAAAAATTCCAGTAGCTGTCAACTCCTGCTTATAATTTTGAAGATAGTTTGGCCAAACACCATATCAAATAAACAGCTTGTGGCTCTGACCGACAGTAAGCCGACAGCACAATATAAATGTATACTAGAACGTGAATGGTGCTGGATTCGGCACAGACTGAGAAAGCTCGACAACAACATTGTCAGAATGCCATTTTAATACTACCCACAAGCCACAAGGCATCAGCGGAAGAAGAGGTAGACCTAAGATGGGATGGAAACGAAGCATACTGAATGAGAGTAAACATGTTCGATCCTGGAATAAAATCAAACGATTTTTTTAAGACAGAAAAAAATGGAGAGAAATCGTTGCATCCTTATGCTCCACTTAGAAGTTGCCGTTTATTACCAAGGAAAGAAGAAGCGCTTACCTCTTACGGTTTACGGTAAGGTAGCACCCAAATAAATGCTGCTTCTGTTGTGTGAAGCAGTCGTCGCAGAACATTCATGGCCAAAAGTATGAGACATCCTTAAAAACTGACCTAAGTTCGAAAAGAACGTAAGACGAAAAGGAACGAAATGTGCAGACACATGCGAATTAAGTTTTTGTAACGGGTCCGCCATCTAACGTTTTTTTTTTCAACTAGTGCTTATTTCGTTCATGGTAACACTTAGCTCATGTCTGATTTGACAGATAATTAATTTATCCTTCCGCTGATTGAATATGTTGCGTTTTCGATTTCGCCAAAAAAACATCATTTCAGATGAAGCTTATGATCTTGGCGGGTATGTAAACAAGCATAAAATGGTCGCATTTGGGGCACAGAAAACCCGCACGCATGCATTGAAAAGCCGATACACCCAAAACGAGTCACTGTTTGGTGCGGATATTTGTCCAGCGGCATTCCTCGAAAATGAGCAAGGAGTTGCCGTTACAGTCAATGGCGATCGTTATCGGGCCATGTTGAACGAATATTTGTTCACAAATTGAGAGTAGGATATTGGCAACATTTGGTTTCATTTCAACAGGACGATGCTACGTGCCACACAGCCGAAGCCACACTCGATGTTTTGCGCCCTGTTTTTGAAGATCGCATTATCAGCCGTAGAGCTGATGTCGTTTGGTCACCTCGGAGCTGCGATTTGACACCGTTGAAATATTATTTGTGCGGGGTGCCGTAAAAGATAAATGTTGCGCCGACAAGCCAGAGACAATTGACGCTTTAAAGGACAATATTCGTGAAGCCATTGGTGAAATACAGCTGCACACTATCGATAATGTGCTTAAAAATTTGACCGATCGTGTAGGCTACTGCATGGCCAGCCGAGGCAGCCATTTGAATGAAATTATTTTCCATTATTAACCGGAAGGATTGTACTTTCAAATAAAAAAAGAAATTTGAGAAAATATTCAGTAGTTTTTTTTTTATAACATTTTCAAAAAAAAAAAATGTTATTCGGCGGACCCTTTAGTTGCAACTTATACATAGATAAAACGAACCTCTCCATTTTTGTTTAGAAAGATTGTTGATCATTCCATTGGATATTGCAAGATCCTCTTGGACCTTCGTTTAAAAATTTTCGAAAGCTGCTGTATTTAATTTCAAAGAATAGGAAATGCTTTATTCGTCAACGGTGAAATCATTGTTGTTATCCGAGGCTCTTGGTTGTTTCAGAACCAAATGCTTTTTTACGTTTACGTGGGTAGTTAGCATTACACATAACACCCCACCGAAAAGGCTATAGGGTCTTTTGGAATCCCCTTGGATGTAAGGGGTCTATACGCGGGATACTACGCGGACGGTACCCTGCTTCAGGGGCTCAAAGATCTGCCTCTGGCTCTTCAGAGTCTCATGCGATACCATTTCTACTTTAATATTTATCATAATATTCGGAAAAATACTTTTAAACCACAAATGTGCTTCTCGACTGCTGAAATCCACCTTTGGTTCTGCAAGTTTGATTCATCCGCTGTGTATGTAACACTCCCCATAAGCTCTGGCCGACTACTGAGATTTGGGGCTGTCACTGTCAGTCATTGCGCGTAGAGCATTATAGTTTAATTCTTTTGTCATAATTACACTCACTAGTTCATGAGGTCATCACCGGTTGAAGGAGACTAGTACCCAGCGGTTACTGAGAGAAGATACTAATATACAATAAGGACATTTGTCATGAATTGTAAGTAATATCCACGGTCACTGCGAATTCATTTTCTTTTTCATTACAGACTTAAGCGATACTGAGCTTAGTTGACACCAATCAGAATTTTCCCGAACAGTACACACTCTCAACCGCTTTCTCTCTCAGACGCCTTTAACGACAAGCTGGAATCGCTGCACTGGACCTGTAACACTGTCTCTCCTCGCAGCCCTTATAGAATTAATTTTGTCATATAACAAAAGCTAGTAAAAATTCTCCATAGAACATCATCTATGTAGACACCAATTGCCTTTTTTCATCTAGGAATGTTTAAAAAGATTGCTGGCATTTCCTGCAGTCAGACTTCCCAAAAGAGAAAGCAAGTACTTTTGTTAAAAATTTTATGTTGCACATTTTTTGATTTCCTTTGCATGATGCGGGTTGGAAACTCCCACTCCATCCGCAGACGGATTTTTTCAGAGAGGATTTCTTTCTTAAATTTAATTATTGATCAAAAGTTTGTCGTGTTTGGATGTTCAGAACTTATACTTTGTAAATATCTACTCCCATTTGCAACAACTCAAAATGGCAACATTGTCACAATTTGGGTAGCTACATACATACTTCATCATTATTAACCGCAATCTCTCTAGTAACCTTAAAGTGGCAAGATTGACGTAGTGTTCTTATCATTATCATCGGTTTTTATGAAAAACTGACACACAAAACAAAACAAAAAAACTTTTACACCAAAAAGAACATATTTTATTTTAATGTACAGATAAACAGAAAAATTTATTTGTAGAACTGGTTTTACTGTTCTTTTCGTCCTGTTTTAGTTCAATCCTTTCTCATTCACTCCTCTAACTCTTCCTTTTCAGGCAGCCCTCGGACCCATTGCACTAGATATGGCCAGACAATTAAATGCGGGACAAGAAATCCTTTCACTTGCTAGCAATGTCCTTGTTATTTCTGTAATCGCAATTATATTCACAGCACCACTAGGCGCTATCTTAATGATACAATTAGCCCCGCGCTGGCTAAAGCACGGTGACGGTTGCGGCGGCGGTGGAGGAGGACACAGCAATGGTTACGAAGGAGCAGATTTGGATAGAATACCCGCGCAATCACGAGATAACATCGCCATAATCACAGTTGGAGATAATAGAATCGTGACGGATTCGGCTCACTCCAACAATGGTTTCGTCGACCATGGACACAGTGGCAGATAATGTCGTGTAGAACGGGTGCACGACACGAGTGTATAGCAATAGCGCTATTGCAATTTGTCACAAATGCCATGAAGCCTAATTAAGTACTTAGAATAAGAAGAAGCCACCAAGAAAAGACGATGCCCCATACTACCACCTACTTATGAAAGGGAAGAGAGCAAATGTTTTCCTTTGCACAAGGACTTCTCTGCCCACTTAAAGAGCCAGTCAGCTACAATTTAAGATTTATATAATTTTTTTTTTTTTTTTTTTTCTTGTAGGTACTCTCGTAGATATTCTATGTAGTTAAATGTTTTGTGAATTTTGTTTTTGAAGAGCTTTTGTTCAAATGTACTTAGGGATGCTCGCTGGATGTCCTGCCTGGGTCTTGTCGTCATTATGAATTACTTAATTTATGTAAGAAAACTTTTGCTTACAATCTGTCTTTTTAAGAGACAGTGGATATACTTAAAAAAATAAAAGTCGTAAAACGAGCTGTATTGAAAGATATTTGCATTTAAATCAAAGTTGGTTTATGTATGTGTTTGTGTGTGTATTGAGGGTGGGTGGTGAACTTTAGAAACTTTGACAACAGTTATTGCTATCCCTTTTTGAAATAAAATCGACAAAGTACTTAGAACATTTGTTTTTCGTAAGAAGTTATATCGCAGAGGAAGTTTGAGCTGACTTTTGAGCTAAGTTCGGAAGTATTTGAATGGCTGATGAACAAAGACTTATATTTTAACATGGCAACAATCCATAAGTATAACAAAACAAAAGCAAAATCCCTAAATCCTAAAATCAGAACTTTGGAGGATTTTTTTTTGTTGAGGAATTCTATGTCAACATCGAATGCTATAAACGCGCAGGCAGATATTGGGAAACTGACTCATTGCAGACAAAATAGCACTCGAAAATACCTCCCTTGTAAGAGTAAGTATATACTTTCGCATCTATAGCCGATAGGGTTGTTGCGGTAAATTTTAATACGACAAGTTAGACCTTTTGGTTTCCTTCTTTTCCCATTATTACCTCTCCTTCAGTTGTGGCTTCAAAGTGCTGGCAGAGTACAAAGCAACCTTAGTCCATCAGCTAGTGGTGTACTTTAAAGTATTTTGGAAAAGCAACCCGAATAGGTACCCCTTCACTGAGCCAGTGGACGACTGGAGACTCACGCACCAGCGGTAATAAGAACCAGGAAGGTTCTGGAGAAATTCCATCCATAATAGCAACAGCAGGTTGCTAAGATCACATTATTTGTCCAATAAGGTAGAGATAGTAGAGATATGGCTACCCTCCTTTAACACACTGAGATATTTACATTTACATTTACATTAAACCTACTCCACACATAAATCTGCGGAGTAGGGGGGGGTTGCAGCCGGGCGACAAAGACCATTTGGCTGATACACCACAAGACAAACTACTACATACTACATAGAACAAATAACACATGACAACAGCACGCAGTAGTTACGGACGGTCCCCCATCTTGTAACTAACAGCGCTCATTCCGATTTAATTACGGTGTTCTAATGGGAACCGACTCTTTTCGGTTGACAAGGCCGTTGTCTGAGACTGAGATATATCAGTCATCATCAGAATTTGGCATTTGAAGCCTTTTTCAACATAAACGGCCAAGAGCCCAACGTAATGGCTAAGCACCCACCGTAAAGGCCAAGTGCCCAACTTAAGGTGCTTTATCTTAGCAAGGAAATGACTCTTTATAGGATTATCTCCATTTCCCTAAATCTGGGCGAAGGTTCACCGAAGTAATTAAGTAGTTTAGTAATACCTAGTTCATTTTATTTCATTTTCTGTTCTGGAATGGAGTGAAATGGAACAGGTCTGGATTTGTTCATTCAGGCGTGTTGTTGCGAATCTCTAACGACCGAGAAATTCAGCCAGCAACAAAATTGTTCAGCGAATTTGCTGAGAGTACTGCAGGTACACCGGAGAAACCTTCACGACTTTGATTGGTCGAAGTTTAGTGGAATATGCTGAATGCGCCAATGAACGAAGAGATCGCCAAGAGGTTGGCACTTTTTCGTTGACCTCTGAAAAGACACAGTGCCAGAAAGTTTTGTGAAAATTGAAAAATTGTAGGAAAGTTTAAAAATCCAGTAGAAGACGGAGTCTATTAATTTGTATCCACAAATAACTTGCTTAGTATACTTAGCCCAAACAAGGAGTCGTTTTTTCGGGCAAGTTTAGGGCTTTATTCATACACTTTTTGAGACCGACAGGTTTGAAAGGGTTTGTCTTTCAATAATTAGGGAAAACCGAACTGAAGACTTTAAAACGGGTTTATCGGAAGTACAAAAGTCCTTATCAGAATTTGGTATATGCGATATGCATACCTTTTTGAAGTTCTGGGATTAGCTGAACTAACCTAGCTATTAAATCATTTAAAAGAGTTTTAGTTTTATACATATTTGCATAAAAGCAAACCCAAAAAAAGGAGTAATAACACACTTTTTTTCATTTTCAACAGTTTTAATCAAGTTGTAAATTTCAAAATCCTAAAAACCCTTAGAGCAAATGACAATTTGTTGGCTGGTTCTCTTAATGGTAGCTGTCCTCTTAATTATATGCAATTCAAATTAAGGGGGGGGGGGGATGTTAACGTTTATTCGTCAAAAAAAGACATGTTTATGCGAATTTTTTGTTTGAAACCAGTTCAAATGTCTTTGTTAAAACTAATTACACATTAAAGAATGACGTCTCAAGAATGTTGTGTAAAATTTTCACAAAGAAATATTAAAAAATTCGGCAATGGCAGCAATTATTCGGACGTGCCTCGAAAAAAAGGCAAGTTGCGGTTCCCTCATATTTTGGAGTTGGATCATCGAAAATTAAAAAATCTAAGTTCATTCGTTAGATAATAGTTTTTACCAGATAATTTCGAGAGGGTTTTTTTAAATTTTAATTTTTCCATATTTTGGAACACTTTGAAGGGAAAAAAAATTTTTCGTGAAAAAAATCGGCTAATTTCCTATTGTAAAATAACAATTATCAACAAATTTGAAAAACCTCTTCGTCTGTACCTTGAACCATTGAACCATTATTTACAGAAAAAGTGTTCAAAATTTATAAGGGATCGGTGCAGCAGTTTTGAATTTATGAGGGGCACCGACCTTTAAAAAGTGAGTTGTGGGAAAAAAGCTTTAAAGTTTTGAACACTAAAAAAGCACAAGGAAAACACTTTAATGAAAGGTATAAAAATATTCGTAACTTTGTCAATTTTGCTCAAATCCTCTTGAAATTTCGACACAATGTTCTTAAAATATTAGGCATTCATTAAAAAAATACGTTACGTTAAATGAGTTGATCTCTATTAAACTTTCAAAAAAAACTCACTAACTTAGTTCTAGACTTAACACTTCAGCAATGTCCAACAGTATGAGGCTCCCGTAAAAACTGACTAAAGTTCTAAAAGGAAGTAAGATAGAAAGAAACAATGTGTCAGAAACATAAAAAACTTAATTCTTAATCTTTAGTTTTCAAAAATTTCGCTGTTTTCGGACATTGATCTAACCAGTTGCATCTTACTGTCTTAACAAATTTCTCCTTACTTTCTGTTCAAAAATATTTTTAACCATCCCTTAGGATGTTTCGAAGTACTTTGGACGTTCTGTTTTGAATTTCTCGAAATCTGTAGAAACAAAAGCTTCAAGTGCTTAGTATATTTGGCCAAAGCAGTGCTTGTTGATTACTATGCTACTATCCGATGATTGCCTCATTCCTCGGTGTGTTCCGTTGTTGGGACTGGAAGTTAAGCCTAACCCAATTGTTTATGTTGACCATCTGATCTCGCTGTTCTCAAAAATGTCCCTAATCGAAAAACGTTTTTTTTTTACAATTCGCCTTGAAGTAACATGTGATGTGATTCTTGGTCACATCACTTTTTGACAATTTAAGAAAAGGCTAACTTTGATGTACCCTGACCTGTGTAAAACTCGATATCTCTGTCAATACTGATAATAGAGACCGAATCTTTGACTTAATTTTTTGTAGAAATAACAACCTTTAAGGCGGTTTTAAGTTGAGCTCCCATAAGAGTTGCCAGATTTTCAATTTTAAATGGTGTTCAAATTTTCTTCGCCAAGCAAAGTTTTGACTTTGAGGTAATTTTTTTCAGAAATATTCAGAAAAGATATAGTTTCTTTATTTTTTACAGATGACAACAGCAATAATAAAAAAAAACCCATAGAAAAGTTCACACAAAAAACCATACATTTTATGATAGGTACTTGAAAAAATACAAAATGAGTAAAATTTAAAAAAAATAAAAAAAAATTTTAGCTTTGTGGTTTTTGTGAATAAAACAATAATATGGGCACTTTTAGAAGTTTTTTTATGTACCTATTTTATACAAATACAATTTTATACCAAGTGCTCAAAGTGCCCTCCTCGTTTTGAATGCATGCCAGAGCCCGTTTTTGCTACCGAGAACAAAAGCAGCGACTGTTTGGATGTGGATTTGTTGTTGGAACTAGACTCAGGACTCTCAAATAGTCTTGAGTTTCAACTATGTGAACGAGCGCATAGCAACAATCCGCATCAAGGCTAAATTCGTCAACATAAGCCTCATTTGCGCACACGCCCCCACATAGGAAAAGGATGAAGACACCAAAGACGTATTCTACGAGCTCCTGGTCAAAACATATGAGCAGTGCCCTGGCTATGACATTAATATTGTTCTAGGAGATTTTAATGCCAAGCTAGGAAGAGAGGATATCTTTGGTAGAATAATCGGAAGATTCAGCCTGCACGACAACACCTCCGATAACGGATTCAGGCTGATCGATTTACTGCGGGGAGAGATGTTCTGGTAGCTAGTACGCGGTTCCAGCACCTCAATATCCACAAAGGGACATGGAAATCTCCTGATCAATCAACCGTCAAGCAGATTGACCACATTGCGATCGATTCACGACACTTCTTCAGTATTGAGGATGTCCGAACATTCCGAGGGGCCAACATTGACTCGAACCACTACCTTGTTGCAGCCAAGGTACGACTGCGGATATACCGATCTAGGCCAAAACAAGGAAATACTGTGAGAAAATTCGACGTTCGACGACTACAATCGCAAGAGATCGCCAAGTCCTTTTCCGATCGAGTCTCTTACAACCTCTTAATAAGTCCTATGCCACCAGCATCAAGTATAGAGAACCAGTGGCAGCACTGCCAATCAGCCATCAGAGATGCGCCTATGAAGTTATATGTTTCACACGGCCACCGCAACGAAACCCTTGGTTTGATGACGAATGCCGGCAAGCACATGCAGCTAAACAGGAAGCATACAAAGCGGGGCTGCACAAAAAGACTAGAACTGCTCGCAACATCAAATGTTGCATGCAACATCAATTGTAGAAAACTAAACAATTCTTTAGTTTATTTTTTAAAACAATATATTAACATAGATTTCAGTGTTTGTTGTTTATTTTATTTATACTATATAAATGATTCAATTTCATTAAAACTCAAAGTAAATAACCAATCTTTTATCATTTTGTTATAAGTGGAAAATTGAAGGGTCTCTCTTATTAATAAGGGCAACTTATTGAAAATATTAGGAGCTGTATATGTGTAAAAATGAGTGAAATGTGTTTTATAAGCAAAAGGTGCATTAACTAAGCTCATATTGTTTATACGTAGATTATACATTTGATAGCTTCTGCTAGGAATATTTCCACTTTGTTTGAAAAATTCTCTAAAGACTTGGAAAACATATAAATGTCTCATTGGTAGAATTTGCAGTTCCTTAAATAAAATCCAACTTTCAGCCAACCTTGTTTTATTTAAAATAATTCTTATCAAATGCTTCTGTGCTAACCACCCCAACTAGTTATACCGTATTGCAGCTTCGAATTTGCAAGACCATAATAAATCATTTGTAGAAGTTTTTGGGAGCAAAAAGGTTTCAGTAAATACATTTTTCGTGTGACCGATAACATGTAGGTTTTGATCATTTGAATGTGATCCTTCCAGTTCAGGTTGTAGTCAATTACTACTCCCAAGTACTTAAACTGTTGAACTGTTTCAATTTTAAAGCAATTATCTGAACATTGAAAGTTAGGTTCAAAATTACTTATGCCACACTTGTGAATAGGTAAAGGAAACTGTTTACAGTCATGGGAATGGAACCGCAAATTGAAGTCATAGACACTACTTCCTGATAATTCAAAACACATCAGTTTTGTTTTTTCACTTATAATTAATTTGTGATAAATAAACCAACTCCTTAAGATTTCAATATCTTTTTCAATACTTGAAATACTTTCAAAAACAGTACCTGATGAGTATGTCAACACTATGTCGTCAGCAAAGGCAGTCGAAATACCATTTAACTTAATTTTGAAAATGGAGTTAATGTAAATCAAGAAAAACAAAGGGCCAAGCACAGATCCCTGAGGAACACCGTTCTTAAGCAGCCTTGATTCACTAAATATTCCATTATTGTTGACTCTTTGTTTTTTATTTTTTAAATAAGAAGTGAGCAAAACGAAAAAACTAACGCGAAAACCTGCATTATAAAGTTTTGTAAGCAGAAGATCGTGATTGACTAGATCGAAGGCTTTGGTCATATCTAAAAACAAACCCAAAGTTGTTTTGTTGCCATTTAAACTTCCATAAAGTTGACTGCACACCTTTAAAATAGCATCTTCTGTAGACAAACCTGCTCTAACACCAAATTGATTGTTACAGAAAAAATTATACTTTTCCAAGAAGGACAAAATACGAACCTTGAGTAGTTTTTCAAAGATTTTGGAAAAAGTTGAAAGCAGTGATATGGGCCTAAAATTAGACATAAGTTTTCTATTTCCTTTTTTAAAAAGCGGTATTACTTCAGCACATTTGAGATGATCTGGGAAGCAACCTGATTCAACACATTTGTTGAAAATGAACGATAGTACATCGACAACATACCAAGCAACATTTTTTATTAAGTGGCCAGACACACCATCACTAGTACATGAGTTCTTATTTTTTAAGGACATAATAACCTAGAAGACTTCTCTTGGTGTTATTACATCAAAAACAAAACTATTTGGTAGTATATCATCCAATTCAATTTCTGCAGAAACGGAACAAACGCAACTTAAACATGGTATAGTAGTAGGTTTCAAATTGTCTGAAATTTCAGTAAAATATTTATTAAAATGAGTGGAAATTCTTTGGGGATCAGATTCAGATACTCCCTCAATTTCAATAGAATCAATTTTGACTGAATCTTTATTTTTACCTAGTATGCTATCAACCACTTTCCACTCTTCACGAATATTCCCTTTAACTTTAGAGAACCTGGTAGCATAATAATTATTACGTGTGTCATCAACTTCTTTATTAATCGTTTTGCATAGACTTTCATAGTACTTTTATTATTATTTGGATGATTTTTACATTTTAAACTAATTTTTTTCTTTTTTCTTATTTTGTTAAGGAGATAGATGTTCATCCAAGGTTTAAGATGTTTCATTTTACCAGATTGCTTTTTTTTGGAAAGTACTTGAAGCGATGTGCTTTTTAAAAATGCTCAAAAATAAGTCAAATGCAAAAGAGGGATTGTTTTCAGAATAAACTTGGTCCCAGCATTCGAAAGTCAAGAACTCTTTTAATAATTTATAGTTGATACAATATTTATTAGCTGAATCAACGATTTTATTATTTGAAAAACTGTTATCAGAAAGGAAATTTAATGCAGTCATTTTATGATCAGTAATTTTCAAATCATAAACTCTTCCATTAAAAACTTTGCTATTATTTCTATGAGATCTTAAAAAAATGTGATCTATACAACTCATAGTAGAACACGTCACGCGGGTAGGTTCGTTTACTAAGCCTTTAAGACCATATGAAGCCATAGTGAATAAATAGCTTTCGGAATCTTCGTAAATTTTGTTGAGAATATCAATATTGATGTCTCCTAAAACAATTAAATTTTTGCTAGGTTCATATTTAGGATATTGCTTAATTCTCCAATGAAAACATTCTTAGGAAAATCATGATGTCTATAAATGCACAGCAAAGTATAGTCGATGTTCTCAAAAACAAAAGATAATTTAAGTACATCAGCGCTTGATAATTTAAGATACGAGTAATCACACAAATAACCTCTTTTCACATAGACAGCTACACCTCCAGCTGGATACGACTCATTACAATTTGCAAAAAGAGTGTAACCCTGTATATTATATAGTTCTATCTCATTTTTGAAGATCCAAATTTCACTTAAAACAATTACAACGGGTAGATTGGTGAGTTCATTAAGATGCGCTAAAAAAATCGAAAAAATTTTTCTCATGCTACGTATATTCTGGTGTAAACAAAAACAATAATCTACATAAGGAATAAGATCAACTGGGTAATTACATACAGAAACATTAGAAGGTGAATTAGTTCTAGCTATATTCATAATTTAGAAAAATCTGCAGTACAATTTATTCTTACATGATTGTCACCCTCATCTTTCCGCATGTATACAGTCCCATTCCTCGTCCAAACGTATTGGTATTTCTTGTTTATTTTCATTGTTGTTGCAGTTTTAAATAGTTTCCTAGTTTCATACGATAAGCTTTCGTTGACAAACATCTTCTCCACAGTTGCACCAGGGTTGAGTAATCTTGTTGATAATGGCTCTCTTTTCACTCTCTTCGCTTTCATTATTTTTTTCTTGCATATATTCGATGTTAATTTTACACAAAGAACATTTTTCGTGGCTGGATTACCAACCATTGTTTGTTGCATCTTGCATTTGATAATTTAATTCTCTTAACATAACACTGGTCTATGTCTCTCTCTGGCACATTTAAGTTCAAACTTTCACGAAACACCTTAAGAGCAGCATCAGTGTAAGGCATGTCGGGACTCGGGATTGATGGTAGGAACGTTAAATATTTCAATGCTGTTAGAAAGCAGTTGTTGCTCGAGGTTATTCACCTTTGCCTCTAGAAATTTGATTTTTTTCTCGCACTCATCATTTTTAGCAATAAGTGTATTGAATTGTTTTGTTTGGTATGCTTCTATTGAACTGATTTTTTCGTATATCATTTCCAGTGTTACAGAAGTACTAGGTAGGCTGGTGTCAGATGAAAATGCATTTGATGATCGATGACCTGGTTGAGGTGTAGTAGAAGGTGGTTCTGGCGCTGACAGTGGTGGTGGTGGTGCAGTTGTTGGTGGCTATGAAGACGACGTAGTTGGTTGGATTAGATGGTTAGTGCAGTTGGATGGTAAAGAGAAAGATTCTCTACGTTGATTTGCACATTTTTTGCATCTCCAAATTGACTTGCTTTTATTTAAGTAGTCGAGATCTACGGCAGTCATCTTGACACAATTACCATGAAAAATGATTCCACAGTCTCCACACGTAACTTTAATTTCAGTTCTTGTAATTTTAGATTTACAAATGGAACAAGACATTTTGATAGTAATTATTATTCAATAAACAAACTAAAGCTCTTTACGCAAGTGTACCCCACAACGACTCAGTAAGAACTGATTAAGGGAACATCGTGGTGGAACCGCAGTCAATGCTGAGGATATGGAAAGACCACTTCTCTATAACGGCGATGATGAACCCAATTCCGCTGTTATAGAGATATAAACATTTGATTTAGGCGACGTTGACCAACAATTCCGCCAACCCGACCTGAACGAAGTGAAGACAGCAGTATCCAAGCTGAAGTCCAACAAAGCTGCTGGAGCTGATGGCCTCACTGCCGAATTGTTTGAAGCGGCAGGCAATTACCTGGTCAGGAGTATGCACCAGCTCATTTGCAAAATATGGTCGGAAGAAAGAAAGCCCGATGAATGGAACTTTAGCATTGTTTTCCCGGTCCTCAAGATTTGAGACCCTCTGAACTTCGCCAACTAAAGAGGTATCAGTCTTCTTAACATCCCATACAAGATCCTCTCTGCCGTATTGTGTGAGCGTCTGAAGCCATTCGTCAACAAACTGATAGGTCCTTATCAGTGCGGCTTTAGACCAGGAAAGTCCACCATAGACCAAATCTTCACACTACGGCAGATCTTGGAAAAAACCCAGGAGCTTCAAATCGATACTTACCACCTTTTTATTGACTTTAAGGCCGCCTATGACAGCATCTATAGAGAGGAGTTATATAGAGCCATGTCTAGTTTTGGCATCCCTACCAAACTTGTCCGGTTGTGTAGGATGACGATGCAGAACGCACGCTGCTCCATCAGGGTCGCAAAAGATCTCACCGATACATTCGATGTCAAAAAAAATTTTAGGCAAGGCGATGCACTGTCATGCGACTTCTTCAACATCGTTCTTGAAAGAATAGTGCAAAGCTCCCACGTCAACACAAGAGGCACAATCTTTCAAAGATCCGTCCAATTACTCAGACATGCCGATTGCCGACGATATTGACATAATTGGAAGAACGCAGCGTGATGTCAATGGCGCGGTTATGAGCATTGAGACGGAAGTGAAGAAGATGGGTTTAGTGGTCAATGAGGGCAAGACCAAGTATATGCTGTCATAAAGATAGGACACCCAACACCGACGTCTTGGACAGAACGTCACGATTGACAGCTATAAATTTGAGGTAGTTAAGGAATTTGTGTACCTAGGCGCCGCTATCAATTCAGACAACGACACCAGCGCTGAAATCAAACGAAGAATAACTCTTGCCAATCGCTGTTTCTTCGGACTAAGAAGGCAATTGAGTAGTAAAGTCTTCTCTCGACTCTCGAGCAACTAAAGTGTCCCTGTATAAGACACTTATCATCCCGGTTCTTATATATGGCGCAGAGGCATGGACCTTGTCAAAGGTAGACGAGAACGTTTAAGGATGCTTCGAGAGAAAAATTCTTCGGGTGATTTTTTGTTCCCGTCTGCATAGATGGAGAGTGGAGAAGATGATTCAACGACGAACTGCACTGATCTGGTCAAACGAGTCAAGGTCCAGCGGCTTAGAAGGTTAGATGGTCATGGACAACAACGCTCCGACCCGGAAAATCTTCGAATCTAATCCCGGGGGACGGCGCAGTAGAGGAAGACCGCGACTCAGGTGGCGCTCGCAAGTAGGAGAGGACCTCAACCACCTTGGCGTGCAAAAATGGAGGCAGCTAGCTAGGGACCGAGCTGGCTGGAGAAGCATGTTGGTTGAGGTCCTTGTCCGACCCGGACTGTAGCGCCACCTTAAGTAAGTAAGTAAGTACATAAAAACTACTAAAAGTGCCCATATTATTAACATAAAAATCTTTTTTTTTTTTAATTTTACCCATTTTGTATTTTTTCAAGTATCATAAAATGTATGGGTTTTTGAGTGCACTTATTAATGAGTTTAATTTTTATTATTGTTTGTTCATCTGTAAAAAGTAAAGAAACTATGTTTGTTTAACAGGCATTTTCTGGAAAAAAAATCACCAAAAAGTCCAAACTTTGTTTCGGGAAGAAAATTTGAACACCACTTAAAATTGAAAATCTGGCAACCCCAAAACTATGGAAGCTCAACTTAAATACAGTCTTAAAGGTTGCTATTTCTGCATGGTAGGCTTTTCTGCCCGTTACACGGGAGGTTTGAGGTTCGAATCCCAATAGAAAAACAAAAACTGTTTTTCTACGGGTATCGCCTTTCGCGAGCAGTTGGTAGTTCCTCCAATAAGATCGATTACCATGAAAAGCGACAGAAAACTATAAGACCCCTCCAATCTCTCATACACTTATGTGAAATGCTATAGTTCCTGGGACTCCCACTCTGTTTCGCCACCCTATGTATGTATGGATGTTTTATAATGTCCATATTTGCGACCCTTGCTACCGAAAAGATCTGTAGTTAATCTTTTTACAAAACTGAAAGCGATAGGAGTTACTGATACCAATACAAAAAGTGCTTTTCCAAACAACTTGTAACCCTTGATGTAAATAATTCTAAAGAAAAACAATTCAACCAAATTTATCCTCGACTTAATATCGTGAGTACACAAAAATGTTGAACAGTTGAAAAAAAACGACCAAAGTTTTGACATCATCGACCTTGAATAGCAACTAATCCTTTGAAAGCAACAGAGAAAAAGAATCATTTACACGATACGACAGATCTGAAAGAATTTACGAGGATTACGCGCGTATGTCAAGTTAAACGGCCTCATTTCGCTTGAAAAGTTTGAAATAAAGCCAAAGTCGTTTCTGCTTCCCCACATTCACTGCACCGTTCTTTCAAAATAGGTCATGGTAAAACATTACTTTTGCAGCAGAAAATACTACTCTTTATAAAAGCCAACTTGAATGCATGCAACAGTTTCCAAGCCGATACGTTTTCAGATATTAAAAATTGATTGTTTCCTGCACAAGCAGGGAGGGGAACCGACTGCCTCACAGTTTACCATAGGATCAGAGACATCAGCGTCCTATACTCCACTGCACACTACAATAGATTAGCTTTGAAAATTAACTTCTATCGACGGATGAAACAATCAACGCAAACGCAAGCATGAAAGGCAAACTTGATTCGCCTTTTGGCCTGGTGTTTGGGGTCGTAGCCGTATTGTGATGATCATCACTGGAGCAGCGGAATACCAATAGGATAGAGGATAGTATATTTTGGGCAGTGCAATTCTACTAGACTTCCTGAGTGGCCCACAAAGCGATGACATTGGGATTGGGTTGTGCAATGGTAAGAGTGGTAGTGGTAGGTATATAGGGTAAGTGAGTAAAGTTTTCGTTTCAGAGTAAAATAGATACTGATACGGTTGTTGTGTGGCGGTTGTTTCGCTTTAAATGCATGAAGCTCGCGAACTGTCGTGCACTCCCGACAAATCATTATCCTCCCAACAAAGTGCTTTATTTAATTGAAGTCCTAGATCAGAGTTCATTTGTGGATAGGCTTTTTCAAGGATTAATTTCGGAATTGCAAAAGAGTATATATACTACATTTTGACGAGGACGTGTATTTGCAGGATGCGTGTGTGAGTGTGTGCGTGAATTTGCATATGTAACAGCATCATTGCCATACGAGTTGCAATTATGGCAGATGGCATTAAATTAATTTTGAACATTAAAACTTATCAAACTTAACTGTTTGGCGTGGTGGTAGGTAGAATGTCGATGGTTGTCCTGATGGAGTCGGACACGCAATTACTGAATATAAATTGCATTTTAAGCAGAACGGATGGAATTTTGTTATTGTTTTTTTTCTGTTTTTCTTTTTGTTTTTATTGTTTAATCAGCGATTTATTTGGAAAGCTTTTTATTTACCGACGGCTTATGGAACTTTAGCGGTTGAGGGTTTTTATTTAATGAATTCTGTTAAAATACATACGTGGATTTGTATTCTTTCGAAGCTGTCATTTTTCTTCTGCTGTCATTCAATTGAGTTCAGTCGAAGCGTGCGTTTTGTTAAGTGTAACAAGGTTATCCGGTTCTACTTGTAAGAAACATGAATTGAAAACTTTTACTATTCGAAAATATAAGCTTTTGAATTTCTATTGATTGATTGAATTTCTAGTCATCGTTTTTCCACCATTATAGCCTTTCGCGAGTAATTTGGTAGTCCTTCCATAGTAAATTCATTGCCAAGAAAAGCGCTTAGGATTGTAACGAAGTTACAAATGTACACACTACCACCAGCCAATAAACATACCAATGATGTCACATGATATTTTTCAGTCATTCCATAGAACTCACATACACTAGGTGTATATAATTTTACAAGGCATCATGAATAATACGAGAAGGGAGAAGTTGTTGGAAAAGTACCAATCTAGAGAACAGGCTACTTCCACTAGAGGAAAACCAAGGGTACGTAGTGTGCCCAGAGATTCCCAATTTTAGCCAGGTCTCCTCGGAGTACCCAGCACAAATCCCCCACTAGCCTCTTAAAGACTTTTGGGTTCTATCTTGCCGGCTATTAAGCTGTTGATGCCAGGATTTGCCTTTTGATGTCAGGATTTGCCTGTTGATGCAAGTATTTGACTGTTGATGCCAATATTTGACTGTTGATGCCAGTATTTGACTGTTGATGCCAGTATTTGACTGTTGATGCCAGTATTTGCATATTGATGTCAGTATTTGACTGTTGATGCCAGTATTTGACTGTTGATGCCAGTATTTGACTGTTGATGCCAGGATTTGCCTGTTGATGCCAGTATTAGACTGTTGATGCCAGTATTTGACTGTCGATTTGCCAGCGATTAAAAACCCGTACTTGATGACCGTCTTGCCAGCATAGGACTAAGGATCTACCAGCGTTGGAACCACCGATCGCCAGCATTAGAGATAAGAATTAATAAATATTATATTAGAATAGTTTTAAGACCAATAAAAGGATTGGACCTTGGTAACCGAAGTTTTACTTGTTTTCTTTGGTCGACCCTGGACCCGACGAGCATACCACAGCTCAAAAGAAAAAAGCACATCACAAGATTCAGCAACAAATTGTAGGTCTCCTCCATTCCCTCCATTCCAGGCATAGTCGTGAAAAATGCGCTATGCCCCGGGGGTCCCCACTATGTTGCACCACCCTATGTATATGCACATGGACTTTGTGCTTATAAACAGATGCAGATGGCAGATCTTACACATTGTTTCAGCTAATGGAAGAGGTACGCTATTTCAGTTGATTTTAAAAAAGTGTTAAAAGAAAACGCCAAGGAATTGTTGACAATGCTTCGCTTTTGTTCTGTACAAAGATCGAGGAAAGGCGGTTTTCTAAGTGGAGTCTTTGACACACCCGTCAAATCTTTGCATTAACCAGAATGCAAAGATTTGACGGGAGCATACGTTTGGTCTTTCTACATCAACTGAAGGCATGTCATCTACGATAGTTCTCTTGACAGATCCAACCGTTGATTGAAGCCCTCGCTGACCCTGGCAAACCAAGCGTAGGTTCATATCTTGAAAAACTGTCTGTGATCGTTGCTCGCCATCGGCTATCTCGTTAATTCCAAGTCATTATGGTGGCCTGTAACTAAAAAGAGACTCAAAGAATTTAGTCTTCCGACCGCATTCAGAGAGGCCTTGCATTTCTGGATCACTTTCGAAGTAGTTATAGGGTTGATTCAGTCGCTGCAGACACAAATTATTATTATTATTAGACACACGAGCTTCATGCAGACACAAATACTTCTCCTTATCCATCTTTTGTTCGCAACGTATCTTAAGACCATTTATTACAGCATACGCCTCCGCTTGGAAGAAGGATGCAAATATGAGTCATAGGGATGCAGTTGTATGTCATCGCTCTAACCAAAGACACCAGCACCAGATGATCCACCATCGGTTTAAAAACCATCTGTAAAGATACGATAACACTCCTTTCTTGGCTCAGATTCTGAAGTGGTTCAGTCCTGAACCGCAGGAAAGCTGACTACGTATTTTTGACGCAGTTTGCGGCTTGAGATCATCATGTCAGACGGCATATCCATTAGGCGTGAGTCTTAAGATATGCTGCTGCTCAAAACTCCAATGCGAATTGTGCCAAAGACCACATTTCCTTAGATGAGGTATCAAGGGGAGAAAGATTCAACAGTGCGTCGAGAGTATATTAAGGAGTACTCGGAAAGCCACGAAAGTACAACGTATTTACGTGAGGGCTTATTCCATTAAAAACCTAATGCATAGGAGAGATGATTGGTCATATCATAGCCGCATAGATCAAAAGTATAATTTTTGGTGACACATCCCATGTCTTGCCAAAGGCTCCCTTACATTGCCAGAAGACTGACGTGACAGTGCTTTAGTAGTCTTAGACTCGACATGTTTAGACCAAAGAAGCTTTGTTATCTACGATTACTCCCAGATGTTTGACTTCGTTAGAAAGGGGGATGTTGACGCCTTTAGGTATAAGTAGGGTCAGACCAGTCAACTTTCTTCTCGTGAAGAGGACAAATTCAGTTTTAAGAGGATTGTTTCTGTCAAGGCCGATTCTAACACACCAAGTGTCAATCAGATTTAGCGCAGTCTGTGCTCTGGAACAGATAGCTTGGAGGCTGGAACCAACCGCGAGAGCACGGTGAAGCGACGTGCGTCGTTAGCATATGCTTGGGCATTGAGCATTTCAAGTAGAAAGTTGATCAGCATACTCCAAAGAACAGTTCCTATTCACATCTGTTGCAACATATTGTCCACACATTGTATGTCGATGAAAATACCCACCGCCAAAACATACGTGCTGAGTTTCATCGAATTCGCTCACGCCGTTTCGGAGGAGTTTAAGCATTAAAGCCGTGACACGAGAGTTTTATATTCATGTACATATATAGAAAAAAGCATAGAGAAGATATTGAAAAAGGCAATGCCTTCTAGACATCAGGGCAGTTGATACATACAAAAGCTCACAGGTACCACCATAGTCCATACCCAATATTAATCTATGTTAGAAGCTTTTTTACCAGAGTAACATTGTCCACCAGAGTCTTGTCGAGGTGAAAACTTTTATTTTTACAATTTCGCAGTCCAACATACCTACACTTGCAATTTTCTTGGTTCAAGATCGTATAATAATGTCCTTCTTCAAGAAATACAAAAAAGTAAAAAGAAAGTTTAGGCAAGATAGCTTCCCACTGCAAAAAGTTGCTTGTGACATATTTTTCTCTTGCTCTGAGAAACGACAACAATATTCTTTAAAATTCAAATCCCAACAGACCGAAAGGAGAGCTTAATTCAAGTGAAGAGAACATTTTTTTTTTGTCGCCTGCATTCAAAAATCTTTTTTCCGCAGCAAAGTCAAATCCACTTCCGGTATCGACACTCATACTCATGTAGGTGCTCGTACAACCCTCGCCTCTTTCGAACACCAAACATCCTGAAACTGATATAAATCAAATTCACATAAATCTTTTCCTTCCAAAGAAAACCCGGAAGATGTTCACGGACACCAAAGGATACGAGCCTTCCAACAGGGAAATAATGTAGAGGCACATTAGTCTCACGAGACTTGAATACGTTCCATTTTGAATTTTCTTCCGGTGTTCGCAATGACTTTTGTGAGATTATGTATCCAACCCGAGAACAGAAATCGAGATAACCCCAAAAGAAATGTAATAATAAGAACTATGAAACTATAGCCATAGCCATCCTTCTATTCTATACACACAACCATTGGATAGAAGAACATCGATTTACACACTGTGCTGAGAACTGAGAACTGAAAACAACGCAAAAGGATTGTTTCAACAAAAAGAACTCCAAAGAAACTAGTAACAAGGCCAAAGGATATAATAAAGCGAGTGATATTTTCTCCGGTTGAACACGGAAACCGATGTTCCAATGCGTTGGCAAGGAAGTTGTGTCAAAGGAGAGTCAGGGCGTTTCAATTGTCTGGCGATGCAGTAGGTACCGAGTGTTTACATGGTTTGACTAATCTCGGTCAAAACTATTTTACTTTTCATCTCGGTGACCTTTGGAGAGCATGTGAACACACACACAGCCGTTGAGAGTGTAAAAATAATGATTTATAAGAAACAATGGGATTGCACGAGACCGCTGGAGCCTTGTGTCCGGCCGGGAAGATTATGAATTCTGTTGGGATCAACCCAAAAGCCAAAGGATGTAGATAGTGTGTTTGTAGTGTCTGGAGGTTGGATTTAGACCTGTCCGCATTTGACATTAAGCTAAAAACCAAAGTCTTTACGACCTCACTGCCGTAAGGTAATCCAAGGATGAACTTTATGATAAAGGCGTCTTATGTAGACAGGTATTCGAATTGGGAATATGTTCACAATTGAAATTAGGGGTTCATATTACTTATACAATTGTGAAATTAAGATATAGGCTCCACAAGAATGTTGTAGAACAATACGACCTCTATACTGAACGAATTGTGAAATCTAACATACTTACCATGGGACAACTTTAAATGTAGGCAAGTCTTATTCTAAGGCTCCACAGCATGACTGAAAAAAAAAAACAATTTCACATTCACCCACCCCTTGACGCTTCTCTCATTTTGACTTGAATTCTAAGGCTATAGAGTTAAGGTGTCTCAAAAAATTAACCTTCTCGGTTCAGCAAATATGAATTCAAAATGGCATCCTTAACAACTAGACCATATAGGCGAAAATATTGAGCGATGATTGATGAATGGGACGACGGCGACGGTTAACACATCCTCTAGAAACTGTTTAAGCTAAAAACGAAAATGCAGTACTTAATTTCATTATGGGAGAGAGTTTTTGTCAACGAGATTCACATAAAACTAAGCACATAAAAGCTAACTGAAGATATAAGGACAGCGTCAGCATTCAGCAAACAACTTTAGCCTTACGATAGGCTTGAAAACAATACGACTTGGATTATTGATAAAACAAAGGGCCTGCATTTTTACTCACCGTTCAAACTGAACAACGAGGAAGAAATTCTCTGAATGAAACAGCAACAACAACAACAGCTCTTCGATACATTTTATATATTTTATCTATATATATAAAAATCAATTGCTGTTCGTTAGTCTGGCTACAACTCGAAAACGGCTGAACGGATTTATCTTATCTTGGTATTGAAATAATCGTGGAGGTCTAGGGAAGGTTTAAAAGGTAAGTAAATATGAAAAAAAGAATTATAATAAAGTAAGTGTAACAATTTCATTATTCCTAACTGTAATGAATTAAAAATTAAATTCAAACAATGCTTTTGTTTTTTTTTTTCAATCGTTTTTGACAACAAAAAATTAAAATAATAAATAACAAATAATACTGATAAGAATAAAGATTTCATTTTTTTTAATTTATTGCCTTTGAGTACCATAGACAATTTTTTTGTTTGTTTTATAATAAGCCACACATCAAGGGGAATGCAACTGGCTATTTCACAAGAGCACTGTTTGTGAAAAAGAGTGAGACAATTAAATTTTTTACGATGTTCAAGAGATTTTGTACCCTATCAAGTAGGGGCAAAGATGTTAGTGGAGCACCTGACCAGATAAGGGAGTTATACTCCAGTTTTGGGCGGATGAACCCCTTATAAATTGTAGCCAGATCAGAAGGGGTGAAGAACTTCCTGCATCGTCTCAAGAAGCCTAAACTTTTAGCAGCGTTTCGGCGACTTCAAATATGTGGTCATTTCAACGAAGATCATCGTTTACACACATACCAAGTAGTTACAGCTTTTCGGTTTCTTGGATGCTGGTACCATTCATGGATAATGGCAATGGGGAATGTTAAGCTTCAACGACAAGAGACAGCATTGAATTCTACTCGGTTTTTATGACCCCATGTAACAATGCTGTCAAGGTCAGAATTCAATGAGCTTATCATACGCAACCGTTCCAGTTCCACATCCGAGGAGCAAGGACGTAAATTTGGAAACGAATATGAAAAGTTGAGGGTCGAGTGGTCAACAAAACACTGTGTGATTGCAAAAATTCTTTTGGTTCATTGCCCCTGTGTACCATGGACGATTGCCCCTGTGTTTCATTTCAAAATTCCCACAGGAACGGGAATCGGAACGGTAATTCAAAAACTTGGAAAATACTGGACCTATTCCAAGAAATCTGTCATCGTTAGAGTGGTTAATTGCCCCTGAGTTGCATAGACTACATTCACCCCACTCTGTAACTAGATAATGAAATCTTGGAGACTGCTTCACTTAACTTTCAATTTGATAAAAGTAGGGCTTGAGCTACGCCGAGTGGGTCAGCTAGTCTTATCTTATATATAAAAATGAATCGCAAAATGTGTTGGTAAGCGCATAACTCAACAACGCCTGGACCAATTTGGCCAATTCTTTTTTTGTTGTATTTGTTATTGTCAGGAGAAGGTTCTTATGACATAAAAAATTAAAATTGATATTCCCACAGGAACGGGTCTGGGAACGGAAACTTAGAAAATACTAGACAGGTTTCTAAAACGATTCCAGCACTAGGGGTGCTACATTATCCCCCTCCATCAGTAATACAGATTATATTTCATCCCTATATAACCCCACTTGAACAGAAACGGGAACGAGAACAGGAACCTTAAAGTTACATTATCCCTCAGTGACAATGACTTATAAATGGTTCCTGTCAAGGTTTGATCCCCATATTCCCACAGGAACGGAGTTGCGAACGGAAACTTACAAACTACTTGACAGATTTCTAAAATTCTTTCGGCATTAGGAGTGCTACATTATCCCCCTCCATGAGTAACCTAGAATATATTTCATCCCTATAATCCCACGGGAACAGAAACGAGAACGAGAACCGAAAACTTAACGTTACTTGACCGATTTCAAAAATTTTTTCAACTCTAGGATGTTACATTATCCCTCAGTCACAATGGCTTATTAATGCTACGATTTTTTTTTATCTCCAAGTTCCCACTTAAGCGGAAAAACGAGAACGGGAACCTTAATACTACAGACCCGAGCAACGCCGGGTGGCTCAGCTAGTATAGCATAAAAATGAATCGCAAAATGTGTTGGTAAGCGCATAACTCAACAACGCCTGGACCAATTTGGCCAATTCTTTTTTTGTTGTGTTTGTTATTGTCAGGAGAAGGTTCTTATGACATAAAAAAATTTAAAAATTTATATTCCCACAGGAACGGGTTTGGGAACGGAAATTTAGAAACTACTAGACAGGTTTCTAAAACTATTCCAGCATTAGGGGTGCTACATTATCCCCCTCTATCACTAATTTAGATTATATTTCATCCCTATAATCCCACGGGAACAGAAACGGGAACGAGAACGGGAAAGGGACTTGACCGATTTCCAAAATTCTTTCAACTCTAGGATGTTACAATATCCCTCATTGACATGCACTTATAAGTGGTTCCTGTCAAGGTTTGTTCCCCATATTCCCACAGGGGAACGGAATTTAAAAAATTGCGCAGATATTCCGACAGGAACGGGTTTGGGAATGGAAATTTAGAAACTTCTTGACAGATTTCTATAACCCCTCCTGCATGGTACCCGTGGCTTGATGGTTAGCATGTCCACCTGCTAACCCAGAGGTTCAAGGTTCGAATCCCAGCAGAGGCAAAAAGGTTTTTCCACGGGTATCGCCTTTCGCGAGGAATTGGCAGGTCCTCCGTTAGTAAATTCATTGCCATGAAAAGGGCTTTTTCAATTAACCGTTCAGAACCTGCAGAAAATTGTAGGTCCCCTCCATTCCCTCACAAGGCATGGTTGTGAGATATGCGCTAAGCATAGGGGCTCCTCGCTCTGTTGCGCCACCCTGTTTTTTATTTTATTCCTGCATTAGGATTGCATCATTATCCCCCTTCATTTATGTAATTAAGATTATATTTCATCCCTATAATCCCACGGGAACAGAAACGGGAACGAGAACGGGAACCTTTAAGTTACTTGACCGACTTCCAAAATTCTTTCATCTCTAGGATGTTACATTATCCTTCAGTGACAATGACGTTCCTGTCAAAGTTTGGTCCCCATAATCCCACAGGAATGGGGTTGGGAACAGAAACTTAGAAACTACTGAACAGATTTCTAAAATCTTTCGGCGTTAGGAGTGCTACATTATCCCCCTCCATGAGTAACCTAGACTATATTTTATCCCAATAATCCCACGGGAACAGAAACGGGAATGAGAACCGAAAGCTTAACGTTACTTAACCGATTTCAAAAATTCTTTCAACTTTAGGATGTTACATTATCCCTCAGTCACAATGACTTATAAATGGTTCCTGTCAAGGTTTGTTCCCCATATTCCCACAGGAATGGAATTTAAAAAATTGCGTGGATATTCCGACAGGAGCGGGTTTGGAGAAGGAAACTTAGAAACTACTGGACAGATTTCTATAACCCTTCCCCTTGCATTAGTATTGCTACGTTATCCCCTTCAATTAGTAATTTAGATAATATTTCATCCCTATAATCCCACGGGAACAGAAAAGGGAGCGATAACGGGAACCATAAAGTTACTTGATCGATTACAAAAATTCTTTCGACTCTATGATGTTACATTATCCCTCAGTGACATAGACTTATTAATTCATTCACATATTTCCACGGTAACGGAAGATTCTCACAGGAACGGGGCTGGGAACGGAAACCTAGCTATAGCTCAGCTAGTAGTTTTATACAATGAAGCTCTTACTTCCCTGACAAAATGAACAACGTAGCCAAGGTACACTGCCAAACGCGTACCCATACCTGATCTTAATGTGCAATTTCCAAATCGATAAGATATCAATAGACTATGAAGGCGATCTACTGTTGCTGGACCAAATCCCGAAAATTTCATAAAATTTCCTATAGCCAAGAATCCCAGTTTTTTATAGAAAATTTTATTCACCAACCTTACCACAAACAAAAATGTAGGTACCTACATTGTAAAAAATGTGAGACTTGAGGAAGATTATAATAATTGGATTTCAAGAAACGTTTAAGAAATCAAACACAAAACTTACCCTTTTCCGGAATTTTAACAAAGTAAATCTGTAGACTTCTCTTCAGAAAGCGACGACGCAACGACTAGAATTTCGAAAAACAGTTACCTATCACTAAACATTGAATGGAAAAATTAATTTAAGCAAAGAGAAGAGCATTAATAACGATGTAATAAAAGCAGAGCTTCTGATTTATACAAAACACAACCGCACTTACATATCACTGAACAAAACACTTATTTCAGATGCACTTTTTTAAGGAAAAGAAAAAAAAATGTAGGTAGGTATCGCTATTGCGAAATTCAAAGGAAATTGCTTTCAGGAGACAGAACAAATTTCAACACTTACATAGCTCAAAATAATGAACACTTTGCTTCACTAATAGAAACTGACAAATAGGCTTCATTTTTTAAAGATTTATTTTACTTAAAACTTTGGGGAATGAAAATCATGGATGAAAGGGGCTTTTGTGTAGGAGAGAACGCGTATCCAGATTGCTTCGAATATAATGGACGGAATTATTTAAGAACTTACACAATCGGAAGACAAGCAATAAACAAAGCAAAGTGTGCAAGAAAAACATTTAACTTCTTCACCGTCGCCGGCGCCGCGCCGGCCGGCCGCGCCGAAATCGAATTATTTTTCTAACATCGAACTCGGAGAAAACTTTACGAAGAACACCATCTAACAAAACTCAAGAAAACTACACACATTTGTAATAGATTCCAATTTATGAAGAAAATAGAATAGAATAAAGCAAAATGATCATTCACACTCACGGAACCGGAAAGATTTTGCACTGCAAAAAAAAAATCACAAGGTTAATCGAAAGAATACGAATATTCGATGTAATATTAAACCGTATGTGTAGAACACTGAATATTTTTTCATAATTTCACAACAAAACACCGAATTTATGGAACTTAAAATGACCTTTCTTCAGATTATACTTTCGCACAACTCGATATGTAAAACGTTCTCAACAATTGAACTCGGGAAAGGGCTTACTACTGATTTACATGGGTGGGTAGAACTGATAGAAGTGAAACGAACTGAAAATAGAACAGGCAGGTGGTGTCTGCGTTTCAGGATGGGCAATGGCTAAAATCACTTTCGGTTCATATGAGATCTTTTATTTGGGATAGAATGCTGACAAATTGGGAAATGGATGTGGGGTGAAATTAATAGACGATGAAAGTACATGGTTTCCACGAATAAACGATTATTTTTGTGACATGAAAATCGAATGTTAGTAGTTACTTAATGGTGGGCCGTGCAAATGACGGGGTTCACATTGGTCGATTTGTTGAAACTTCGTCCGAATGAAGCGACTGTTTTCTTGTTTTTCCATTACACCAATTTATCGAATAGACCACAAGCCAAAAAAAATGGTGTAACAGAGAAGAAGAACAAGAAAACAGTCGCTTTATTCACACAACAACAAATCGACCAATGAAGGTTTGCAATTTACAATTTGCTTGATTTGTAAAAAAAATTACAGAAATTCTGCAAAGTTATTAAAGTTAAGGATTGTAATTTAATTCGATTCTGTGTTCTGTGCTTTTTTACTTTTGGTTGCGAACAGAGAAACTCTTAATTCCTTCAGCAGATTCAGTACGATGAAAATATGATTGTAATAGCCTATTTGCACTGGGACGTTAAAAGTGGCTTTCGCCAAAATACCCAAAACCTCAAGTTTGACGGGTAGATTAGAATTAGAATTAATAGTTAAAAAAGTTGTTTTGTATTTCTTTATTTCAAAATTTCAATGCCTAGTGAAGCTAGAAAGGTACTAGCCAGTGTTTTCAAAAACGTGATGACGTTTTATTAAAACCCATAGCAAAATGAGAGTTGGTTGTAGAAGGTACTCATGAAAATTTAGTATTGCTATTCTTTGATTAAGACGTGTGTTTTTGAATAGTTTTTTACGTTTTAGTTGCATTTCACACAAACAAACATTTGGAAAACGTTACTTTCAAGCGATGCCAATTCTTTTTAAAATTCTTCAAATGTAATTGTATTCACTTTACTAATAGCCTATTCCTTTCGGAACAAAATCGCGGTTTTCGCAAAAATTACCAAAACCTCTCAAGCCACATGTTTTCATAAATGAGATGTTTTCAAGTGGTTTTTGACAAAACTTATTGGAAAAGTGATTAGTGATATGTTTGCGACAACATATAAAAAAGTGGGCGAGACGTCAGACAAAAACTGATGGGAACGGATTAGCTCGGTTTTCCAAAAAATTTACGATTTTGTCCCGGTGGGAATAGGCTATAAGGCCAGCATTCAGAGTAAAGGTAGTGCCGCAGTTAACTCTGTTTCATAACAAAAAAAAAAAATACTAACACGTTCAGTTTTTTTAATAGATTCGAAAAAAAACTGAAGTTTGTCTGTCGAATTGAGCTTGTGTGCAAAAAAGTGATACTTTCCAACTGTTGGCTCTCTGGTTCTTCTGTGAATCCACAGAGCAGAGCCAGAGAGTCACCTGGGGTAAGGTAGCGCGGTTTTGTCTATAAGCAAAATTAGAACCCTCGACCAGGAATCCACACGCTTACAACATATATGTATTATGCTTACACAATTTTCTCTTTGAAAGAACTGGAACCAAATTACAGCACACGTTATCAAGTAACTCGTTACGGAATTGTGCGAGTTTGGTATTACAGTTCACGTTATCGAGCAGTCTAGAACGACAATTTGACAATTTCTCATTAGTAATCGAACGCAATTTCGGTGATGCCGGAGTCGAGTTGAGGTAGATTTGCTTATGGAAAAAACATGAGGGTATTTCAAACAAAAAGGGGTACGAGCTGACTCTCTATGTTGTCTAATTGTGATCTCCCACTTGATTTTTCGAAATTCAACCACAAAAGGCGTGTTTTTTCCACAAGGCTTTTATACTGGGTGCGACAAAAGTATGGAAACCCCTGGAAATATGGCAGAATATGCGTTAAAAAAAATCAAAGACCCTATATCCGACGTATTTTTCGACGAGGAATCCGATGGTGACCTTGAATTTGACCTTGGACTTAACCTTGAAGCCCCAGCGACCCAAAAATCGATTTTTCAAAAAAATTAAAAAAAAAAAAAATTTTCGAAAAAACATGTGTTTTATTTTTTTAATGATATTATTAGAGGTGCAGAGCTTGAAATCAAAAATACGTGAAAAATGAAAACATTTGTCTGAAATCCTTGGAAATATCGCAGAAGATTCGTTAAAAAAAATCAAAGACCCCATATCCGACGTATTATTCGACGAGGAATCCGATGGTAACCTTGAAATTGACCTTGGACCCTGCCATATTTCCAGCGGTTTCCATACTTTTGTCGCACCCGGTATATATTTATCATGGTATCCAGAAAAAAACTTCCCGGACAGCGCGTCATTTTTTATTTGAGGGTTGGTGTTCTTGATCAGTTGTCAAAACAATGCTAGTCAACAATAGAACTATTTTTGCCAAATTCGCACAAAAACGCAAAAAATGTTTGTTAAAAACAAAAAGCCATTGTATAGAGTGGAAAATGAAAATGTTCCGTACTGAAATTTATGCTGGTAAATAATTTTTTTGTCTGTTTTTCGTTAGACTAGAAATGTCGAAAATAGGTCCGTTCACAAAGGTAACAAGGAATTTCTCTTGGGTTTTTTTGACTCTGTTTACATGCTGGGGTTGAATTCATATGAAACTTGTGAATCATATGTGAGTTTTAAAATTTATTTTGTTACTTGTCTCAAACGAATTAAACTATTAATAATAAATTTTGATTTTATTTTTTATGGAATAGGTACTTAACAATTACCTTTGAAAAAAATTTCAACATTCACAGAAAAATGTGAAAAGAAATATGCAAAAATTCCTTTTTCAATTGGTTTTACGTTATTTTATGTATCTTTATATAAATCCACTAATCTTACCCTTGAAATCAATGAAATTCTAAAAATCAAAAATTTTAAGCAACAAAATTGGGGAGTGTAAGGAGTGAGCATACGATTTTATTCAGTTACACATTTTTGTAAACAGACTCTCTGTCACCCATTTTCCTTTTGTTCGAGATACATGAAAATCTCTAGAAGTACCAACATTTAAAAATGAAAAATCGAAGAAGTGTCAAAAATCTATCCCCGACCAAGTTCTAATTATCCTAAAAAAAAAACACGATTTATCTTAAACATATGCACATCAAAACGAAATTCGTTTAAGTAAACACGTTCAGACAAAATGACAAAATTTTTTGTTAAACATTTGGACCGCTTTTCCATTCTTTTCTTGAAAAATATTTGTTATATGGTAGTCGTTTTGGCAGAACAAATTCAGTGCCCCTGTTCTTTAACTATCGCCTCGGCGATAAACGGTGGAAAATGGAACGAAATTCTATGAATTTAGTAGGATTTTGTTCCATTTTCCACCGTTTATCGCCTGCTTTTATCGAGGCGATAGTTACAGAACAGGGGCACAGCCTACTAATTTAGTCTTTCACCAACATCAACTTTTTTTTCATCGTGCTGAATGTGGTTGTATTTCTCTGTTCGTTTTCGAAGAATACAAAAATAAATTAAAAATCGAATTATATTTTTATTTTACAGCTTTTGATAACTTACAAGAATTTCTGTCATTTTAACAATACAAGTAAAATAACAGTACACCACATAGATTGGCATGGCCTGCCATTAAATTCATATGCGAATTCCATGTCAAAAAGGTTATCAAAAGCCCGTTATTCGTGTAAACCGTGCAATTTCATTGTCTATTAATTATGCTCCACATCCGCACCTCCCAAGTTGTCAGCATTACCTATATATCCGAAATAAAATATGACATGAACCCATGCAGTGAAGTGCATCACTCATTTACTTATTTCTCCAACGGTCCGGTCGGTGATGATTTCAGCTGCCCATCTTGAACGCAGCCACCTGGCTAAACTAATTTTAGCCGATAATGAACTTCGTTTCACTTCTATCAGTTCCGCTCATGTACATCATTGGTTACCCGACCCCTTTCCGGTGTTCAATTTCTGGAAAACGATTTACATATCGAGTTGTGAAAAAGAAAAGTCCTAAGAAAGATCATTCTTTTACCCATAAATTCGGTGTTTTGTTGTGAAAATATATGAAAATATTCAGTGTTCTACACAAACAGTTAAATATTCGCATTATTTCGATGAAAGTGTGCTTTTTACTTTCCGACCTCGTGAGTGCGAATGTGCATTTTGTTTTCTTTACAAATTATTAGAATCCATTGCAAATAGTTTGCTTTTCTTAAGTTTTATTATTTTTGTGGCTTTATTGTTCTACGTTCTACCTGAAGTTCCCTCCGAGTTCGGTGTTAGAAAAATAATTCAATTTTCTAAATGGTGCGGCGTTGAAGTGAATAAATGAAATGTGTTTCTTGTTTAAAAGTGTGTTACATGTCTATGTCTATGCAAGTTCTTAAATAGCGTTCATTGCATTCGTAGTCAAAAATATGTTTTCCTCTTTTCGTAATAATCTGGATACGCATTCTCGCCTACACAAAAAAGTCCATTTCATTCATTGTTCTCATTTCCCTAAATCTATCTAATATTTTAAAGAAAAGTGCATCTTTTTGTTAGTTTAGCTTAATTAGTGAAGTGTGTTTGTTTATTATTATGAGCTCAAATGTTAATATTAAAGTGTGTTCTGTCTCCTGAAAGCCATGTCCTGTAAATTCCGCGATACAGTGATCGTCTTTCTTTTCCAAAAAAGTCCATCTGAAATAAGTGTTTTGTTTAGTAAGTGCGGTTGTGTGTTGTAAAAATCAGAAGCTCTGCTTTTATTGCATGCATCATTATTAGTGCTCCTCTCTTTGCTTAAAGCCAAAATTGCTTTTTGCGTTGGCCAATTGTGTACCAAATTAAATTAATCTTTCCATTCCATTATTTCATGTTCAGTGAGTTGTGATTTTCGACCAATGTCTCCTTTTGAGACGAGTCAACATCAGATTTACTTTGGAAAAACTCAGACTAAGGGTAAGTTTTGTGAATGATTTTCCAAACATTTCATATAATTTTGTTAATCAGCCCTATCACAGATTCCATCGTAGAAAACTTCCACACGGAAAGCTAAGTTACGATCTACGAAAATTTGTGATCACAAAATACGAATGGAATCGAAGAAAGCATTTCCAGTTGCCACACTAAATACCGCCATGCTGGTTATCGAAATCAGCTGTTTTACACCAAATGTGCAAGATCATTCACATTTTTCTGCAAAACACAACTTTTTTCGTATATAAGGACGACGATTTTACATTCCACTTGGATTTGGTGATGCTGAATCTACGAATTTCGAAATTCGTTCCACTCCGAATGGATTATGTGATATTAACATCGGGAAACTTAGACTTTTTTCGATTACGATGGAATCTGTGATAAGGCTGAATATTTATACAATCTAACTACCTACCTGCATGTACAATTTTTTTCCCTTTAAAAGGGTCCGCCAAATAACTTTTTTTTTTAAACAGCACGCAAAACATCGAGTGTAGCTTCGGCTGTGTCCTGTGTGGCACGCAGCGCCGTCGCGTCGGTCGTCCTGTTGAAACCAAATGTTGCCAATATCCTCCTCTTCAATTTTTGTGAACAAAAATTAGTTCAATATGGCCCGATAACGAACCCCATTGATTGTAACGGCCACTCCTTGCTCATTTTCGAAGAATGCTTCTGGACCAAAATCCGCACCAAACAGTGACTCGTTTTTGGTGTATCGGCTTTTCAATGTATGCGTGCGGGTTTTCTGTGCCCAAATGCGACAATTTTGCTTGTTTACATAGCCGCCAAGATCAAAATGAGCTACATTTGAAAAGATGATTTTTTTGGCAAAATCGACATCGCATTTTCAAAGTAATGTCGTAATATTTCCCAGCGTTGTTCAAGTGTTACCATACACGAAATAAGCAGTAGTTGAAAAAAAAAAAACGTTAAATGGCGGACCCTTTAGTTTCTTCGCTGTCTAAACGCAGTTTATTTGTTTATATATTTTTTTGCGTTTGACGAACTCGTATTATTTTGTTAAATCGAAGTTTGCTTTTTTGTTTTAAATTTACAGAAATTCACCGTGATTTGAATTTTCATATCCACCTTCGTGACCTTAGAATCGCCTCAGCAATGGATTTTACCCACTGAACACAAAAACAAAACAATTCTGAGCAATTTTACCTCACTATTGATTTGTTTTTGTGTTCAGTCTTGAGGTACATATGTAAGTGCTACCGACAAAATTATTTAAGAGTCCCCAGGGCAATAAAAAGAGTCATTTTGAAAATAAATGTGTCCATGTGTGTCAAAAAGTCCACTTGATAGTGTTAATTTCTTTTTTTTATTTCATAAAACACAACAAAAACGTAACAAAAAGAGAATACATACGTACTTCAGTCACAAAAATTGTAGGAACAATCATTAACAAAGGCGTATATAGCTTTTCGCAATGGGGAGGATAGTTCTAGTTCGCTCATTTTTTTTTCAAATTTTTAGTAATTAAAAACAAAAACAAATGACAAGACTTCACTGAATGTATGCCGTAAAAAATTATAGTTCTTAAAGATAATATATAATACGCGTTAGTTTGAATATGAACTAAAATTAACATTGATGTAATAAGTAAAATACTATTAATTTAAAAAGTAAGTCATAAAATAAAATCCATTTTTCTGTTCTTTTTAGATAAAACACTTTTAACCTCGTCTGCTGTTATAGGTATTTCGCAATGAATATACAGCTAGAGCAGTCAAACCATTCAAACGATCCTGCAAATAAGTAATCATCGAAATCATTAAAATAGATATATTTTTAAGAATCTCACTTCGTTGGTCATGCATTTGTATTGTTTTTACTCTCTTTAAACCTGAAGAAAGTTCTTTCAAGAGTTGACGTTTTAACCGGCTTATATCTATCATAAAATATATATTGGGAAAGCATTCTTCGGGGCAGCTATCGAGCGCTTTTAATGAATTCTTAGAGGAAGTATTATTCCTTCGGATCAAATATCTCTTCCAAGTTTTTAATTCTACAAGAACAGAAGATGATCCGGCAGCCAAATATGTTCGGTAAAACTCAACAGTTTCGTTAATTTTTTTTGCTGATTTGTCTATTTCTGACGAAGAATCCTTGGAAAGAACCGAAACCCCTTCTAGTATGTTTTCATGGTTGTAAATTTTTCTTCAAGGTCCTTTAAAAGGATTGAAAACAGTAACACGAAAATATTCTTCTGTACTTTGAACCGAAGGGTTTGAACGATCCTTTTGTTGGTTCACTACTCTCTTATATTTAACGTCAATGTCAAGGACTTCCGCTTTTTTTTTTTTTTTGCAATTTCAAACACTTTCGAAAACGAGTCGTCCTCTGGTCGTTTAATTTTTAGTTGATCCGTTAAATCTTTGGCGAGATCCATAGCTTGGACCAAGTTTAAATTCACTTTTTGACTTACGGCAACGAGAGTTAGTAAACCATACTTATAATCAAGAAGAAATCCTAGTGTTTTTTCAGTTCCTTGCGTAATTTTCCAATGTTCTTATTTGGTCAAGAGTCTCGAACACAAACGGAAAAAGCTCCTCAAAATCTTCAACTGCTTGATATTTTGGCGATCCATCGCGTCAGATTCAGCCTTTTTATTGTATTTTTTGTGGAGTTTCTTCGCTTTCGCTTATTTTTTTTTTTTTGCGTCATATCTTATCTTTTCGGTGTATGTATTAAAATAATTTTAAACTACTTCAATTGCGGTTAGGCAATCTCTAATGGCTGGTATTTTGCTGGAAACAGATAAGGAAGTTTCAAAGAATGTGCTGCACCATGGACGTACAGATCATGGCGAATAATTGCCTGAACACCATTGTACTGACCAGACATATTGCTTGCCCCGTCGGCGTCGTACCCTTGGCCGATCAAAAAAGAAATGTCCAAATCACAATTTTGAAGATTTTCCACTTTAAGCTTTGCAAGAGCATCACCTGGATTGTTAATACAATAATGTTTGGTAAACTGCTGCAGCAGTTAATTAATACATGTATTAGATATTTTAAGCAAAAAGATTTTACTATATAAAGAAATTCTAAAGATTAGGTGGTTGGCCGAAATAGTAATTTCTTTCAGACGAAGTTGACTTTGTATTTTCCGCGTAGAATGTAGGTATAGAATGTACAATCCTGTGAGTACTTATAAGACTAATTCACGTAGGAAGTAGGTACATACTAAATTTCGGAGTGTGTTTCCTTAACTTATTTGACTCATGACTGGTTATGTTGAACAATTATCGATACCAATGGGGGGAGGGGGGGGGGGGTATATGCCCATGATCCCCCCCCCCCCCCTATCTACGCCACTGTTACAATATACATACAATAAAACCTCTTTTAATAAATAAACAAAAACAAATAGTTCTGTACACATTATGTATACTTTAAAATATTAAAGTGGGTGTCCAAACTTTTCCTGGATATGTTTCAGAACATAACTCTTTAGTGTCGAGCTGATAGTCCTGGTAGCTAATGCTCGTTAAATATAATTAGCATTGTAATTTATTACGTGTCAATAAAGATATAAATAATAATAAATAAATAATAACTCTTTAGTAAACATAATATCCTTAATCGTTCCCATATCTAATCTATTAGACTTTTTGTTTTTATTAATTGAAGCTCTGAAAACTTTCACTCTGCTGCTGCAGATCGATTGTTGGAATCGATTAAATAAGGAAATCTTTCTGCTAGAAGCGATATTTCTTTAATTGAATTAGGATTAGATATTAATTTGGGGCTAATAATCCGAAAGCTTTTCTTAACTTCATTGTCGAATTCGAATCGTTTCAATATTTGTTCAATTACTTCCTTATAAAATTCCCTTAAATTGGTCTCCGCTTCAGTGAGATCATCAATATAATTTTGATCAATAAATTCCTTTGCCTGAATTCCAAGATACATTTCATTCTGTGTTATGAAATCTGACTCTGAACAATTTAAAAAGTTTCATTTGGATTGTTCAAAAGTATCAGGTATATTCATTAAATTTCTTAAAATTTATTTGGTGGTACTTTCTAAAATACTAAATAGAGCATGAATACGTACATAGTTGCTTTGACTGAAATTCTATGTTCACGACATTTATAATTTTTAAAATATACAAGAGGAATAAAAAATACAGTTTTTTGCTAAGGTTGTCTAAAGTTTCACCGAGAATTTTTGCATCTTCATTTTCGTCTTCTAGACAGCAAGAAATAAAAGAGAGTTTTAAAGCATCCCATTGTTCCAAAATTCGGTTGACAACAGACTCATATGAAATTCATACAGTTTGAGCCAGCGACAGGATTTTGTGCTTCTTACTTACTTACTTAGGTGGGCACTACAGTTCGGGGTGAACCTGGGCCTCAACCAACATCCTTGTAAAACGACTTCGATTTCGGGCAAGCTCTCTCCAGCTTCGCACTCCAAGTCGGTTGAGGTCTTCATCCACTTGATTGCGCCACTTAAGACGAGGTCTTCCCCTTCCGCGATTTCCCTGCAATGTGCTTTCGAAAACCCGTCGAGCCGGAGCGTTTGGGTCCATCCGCTCTACATTACAAAACCATCGTAGCCTCGAGATGCGTACTCTTCTGGCTATGCCCATGTCGCGGTACAGCTCATACAGCTCGTTGTTGTATCTTCTTCTCCACACATTGTCTTCGCATACGGGACCAAAGATCATTCGGAGAATTTTTCTTTCGAAACGACCAAGGGTTTCCTCATCCGCTTTCGATAAAGTCCATGCTTCCGCGCCGTAAAGCAGGACTGGGATGATCAAGGTCTTATACAAGGTCACCTTGGTCTTTCTAGAGAGGGTTTTGTTTCTCAATTGCCTTCTTAACCCAAAGAAGGAACGGCTGGCAAGAGTTATTCTCCGTTTGATCTCCGCACTGATGTTGTTGTCCGTGTCTACAGCGGATCCTAGGTAGACGAAGTCCTGTACTACCTCGAAGTTATGTCTGTCTATTGTGACGTTTTGTCTAATTTGTCAATGTTCTGTGTCCCTGTTTGATGACAGCATATACTTCGTTTTGCCCTCATTAACCATCAAACCCATTTTTGCCGCTTCTGCTTCAATACTCGCAAAAACACCTATGACATCACGCTTTTTTGTTCCCATTACGTCAATATCGTCTGCGTAGGCGAGTAATCGTACAGACTTTTGAAAGATTGTTTCTCTGGTGTTGACGTTTGAGTTTCTTACAATCTGTTCAAGTATGATGTTGAAGAAATCGCATGACAGCTTGTCGCCTTGCCTAAAACCTTTTTCGACATCAAAAGGTCTCGGTGAGTTCTTTACCGACCATGACGGAGCAGCGTGAATGAAGTCATCCTGCGTAGTCGTACGAGCTTTGCAGGGATGCCGAAACTAGACATGGCTCTGTACAGCTCGTCTCTGTAAATACTGTCATACGCGGCCTTGAAATCGATAAAGAGGTGGTGAATATCGATATTACGTTCTCGGGATTTTTCCAAGATCTGTCGTAATGTGAACATTTGGTCTATTGTGGACTTCTCTGGTCTAAAACCACATTGACAAGGACCTATCAAGTTGTTGACGTGGGGTTTCAGACGTTCACATATTACAGCAGACAAGATCTTATAAGCGACCGCGACGTTAAGGAGGCTTATCACATTGTAATTGGCACAATTGTGAGGGTCTCCCTTCTTTAGGATCGGGCATACGATATTGAGGCTTCATTCATCGGGAATGCTTTCTCCCGACCATATCATGCAGATCAGCTGGTGCATGCACCTTTCCAACTGGTCTCCAGCTGCCTTGAAGAGTTCGGCATCAAGGTCATCTGCACCTGCAGTCTTATTTGATTTAAGTTTGCCAATGGCAAGCTTAACTTCCTCTAGGTCGGGAGGACGGCATTCTTGATCATCGTCCAAGCTGAATGGAGCAATCTGCCTGACAGCGGAATTTGTGTCCTCATCGCCGTTAAGCAGTCTGCAGAAGTGATGTTTTCAGATCCTCAGTAGCGACTGTAACTCTATCACTATGTTTCCCTGTTGGTCTTTACAGGCTTGAGTTCGGGGTTTTCCACCCTGGCAGGATCTTTTTACCTTTTGGTAAAACTTCCGAATCTCGTTCCTGTCATGGCACCTCTCAATTTCCTCAAACGAACGCTTCTCTTGCTGCTTCTTTTTCTTTTTGAGAATTCAGTGTTCTTCCCTTCTTTTCTCCTTGCAGACTGATCGTAAGCAGCCCTTGTTCGTTGTTGCATCAGCTTTTGTCGTGCCTTTTGTTTGGCTGCATTTGCCTTCCTGCATTCTTCATCAAACCATGGGTTTCGTTTTGGTGGCCGAGTGAAACCCAGAACCTCAGAGGCAGCGGTTCTGATGGCTTCTTGGCATTGCTGCCACTGATCTTCAATGCTTAATGCTGGCGGCATGGGATTCAAGGATAATTGAAGGGACACTCGATTGGAAAAGGCATTGGCAATCTCTTGCGATTGTAGCTTTCCGACGTCATATCTCTTCACAGCGTTAGTTCATGCTGGTCGTGAACAAGATATCCTCATTCGTACCTTGGCTACAACAAGGTAGTGGTCCGAGTCAAAGTTGGCCCCTCGGAAAGTTCGGACATCTAGCACACTGGAAGAGTGCCTTGCGTCGATCGCAACATGGTCAATTTGGTTGACGGTTAATTGATCCAGAGATCGCCATGTACCTTTTTGAATTTTGAGATGCGGGAAGCGTGTACTACTTACCACAAGATTTAGCCCCGCAGCCAAATCGATTAGCCTTAGTCCGTTTTCGGAGGTTTTGTCATGGAGGCTATGCTTACCGATTGTGTTTCCAAAGATGTCCTCCTTCCCTAGTTTTGCGTTAAATTTCTTTTTTTTTCACGTCGTGTCTAGGGCACTGCTCATATGTTTCTTCAAGGAGCTCGTAGAAACAGTCTTTGGAATCGTCGTCTTTCTCTTCTGTGGGGGCGTGGGCGCATATAAGGCTAATGTTGGCGAATTTAGCCCTGATGCGGATGGTCATTATACGTTCATTATCACCATTCGCTTGTATTCGAAAAAAAGCGAATGTTCACGAATGATGAGGGATGACAACGAATATTTTTCCATGTTCATAAATAGGTTTTAATACGCATTTTGTGACCTGACTTCAGCGTTATTTTAATGAAGTATTCGTTTCACTGTAGATGATTCGTTGCCTTAGACACTATTCGTGTCCAGTTCATACGTATACACATATTGTCATTGCCTGCCATTGTTTCAGTTAAGTGATTGATCAGAGTGAGAACCTGTCTTGTTGTCTAAAAGAAATTGCAGTGTGTGTGTGTATTGCTTTGTATTAAGATGAATGGTGTATGAATGGTGTGTAAAGCAATAAAAAAGTGAATGCATTCATAAAACGAGACATTCACTGCAGCTCCCTGGGCTGTCATGGCACCAGTTTTCGAACTTTAGCGACTTCAAAGATTGGATGATCAATAAAAAATATTTGCCTTTGGCTTAAAATAATATTGTTAATTTATTTTGTTAGCTAAACTCAAATACTTTTATGTCTGGTAGCAGATAGGATCGGAAATTTAAGAAATTTAGATTTGAAATAGAGAGGATTCCGTTGTTTTTATTTCACTTAAAATAAAATAAAATTAATTTCAGTCAATAATAAAAAAACACTTTTTTTGCTTAGTTATTAGCATTTATGAATAAGAAGAATTCTATCCACACCTACAGTCGCGCACATCATCACAGTCTAAAATTCTGTTCATGGCATCTCCCAATCAGGGTTGCAACATCGTTATAAAAAACATAGATGTTGGAAAATATCGATGGTCTTCAACAAACATCGATGTCAAAAAGAAAACATCGGTCATAACAACAATACATCAATGTTTTTCCAATGTTTTAACGATGTTTTAATTATCTTGTCAATAATGAAAAAACTTAATTTATTTGCGTGTACTGTAGCTAAATAAGGAAATTTACTAGTTTTACCAGTTTCATAATCTCATTTGAATACACTTTTCTTTAACAACTAGCAAGTTACAACTCAAACGGTACATGAACTTCAAAAGGTTGATTTTTTTATATAAGAAAATGATAGCAATATATTTTCTGATAACTCCTGGTACTAAACCGATGAAAAACCATTTCAATTGAGAATAAAAAGTGTCATGTGTTTTTTCCCTGTTCGAGAATAGGAAACTCATTTTTACCTCGTTGTATATTCCGAACACAACTGTTCGAAAATAAGCAACTAGGTAAGAATGAGTTTCCTCTTCTTGAACAAGGCGAAAACAAATGCTTACTTAACTTTCCATTTTCAAAATGTATCTCAATATTACAAGCAATTGCTCTAATATAATTAAAACCACTGGTTCAAGTACGTACGTCATTAATTGCTTTTTAACTGAAGTTTCCAGCACGTGCACTGCAAGTTTTTTTTACTGCTACCAGCGTCGAACGGACGCACTGGCAAACTGAATTTTTGTGAGATCCTATGGTGTATTTGCATTAGTGAGCATATGCGGAAAGTGAAAAGGGAAGAATGAGGGCACTCATACAAATAGTTTCGCATCAATCTCAATCTCTCGTGGTACCCGGGGTGTGATGGATACCATGTCCGCCTGTTAATCCAGAGGTTCGAGGTTCGAATCCCAACAGAGGCAAAAATGTTTTTTCCCGGGTATCGCCTTTCGCGAGGAATTGGCAACTCCTCCGTTAGTATTCATTGCCATGAAAAGCGCTTTCTCGATTAGCCGTTCGGAACCGGCAAAAAATTGTAGGTCCCCTCCATTCCCGCACAAGGCTTGGTTGTGAGAAATGCGCTAGGCCCAGGGGCTCCTTGCTCTGTAGCGCCACCCTATTTATTTTTTTTTTTTTATATATAAATTGTCTTTTCAAGGTTGAAACACCAAAAACAACGAAAATATAGGCATTTTTATTTAAAGTGTTCCAAAACTGGGGATGTTTGAAAAAAGGTGCCACTACCCACTACCCTATGTTGTTTTGAAGATATGGGGATTGTACCATATGGATCTATCAAGGATATAACTGATACATTGTTGAGGCAATGCAGAGACAATGTTTTGTGTTTTTTTTTTGTAACGTTCCGTCTGGTTGCTTAGTGAATTTCTTTCACCAGAGTAACAGAATTCTTTAATTGGCAATGATTGTCCTTAAAATAGGATCAAGTCAACATTAAAACTTTTCAAAGTAGGAACGATGGAAGTATATCCTCTTCTTGCTGCCACTGCCAACTGCCATGCTGAAAAAATCAGCTTGCCAAAAGTACCACTCAGGCAGAGTTTTTAAATCTAATTTCGCTGTCCCCGAGCTCAACAAATCGCATATTAAAGAAAATAAACTGAATTTATTCGAAAGTATTTGAGATGATTTCGTGAAAAATAAGCAGGTTCCTTTCTCTAAATCAACAAAATACTCCTTAACTTCTCGGTCGTCGCAATAGATACTATGCTGCCGTCCTAAGAAAAAAGGACGTATCTCCATTTTTGTAGTAGCGAATTAGATGCACTTTACTGTCTTTGGTTTTCCCACCTTCAAATGGGGATTCACCATTTAAATTCGTGGCTTTGAGGCATTTAGACTTGGAAATATGTTTTGTTTTTACACAAAAATAAGACACTGTTCAACTATTTCAAATATGCCTCAAACTCAATTTTCGCTTTTTGGCGTTTACCCCCTTTTTTCTTAGAACGGGAATATGTTTGATTAGGTTTGTTCGCTGAAGCCGCCATGTGGCTGTAGTCGCCACAAAGTATTTTTTGAGCAACCTAAACACACCTTCAATGTCAAACTGAGTGTTCAAACTGAGCCCTGGGTTTGCCCTCGACTCTTCCTGGAGTGATCCTAGGTTTTTTTTTGGGAAAGATTATGGTAATAAGCAGAGCTGTCAAATGGCATGTATTTTTCTTCAAATGACAGGAATGTGTGGTGATTTTTTAGTTTATCTTTTTTTTGAGAACTGAAAACCTAGGTTTTTTTGACAACTCAGAGGGTTCATCGAACGAGCCTATTGTAAGCGACGTACCCCACGAGTGAATGACTAGTGTGAAGATGAATGGGATAGCTGTGATTCTTTCGAGATCACGGCAATCGTAACGACGGAAATAGGAAGAAGAAGAAGATTGTCATCCCATTTTGTTGTTTTCCTACAAGACCCATTTTTAGGCTGGGTGTCCATTTTTTGCGAAGTCAGAACTCATGTAAAAGTGTTTGCTTGTATTAGTTAATCATTTCGCTGCTAATTTCTCACCGACTGACAAAGAGTGTGGTGAACTTCGTGGTCACATAAAGCTGATCATCGGCTCAAAGTAGCGGCTACACAACTCGTCCGTTCTTTATTCTCTCATTTTATCTTCTGAGACGCTTTAGACTAAACTAAGCGGCTATCAAAGAGGACCTGCCATGATGCAGAGAATAATAAACGTAAAATCCACGTCGAATGTCCACATCTTGTCGAATAGGTAAGCAGCCCTTAAAACACTCAAAAATGAGAATCTAACATTTCTGAAAGACATTCTGGTTTACTGATGAACCGATAAACTCTCAAGAAATGGAACTTACTTGCCAATGTCACCCAACAGGATGAACATAGGCTTTCTCACCACAACGTGCCAGTTCATGTTAAAAAAAATGTAATGAGGATGACTAACAAAAGTTGGCAAAAAACACCACTTGTTCTGCTGCCAAAAAGATCTGGCCAAACCTTGATCCAAAACGTCCCTAAAGTTTGGCATCCTTAAGCAGAACGCATCTTAGATAAATTGGTGTTATAGCCGAAGAATGCCTCATAATGCACGCCGCACCGGCGCGGCGGGCGGTGGCGGCGGCGGGGGCGGGGCGGCAAAATGTTCAATTAAACAACTTCTGCGGAAACTGCATGGACAAAGAAAAGAAGAGGAACCCTTTTCAGATCTTCTTTGCACAGTGCACATGCTCTGCCCTCCCTCAAAGATGCAAATTACATTACCCAAATCCACATGTTGTATCGCAATGGACAATGTAAACCGTCTTATCCAAACCATCCTTCCACAACGCAAGAACAAGGGCTTTGCTAATTCAATGCCTTTGGAAACATAATAATGCATGCAGAGGCAGTAGGTTGAAATTCATCAATGTCCTTTTTGATTTTTTAAGAAATCAGTCATTTTCACACTTGGATAATAGGCTCCTTTCCATACCACTCTGAATCAACCCTTAAGACAGCAAAAATTTCAACTCTATCTAACCATATGTACCTATGTTCGTTCCTTCGAAAGCCTTTTGACAATGCGAAAGCTAAGCTGTTCGGCTCGAATCGAACAAATCTCCACTGAGAAGGTTTATTCTGCAGCTGCAAATAAATTCCACAAGGATGTTGAATTTTAATCTAGACGACATTTATAACCACAAAACCCTAAACTCGCATTGAAAGGAAGAACTTAACACTGACCATGCTCTACAGTGGGGGAGAAGGAAGGTACACCTACATGTGCTGAGTGCAGAGCACACACATTTTGCTGTATACCCAAATGAAAAGCGGAACACGAAAACAGTTGCCGAAAGAATGAGAAAAACCAAAATAGATGAACTAATCTACTTACAAACCGAGTTGACCATTTTTGTGCAACTGTCACCCCCTTAAATTTGGCAGACACAAGAATGCGACATCTTTGATCCCGTTTTTGCCTATATTTGACAATGCATATGCAACATATAGTAAATGTATAACCATCATCCAAGGACCTGCAACGAAATCAGCTTATTTTGTGGTCTTTTGTTAAATTTTGTAGAAAATGCACAATCGCCCAAAAGAGACACAGTCACACATAACCAACACAAACACAAAACACATACATAAACTCAAATCGGGTCGAGAGTCGAGACAGAAGGACCAAGGACCAAGCACCAAGGACTAAGGACCAAAGGCGATCAAACAATTCCACATGACCATACACGTAAGTAAACGAGCGTAGTTCCGGTGGACATGGAATTATTGTGAAACACTAGACCGCACATAAACACGAAAACTTCCAACCAATCTGTGTGTATCGTGGTCCTAATACATTACAGTATTTCGTTCTGGCGATTGCGACTGTGACCATTATCCTTGTTGCAGTCAGATTGCGTGCAGAATTGTCCAAAATTCGAATAAAATTCGGAGGGGGTGGTGTCCATTTGTTTTTTGAGGGAGCAGCAGCGGCAGTATTTTCGAAAATTATATGTGATGGCATACTGGGAACAGCTCAGCGGTATATACAAAATGGAAATGCCAACTTGGGACCACTTCCGTTTAAACATTTTGCTTTGCCATTTCGAAAATATTAAAGCACCAGATACTTTATTGTTGGTTGGAATGTTATGATGATTATAAGTTCTTCGTTAGCCCTAGGGCTATTGTTATCGTCTTTGACTAAGGGACGTGTCCTGGAACAGTGGTATTTGTTTTCTCTTTTTCTTATATTTTGCCTATTCAGTTTAAGTTTGGAAGAGGACACTTCAATAATCATAATACTTAAACTTCTACGTGCTCTAACAATTCTGCCAATTATTCCTCCCAAGAAATTTGAAGTAGAGGCATTCCAAGAACAGAGTGTGGTGGGGTAAGTGGATGGACCTGTATATTCTTTGTTCTCGGAAGAAGCATACCTATGAAATTAGTTTGAGAACTGACCTGTTATTCTTTGTTTTATTGCTCTTCGAAGCTTTATTTTTTAAAAAATAGGGTGAATAAAGCTACAACTCCGAATGTTCCAATAGAGACACACGAAGGACAGACTAGGAATTATGTGCACATTTTTTGTGTAAAAGAATTTTGAAGCAATAGGACATTTATGTTTATTAACTCGTAGTTCTCAAATTTAACTATCCACATTGTTGAAGCTTGCTCAAACACTACCTTAGCGTGGTTCGGGGGATAGCGCTTGCACAAATTCAACTGAGAAGCAACCAAGTATATAAAAGTAGTGTTATTCACAAGACAGTCGTTGTCGAACTCAATAAGTTTTAGTTTTAATTGAACTTTTATGATACTATTTTGCTGACTCTTCAAGTGATATTCGAGTCATCTCAGGTTTCCAATACCGACCGTGAGACTGGGAATATTATTCTGGCAATCTGTTGCGTTGTTTTTGATGGTGATGAAGGTTTAAAGTTAAAGTTTAAAGTTAAAGTTTAAAGTTAAAGTTTAAAATTAAAGTTTAAAGTTAAAGTTTAAAGTTAAAGTTTAAAGTTAAAGTTTAAAGTTAAAGTTTAAAGTTAAAGTTTAAAGTTAAAGTTTAAAGTTAAAGTTTAAAGTTAAAGTTTAAAGTTAAAGTTTAAAGTTAAAGTTTAAATTTAAAGTTTAAAGTTAAAGTTTAAAGTTAAAGTTTAAAGTTAAAGTTTAAAGTTAAAGTTTAAAGTTAAAGTTTAAAGTTAAAGTTTAAAGTTAAATTTTAAAGTAAAAGTTTAAAGTTAAAGTTTAAAGTTAAAGTTTAAAGTTAAAGTTTAAAGTTAAAGTTTAAAGTTAAAGTTTAAAGTTAAAGTTTAAAGTTAAAGTTTAAAGTTAAAGTTTAAAGTTAAAGTTTAAAGTTAAAGTTTAAAGTCAAAGTTTAAAGTTAAAGTTTAAAGTTAAAGTTTAAAGTTAAAGTTTAAAAATAAAGTTTAAAGTTTAAAGTTAAAGTTTAAAGTTAAAGTTTAAAGTTAAAGTTTAAAGTTAAAGTTTAAAGTTAAAGTTTAAAGTTAAAGTTAAAAGTTAAAGTTTAAAGTTAGTTTAAAGTTAAAGTTTAAAGTTAAAGTTTAAAGTTAAAGTTTAAAGTTAAAGTTTAAAGTTAAAGTTTAAAGTTAAAGTTTAAAGTTAAAGTTTAAAGTTAAAGTTTAAAGTTAAAGTTTAAAGTTAAAGTTTAAAGTTAAAGTTTAAAGTTAAAGTTTAAAGTTAAAGTTTAAAGTTAAAGTTTAAAGTTAAAGTTTAAAGTTAAAGTTTAAAGTTAAAGTTTAAAGTTAGTTTAAAGTTAAAGTTTAAAGTTAAAGTTTAAAGTTAAAGTTTAAAGTTAAAGTTTAAAGTTAAAGTTTAAAGTTAAAGTTTAAAGTTAAAGTTTAAAGTTAAAGTTTAAAGTTAAAATTTAAAGTTAAAGTTTAAAGTTAAAGTTTAGAGTTAAAGTTTAAAGTTAAAGTTTAAAGTTAAAGTTTAAAGTTAAAGTTTAAAGTTAAAGTTTAAAGTTAAAGTTTAAAGTTAAAACTTAAAGTTAAAGTTTAAAGTTAAAGTTTAAAGTTGATGTTTAAAGTTAAAGTTTAAAGTGAAAGCTTAAAGTTAAAGTTTAAAGTTAAAGTTTAAAGTTAAAGTTAAAAGTTAAAGTTTAAAGTTAAAGTTTAAAGTTAATGTTTAAAGTTAAAGTTTAAAGTTAAAGTTTAAAGTTAAAGTTTAAAGTTAAAAATTAAAGTTAAAGTTTAAAGTTAAAGTTTAAAGTTAAAGTTTAAAGTTAAAGTTTAAAGTTAAAGTTTAAAGTTAAAGTTTAAAGTTAAAGTTTAAAGTTAAAGTTTAAAGTTAAAGTTTAAAGTTAGAGTTTAAAGTTAAAGTTTAAAGTTAAAGTTTAAAGTTAAAGTTTAAAGTTAAAGTTTAAAGTTAAAGTTTAAAGTTAAAGTTTAAAGTTAAAGTTTAAAGTTAAAGTTTAAAGGTAAAGTTTAAAGTTAAAGTTTAAAGTTAAAGTTTAAAGTTAAAGTTTAAAGTTAAAGTTTAAAGTTAAAATTTAAAGTTAAGGTTTAAAGTTAAAGTTTAAAGTTAAAGTTTAAAGTAAAAGTTTAAAGTTAAAGTTTAAAGTTAAAGTTTAAAGTTAAAGCTTAAAGTTAAAGTTTAAAGTTAAAGTTTAAAGTTACAGTTTAAAGTTAAAGTTTAAAGTTAAAGTTTAAAGTTTAAAGTTTAAAGTTTAAAGTTAAAGTTTAAAGTTAAAGTTTAAAGTTAAAGTTTAAAGTTAAAGTTTAAAGTTAAAGTTTAAAGTTAAAGTTTAAAGTTAAAGTTTAAAGTTAAAGTTTAAAGTTAAAGTTTAAAGTTAAAGTTTAAAGTTAAAGTTTAAAGTTAAAGTTTAAAGTTAAAGTTTAAAGTTAAAGTTTAAAGTTAAAGTTTAAAGTTAAAGTTTAAAGTTAAAGTTTAGAGTTAAAGTTTAAAGTTAAAGTTTAAAGTTAAAGTTTAAAGTTAAAGTTTAAAGTTAAAGTTTAAAGTTAAAGTTTAAAGTTAAAGTTTAAAGTTAAAGTTTAAAGTTAAAGTTTAAAGTTAAAGTTTAAAGTTAAAGTTTAAAGTGAAAGCTTAAAGTTAAAGTTTAAAGTTAAAGTTTAAAGTTAAAGTTAAAAGTTAAAATTTAAAGTTAAAGTTTAAAGTTAATGTTTAAAGTTAAAGTTTAAAGTTAAAGTTTAAAGTTAAAGTTTAAAGTTAAAGTTTAAAGTTAAAGTTTAAAGTTAAAGTTTAAAGTTAAAGTTTAAAGTTAAAGTTTAAAGTTAAAGTTTAAAGTTAAAGTTTAAAGTTAAAGTTTAAAGTTAAAGTTTAAAGTTAAAGTTTAAAGTTAAAGTTTAAAGTTAAAGTTTAAAGTTAAAGTTTAAAGTTAAAGTTTAAAGTTAAAGTTTAAAGTTAAAGTTTAAAGTTAAAGTTTAGAGTTAAAGTTTAAAGTTAAAGTTTAAAGTTAAAGTTTAAAGTTAAAGTTTAAAGTTAAAGTTTAAAGTTAAAGTTTAAAGTTAAAGTTTAAAGTTAAAGTTTAAAGTTAAAGTTTAAAATTAAAGTTTAAAGTTAAAGTTTAAAGTTAAAGTTTAAAGTTAAAGTTTAAAGTTAAAGTTTAAAGTTAAAGTTTAAAGTTAAAGTTTAGAGTTAAAGTTTAAAGTTAAAGTTTAAAGTTAAAGTTTAAAGTTAAAGTTTAAAGTTAAAGTTTAAAGTTAAAGTTTAAAGTTAAAGTTTAAAGTTAAAGTTTAAAGTTAAAGTTTAAAGTTAAAGTTTAAAGTTAGTTTAAAGTTAAAGTTAAAAGTTAATGTTTAAAGTTAAAGTTTAAAGTTAAAGTTTAAAGTTAAAGTTTAAAGTTAAAGTTTAAAGTCAAAGTTTAAAGTTAAAGTTTAAAGTTAAAGTTTAAAGTTAAAGTTTAAAGTTAAAGTTTAAAGTTAAAGTTTAAAGTTAAAGTTTAAAGTTAAAGTTTAAAGTTAAAGTTTAAAGTTAAAGTTTAAAGTTAAAGTTTAAAGTTAAAGTTTAAAGTTAAAGTTTAAAGTTAAAGTTTAAAGTTAAAGTTTAAAGTTAAAGTTTAAAGTTAAAGTTAAAAGTTAATGTTTAAAGTTAAAGTTTAAAGTTAAAGTTTAAAGTTAAAGTTTAAAGTTAAAGTTTAAAGTCAAAGTTTAAAGTTAAAGTTTAAAGTTAAAGTTTAAAGTTAAAGTTTAAAGTTAAAGTTTAAAGTTAAAGTTTAAAGTTAAAGTTTAAAGTTAAAGTTTAAAGTTAAAGTTTAAAGTTAAAGTTTAAAGTTAAAGTTTAAAGTTAAAGTTTAAAGTGAAAGCTTAAAGTTAAAGTTTAAAGTTAAAGTTTAAAGTTAAAGTTAAAAGTTAAAGTTTAAAGTTAAAGTTTAAAGTTAATGTTTAAAGTTAAAGTTTAAAGTTAAAGTTTAAAGTTAAAGTTTAAAGTTAAAGTTTAAAGTTAAAGTTTAAAGTTAAAGTTTAAAGTTAAAGTTTAAAGTTAAAGTTTAAAGTTAAAGTTTAAAGTTAAAGTTTAAAGTTAAAGTTTAAAGTTTAAAGTTAAAGTTTAAAGTTTAAGTTTAAAGTTTAAGTTTAAAGTTAAAGTTTAAAGTTAAAGTTTAAAGTTAAAGTTTAAAGTTAAAGTTTAAAGTTAAAGTTTAAAGGTAAAGTTTAAAGTTAAAGTTTAAAGTTAAAGTTTAAAGTTAAAGTTTAAAGTTAAAATTTAAAGTTAAGGTTTAAAGTTAAAGTTTAAAGTTAAAGTTTAAAGTTAAAGTTTAAAGTTAAAGTTTAAAGTTAAAGCTTAAAGTTAAAGTTTAAAGTTAAAGTTTAAAGTTAAAGTTTAAAGTTAAAGTTTAAAGTTAAAGTTTAAAGTTTAAAGTTTAAAGTTTAAAGTTTAAAGTTTAAAGTTTAAAGTTAAAGTTTAAAGTTAAAGTTTAAAGTTAAAGTTTAAAGTTAAAGTTTAAAGTTAAAGTTTAAAGTTAAAGTTTAAAGTTAAAGTTTAAAGTTAAAGTTTAAAGTTTAAAGTTTAAAGTTAAAGTTTAAAGTTAAAGTTTAAAGTTAAAGTTTAAAGTTAAAATTTAAAGTTAAAGTTTAAAGTTAAAGTTTAAAGTTAAAGTTTAAAGTTAAAGTTTAAAGTTAAAGCTTAAAGTTAAAGTTTAAAGATGAAATTTAAAGTTAAGGTTTAAAGTTAAAAGTAATTTTTAAATTAAGTTATAAAGTTTTATTTTTGTACGGAATATTACTTTTTAAAAATCTGTTGATTTAGAGATCGTATATTGAATTAATAAACACTAAATACTAAATACCACCGCACTCAAATACAGGCAACGTATCTTCGAAGGAAACTTTTGAAATAATCAAATAATTATTATGTACATAAAAGTTCAATCGTAATGTCAATCTTATAGACGGCTATTGGCGAAACCATATTAAACTTAAGTTAATCGAAATTGTAAATTTTTTAAAGCTAGTTTCTTAAATAAAGTTTTCAACTAACTATCTAGCTAACATGAGCCAGAGGCCACTGGAAATCTGTTTGTGGCTTCCATCGACATTTTCAGTAGACTCATTTGTAGCTTAAGCAGTGCCTGTCGAGGATTCAGTAGAAGACTACACCGGTTTGATATCTTTTTCATCAAAACCCTTGTGGAAACGCTAAGTTTTTGGATTTGCTAAGCTAAGCTGAATCAGCACTTTAACCACTATCCAAATTAATATTAATAAACATATTGAGAAATGATCGTGTCGATTATCCTGCTTTCATTAAGGTTCGTTTTTATCGCAACTTCATGTTCAGCGGTAAAGCGCATTGCTGCGCTGATTATGGGATTGCCGAGAAAACGCACCTGTTTTTCTTTTTTATTATTTTGACACCTCAGAAGAATCAAGTTGATTCAAACTCTCTTTAAGTTGCTTCGTGTGAATGATTTTGAAAGTGGTTTATAATTGGTTATTGGTTTGCAACCGGTTTGGAACTTAGTTGCAAATGAGTTGACAATTGTGATTTATCTTAATTGCCAAAATTCAGAATTAGTTTTTAACAAAAATAGAAGGTACTTTAATGTTCAACCCAGCACAAAATGTATTTCCGAACCGAGAATAAAAAGAAAACTTTTCAAGAACATGCAACTTCTATAAGAATCTTTCCTTCTACCGCGGAAGTTGCTGTACATTAAATTCCTTCAGGTTAATGCATAGTTTATGCAAGTCCCAGAAGATAAATATGATTTGAAAGCTAAATGAATATTTCTCATAAGCTACAGTTTCTCCTGCTTTATTTTTTTTTTCTTTTTGTCATGATTTTACTTTTTGTTGGCTTTCCTCATCCCCCAGTTTGAAATTGAACTTCCGTTGAAACAATGTACACGACATCAAGAAGCAGCTGGGTCGCAGAACAAAGTCATTCAATCGAATTTATTGAAATTCGCAGCGACGGAAAAATCATATTACCATGCAAGAGAAATGTTTTCAACAGATGACATTGAATTCTTATAGAACAACTAGGTCAGAAGAACAGCATATCTTCTGCACCCTACACGATAACATTTCCAGTTCAGTTTCAGACTATTTCGCAAATCGCAAGTCTCTTTTCGGGTGTCTCTGATGGTGATGGTATGCGCCAACCTCTGGAATGGCTGTCGTGTGTATTTGTATATGATGAAGGTACACACCCACCACACATGATTTAAAGGGTGTCTACCTATACCTACATGTAGTATGCAAAACCCCCTTTTTCTCTTCTTAAATAAATTGAAGGCATTTCCTGAACGAGTATTCACATCATATCAGCTTGTTTCCAAGGAAGTTATTTTCATATTTTTTCAAGTGCGATGTAACACACATATTAAGACTAAGATGTTAACATTAGAAAAGCCAGCAACGCAACGCCAGGAAGAGTTTGCTCTTTCAAACAGAAAAACAGGAATGGAAAGCAAGAGCTCGTTCGAAAATTGAATGAGCAATTTTTCGCAACAATAATCAGTTACAATTTCTCATTGAGGTTGCGATGGCATGGTGTTCAATGGCATATTATCTGTTTTGCAGCAAAATTAGATATTAGTTTCTCTTACCAATATACAAACTGCAAAAACTGTCAGTTTTGAGAGACAAGGTCTTTGCCCTCCGCTTAAAGAAGTATAGCCAACCGTTCTTCTTCTAGTAACCTACTTTGAAAATTCAAACGATGCGATGTGCTGCTTCCATTATCGTTGAACGTTCGTACAAATTGTCTGTCAATACTAAGAAAGGGTATTGAAATAGAAATACTGCTGGATGAGCTCTTGGCGAGCCGATGGCAGCTCTTAAGCCCCTACAGCAGGTAACTGACACCGGATTATTAAGTCCTTTATTTAAACAAGAACAGTCTTTCAACAATCCCACCCTGACTGAAACTAATCTTATCCCTAGTATTAACAACCAGGAACTGTTCCCTTCTACTTTCAGTGTTTATCGAGATGACGATCAAGACCGCGACACTGATAATTCTCCTTGTCGTGGTGTCCTGATAGCTGTCACCAATTCAATTAACTCATCTCTTCTCTCAACATCCTACTCCCAAAGCCTTGACTTTGTCTCAATCAAAATTACACTAAACCATAAATCGCTTTACATTATCTGCTTTTATATTTTACCATCGCAACCCCTCGAATCTTATGAATTTGCAATCAAAACGATTGACGAAATTTCAGACTTATGCGAACCCCATGATGAGATTCTTATTTTTGGTGACTTCAACCTGCCGTATCTTCTTCTTCTTTTCATTTCCGGCGTTACGAGTAGTGATCTTGAAGCGATCATAACTCTCCCACTTTTCTGCTTCAAACTAGTGATCCACCTGTAGGATACCCCGCGTTGACCTCAGAAAGCGTCGGCAACCTGCCGTACCTAAACTGGACTTTGTCAGACGACCAATCGTTTTACATTGCTCCTAGCCCCATCTCTGCCAAAGAATGTCTGTTCGTTGATCGCCTTGTAGATTCTTGGCTCTGCCAAGTAAGTGGAATTTCAAACTACATGGGTTGGCAACTTGAGTTTGTTTTTACAACAGATTCCACTAATTCTTAAATCTTCACTTTCACCCCTGCTTCTTTCAACCATAGATAACCTACACCCTCCTCTCCTTCTCTCATTTTTCTTCAGTCTTCAAAACCATCAAACCCGCCCTTACCTCCTCAATAGAACTCACTCTAATTTCGGTAATCTAAGTGTAGAAGATGCCACATCCGCGTTCTACAGAGAAATACATAAAGCTATATCCCTCTTCGTTCCCCTTTCTAGATTTAAGACTTCTTCTACTTCCCCACCTTGGTATAACCATAGGCTCCGTACTCTAAGAAATAAAAGGAACAAATTGTGGACAATCTTCCTTCGTACTCGATCTCCTACTGACTATTCAGCTAACCTTGTTACTTATCTACACTTCTGTGAGCTTTTTACACCCTTTACCAACGCTATGCTCACGAGCTGATGGCCTCACTGCCGAATTGTTTAAAGCGGCAGGCAATGACCTGGTCAGGAGTATGCACCAGCTCATTTGCAAAATATGGTCGGAAGAAAGCATGCCTGATGAATGGAACCTTAGCATTGTTTCCCCGGTCCTCAAGAAAGGAGACCCTCTGAACTGCGCCAACTACAGAGGTATCAGTCTTCTCAACATCGCATATAAGATCCTCTCTGCCGTATTGTGTGAGCGTCTGAAGCCATTCGTCAACAACCTGATAGGTCCTTATCAGTGCGGCTTTAGACCAGGAAAGTCCACCATAGACCAAATCTTCACACTACGGCAGATCTTGGAAAAAACCCAGGAGCTTCAAATCGATACTTACCACCTTTTTATTCACTTTAAGGCCGCCTATGACAGCATCTATAGAGAGGAGTTATATAGAGCCATGTCTAGTTTTGGCATCCCTACCAAACTTGTCCGATTGTTTAGGATGACGGTGGAGAACGCACGCTGCTCCATCAGGGTCGGAAAAGATCTCACCGATACATTCGATGTCAAAAAAGGTTTTAGGCAAGGCGATGCACTGTCATGCGACTTCTTCAACATCGTTCTTGAAAGAATAGTGCAAAACTCCCACGTCAACACAAGAGGCACAATCTTTCAAAGATCCGTTCAATTGCTCGGATATGCCGATGATATTGACATAATTGGAAGAACGCAGCGTGATGTCAATGGCGCGTTTATAAGCATTGAGACGGAAGCGAAGAAGATGGGTTTAGTGGTAAATGAGGGCAAGACCAAGTATATGCTGTCATCAAGAAAGGACACCCAACACCGACGCGACGTCTTGGACAAAACGTCACGATTGACAGCTATAACTTTGAGGTAGTTAAGGACTTTGTCTACCTAGGCGCCGCTATTAATTCAGACAACGACACCAGCGCTGAAATCAAACGAAGGATAACTCTTGCCAATCGCTGTTTCTTCGGACTAAGAAAGCAATTGAGTAGTAAAGTCCTCTCTCGAGCAACTAAAGTGTCCCTGTATAAGACACTTATCATCCCGGTTCTTATATATCGCGCAGAGGCATGGACCTTGTCAAAGGTAGACGAGAACGTTTAAGGATGCTTCGAGAGAAAAATTCTTCGGGTGATTTTTGGTCCCGTCTGCATAGATGGAGAGTGGAGAAGAAGATTTAACGACGAATTGTACGGGCTGTACAGCGACACTGACCTTGTCAAACGAGTCAAGGTCCAGCGGCTTAGATGGCTGGGTCATGTAGAGCGAATGGACACCAACGCTCCGGCCCGGAAAGTCTTCGAATCCAATCCCGAGGGACGGCGCAGTAGAGGAAGACCGCGACTCAGGTGGCGCACGCAAGTAGGAGAGGACCTCAACCAACTTTGCGTGCAAAACTGGAGGCAGCTAGCTAGGGACCGAGCTGGCTGGAGAAGAATGTTGGTTGAGGCCCTAGTCCGACCCGGACTGTAGCGCCACCTTAAGTAAGTAAGTAACCAACGCTATTTAAATAAAATGAAATCTAACATTATTAATGAACCCTAAGTCTTTTTATAAATTTGTCAAACACAAAAGAAAATCTGACCGGTACCCTTCCTCCCTTTCCTTCAATAACGAAACCTCATCCGATGCACTCGCCGTAGCAAACTATTTCGCAAGTTACTTCAAACAGTCTTTCACGGATGATTTCTTTGTTCCTGATTCAGATTATTTCTCGTTTTTACCGAATTTTTCTTAGATGATTAGGGGTCCCCTATACACAAAAAAGGTCCTAAGTGCGACGTGAAAAATTATCGTCCCATCGCTAAACTATCGCATATACCCAAAATTTTCGAAAGCATATTGTATGAATACTTAAGTTTTCGTTGCAAATCTCTCATCTCCCCTAGACAACAAGAGTTCCTCAAAGGCAGGTCAACAACAACAAACCTCGTTGACTTTGTCTCATTTTCTCTCGCAACCTTGGAGATTGGAAAGGAGGTCGATGTAATTTCAACTGACTTTAGCAAAGCTTTCGATAAAATCTCTCACAAACTTATTCTTTTTAAACTTTCCACCCTCGGCCCTGAACCCATTCTGTTGAGATGGATTTCTTCTTATTTAGAAAACCATTTTTACAGCGTTCGGTTCAGATCCGCCTTATTCAGCCGCTTTTTAGCTACATCCGGTGTTCCCCAAGGCAGCCATTTAGGCCCTCTCTTCTTCATTCTTAGTATCAACGACATTGAAATGATCCCCAAATACTCCTCTATCTCTCTCTATGCGGACGATACTAAGTTTTACCGAGTAATTTCTTCTTCTGAAGACTCTTCTTCCCACCTCCAATTTTTCAATATGGTGCTCCAAAAACCGCCTGGAGCAAAATGTTTCCAAGTGCCAATCAATAACCTTCTCACGTAAACGCATCAAATCTCCTCCCCGTCTCTATCTTCTAAACAGTCAAACCATTTCCTCCGTTCAGGTGATCCGTCACCTTGGGATTATTTGCGACCGTGAGCTGATTTTCCTCAAGCATATCGACGATATAATCCTTAAGGCAAATTCAGCACTTGGCTTCGTGAAACGTTGCAAGCCCCTATGTAACCCGATCCCTTTACTATTTTTTTTTTTATTTTCATCTCAGAAACTTAAGTAGCACTGAACTTAGAGCAAGCTCATTTGTACACACTTATCTACGCTCTTCATCATTAATGCAAGTGTTAGTGGTTAGTAAATAACGCCAACACAAGTACAAAGAGAACGTATACGAGGAAAATAAAAAACATTACAAAATAACAAAGTAAAACTTAAATTAATTTAAAATTAACATTAACATTACATTTCATTTGTTCGTCCGCTTCTTGAATACGTTTGTCAAGTCTAGTCGCCTTTCCAACAAGTGCACATTGCCAGGATTGAGAGCATACAACGCCGTTTCCTCCGATTTGCTCTTCGAGGTCTTAATTGGAGTAATCCTATGATATTACCTCCTTATCAAGACCGAATCAAACTCCTCAACCTCAATACGCTGAAAGATCGAAGAGAAATATTTGACATTCTCTTCATTCACCGAATCTTTACCAGGTACCATTGACTGTCCAGCCCTTAACGAATTCATTTTTCTAAATACTAACCCTCGTAACACTCGAAATCCCCGTTTTTTCCCACCCATCAAACCTCTTACGGCTCCAATGAACCCATCTCCCGAATGCTGAGGAATGTCAATTCTCACTCTTCTTGTTTTGAATTCAATTGGAGTACTCCCTGCCTAAAACTTCGTCTTCTAAGCCCTCCAACTAGTTAGTTTAAGTCTTAGCTATCAAGTTTCTTAGTTTGTAAGTTAATAGCTTGTATTAAGCCTAATAAATGGGGGTATTGCCCCCATCAAAATTTGCTTCGGGCTCACCCAACAACGAAAAACACATCTCGTTCCGAAACAAAGAACTGCCTCGCATATTAAAAATGAATTCTCTGTTGTAGGCACTATTGAAAGAGAAAAGGACAAAGACCTCTGCAGCCCGGGTCTGCCCGTGGAACTTAAGGTCCTTTGGAGAAAGTACACTCGGTAAGCAAAGCCTGCATGACAAAACCTGCGAAAATGGACTCATGCTAATCGATTTTGCTGCGGGGCTAAATCTTGTTGTTATAAGCCGAGTACACACTATACAATTAGTTGGACAGACTTCGTTTAACAGATGTTAAATGGTCGGATGTAGTTTGCGTTCAGACTATCAAGCTTGTCGTCCAACTTTATGTCATATGTTCCTCCGCTCCATCTAAATTCAAAGTATTCAAAAATATTTGAAAATCTTTCAACAAGTTGGTCAAGCGGTCGTCTGAGGGTTCACATTGTCAAGCATTGGTCGTTCAAGCCAAAGTCTGTCCAGGGTGAACGGCGCTCAAGCTTCCCCCATCTCAAAATTCATAAAGGTACATGGCGATCCCCATATCAATCTACCGTCAACCAAACTGACCATGTTGTGATCGCTGCAAGACACTCTCGCAGTGTTATTGATGTTCGAACTTTCCGAGAGACCTAATTCGACTAGGACCACTTCCACTACCTTGTTGTAGCCCCAAGGTAAGAATGAGGATATCTTGTGAGTCGATATGACGTAGGGAAGCTACAACCACAAGAGATAACAAATGCAATTTTTAACCGAGTGCTCCCCAAAAAATCCAATTTATCGGTTGCTACAAATTAGCGCAGCGCTTCCTGTGTCAACGGTACCCGTGGCGTGGTGGTTAGCATGTCTGCTGTTTACCCAAAGGTTCGTGGTTCGAATACCAACAGAAGCAAGTTTTTCCACGGGTAACGCGAGGAATTGTCCTCCGTTAGTAAATTCACTAACTAACTTCTTCGCCATGAAAAGCGCTTTCCTGATTAGCCGTTCGGAACCGGCAGAAAATTGTATGTCACCTTCATTCCCTCACAAGGCATGGTTGTGAGAAATCTGCTAGGCCCTGGGGCTTCTTGCCCTGTTGCGTGAGCTTACTTATTCATTTATTCATTCATTTCAGTGCATGTGTTTGTGTATAGATATTTAGAACCCAAGTAATTTTCTGGATACGCCCCTTGTGCTAATTGATGCCGTTTTTTGAATAACATTCGACCAAATTTTTACATTACAGCTGTTATAATCAGCTGTAATGTAAAAATTAAATTAAATTAAATAAAAAAAAGCACGGAAGTACAATTTCTATTGCACCTCTTTGTCGCCGCTTGAAGGTTTTGGCTTAGGTATTCCTGCAAAACTCGTATGACTATGCAGGTTGTTTGTAGAACTAATTCTGCTACTTCAAGGTCGGTAAAGAACTTACCGAGGCCATTGATGTTTAATAAGGCTTTCGACAAGATGCAACACTGTCGTACGATTTCTTTAACATCATACTTGAAGAGATAATGCAAAACTCATACGTCAGCACCAGAAGCAAAGGCATAATCTTTCAGCGGTCGATACCATTAATCGCCTACGCTAACAATATTGACATAATGGGAAGAAGTTAGCGAACACAGAAACAGAAGCGGTGAAATTGAGTTAAATGGTTAATGAGGATAATAAAAAAACTAACAAGGACAGAAAACATCGACGAATTGGGAAAGCGTCAGAATTGACACAAACTATTTCGAGGTAGTACCTACAGGACTTCGTCTACCTTGAATCCGCAACAGCCAACAGGCTCGCAAATAAATATCAGTGCGTCCGAAGATCTCACTGAGAATTATTCTTGCCAATCACTGCTTTAAACTAAGAAACACAGAAACTAAGCCCTTCACTAGGAATCGGCAAGTCTACCCACTAAATAGAAACCGCAGTTCGGAAACGGTGTAAAATTTAAGGTCCTTAAAATGTGTTGAACGTTTCGCCCCGAAGTTACCCGAGCTTTATTGCGCCACCGTATTCATTTATTTATACTGCAACGATTTCTCCGTCTCGAGCAGCTCCTTTGTGCGAGAAGTGTGTCAACAGCTTCCGTAAAGTAAAGTAATTTTGTCAGTTTTAGTCACAATTTGTCCCAATCGCGTAGAATGACCCAAGCAACAAAAGCTCTTTAAAAGCTATCCAAAAAAATTTCTCAGCACTTAACAAGCACTTAATTTGATCTTTAGAATACTATACCACTTAATAACTTCTAATTTATCTCTTTGTGGTTTTTGTTGTAGGTGTAGCCAAAAAACTCTTAAGGGGGTAGGGGTCAGCTCTCGATTTTTTTTCTCGTAAACGTTTACTTCACAAAGCGCAGTTTACGCAATTTCTTCTTTCGCATATCAACAATTCGCATATTGTTTTTTCGCAATTCTTGTTTGGCGAATTCATGTTTGGTTTGGCGTTCATCTCGCTGTAAGATCATCTCACATTCATTATTTCGCTGTTACTTAAATCGCTTTCCCTTATCTCGCATTCATTTATTTCGCTTTTTGATATTTCGCCTTATGTTATTATTTGACAAAATATTATTATTATTTTTTTTTTAATTTGTTTGGTTTTCACTTTATCTCATGTACCCAAATTTCGTGCGAAATTAATTATGAGGATTGTATATGCAATGGTTTAACTTAAGGTGCTCATCCCATGTGACGGCCTGTTTCTTAGGCATTCTTAGAATATTAGTTTCGTTTTAATCTGTATGCTTAAATGCATGGAATGAACTATCATCAAATGAATATTCCAAAAATGGCATTTTTGTCAGCCATTTTAAAAAAAAAATAATTCTTTTGAATGTTTTAAACGATAATATTTAGTTCAATGCATGTGCTGAGTGTACCTTTCAAGCTTCAAGTCTTTCGGTCAAGCCATTTTTAAGATATGGTAGAGGAAATATTGCAAAACACTGTTCTGAAAAAAAACTCGTTTTAAGTTTCAAGTCTTCTTCTTACTGCTGTATCTTGAAAACGACTTCAAATTCTTTCAAACCACTTTACTAACGTATTCTAGACATTTTAAGGAAGCATTTTGTGAAAAGGAAAACCCCTTAACACATTGAATGCCAAACCAATTTTCGGTATATTTCACATTTTTTGCTATATTATAAATAAGCATACCTGGCTATCATATTTGATAGCCACGACACCACTGAAAACATAACTGGCTATCAAATATGATAGCCATGGCAGTCAATGTGTTAAAAGCCCAAGAAAGTAGAACAAAGTGCTTTGATACATTCAGATATTCATTCCATGGACTAGGCCAGTCTGAATTGCATGCTTCTTGGCTCAAAACAAGTCTGTTTCAGAACCAAAAATTAGTTTTACTTGTAAAACATTTCGCTATGCCAGCGTGCCTGCAACCTATAAAAGACTTACCAATAATTCCATTTGACCCCGTAATTATCAAAGTCAAAACAATCCACTCTATCAAATGAACTTATTTGATCTTTTATGTCAAGTTGGTGTCACGTGAAGTTTGTGTGTTTTTTCAAACCCCACGAGCTTTTCTTTCAACATGTAATCACAATTCTATTTGCAAAGTTAACAAAAAACGTTCCAAATCTACGGGAACAAAGTTTTTCTTGCAACACGTAACATTTATCCGCACTGTCACACTCTGTCCACATAATTATCAAGGTAATTATCCGCCCAGCAAACTGCATTATTTATTTAAGTGCCTACATCTAAATAATAATCATGCAAGCTGCAGGGGAGTCCTCATAGATGCAACTATAGTGCACCCGCCTGAACCACATGTCATAGGACAAACGTACTCCCTCCTTACTTCGTTTGGATTTTATTTAGAGAGGGCATAATAGAGAAGGGGGAAACGAAAATAAGTGGTTTTGCTAGAGGAGGCAAAATAGCAAAAAAAAAAAAAAAAACTGACTGGAATTGGTAAAAATAACTTCAAGCACGAACGTTTGCGTTCCACTAACCCATGTAGTCCGTGCAGATGGGATCAACCTTATTACCATCATCGTCCTTGTCATCCTTTCGTCCTACTTTTCAATGCACCAAAGGAATTCGAAATTGCCGGCGTCGAAGAGAGCAGGATTATTTAGAGAAAGGATAAACATATGTATGCCATACCAATGAACATAACTCCAGGAGAGTATTTCGATCCGGATGAACAGTTATGTTTGTCCTGTGTCTGCACATCGGTCTTCGGCTAATTACCAGGGAAATAATTATAAAACATGGCTAATATGTCAACTGTTTGTTCTCTAGAGGGAAATGGAATGGTTTTGCAGCTGAAAACTTTACACAATCAAAGCAAAGCGTATACAATCGCCACCGCCACCATTGCCACAGCCCGCATTAGCCACCCGTGGAGGGGGAGGGAGAATCTCATCTGTGGCAGTTTTTCAGAAAAGTAAACACACTAGGACCCATCTATCAGTTGTTGTTATTTTAGCTGGGTAAACCCGTCGTCGTCGTTGTCGTCGCCGTCGTCGCTTGTGCAGCTTTACCACACTTATGTACACACTGAACTCTCCGCTGCTCCTTAGATCTTTGTTAGCTTTTGTTAGATTTAATTTTGTTGCCTGACGACATTTGGTTAAGTTTCTCATCCGGAGCAGTTCTGCAATGCATGTTCCGCAAGTTTACTTTTGTGATTAGTTAGTTGCTCAAGGAGAAACCCCCAATAGCTTTCACGATAAGGTAAGGCTTGAGTTTAATATCTACGAAATGTTATTCCTCTAGTTGAATTAAATTAAACTCAATGTCAGTGATGAGGACAGTTCATTAAGAAATTTATAGCAAAAACAACTTTTGAAACTGCACTCTTCACAAGGACTTCTTTGGCCTTGTTTCGATGGGACAAAACTTAGAGAGCTGGTCACTCTAATAAGTTTGGTTAGGGCAAACCTGTTTGTCAGGGAGGACACTTTTCAACAAAGGGGTCATTCCCTGCATGTCTGCCTTTTTCAGCATTGTAAAGAAAGAATATCTTTCGTCTGAAACTACGAAATAAGGTAAGGTAGCCTGGGGCTAGTTCGTCAAAGAGAATTACTTGGAACCAAAAGTATTACTAAAACATGAGCATGAACGAACACATTTCATTTTAATACCAGCCTCATAGTTTGATAATTGTGCTCCGTTTTGAGAGAAAGTCGGAGTCTTTTCCTTGTTTTCGTAAACGATCTTTCGTTTGAAACTTCTAGTCCTCTCAATTGGTTTGCTGATGACTCAACCTTCAGCTTCTCATATTAGCTTCCAAATTCACGTCCCTGACTCTCAGATGTGGACATGGAACGATTGCGCATGACTACGTCACTAGTGCTGTAGCAAATGGTATGTATTCGTTACTCAGTGACAAGTATTCTTTTTTGTACCGAATAACGAAACGTTACTCGCAAAAAAATGTCGTTACTTTTACGATGTCGTTACTGTCGTTACTTTCGTTACTTTCGTTACTTACGTTACTTTCGTTACTTTCGTTACTTTCGTTACTTTCGTTACTTGGTATCGGTATCTTCATTTCGTATGTTTAGTTATTTTGTGTAGTTTGGTACTCGGGTTGGTATTCCGCATGTTTAGCTACTTTCGTTACTCGCTATCGGTATCGGCATTTCGTATGTTTAGTTATTTTGGGTAGTTTGGTACTCGGGTTGGTATTTCGCATGTTTAGTTACTTTCGTTACTCGCTATCGGTATCGGCATTTCGTATGTTTAGTTATTTTGGGTAGTTTGGTACTCGGATTGGTATTTCGCATGTTTAGTTACTTTCGTTACTCGGTATCGGTATCGGCATTTCGTATGTTTAGTTATTTTGGGTAGTTTGGTACTCGGATAGGTATTTCGCATGTTTGGTTACTTTCGTTACTCGCTATCGGTATCGGCATTTCGTATGTTTAGTTACTTTTGTAGTTTGGTACTCGGATTGGTATTTCGCATGTTTAGTTACTTTCGTTACTCGCTATCGGTATCGGCATTTCGTATGTTTAGTTACTTTTGTAGTTTGGTACTCGGATTGGTATTTCGCATGTTTAGTTACTTTCGTTACTCGGTATCGGTATCGGATCGCCATTTGGTATGCTTACTTACTTTGGGTAGTTAGGTACTCGGGTTGGCATTTCGTATGTTTAGTTACTTTAGGTAGTTTGGTACTCGGGTGGGTAGTCGAGTTGGTATCGATATCAGTACCAGTACCTGTACCGTGTGTGTGTACTTTGTAATGTGTATAGTCAGCGTATTGTATGCCTGTGTGGAGATGAAGGGTGCAACAAACAGTCTAATTTGTGTGTCTGATTGGGAAACAAATGTATTTCTTTTTTCTATTGTTTTAGGTTTGTGTATCTTTTTGAATGAGACAATTAAATGGAGCTAAATTTACGTTTGTAATAATGTAGATGAAACCACCTTTTTTCTTATGTGGTGCTGTTATGCGTTATGTTATTGGAATTACTTGTATCTTTAATTGTATCTTGCTTTATTTAATTTATTTTAACGATTATGCGGGCATTATTGCTTTTTCTGAGTTCTAAAAATGGCTAATTTTTGGTCAGGTCTGTCAATAAAGTTTAGTAATGGCATGTTAAGATAACATGATAAAAAAGATGTTTGGAAAATTGTGGAGAACTATTGATCTATCTTAAATTTTTAGGCATTTATGTACATATTATTATTTTGGCGATAGGTTTCTATGGTTAATTATTTAATTGTTTGAATTTGTATGCGAAGTAGAAAATTTGCATATCAATGAAAAAAAGTTGAATTCCCATGGGTTGTGTAATTTTCATTGAGTAAAATTTCTGCAACGATGTAAGCTGAAAAGTCTCGTTAATCAATAAAATCGGTATGTGTAAGTAGTTTGCATTTCTAGCAGAAATTTGAGGGTATCTACACCATTTCTTCCTTTAAATACAGTTCTTTAATTGACAACGCCAGGCATATGACTGAATAGAAGGTAATAACTTTTACACGAAATTTTTCTACAATTATGATATAAATATTTTACCCTATACAACTACACAGCTAAATATACCTACCATTTTTTAAGAGATTTCGCCATAAAAAGTACTTTTTTAGACACCAATATCAGCTTTTCAAAAAGTAACGAAAGTAACGACATTTTTATACCGAGTAGGTACTCAGATCAAAAGTAACGTATACATACGGGTAGTCATTTTATCGTTACTTTTACAGTCATTGAATTCAATGCTTCGATAACTCAATGCCGTCTTTTGTCGCTAAAGCTTAACATCCTCACTTCCATTATCCATGAATAGTACTTGCATCCATGAACCGAAAAGCTGCCAGTTTACTTGGTGTGGTGTAAGCGATGCTATTCATTGGAATAGCCACATATTTCAAGTCGCCAGAAATACTGCCTTATGGTTAGGTTTCTTCAGACGATGGGAGAAATTTGTCTACTTTTCTAACCTCGCTACAATTTTTAAAGCCTACATCTGTCCAAAACAAGAGCATAACTCACATATCTGGTCAAGTGGTCATGGTCAGGTTCTAATCAAACATGTTTGCGCCTACTGGATAGAATACAAAACAGAGGGTTAAACATGATAGGTGACAGTTCAATCGTACAATCGATTGATTCTCTTAAACATTGTTGAAACACAGCATTTATCTCTCTTTTTTTTATCGCTTTTTTGACAAGGAAGTGGTACCCGTGGTGCGATGGTTAGCATGTCCACCTGCTAACCCAGAGGTTCGAGGTTCGAATCCCAGCAGAGGCGCAAAAATGTTTTTTCCCGGGTATCGCCTTTCGCGAGGAATTGGCAAGTCCTCCGTTAGTAAATTCATGCCATGAAATTTCTCAATTAGCCGTTCGGATCCGGCATAAAATTGTAGGTCCCCTCCATTCCCTCACAAGGCATGGTTGTGAGAAATGCGCTAGGCCCTGGGTCTCCTCGCTCTATAGCGCTACCCTATTTATTTTTTTATTTTTATGTTCTAGTGAAATAGCCAGCTGCATTCCTCCCCTGAAACAGTTCAGGTTTACCTTGATCTTGAGCCCAGTTTTGGGCTTACAGTTAAGTGTAGAGGTTCATTTATTAACGAGTCAGTAATTCAACCGCCTTATAGACCTCACATTATTTTGAAAGTTTCTTCTTATTCTTTTCTCATAGATAAAAACAAACCCCAAATTATTTAATGCATTTCGACACTTTAGATAAATAATGGCTTCTTCAGCACGTCTTTTTATTGACTCCGTTCTACCCGAATGTGGAATGCTCTGACGGATTATGTTTTTCCTCTGCGTTATGATCTGCAAAAATTTGGGCCAATGTACATTGATGTCTACTACTATCCTATTTTCCTAACAATTGCACAGTCTTGTATAACGTTATGAGGGTATTCATACCCCCTTGGTGTGCGCGCAAATTATATAAAAATCTCTACTAAAAATGGCACAACTGGTCCAGGCCTACACTGAGGGAAAAAATTTGTCCGATATTTAAATAGGAAAGCATTAAAATTGCAAGGTCAGACGTTTTTAAAGCAACACAAAGTTTTTTGTTTCAAATACAAAGTGCTTTTGCGAATGGAGATAAGTAACTTTGGCTTCATTGATTCGCAATCTAACTTTTTCGAATTTAGATCAAACGTATTAAAAATAAACGAGAATACGCTTCAATTTTTGAAAACTAATTTTCTATTCCAACAGTTGAACTTCATAAGAGTTTTCTTTGTTGAAATCTGAATAGCGGTATTCGCGTATGAGTTATAAAAGAGTCAACTTCTCTAAACGAGTGTAGTGAAGTGAAGTTTTTGATAAGTGTTGTTCCTTTTTATTACTTTACCACAATAACTTGGCAACTGTTGCAATTTACTTTTAGAGCATTTTTGCAATACTAATAATAGGTTTGTTCGTTGAAGCCCTAGGGTCGCCATGGGGTCGCCACAAAGCGTTTTTTGAGAAACCTAAATTCGCACTGAATGTCAAATTGGGTGTTTTTTGAGCCATAGGTTTGCCACAGGTTTTCCCCAAACTCGCCCTAGCTTTTTGCTGTGGCGATTTGAGGGCTGGCAAATGGCATGTGTTTTTATTTAAATGACAGAGATGTGTGGCGATTTGTGGTTTAGCGTTTTTTGAGGACTGGAAAACCCAGGTTTTTTTGACAACTCATGGGGTTGTCAAGAAAACCTGGGTCAACCCTGGGGAAAGTTCAACGAACAGACCTAATGTAAATATTTTTACATAAGTAAAAGTCGTTGTTCAATTATATTGATTAGGTTTTTTCCAATTTATTGATATACAATAATAAAGTGCAGAAAATAAGAACATATGAAAATACACGAAATTATAAATCAATTCTTCTCTGCTTTGCGCGAATCATTCGATAATTTCTTCCACCTTAATGTCAATGTGCCTGTTAATCCTCATAAGAGCAAGCCCATTCAGCCTATCTTCGCCTGTAGAATTCCTAATCCAATATTTTAGACGCCTCAACGTGGAAAAACTACGCTCGCTGCTAGCAATGGTCGCAGCCAATGTTGCACCTATTTTCAAAAACTTGAAAATGTTTGGAAAAAGTGCATCGTTACAAAGATTTCATGATTCTATAAATGTCTTTGGTTGAGTTTTTGCCCTAACCCAACGTTGTCTCCACAATAACACTTCATTTATTACGGTTGAAGTAGCTGCCTCAGTCGCTGTTGGCCATTGATTCATTATTACTTCCACGGTTTCATCAATATTCTCAACGTCTTTCCATTTTTTTTTCTCCTATAGACTCGGTTATTTTTTCAGCATCAGCGAATTTCGTTGTACATTCTGATGATGATGAGTAAAAATTTGAAAACAAGGACACAGTTGAGCTGAGAATTATGTTCCACAAAACTGTTTGCGCTCCGTCAAAGTGACATTGAGCGCTGAGTGAAATTTTTCTTTGTGGAACTGGCGTAATAGATCAATGTGATTGAAGCATTGTATTGACTTATGATACATGGATCATGGACTGCTAGTTGCATTAATTCTCTATACGAAAGTTGGATAATAATGATTGCACTTATTTTTGGTTACACTAGCCAATATCTTACTCTTAACTAAAACTCTAACGACATCTGCTGTGATTTAGCTAGCGTGGTTATATTCCGAACCCCCACCCCCTATGCTACGCCACTGAGTTGATATATTTTATAAAAATAATTTAATATTTTGCGTTTGCTACCAATTGAAAATAAAGCAGTTCAATAAATATTTCCAAGCTTTGAAGTTGGCACATAATCATCAAGATCCTTCTGAAAGGTATTGACATTTTTACTAGCCCACTCTTCCATCTTAATCAGCAAAACAACGGCAAAAAATATGTTAGAAAGAAGTATTTTTAAGTTTTATGAATAACTAGCGACCCACCCCGACTTCGCACGGATTCAATGCTGATACTAAATACACTACAGAAAAAATGTGAACGTTGTATATAAAAACACAGCGGCCCAATATGGCTTCGCGTATAAAATATATAGCCTATGTCACTCACTAAAAAAATGATTAAGATCGATCCAGTAGCTTTGACTTATTCATTACTGCACGTGTACTGCACGCGTTAAATTTGGAGTAAAAAATTCCCCTTTCCTTATACCATGAAGATTTCCTGCTATCTTTGGAATATTCATACACAACATTTTTACTTATTTACATTTTACATTTTTACATATTTATTTTATTTTTACAAAAATTAATATATTACAGAATGTCTTCATATACAACGGTCACAGCTTTCTTTTTCAAGAAAATTTTTACTTTGTGTTTCGATGTATGTAGTTCAGGCTTAAAACAAAAGATAATCAACAATCATCAACAACAAGAGATACCTATTATATTAAGTTCTTTTTCTAAACTTACATACCTTACCTTAAATTACGATTTTTGAAAATAGTTTCCCTATAATTACTGATACATTGTCGCGCTGGAAAGCACGTTTTTATCCGAAAATAAACGCGTCCGATTGCTGCTAAATTCAAAGTGCTATAGGGAGAACCGTGGCCTCCGACGCGCTACTTATAGGCTTGCTCCCGCAGCCACGGCCGGCTGGTACCGTCACAAAAAAAAAAAATTTTGATCTACATGAAATGCACAACATATCTAATGTATTTAATTGGATAAGGAATGATACTGTATCGTTTAAAATAGCTTGGTAAATAACCCATATTTTTTTGTAATATTTAAAAGATAAAAATGGTTACTGTGGGTTATCCTTAGGAAATAAACATATGCTTTTGCGGACTTTTTTATTTATTTTTTTAAGATATACAAATCCGTTGTACATAAATTTGATCTATCTCGTAAGGTTTAGCCAGCGTTTGCAATGTAAGCGCAGAAAAATATATTTGTTACGACATCACTTTACAAATCTTTAAATTTCTCGGCTTTTCTCTACTCTAATATGCATGTATTATACATATAAACCTTCCTCTTAAATCACTCTATTCATTAAAATAAACCGCATCAAAATCCGTTGCGTAGTTTTAAAAATCTAAGCATACGTAGGGACATAGGGACAGAGAAAGCGACTTTGTTTTATGCTATGTAGTGATGTATATGCTTTATTAATAACACTTTTTCAAAAATAAATAAAATTATGTAACTTTAATTGAACAAATTTGTTTTTTTATTTAAATTTTTTCAATTAGTCTAATTTGGTAATGTTCGAAATTATGATGAGTGCGATTACTTATTGAAAACATATTGGAATTTTGTGAAGAATTTGAAGCAAAAGGTGTCTCGTTTTGAACTAAAGGCCCCGGCCCATAGAACGCGTTGCGCGCGTGCAGCACCGCTTCCAACTGACAGCTTGATTAAATACACACGTTCTTGTCTCATTGAAAGTTGACTATTCAGAGATTTCCCAAACCGAAGCGGTTTTTTTGTTGTGACTACAACAGTTTCACACAAAAATTTTTATTTTTATCAAGAGTATGTACGTAACCACTCAAACATGACGAAGTATTGTGACAACAGCAAAAATCAGCGTCAGCGGCGTAGCTTTTATTTTTTTTTTTTTCAAAGCCAGAAGCTGGTAAAGTATTCCAGTTCAAAAAAAATTTCAAAATCTGTATTGCGCTATTCTCAATTTAACATTACAAACTTTTTGTAAACAGCTAAACTATACTGTTTTCAAAACTGAAAATTATTTATTCAAAGTAAAGACACCCCTGTTTTTCCTGTGATAAATAGAGACAGTAGATTACTTAAGTTGTGGTTTTGTTTCAATCCAGACCAGTACTAAACAAAGTATTCGAATTTAGAAAAAGGTAGGGAAAACGCGGGTATCGCCACCTATATTCACAGTTTCACGAACAACTTTTTTAAATCAGAAAAGGCAAATCGTAAAACCAGTGGAACGCATAACTTTATAATTTTTTGCAAAGGCAACATTGTTTCGTAAACAAGCTTAAAGCAAATTTTGGTTGCTAAGGTCAAAAACTTTGCTGTTTAGTTTTTAGCGTATCATAAAAAGGTATAACCTGACACTAGTTCGATCTGAAACAGGATTCAATCGTAAGTGGAAATGAGGTATTTGAAGAATTTAAGGAAATATAATCCATGTACCAGTGAAAACCTCACCCACCTCTAGTTTTAGTGAGTTATCGACTCATCCCTAGTTCGTTTGACGTCTGTAGCCGTGTTTTATTATCACAATGATCCAATCCGGATCGGATCTTGATAATAAAACAGCTTTATATCAGTATATTTTTTATTATTTCCAGTTGGAAGCTGTGAGAAACTCGCTCTTTCAACTGACATTTCAAAAGAGTTACGAGTTGCCCTACAAACTTTTTTTTCAATGGTTAATTTTAAGTTCTTTTTTAGGGAAAAATGATACTTATGCACTTTGTCAAACATACATTTTTTTGCACTAATTCTTATTAATTTCACGAATATAGGGTAAACCTTCCTATTGTTGGCACCCCCGCAATGATTGGCACATACCTCATAAAAGACTTAAATATATCGGATCTTAAATTTTTTTTTTATATTTTCTTTTTTAATACTATCCTTACTTATTTCTGCATAGTTTGGCATCATTTTTTTCCCCCCTAAAGGTTGATAGCCGTGGAAATACTGCTGTCAAAAATGTTGCCTTAATTTCGCTCCAAATTTTAGTTAAACCTTGTGATATGCACTAGCAAAGTGGAGCGCTTATTGCGAAGGAAAATAGTGGAAAAAAGGTCAATACCGTTGTGAAGTTTTGTTTTTTTAAATAATTAAATTGCAAAGAAAAGGTAAGCTAGTTTTTTTTAAATATTTTAAGTAAAATATAGTATTCATCAGGGGTGCTAACTATTGGACTGAAATTTCAGGCCTACGCCAGTGATTGGCGCTTGCCAATCACTGGAAAGGGTGCCAATCATTGGGTTGATTGGCACTGTGCCAATCTTTGGAATCCATGCCAATCATTAGCAAAAATGCCAATCACTGGGTTGATTGGCACTATGCCAATCATTGGACACGTAATAAATTAAAAATTTGGTAACTCTTACCAATTTTCCTTACAAATCCAATGTGCCAATCATTGGATTGGCTAGTGCCAATGATTGAAAAATTGTGCCAATCATTGGGTATGTAGACATTGATTAACTTTTTATTTATTAATTAATCTTTTATTGTATGAATTAAGCTTCCGTTTACTTTAATAAAGAAAAAAATATATCAAAACATTAAAAATTTAAAAAAAGTGGACTGTTTTCTGTTATTCGGAATTATTATGGCCCAAAAAAGTTGAGATTTCGCTTAAGGTGCCAATGATTGGGTGGTTCACCCTATGTTTTGTTTTGTAAAACTTTTTCATTATGTCATGTATTATACAAAAATGAATAAATGTGAAGTTTCTCGCTATCTATCTAAAATTTATTTCATTTCACACAGATAAAAATGTTCATTTGGCAGTACTGTTGTTATTGGAAATATTGTGTAGTGTGAAATAGAAGAACTAATTTTTAGATCACAAAAATAGATCCAACTGAAAAGCAGGATTTCGCTTTGTTGTTGTAACGCTAATAAACCCATGATCTGATCCGGATCAGATCAATAATAAAACACGGCTTGTGTTGACTATTTCAAAATAAATTTTAGCAATACACAACTGTCAAAACACCGCCCCGCATTCATTGGGTCACCCCTATCAGTTGCGTGCGCAAACCCCACCGCATCAGTTGCCGCGCCGTCCCAACGCACGCAACGCGTTCTATGGGCCGGGGCCTTAAATGTATGCATACTTAAATTAAAGCAGCGAGCGCAATAGGTTGAATGATTTCAGAGTTTTGATTTCAGAGTATTTCGATTGAAATTCAAGGAAGAATTTCATTTTGAAATACATAATGCACATTGTTTTTCACTTATGGTCAGCAAGCATTTAAAAGAAAATTCATCCATAATTACATAAGAGCCAAAAGTTTTTGAAATTACAGGTCTTCTGTAGTTTAAATCATTGTCAAATCGAATTTATTTCAAATGAAATTTTTATTCGATTTTTATTCAAAAGCGTTGCAGCTTTGACTCTAAGAAAAACGACTTCGGACAATTTGTTGCCTTTTTTCTTTGATTCAAAGCCTTTTTTTAATTTGGCGATGTTTTTTGGGCTCAGTCCTCAGTGTACCCTATTACATATTTAATGTCAGTTAAGTTTCTGATATTTTTGCCTCTGGCTTCTGACCATGGTTAAAGTTTGGAAGGAAAGGAAAAGCCTTAAAAGCTTTCAAAAAATATTCATTGGTGATGGTCAAAGACAGCTTCTTGTGGATGTCGACAAAATTCTGCACAGGAGCAACAGGTGCTGATAGGCATTGAGATGGTCTTGAACGGCTTCCTCGAAGGCACCACAAGCTTTAACCAGCTTAAGGGAAATACCCGACATCACAGTCGAAGAACAAAGTCTGGCAGATACATAAGTAGGTACTCCAAAAAATGTCAAATTTTCAGGGATAGACGAAATACTATATCGGGTTGTCTAATAAGGACTTGACTTTTTTCAAAACGCAAACCATTTAAGATATTCCAAAAACTTTACTATAGACTTAAAGCACAATCGAAACATTTTTGTACTGAACTCAACTTCGATCATGTTATGGCTACCGCGGGCACGTTTTGCAGCGGTCGATTTATTGGACCCAAAATCAACTGTTTTGCTAAGGACACCTGAAGGTCAGCGATATTTTTGACATTTCGATTCACCCGTTGTCTCAATGACATACTTCACAATGAATATGTATACAAAATTGTTTGCCCTTATCTCGTTAATGCAAGTCTACTAACTAAGGCGATATATCTGAATATCTATATATCTATACTATAAGAAGAATAGGAGTTAACGCTTTTCAATTTCGGTCACCAATTCCGAGTTTCGGTAAAAATAATTTTATAGTATATTTTACAATGATGAATGTGTTGTGTTCACTGAATAAATTAACAACGGCCGTTTGATGAAAAGTGAAAGTTTATGAACAACTTTAATTCAAAATTGTCAAGTCCCGATTGGAAAACCCTTTATATGAGTTTTGGAAAAAAATGGGAGACATCGGACTTAGATGGCTCACGGTTTTCATCCCCTAGTTTAAAAATTGCAAGCAATTGCTTAGACGTAGTTAAATAAATAAAAAAAAACATGATGATAATAATTTTACAGTCGAAGGGGAACAATATAGAGCCATGATTAATGACTATCTCGTTTCTGAATTGGAGGATATTGATGTGGACAACTATTGGCTCCCACAAGATGGCGCTACATACCATACAGCCACCGAGACAATCAATCCAATGAAGGAAACTTTTGATGAGCGCGCATTACCTCGCGTAGTGTGCCTGTTTCTTGCCCAATTTCTGCAGAAAGTAGTCGAAAACTTAGCCATCATTGCAAACCCTCTATAAAAAAGCTAGATTCTTGGCCATGACTTTGAAATATAGCTAGGTATTCGTTTTATTTCTCATCAAAATCACACGTCTTTACACACTCTTTACTAACTCCAAAACATACAAATGTCTTTTTAACCTTTTTCATAATAAAATTTTAATTATATCTTAAGATGAAAAAATTGGCCTATTACTCCGCCACAAAGAGCACCAGTGATCTATTTAAACATCGTTATGAGAAACCTGCACTGTATACCTTGACTTTTAGAACAAATTTTCAAACCCTACTTTATTAAAGCCTCATTAAAGTTAAGGTTTTTGATTAACCCTAGTTTACGGCACGAAGAATAATGCAATAAACAAACTTGGGGTTTGCGCGAACCCCAAAATTTGTATTCACATCTAATTTGGGATACTATCAATGGGCATCAAATCTTCGAGCCGTGATGAATTGTACACGTTTTGAACATCTGAATATCTTCCCCCGTTTCGACGATTCAATTGGTCGCTGAGCTCAATTATCAGCCAGGACAAACACTCTCCAGCCTGTTGAAATACTTTTGAACGAATTGAATTGACCGTACCAGATCAGATCAGTACTGTCCATTTCATTCATTTTTGGATTTTTGTTGAGAATGGCATTGGTATCTTATGTTCCAAAACCAAATATGTAAATAGGTCGTTTTATTACCAACACAACACAATCTTGCGAAGGCTATTTCAGGCTGTCATAACAAGCCGGAACCATAGTGGGGTTCGCACGAACCCCAAGTTTGGTTTGTGGGTTTTTTTCAGAAAAAAATTCCAGAAAATTATCTTAAATCGCTTTGATGAAAATACGATGAAAAACGTAAAGAAAAATGAAATTCGTTCACTGAGTTTTCATCCCAGGTCGAAAATATGATTAAGAAAAAAGTTATAAGCATTCAAACTTGCGTTGGGGTTCGCGCGAACCCCAAAACGTAAACTAGGGTTAATTAAACTAAGGAAGGATCTGCTTCCGTATAGTACTGCTGATGATGTTCCTTAAATTTAATTTATTGGAGTCTCGCTTTCTTTCCATTGACCATTGCAGTTCCATTAAATAAATTTAATTATCAAATACTTTTGTTTTTTCTTGTTTCTGTTGAACTTGCTTTCATGGAATTTTTACCAAGCGCAGCAGGAGAAAAATACAAAAACCGCAAACACAGTGCCAACAACGTTGGTCCCAAGCCATCTATAAATATCGACTAATGGATTTTTAATGTTTTTCTCATTATTTCCAATGGAATCGGATGGCCCTGGTTTGGTACTTCATTATGGCTTGTATCAAGCAAGCTCCATCGTATATACAACCAAAATGAAACCTTTTATGCGATGCCAAAGAGTTAACGCCCGCGAAGGCGACTATGCGTGACAGTGTTGTACATCCATCTGACAGAGAGAATTATTTTTTAAAATGACACAAATGCATTTCATCAGGATGCCGACAACGACGAACAGCGGCGGTCGGTTTAATTTTCAATATTACTGAAGCATATGTGATGTGTGGTACGGAAACTTATGTGTCACGGCTCATAATGAAGAGCATTCGATTAATTTACTCCAAGTAGGTATACTCAAAGATCAACCACATTTACGAGTATGTATACTCGTGTACCGAACGCAACAGCATATAATATACGAAAATATTGGCAGCATTTTATGATGAATAAGGGTTTGCATTATATTGTCATTTATTTCGCTATAAAATTGCTTCCAATGTGGAAAATTTTGCCGTCAGTTTTTACCTTATGGGATATATTTATTACCCAAAAAGGAAAAAAAAGTTAGTTGTGTTGAGCATCTGCATTTTCTTATATAAATTATTGCTTCTCGGAAGAATAACCATATGAGTTTTTCTTTAAAGATGATTATCCAGTTGTTCGAAAACGTTTTTTTTTTCTGTTGGAGGTTTTTAAAATACCAGCTGAAGCACTCAGACCTAAATACCGGTCCATTGTACTACCAGTTAGCAACCTTCTATTTGATATAGCTTTCCAGATGTTCGGAGAAAAGCCAAAAGACGCTGTCATGATAAGGAGCCTAAGTTACCAGCTCTCACCATGTCTGCGCCGAGTATCTGTAACCTCATGCGAGAAAAAGCCGGACATTCACAGAGGAAGTGCTCGCGGTGTATTCATCTTCTCCACAAGATCCACAGATCACAGAGTGTGGTATCACTTAAGCCTAACACGTTTAAATGCTTGACAAAAGAGAAGTGCCCGCTGGCAACGCCAATAAGCTTCCTACAGTCTTTTCTGCTACGAGCTAGCAAAAATATTGCAGTCTTCTTACTAACGTTGGGGAGCTTACGTTTGATCTGTATGCAATTTAATGTGGGCATGCCATCTGCGTTTGTGCTCTTCACAGATCCAATCGTTGATTGAAGCCTTAATGACGACGCTGACCTATCGACGGTTCAGGTTTTGAGAAAGCTGTCTGAGATCCTTGATGGCCCGGAACCCAAATGAAACTCAAGGAACTCCGATCGCTTTCAGAGAGCTCTTGCATTCCTGGATCACTTTCGAAGCGGTTAGAGGGCTGGGAAAGGCCTTAAGAACTGCTTGGCTGTCGCTGCAAACACAGATACTTCTCCCGTCCATCCATTGTTCGTAATGTGGCTTAAGGTCATTTGGATAGCATACGCCTCCGCTTGAAAAACGGATGCGTATGATCCTAAAGAGATGTGCAGTCGTATGTCGTCGTTCTCCACAAAGGCACCAGCCCCAGAACCCTCGTTATTATTACTTATTCACTCCTGTTGCAAAATATTGTCCACACTTCGCCTCAGCGATTACGGATCTATTCACTAGCATTGCTTTAATCCACAACACTAATGACTTGTCCACACCGTGTTCTCTGGCAGCATTGCATATACCATCGAAGCTAACATTGTCAATTGCACCTTGAATATGAAAATGCCAACCGCAAATTCTTTGCTTTCAAGCGCTGCTAACAAGATTTTGAAGTACGTTCGCGTAAGATTTTCCTCTTTGGTAAGCATGTTGCATCTGAGACTGAGGGTGTGTTTGGAAAGAGATTTTTCGTATGTAAGTCTCAATCATTCTTTCCAGCGTTTTAAGCAGGAAGGAGGTAAGACTGATGGGTCTAAAGCTCTTGACGAGTGAGTAGTCTTGTTTACCAATTTTTGGTATAAAAGCGACTCTAACTATTTGTCATGGAGTTGGTAGATACGCTAGGGCTAAACTACCAGTGAAAATATTTTTCAAAGTAGGAAGCAAAAGGTTTATACTTTCCTGCAACATAGCTGGGTAAACACCGTCAGTGCCAGGTGACTTGAAACTGTCAAAAGATGCCACGGCATATTTGATGGCTTCGTCGGTAACAACTAACGATGACGTGTACCAGCTAAGTCGAGTGGATTTATCGGATTCACCTGATCTAAGGGAAATAGATTGCTGTGGTCCGATTGATATCTGGTTTCCTGGAAAATGAGTTTCCAGTCTCTGCTTTGGACTCGGTATAGGAACCGTCCGATTTCCTGAGTGTTTCTAGTTTGTTTACCTTGCTCCTTTTAAGGGCTTTGGCAAGTCGACTAGTTTCACTGAGTGTTTCTATACTTTCACAAAATTCTTTGTAAGAGGCATTCTATATGATCTCCGAATCAACCTTTTAAAGTCCTGTTAGTTCGAAAACGTTGCGGCATTACATAAAGAAGCAATTAATAAATGAAACTGCTTCTGGATCTTTCAAGTAACAATCTAACAGAAATAGGGTCAACCAGAACATCCTGTGCTTAGCAACGTTTGAAAACTTATTACTATTGATTCAAACATCTATATATGTACTCTATTTACAAATATACAATACTTAATGTTGGTTTGAAATTTAAGAAAAAAATAAAGGAGAAAAAGTAGGTTCAAGGATTGGAGAGAGGAAGTATACACAATTATTCTGATGAATGAGGAATTTATGGAGAAGTCAAAAGTATTCCCTGCTGCATTCGCTAAACGTACCATTCTGCACATTGGGGCTAGTGATGCAGGTAACAAATTTTGAACGGTGACAGAACTCTCAAAAAAAGTGCAATTTTAAGTCGCTGGGTGCCACTACTGAAATTGAACAGTAATATGGAAAGTATTAAAAGTTCTTACTTCTTCCTCTCATTGAAAAGAAAAGCTTAAATAATCGGATTAGCTTGAAATGTTATCTAAAAATTTGATAAATGAGTAAGTTTCTAGTTTGGTCAAGTAATTAAGTAATAATAATTTGACAGATGAGTATAGACTATAGAGGAATCCAATTGGTTGCTTTTCTCAGTGATGATAGAGATTAAATTGAAATGCGTTCAGCACTTTTGTAAGTGATAATAGATCGTGTGACTTTATAGACGATGTGTGATTTGTTCTTTTTTTTTCAAGTGCAACAGAACTAAAAAGTTCCGCTTTCAATGTTTGTCATACACAGCTCAGTTAAAATAAAATGGTGCCAAAAGTGAACGATATTGCCACATCGGCACCGCTGGTTTGGGGTAAAATGGACATAATTGATGCGGAGAGGAGGGAGGCGGAAGAAAGATCGTAGGTTACGTGGACTAGTAATTCATGTAAATCAACTCAAGTATCGCCGGTGAATCAACGGTACCAGTCGTAACTCGTAACCTTATGGACGAAAATTATGTCAGTGATACGACCATGTTTAGATATATGTATTAGGGTGGGTCAAAAAAATTAAAAATTTTTTTTTTGATCCGACACACGAAAACTTGTTCTTTGGTACCTCTAGATAGAACTTACAAAATTTGAGCTCTTAATATTAACGGGAAGATGATGCTCATCGTAGTTTTCCATTTTCAGTTTAGTATCATATAAAAATGGTTATATCTTTTTAAAAATAGATTTTATAACCAGTCACAAAAACAGTATTTATAGGAAATTGAACGGTCTACAAAAATGGACTCTTATACTTTTTTCATTAATCTAACCATTTAAAAGATATTCAAGGTCAAAAATTGAAGTATTTTAAAGAAAATAACTTTTTTGTTTTGAATTTTGTAACTCACTTAAAAATAGTTATTATCAAATGAACATCAATTATTTCTATAGAAAATTGAACGTTCTACAAAAAAGGTCTTTTGTTGTTAATCGATTATTGTAACCATTTAAAAGATATTCGCAGTAGAACTGCAATTCCTACGAATTCTAAAAATTTCTTTATAAATACGCCGCCGGCATGCACAGCAAATTGAATGTAAACAAATTAAGTTTGACTTTTGACAGAACAAAATTCAGAGTATAGTTCTCCCAACCAAATGGGAGTAGATATTTGGCATTTGGAGTAACTCCGGATCTACTTTTTTTTTCAATGAATCATAGAACATGATTCACAAATGGAGTAACTCTTTCCGTCAGTGAAAAACGATATAAGAAAACTTTCGTTGAAGTGAATCAATTCTGGGAGATCTATGTAGTTATTTAGTAGGGTGACCAAACCTGAATATATTCGAGTATAGGGCGGCAAATGTGGTGAACAAAGATTTAGTAAAGTATAGGTTGGAATTGAACGCCAAAAGCGTAGGTAAGGTCGTAATGTTTCTAAGAAAACTAATTATTTCTGAATAAATTTGCAATCGATCTTAAACTAATAATATCTTTTCAAGTAACGATAAACGTCTATAATTGAAAGTAAACTTAGTTGGTTAACAATCGATTTTTTGGATTATGGTATTGATATGATGGTGTGAAATCGTAGTAATTTTATGTTTTTATTTCATTCCTTTCCATTGGTGACGGAAGTGCTTCATTCAGCTTTAATAATTTAATAAAAAATAAATATCATAGTTTTTCAATACCAAATGATCGATTTAAATTTCCAAGTGCAATGTTGCGCAGTATAAAAATGCGATTTGTTATTTTTTTTTCACTCTTGAGCATCGGTGTATCCAGGGGGAGGGTATAAGGGGTTCAAAACCCCAAAATTTTCAGAATCTGTATTTGTAGCTAAAGATTTTACATTGTTAATGTAATGCCAATTTAATGTTTCAAGAGGGTTGCTGAGATGCACGAGATAACTGTGGTTGCGAGTTGAGACCTTCAAATAGCGATGAGAAAAACCTAAGCGATGTGCCGACGAACCAGAACTTTGACGTAGCATTGCTTGCGACCGATACAGGGAGATAACAGGGGAGCTCGGTAGCAGCAACCAACAATATAAAAGGCGAGATCATTTTTGGCATTTAACATGGTATGTACAGTACAGGCTGTTTTTCATACGGTGCAACAAAAGCTCAAGACGGATAGATTGGGTCAAGAATCAAGACAAATTTAAACTTTCGGGAGGATTGAAGTTTATCTACTTTCGATTATTTTTTCACTTCATTGCTTAAAAAAATTATTTAAAATCAACTAAGCCGTTTACAGTCACAAACTATAAAGTTTTTGAAAGCTAATATTTTGCTCCTCAACTTACGTTTTAGCTTAAGCTAATTTTATGAATCGTTTTTGAGTAATTGAGTCTCAAACTCAAAGTTTTGAAAAAAAAAAAACAAATCTTCTTTCTTTTAATAAAGTTTTCACTAAACTTTGGCTATTTAAGGGCCACTTTTTCCTTAAATAATCAATGATTTTATTAGTCTAAAGTCTAACACACATAACCGAACGAAAAACATTTTCTTAGTTTTTGAGAAGCGAAGGAAAGAAAAACGAAAAGCATTTGGTCCAGAAAACTCCTTTTTGCAGAGAATAAAACCCAAAAAATTCGATTTTCTAGAGAAAAGTAGTTTTGTTTTTCTTAAATTTCGCAGAAACTGACATCAATTTTTTTAAGTTTCTGTTCCCGTGAGAATATGGGGATGAGGTATGGTCTCTCACTGAAAAACAATGGAGCATTCTAACAGTGAAAGAATTTTTGAAATCAGTCCTAGTTGGTCCTCAGGATTCATTCACCGTTAGAATTCTTCATTATCCCCGAGTTACATAATATGTAGAATTTATTTTATCTAAATATTCTCACGAGTTCGGGAACGAGAATCCAAAAAACACTATACTAATCTCTAAATTTTTTTTAATCATCACATAGTCTACTTTGCTTTTGAATCATTCGAAAGTTTTTTTTGATTCTACTTTTAAGTCCCAATAAAAGGCCCCAGCCCATAGAACGCGTTGCGTGCGGTAGGAGCGGCGCGGCAACTGATGCGGTGGGTTTTGCCGCGCGCAACTGATGAGGGTGACCCAATGAACGCGGCGCGGTGTTCTGACAATTGTTTATTTGCTAGAATTGTTTTTCAATAGGCAACACAAACGTCAAAGGAACTAGGGATGAGTCGATGAGTCACTATAACTAGAGGTGAGTGAGGTTTTCACTGGTACAAGGATTATATTTTCTTGAATGCTTCAAATACCTCATTTTCACTTTGGATTGAATCCCGTTTCAGTTCGAATTAGTGTCAGGTTATACCTTTTTATGATACGTTAAAAACAAAACAGCAAAGTTTTTGACTTTAATAAAAAAAATATGTTGAAAGCTTGCGCTCCACTGGTTATGCGTTCGACTGGTTTTACGATTCGCCTTTTCTGATTTGAAAAAGTTTTTCGTGAAGCTGTGAATATAGGTGGCGATACCATCGTTTTCACTACTTTTTCTTAATTGGAATACTTTGCTCGATACTAAATTGAAAAAAAAACCAAAACTTAAGTAATAGACCAAGAGCTGGAAGCAATTTTTTGGAGTGGAGTGATAACCAAAAATAATGCACATGTATGTGTAGATACACGCACCATTATATCAGATTCAACCGTCTGGCAGGTTTCTTTTTCAGCTGGGGGCGGGGGTGGGCGTTTGAAAATGGTAATTTTACAGATTTTGAGGTCGAAGTGATAACCACATAAATGATACATCAAAAAATCAGAAAAATTCCCCTGATTACAAAAAACTCGGTCCCAGACGATTTGGTTTCAGCCTACTGCTTGCCAGACGCATTTTAACACTTTTCAAGTGCATTTTTCAGGTTAAAGCACTCATAACTTTTTTCCTATTACATATAACCAAGAAAGTGGTACGCCAAAAAATAAGAAAATTTACCCTGATTTCAAAAAAGTGTGTTCCAGACGATTTAGTTTAAGCCTACTGCTTGCCAGACGCACTTTAACATTTTTTTAAATGCATTTTTCAACTTTTCTTATCACATGTAACCAAGAAAATGGTATACCAAAACATCACAAAAGTTCCCCCGACTACAAAAAAGTGTGTCCAAAAGGATTTGGTTTCAGGCTTCTGCTTGCCAGACACATTTCAACATTTTTCAAATGCATTTTTCAATTTAGCTGATAACTTTTTTCTTATCACATTTAACCAAGAAAATGGTACGCCAAAACATCAGGAAAATTCACCTAATTACAAAAAAGTGTGTCTTAGACGATTTGGTTTCAGTCTACTGCTTGCCAGACGCTTTTTAACATTTTAGTAAAATGCATTTTTCAACTTAAAGTACAGATAACTTTTTTCCTATCTCATATAACCAAAAAAGTGGTATGCTAAAACATCAGAAAAGCTCCCCTGATTACAAAAAAGTCGGTCCAAGACGATTTGGTTTCAGCCTTCTGCTTGCCAGACGCATTTTAGCTTAAGCATGTTTATCAAATTGAATGAAAAATTGCTTGTAGTATTTCATTTAAATGAAATTTTTGTTTTAATTCAATTTGATAAACCAAATCTTCTGGGACCGACTTTTTTGTAATCAGGGGAACTTTTCTGTTGTTTTGGCGTAACAATTTCTTGGTTAAATGTGATAGGAAAAAAGTTATGACTGCTTTAACCTGAAAAATGCACTTAAAAAGTGTTAAAATGCGTCTGCACATGTATGGGTTTTATCATAAGCGAATTGAAAACATCTCGCTAATGAAAATATGAGGTTCTGGAAATATAAATGTGAAAATTTGTTAGAATTTGGGAGTTGCTACCAAAACCACGATTTTGTCCCATTGGGAATTGACTATAAGCCTAAAAAGTGCATGTCGGAGTTCATATATTCACATATCATATATAAGAAAAAACATTTTTTTTTGAATTGTGACTACAGATAGATAGATAGATAGATTTATTCATTAAAAATAGTTTATACATTTTCTTATTTACCATTTTATAAACATGAATAGGTAAGGACATGACAATATTATGTCGTCTGTCCGAATGGCTTTAAATATCTTCTGATAGCGCAATTTGATTATTAGTTATTTTATATAAATAAAAAACAAAAATTTTGTTTTGCAAATCAAAATTAAAAATGCAAACGGCAAAATAAAATAGACTTTGAGTTTAGCTAAAACAAAACAAATGTGCGTAACGCTTAAATTTACTTTTAGATTTGGGGCTTTCAGTTTAAAATCAAAAAAAGAGATTGCTATACAAATCAAATTTGAAAAATTTGAAAATGCAAAAAATAGGCTTTTAGTTTGGCTAAAACAAAACAGATGTGCGGAACACTTAAATTTACTTTTAGTTTTGGGACTTTTAGTTGCTAGAAGTTTTCGCTAATTATCCTACTTCGGTATGACATCGCTTCTTTCACCGTTAAGGATTCTAAGAACTTCATTTTCATGTAGGGTGTTTTTACCAAATACTGCTCTTCTTATTTCCCTCAAAAATGGACACATTCCCAGAAAATCGCCTGTATCCTCCTTTTTCTTCATATTACACAAACTACAAGTTATTTGCAAATCGCTGCGATGTGGGACAAAGTTAAGTCGCATCATCTCTCCTCTGACTGTGAAAATAGTGCTAATGGCTTTTGCTGAGAAGTTCGGGGTGAAGTAATTCTGCTCAGATTGTAAGTAAGCTTTGAAATTAAAAGCATATCTTTCATTTTCATCAGTTAGTTTAATTACTTCGTAAAGCAATTTCTTTAGTCCTGATTCATTTGATCCAGCGAGATCGAGGGGGATACCACAGTCTGCAGCCAGCTTTCTTCAGTCTTGATACCAGCTTTTCTGAAACTGCATCGCATATTTACAGACTAATTTTGGAGGCCTTGTGTCCTTGACATTAGTTATCCTATCCTGATAGTCCGTATTCAGCTTAAGAGTTGAAATGAAAAGTGTTGCCAGACCGCTTTCTAGGTAGTACATATACTTTGGAGTACTTACAGGCAACGAGAAGATTTTTCTAAGAAAAAAGCAAAGTATATTTTCCACAACATCGAATTTGTAGGTCCCCCAAACTTGTGCACCATAAAACAAGACCGATCGCGCTGTTGCATTAAAAACCTTATATTTTAAGCTTAAAGTGATATTTTTATTACAAAACATTCTTTGCCAATTCACGCATATAGGTCTTTTAGCTTTTTCCGCTTTCAAATTGAAGTGCTTTTCCATGTTCAGGTTAAAGGTTAGCTCCATGCCCAAATAGGTGTGACTACAGTAAAATATAGTGACTACAGTAAAATATAGCAAAAAATTCGTTTTTAATACTTTTTTTGCTGTTGTCTAACTTTAAAATGCTTTTGTTTCATTATTTTCAAAAAGAAAATTGATCGTTATGGCTTAACTAACATATTTTCAACATTTAAAATAGTTTGACAATAAAATCTGATTGAAAATGCTACTTAAACTGTTATTTTAGCAGCAGTAGCAACCACAGTTGAGTCACATCTCTGAGGTATCAGTTTGTCCTATCTCATCCCTAGCAACAAGAGAGAACTTCAAATTTGTTTTGACAGCAAATGTCACCGCGTGAGAGCCGCGGCAAAGTAGAAAGTTGGGCTACTCGGCACGTTCGGCGCGTTGCTCGCGGTGCTTATGGGTCACCTCTCATAAGAACGTGTGTATTTAATCGAGCTGTCAGTTGGAAGCGGTGCCGCACGCGCGCAACGCGTTCTACGGGTTGGGGCCTTAAGAATGGAGAAGGAATCGAATTTAAATTCTTCCAACTGCTTTCGACAAAAACTTCCAGGTTTTGGTAAGGTTTCGCGCTTACTCCTTTGTACTTACAAAATACGGAAGAGGAATTTCAAGCATTCGAGCACTTTTATTGGAAATTCGAGTTACATAGTAGGCCCCCAGTATTTTGTTGTTTGTACCCGTGGTGTGATGGTAAGCATGTCTGATGTCACAGGAGGAAAAACAAAAATATTTTTCAAAGGTATTGTGAAACTGGCAAGTCCTCCGATCGTAAATATAGTATCGCGAAAAGCGCTTTCTCGATTAGCCGTTTGGAATCGGAAAAAAATTTTAGGTCCCATCCATTCTCCCTCAAAAGCAATGATTGTGAGAAGGCCCTAGGGCTCCTTACTCTGTTGCGCCACCCTATTTTTAATATTTTATTTTCTTAGTTACGTTTCCGTTCCCAAAGAACGAAATAAAATATATTTAGTTCATGCTACTCGTGCATATTGAATCACTCTAACGGCGAAAGAATTATCGCTATCGACCCAGTATGTTCTTTGTTTCTGACTACGTTCCTATTCCCATCTCTTTTCCGTATTAATATGGGAATATGTCATTTCTCAGGCTGAAGAAAATCTCTGTTCTAAATATTATTCAATTCGGCTCAGTAGTTTTGGAGCCAATTCAATATACACACTCTTAGTTCTCGTTTCCCTTCCGATTCCCGTTCCCGAAGGAGTATGGGGATGAAATATGACCTTTGTTACTACCTCCTAGACCATCTCTGTTGCAAATTTCATTCAAATCAGTGCAACAGTTTTTTAGCCTATTCAATACAAACAAACAACAAGCAATCTAAAATGTCTTCTCTTTATAATAGTGTAAGGATATCTTAAGACATTTGGAACCTCCACGCTATGAAGAAACAGAAAACTAATTTTTCACATTATTCGCAAATCAAAAGTGTTAGCTTAAAGCGTATTCTATGTATCAGCCACAAGCAATTCCACCCTTCCATCTATCGGTTGCTACAAATCTATGCGCAACGCTTACTGAGACAGTAGCATTGAGTGATCGCGATTCGAGTGACCTTACACATGATTTCCACTCTTGCACTTTCGCAGTAAACATGAGCTTTCACAAGGAGACTTATGGACAAAATTCCTTTGACGAGCTATGACTTAAGGACCTAAGGCGACCAAATGGTGCCAACGAAAAGTTTCACGTCACAGAGATGCCCAACTCTTGAGAACGACGTGTAAGAGACACATTTGGGCAACTGAAGCCTCAGCGGCAGCAATATTCACGACACTACGGACTACGGGCACTTCTTTGTCTCACTGACACGGGAACATTTTGTAATGTGCCTGTGGACTCAAATTTTTCTTCTAGACGCTCAATTGTTGATCTGCTAGGACGACCACAAATTGAACGTAGCACTCTTAACGTTGAGGCCACGGACTCCAAATTTCGGAAGTAAATTTTAATAATTTCGACTCGTTGTTGGCATGTCAAAAGAGCGGCTAGAAATATGGCGTCCTTTGCTGTCGCTGTCGGTGTACTTTTGTAGCGTTCTTGTTGAAAAACCCTTTATATGTCAACTTTCATGCAAATTTTCCTCAACGCAATGCTCTCTGCTTTATTTCCTATCATAAATTTTGTGTTGGTTAAATACCTACTCTCAAAGGGATCCTATACGCTCCACCCTGCTTCCTTTCAAAACATTCCCGTAAACTTTAAATTGCCACGTTACCAACTTAGATAACATCTTCATACTCATGGCGAAACGCAATCTCAATCATACCAAAAGATATCGCATATACATTTACAAAATGAAAGTGAACTCTTTCCTTTGCTGCTTAGTTGTGTACAGAAGGAAAATAAAAAGCTCCATCTTCCTTTCCTCCAAAAAAGAAAGGTGTACCCTGCAGCTGAATATTTAACAATTTACGATACACAATCGCAATGTTCGTTGTACACACAAAATGCAGCAATTTAATCGCAAATCGCTGGCAGGCAACTGGGTAAAGAATCTAAATTGATGCTGATCCCCCTTATGTGTCACTTCGGATTGCCACCTTAGTGATAAACAAAAAATAATCTCAGATTTAAAAATCCGTAAAAATGGCACAACCACCTACAATATCCTTTGTCATTCTCATTGAATTCCGTCGCTATCGGCCTCTATTTAGCTTGCAATAAATCGCACCAAACACTCTCACACGCAGTCAGTGCATATCAAGGCTGTATTCTTTTCAATGAATTTAAACGGAATTTCTTCAGCTGGTAATTTGGAAATGTAATTTTTTCTATAAACAACCACCATTTAACTTTCGGAGAAATAACAAACCAATTTTGTACCAACATCGGAAGAGATTTTAGTGATTTTCCCGTCCTGGCAGGTTGTGAGAGTGAAAACAAGGAATTCGTGATCCTAACTTCTCTACTTCTAACTCTCATTGCAATGCAACGGGCTCAAGAATGCCAACTAAGGCTTCTTTTGGAATGTGGGAATTTACTCACTCTGGCAAAATCCACCTTCTAGAGATTCTCTACGATTGAGTTCCAGGGATCCGGTTTACATCTGTCGGAGGGCTTTTTTGATGCAAAAAAGTCTCGTATTTTTTTCTCCCGCAGATGGGTATACCTCTCTCAGCGATGAAGTTACTATCATCTGTTTGTTGGGCCTTGAGGTGTATAAGGACCTGGCTGTGTCGCCACAAACAGAACTCATTCTGGCAGTATTTTGCGGTCTGTGGAACATTTTGTGAAATCACTGAACCTGCAGGGGATGTCAGTGGAAAGAAGTTCCTGGTACTTTTGCGCCCCCCTTTAACAATGCCCGGGTATTTGAAATTTGAATCTGCTCCCCTTGTGGCTTTTCCTTTAAAAGCTTTGTGTTTTGCTGGAATATGGAATGAGATTTTGAATTTTCAGTTTGTTGAATTCATTGTTAAAAACGACAGTATATGAGTGAGCTAATCTTTGGTAGTTTTTAAATGTCACTATTAATAGAAAAGACGTCAAGGCTTTTTCGTTTGTGGGGAATGTTTACGGCAAGCAAATGAAGTAGATTCTTTTTTCATTAAAATGAAGTGTAAATGCAAAAAAAGGGAGAGTATACAAAAATAGCTAACTAAAATACCTAATGGTGGAAAAATCACAAATCACAACAAAATTTTGAGAAATCGAAACAATCTCTAGAAATGTAAAATTATTGGCTGTGGAATGATTGTATCAGAATAACAAAACAAAGAGTCTTCTTTAGAGCGCAAATTGGCAGCTCTGTTTTCAGTGACAGCCATTTTGACATCTGCCTTGTAAAGTTTATTTATTAAAACCCTGATTTTGGCCTATGGCCGTCACAAAGAGTTTTAGAAAAACATCAACTCACTTAGAATGTCAAACTGAATGTTTTTTAGTCCACGTGCGCTCAACTCGACATAAAGTAGCACTCTGCTTATGCTTGGGTGAGTTCAGGTAACGATCGGGGTCTCAAACGGCGGGCACTTTTTTTCAAATGAAACGGAAGTGTAGTTATGTCATTGCGTTTCTGGAGAATGGAGAACCATGGTTTTATTTAACAACTCATACAGCAGTTGTCAGCGAAGATTTGGTCAACCCTTGAATAGGGTGGAAACGAAACTGCTGTTGGTTCCTATTCGTACATAATTTCACTTTTTAAGTCAGTATATAGTGTGTTAACTTTGACCTTCAAGACCGTGCGATAAAACGCTGCTAAACTATTTTCTGTGTGGGTATTAAAAGTTATTAGTTTATATTCGATAAGTTAGAGACAATTAACGACTTGGAAAAAAAACATTCGACGCGTTATTGCCAATAAACAACTCATTCCAAACGCTGCAGCACATGCCAGACTGTGCCCACATGCCAGACATCAGGTACTTTATTTGATATTTTTTAATATTTTTTAATTGAAGTCAATTTGACAACTTAGACTTCCAAAAAAAAACTGCCTTGTAGAAACAACTTTAGAACACACAAACACACTAAACAGGTTGGCGCAACAGAGCGGGGAGTCCCGGGGCCTTGTGGGGAATGAAGGGGACCTACAGTTTTCTGCCGGTTTCGAACAACTAATCGAGAAAGTGCTTTTCATGGCCATATTGGAAATAAATGTTTGGCTTCTGTTGGGATTCAAACCACGAACCTTCTGCGTAACAGGCAGACACGCTAATCATTACGCCACGTGCACAACGTAAGTAGTACTTTTTTAATTACGTTGTCAGGCAGAATACCTCATCTGCAGAGCAGGTAGCTTAAGCGACGAAACTTTAGAGGCAGCTGGAGGTCAACCAAAAGGAGCATGCACCACTTCCACTTGATCGGTATGATAAAGAAAAGTAAGTTTGATGAATACCATTTCTGAGATCCTAGTAAAGGGAGAACTAAACAATTGCCCCGGTTATTTGAAAACACCTGCAAAGATCATTTCATCTGTTATTTGTGAGCGTCTTAGACCCCATACGTCCACAACTTGATAGCTCCGTATTTGTAGATGCTATCTTAAACCAAAAGTTCACATTTGGCTAAATTTTTAAATTGTACCAGATCAAGGGTGATGTCGCAGGTGGTTTTGAGAACATAAATTTTAAATGTAGGCAAAATTAAAAACCTGCTGTCATTAAATAGCGACAAAAGAACATTGGCGAATCGGACAAAACGTCAACTCAAACTGACATGACTTCGGAGACCAACCGGAGAATCACTATTACCAATCGCTGCTACTTTCGGTTAAGTAGTCAAGCAAGATCTTTGGTTCCGTTCCTGAGGACGATGTGGAAAAATACTACGAACGATAGAAACTTTGTGGAATAAGCTCGTCTCCGTAGGAGCAATTCAGTGAAACATTACCTTAACCGACTCCGTCGCTTGTCAGTGCGGTATCGTTTCCCTCAGTTTACTCAGTACTAAACCATTAACGGAAACTCACTGAATACCTGCATTTCAATGAACGTCTATACTGATTTGAGAGTCATGCCAAAAATCGATACGACAAAAAAACGTCGTACATGTAGTATTTGTGTAGTTCGTCTTGTGGTGTATCAGCCAAATGGTCTTTGTCGCCCGGCTGCAAGCCCCCTACTCCGCAGATTTATGTGTGGAGAAGGTTCCATGTAAATGTAAATGTATAAAGAAGGATTATAGATATAGAAACATCCAAGTTACAGCCATGATGCAATCGTAAGCGCGTCAGCTTATTAAGTGAATGATCGGAGATCGATACCAAACATGATATAACGCTTTTCGTTGTCATTGATTATCGTCTTCTCGCTTGCCACTCGAAGCTACCAGAGAATTGTGAGCCTTTCATTTCTCGAAGAAACGGATAAGAAAAATGCATTGACACTAAAATCTGATTCATATCAAATTCAGTGGCATAATCGTTAGCATGTCTGCCTGTTAAGGATGAGGTTCGAGGTTCGTGTCACAACAGAAAACAGAAAAAAAAATTTTTATTTCAAATCTAGATTTTCATTTATACATATTTATATTTATATTTATATTTATATTTATATTTATATTTATATTTATATTTATATTTATATTTATATTTATATTTATATTTATATTTATATTTATATTTATTATATTATATTTATATTTATATTTATATTTATATTTATATTTATATTTATATTTATATTTATATTTATATTTATATTATATTTATATTTATATTTATATTTATATTTATATTTATATTTATATTTATATTTATATTTATATTTATATTTATATTTATATTTATATTTATATTTATATTTATATTTATATTTATATTTATATTTATATTTATATTTATATATTTATATTTATATTTATATTTATATTTATATTTATATTTATATTTATATTTATATTTATATTTATATTTATATTTATATTTATATTTATATTTATATTTATTATTTATATTTATATTTATATTTATATTTATATTTATATTTATATTTATATTATATTTATATTTATATTTATATTTATATTTATATTTATATTCATATTTATATTTAGATTTATATTTATATTTATATTTATATTCATATTTATATTTATATTTATATTTATATTTATATTTATATTTATATTTATATTTATATTTATATTTATATTTATATTTATATTTATATTTATATTTATATTTATATTTATATTTATATTTATATTTATATTTATATTTATATTTATATTTATATTTATATTTATATTTATATTTATATTTATATTTATATTTATATTTATATTTATATTTATATTTATATTTATATTTATATTTATATTTATATTTATATTTATATTTATATTTATATTTATATTTATATTTATATTTATATTTATATTTATATTTATATTTATATTTATATTTATATTTATATTTATATTTATATTTATATTTATATTTATATTTATATTTATATTTATATTTATATTTATATTTATATCTATATTTATATTTATATTTATATTTATATTTATATTTATACTTATATTTGTATTAATATTTATATTTGTATTAATATTTATATTTATATTTATATTTATATTTATATTTATATTTATATTTATATTTATATTTATATTTATATTTATATTTATATTTATATTTATATTTATATTTATATTTATATTTATATTTATATTCATATTTATATTTATATTTATATTTATATTTATATTTATATTCATATTTATATTTATATTTATATTTATATTTATATTTATATTTATATTTATATTTATATTTATATTTATATTTATATTTATATTTATATTTATATTTATATTTATATTTATATTCATATTTATATTTATATTTATATTTATATTTATATTTATATTCATATTTATATTCATATTTATATTTATATTTATATTTATATTTATATTTATATTTATATTTATATTTATATTTATATTTATATTTATATTTATATTTATATTTATATTTATATTTATATTTATATTTATATTTATATTTATATTTATATTTATATTTATATTTATATTTATATTTATATTTATATTTATATTTATATTTATATTTATATTTATATTTATACTTATATTTGTATTAATATTTATATTTGTATTAATATTTATATTTATATTTATATTTATATTTATATTTATATTTATATTTATATTTATATTTATATTTATATTTATATTTATATTTATATTTATATTTATATTTATATTTATATTTATATTTATATTTATATTTATATTTATATTTATATTTATATTTATATTTATATTTATATTTATATTTATATTTATATTTATATTTATATTTATATTTATATTTATATTTATATTTATATTTATATTTATATTTATATTTATATTTATATTTATATTTATATTTATATTTATATTTATATTTATATTTATATTTATATTTATATTTATATTTATATTTATATTTATATTTATATTTATATTTATATTTATATTTATATTTATATTTATATCTATATTTATAGTTATATTTATATTTATATTTATACTTATACTTATATTTATATTTATATTTATATTTATATTTATATTTATATTTATATTTATATTTATATTTATATTTATATTTATATTTATATTTATATTTATATTTATATTTATATTTATATTTATATTTATATTTATATTTATATTTAAATTTATATTTATATTTATATTTATATTTATATTTATATTTATATTTATATTTATATTTATATTTATATTTATATTTATATTTATATTTATATTTATATTTATATTTATATTTATATTTATATTTATATTTATATTTATATTTATATTTATATTTATATTTATATTTATATTTATATTTATATTTATATTTATATTTATATTTATATTTATATTTATATTTATATTTATATTTATATTTATATTTATATTTATATTTATATTTATATTTATATTTATATTTATATTTATATTTATATTTATATTTATATTTATATTTATATTTATATTTATATTTATATTTATATTTATATTTATATTTATATTTATATTTATATTTATATTTATATTTATATTTATATTTATATTTATATTTATATTTATATTTATATTTATATTTATATTTATATTTATATTTATATTTATATTTATATTTATATTTATATTTATATTTATATTTATATTTATATTTATATTTATATTTATATTTATATTTATATTTATATTTATATTTATATTTATATTTATATTTATATTTATATTTATATTTATATTTATATTTATATTTATATTTATATTTATATTTACATTTATATTTATATTTATATTTATAGATATACTATATACATATTTAATACTTATTTATTTTTATTTTTATACGAATAGTCTGCCTACTTTTACAGGTAATGCCTGTTGCAAAGGGTTGCAAAGTACTCAAAGGTTAATTAGATTGCCATTAAATCAGGACATAATTGTAGGTCCTTAAAATGTGCTAAGAATGTTGTTGAGCCACCTTTTTTATTTGAGGCCGCTTTCTGTTGTCATCTTAACTGGGTCAAAAAATCGGATTAAATAGAGCAATAGGCTTAAGTGAGTAAGAACTCTACTCTTTGTTCTTTAGAACTTCAGTTAATGGTTTCAACACCTTCCCACAGGAACAAAAAGAAAAAAACACACCACTCATCAATTTAACAATTTCTTATATCTGTCACAATATGTAAAGTTGATAATGAACTTAAATGTTTAAAAGACTTTGAAATCCGTAAGGACTGAAGAAGCGTAGTGAGAACATTCTTCTTCATGCACAGACACTTTCTGATTTTCTTTTAATTGGCTCTTCTAAAAAGTCTGCCAAAATCCTTCAATCACAAGCTTGCTGCCAATGCGAAAAATTACAAAACATTTTCCATTGCTCTCACTTCATCCTTTTGAAAATACTTTGGCATTCCAAAGTGTTTTGCTTTCACATTTCTCTTTCAACTCCCCTACAGGCACCCAGCATGTATTTTGTGTTTATATTATGTCGGTGCCATCCCTTAGTTTGAGGCGTTGGCGTTGGCGTTGTACTTCGTTTCACCACTTTATTCACTCAGGTGAAATGGCGGCGCAGCGATTTATGCGATTGAAAATAGGCAGATAAAAGGGATGCTCAATCAGCATGAATTATGCAAAAAGGCTTGCCACGATTGATGTGGTACAATTTTGGGTTTTGAACTTTCACCTCCATTCACAAAACCTGAAGGTTTATAAATTTTTGCCTTGCAAATTTGTGTGCAAAAATAAACGAGAGAAAAAAAAAGAAGAAAAAAAGAAAAAAAAAATTCGGAGATACACCACAACAAGCAAACCCCCCACTGATGGAGGTGAAGTCATCAATAAAAAAAGAGCTAAGCCATTACCATTGGATTCTTCGGTATTGAATCTTTGGAAATTTTATTTTGCATAAGGATGGCAGGATTCGTTGTGCTGGTACTCTGGAATTCGCAATTAAGAACGCTATAGAGATGCAAAAAGGATTTTGTTTTCTTTTTATGTTGGCTTGTATAGTAAAATATTTCGAAAAGTTGATTTAATTGGAATTTTGATTTAAGTCGATATTTTTCAAGAAAACTCACTTGGAATTACTTAGCTCCTCCAGGACATGTATATTTCCGTATTCAAACACAAAATCAAGATTTGATAAGGGTTTTTGCTGATTGATTGAGAAACGAAGATCATCAAGAAAATGTTTTATTCCAATTAACTTGAATGAATTTTGGAACGAATTCGTTCCTTCATCAGTTGTCCGTTATCCATAATTCATGTTAGGACAGGGTTTTAGATTAATTAACGCTAATTTCTTTGGAAGTGTTGAACATTGCCGTTTTCCCAATTCAACTCGAACAGTGTGCTTTCTATTTATTTATTTATAGGTTTATTTCGTTCTTATGGGGATATACTTAGACTTACTTACTCAGTCAATCTTCAATCCCAAAGCATTTTTATTTAATTTGTAAGAAAAAATTTACTAGAAAACACGGTGGTGTTGTAATGTAACGTAAAAATCAATAACATTATTCAATTGATAGAAACATGAAGGAGCGTTTGTCAAAGGCTCATTGAGTTATTATAAGGAAGTAAAACCAACTTAGTCTGGTTCAGACTTTGTCCCATCCTGACCAAAGCTCGAGAATATAACTTCGAGGCAGAGCTCGGAAAAGAACTCACAGCTTTACTTTTACTGGCAACGAGACAGAATTTTGATATGATTTTTGACGGATCTAATTATCACTTTTCAGACAACTGACAGCGAGATTCGTCAATTTTTTAATTCAGCTTTCTAGAGGAACTTACCGCTGGAGATTTTCATTCCTGGTATACCTCTTATACAACAAACCATGGCCTCTAACAAATTTGGAAAGATGAGACAGTGCCTCAAAGGAACTCTTGGTGGATGAGCTCCTGGCGAGCCAACGGCAGCTCTCAAGTTGCTGCAGCTGTAAGTGATTTCTAAAAGCACATGGCCCTCTAAGTTGAAGGTTGTTCGTAATTTTAGTTCTGAATTAAGTACTACTAATAGTCTAGTACTATCCCTTTTTGTTATTAAACAAATTTATCTGATTTTTCCCTCTGAACTTTTTTTTTTTAATTTTTAGGTTTGTAGCTTCACTTCATTTGCCAAAAATCAGAATTCCTGTGAGAACTGCAAGCACAATCGCGGTGTAGAGTCTTTCAGCTTATGGGGCGTATTTCTATAACAGAAGATGTCAGAGTTTCCTTCATCCACCCAACGCTTACTCAATTATTGATGTCAGCAGTGTTCTGTACACTTTATCTTACAACTAGATGTCAAAGACTTAAATAAAGAACAGAGGACTTCTTGTGTCCAACACCTACAGTGAATTGGAATGCTTCGGTGAATCCACTAGAGACTAGAACATCTAGCCCGCGTCACTGCTCTTTACGCAGACGCACATAGGCCTCTAAAACTCTCTGATTTCCTTCAGCGCCTCGATATAAAATTCTGTTGTTGGACGACAGCTTCAAACAGTATACTATACTTTGAGGTTTTTCTCCCGAGGTTTCATAAATTTAACTTCGGTGTGGTAGTTGTATTTAGTTAGTATTCATTGCCATGAAAGCGCTTTCTCGATTAGCCGTTCGGAACCGGCAGAAAATTGTAGGTCCCCTCCATTTCCTCACAAGGCATGGTTGTGAGAAATGCGCTAGGCCCAAGGGCTCCTCGCTCTGTTGCGCCACCCTATTTATTTATTTATTTATTCACACTGAATTTACTAAAGATATTCACTGACAATATTCTACACCATTCCTGACATCATCATGTTAAGTGACATGAATCGGTTATTAGACTTCAAAATGATCAGCACACTGCCAAGTAACTCTTCCGCAAGCATGACACTGATTTGATTTAAAATTTTTAAAAAAAATGGCATGTCTTCCTGTTCACTTCATTCAACAACAAGACGTCTACTCGTTTTCTTCTCTTATATTCAATTTCACAACCCAGAATTATTTTCCCAGCCTTCGGCTTTCGTGTTTGTTGGTCTGACTCGAGCATTTCTACTTGATCCAGGATCAGAACCATATGCATGGCAGTGGAATTGTAGAGCCATTTTCACTCGCAAAGAATTTTCATGATGTTCGAAATTTTACGTATTTTCGTGAGACGTATATTTTCATTTGTCGACACGTATACAAGGTACAACTTACATACTACATACATGCTCTACTATTTAGGTTCGATCTCTCTTTTATTCCACCGGTGATCTCCTGTCATCTAAGCCCTGATATCTGAATGCAAAATTGTGACAAAGTTTCAAGTTGCTACAAATGTCGCTAAACTTTGATTTTAATTACCTTTCAATTCAATCTTTGGTTTTATATATTAAAATGATTTATTAAGAAGAAAGTATCTGCGAAGCCTGGAAAGGCTAATATGCAGGAGTTTCTTAAAAGTGATTAACATTTAAATAATTGATATAGTAATTTTTGGGTTTTAAAATTACTGATTTAAGAGCAACTTGGGAGATGATTTTTCAGAACTCTGTTCCTTTGACTCTTGGAATAAATGTATAATAATGTATTTAATTCTCAAGTCATCTTGTCTTAAATCTGTAACAGAAAGTTTTGTTTTGCCAATGAGTCTTAAACCGTTTTGATTCTATTTATATCCGTAAGTTTTTCCTCTTCTATTGTTTTTATGTCGAGAGGTTGCTTAGTGCAGGACGTTTTAATATTCTTTGAGAATGTGTAGTTCAAATAAATGATTTATATGGAGAAGTTCAAGGAATACAAAATTGTTTTGTGTGTCCCGCAGTTGCGGATCCAGGATTTGGGCAAGGGGGGGGGGGGGGGGGGGGGGTCTATTACTCAAAATCTCTACTCTAATAAAAAAAACTCTAAAAATCAAGATCTGGGTGAGCCTACTAAGCTGGCAGATGACCCTTTGAACGAAAATACGTACAAACGCGTAAACGCAGATTCTACTTTCCACGTTATTTATGATCATGTTGCTAGAATTTGTTCTGAATACGAAATCACAATTAAATTGCCACGGCGGCGCGGCGGCGCACACTGGGGCCCGCTGTATGGAGAGCGTGCTCAAAATGCAAAATTGAGAATGACTCTTTTTTCCAAAACAAATGTTTTGTTGCAAAGTCGACAAGATTGTCCATCAACCGGTAAAATTTCAAGGTCAAAGAGATTGTAGGTCAATAGAAAATCAGTGTGAAATGTTGTGTTTTTGGCCAAAAAAATTTGTGTTGTGATTTAGAGGTCGATTTAAAGTGCAATAAAAATCATTTCGCATTGAATTACGCTAAGTGGCGATATGTCATCGATTGGTCAATGTCAGTAGATAATAAAAACGTATTTTGTAAGTATCAAAAACAAAAACAATGGAAAAAGAAACAAAAAAGGAACGAAATCTTACTAATATTATAAACGTGAAAGTTTGTATGTGTGGATGTATGTTTGTTCCTCTTTCACGCAAAAACTACAGAATGGATTCTACTTAAACTTTCCAATAATATAGCTTATACATCAGAATAACACATAGGCTATAATTTATCCCTAAATTCCAACGGGAACGGGAACGTGTACGGGAACTTAGAAACTACAACACCGATTTCAAAAATTTTTCCACTGTTAGAATGCTTCATTATCCCCGAGTAACATAAAAACTAATTCATCCCCATATTCCTACGGGAGCAGAAACGTATACGGGAACTTTGACACTACAGCACCGATTTCAAAAATTCTTTCACCGTTAGAATGCTACACTATCCCCGAGTAACTTAAAAACTAACTCATCCCCATATTCCTACGGTTCCCTATATTCCCACGGGAGCAGGAACGTATACGGGAACTTTGACACTACAACACCGATTTCAAAAATTCTTTCACCGTTAGAATGCTACACTATCCCCGAGTAACATAAAAACTAATTCATCCTCATATTCCTACGGTTCCCTATATTCCCACGGGAGCAGGAACGTATACGGGAACTTTGACACTACAGCACCGATTTCAAAAATTCTTTCACCGTTAGAATGCTACACTATCCCCGAGTAACATAAAAACTAATTCATCCCCATATTCTTACGGTTCCCAACATTCCCACGGGAGCAAGAACGTATACGGGAACTTTGACACTACAGCACCGATTTCAAAAATTCTTTTACCGTTAGAATGCTACACTATCCCCGAGTAACTTAAAAACTAACTCATCCCCATATTCCTACGGTTCCCTATATTCCCACGGGAGCAGGAACGTATACGGGAACTTTGACACTACAACACCGATTTCAAAAATTCTTTCACCGTTAGAATGCTACACTATCCCCGAGTAACATAAAAACTAATTCATCCTCATATTCCTACGGTTCCCTATATTCCCACGGGAGCAGGAACGTATACGGGAACTTTGACACTACAGCACCGATTTCAAAAATTCTTTCACCGTTAGAATGCTACACTATCCCCGAGTAACATAAAAACTAATTCATCCCCATATTCCTACGGTTCCCAACATTCCCACGGGAGCAGGAACGTATACGGGAACTTTGACACTACAGTACCAATTTCAAAAATTCTTTCACCGTTAGAATGCTACACTATCCCGAGTAACATAAAAACTGATTCATCCCCATATTCCTACGGTTCCCTATATTCCCACGGGAGCAGGAACGTATACGGGAACTTTGACACTACAACACCGATTTCAAAAATTCTTTCACCGTTAGAATGCTACACTATCCCCGAGTAACATAAAAACTAATTCATCCCCATATTCCTACGGTTCCCTATATTCCCACGGGAGCAGGAACGTATACGGGAACTTTGACACTACAGCACCGATTTCAAAAATTCTTTCACCCTTAGAATGCTACACTATCCCCCTGGGGCGGCCGTGGTGCAGTGGTAGAGTGTTTAGTAGATAGGCCGGACGCGTGGGTTCGAACCCCGCTCTGGACATCTACTTTTCTTTCAACCTCCCAGTTTCATATGGACGCCGCCCTTGAGGTTATATTCATATGTGAACAACTAACAACTAATTTTCAACTACTCTAACACAAAAAAAAAGGGAAGGCTGCTACTCTGGTAGTACAATGGACCGGATATTAGGTCTGAGTTCTCCAGATTAGCATATAAGCCTCTTCTTTTTTAAAAAAAAAAAAAAAAAAATCCCCGAGTAACATAAAAACTAATTCATCCCCACATTCCTACGGTTCCCAACATTCCCACGGGAGCAGAAACATATACGGGAACTTTGACACTACAGCACCGATGTCAAAAATTCTTTTACCGTTAGAATGCTACACTATCCCCGAGTAACATAAGAACTAATTCATCCCCATATTCCTACGGTTCCCTATATTCCCACGGGAGCAGTAACTTATACGGGAACTTTGACACTACAGCACCGATTTCAAAAATTCTTTCACCCTTAGAATGCTACACTATCCCCGAGTAACATAAAAACTAATTCATCCCCATATTCCTACGGCTCCCTATATACCATCCCGATTTCAAAAATTCTTCCACCGTTAGAATGCTACACTTTCCCTGTGTAACATTAACTTTAATTCATCCACATATTCCTACGGGAACGGGAGTCCTTACTAATATAATAAGTGTGAAAGGAGCTCTGTCTGTCCAAACTGAAAAACTCTGTAAACCCAAACTATTAAACCGATTTAAATGAAATTTTAAACAAAGATTGTTCAGAACCTGAGGAAAGACATAGACTATATATTATTCCCTACATTCCCAGGGGAGCAGGAACGTATAAGGGAACTTTTACACTACAGCACCGATTTCAAAAATTCTTCCACCGTTGGAATGCTCCATAATCCCGGAGTAACATTAACTTTAACTTATCCACATATTCCTACGAAATAGGATAACCAGTGCGGCAGCACTGGTTATCTCTGTGCATAGTTGTGTGTTTTCATAGCTCTGTTTTTAAACTAATTAAATTCTGTGTATTTCATACTTTAAAATTTAAACTGTGATCTGTTCAGTAATCTTTTTAGTTTGATTATCTACTTATGAGTTTATTTTGGTTCAAAGTGTTGTAAATAATAAAAATAGCAAAGTTGAATTATATTAGATTCTGATTACGTTTTGTGTTATCTTTAGTTGTATTGGTAAGACATTATTTTCCGTTCTTATGTTGAGTGTGTTTTGAGTGATTTTTTTTTATTATTGTTTTCTCCGTTTAACCACTAATTATCCCTCATACATCTCTTTCAACTACTAATTCCTTTCTTTTAGAACATACCATTTTAACTTAACAATTTTGCAACCTCTAAATTATCGTTAGTTTGGTTGAATTGGTAGGAGTCTATACCATTTTGAGAGTTTAATTTCGTCACTTAGGTTCAACTCCTACCCGTGCCTAAAAAAAAAAAAAATATATATATTTTTTTTTTTTTTTTTTCTTCTTTCTTATAAATAAATAATTTTTTTTTTCTCTCTCTTTTTTAATATCTTTTAATATGGATTGTGCAGCGGGTAAATGCCTCGACAATTCGAACTCACCTCTGTTTGCTTGCTATGGGCCATGTGGAAATGTTTTTCATGCCAAATGTATTGGCTCCAACAATGCTTTATTGGATAAAATTAGTGCATCGAAAATCGCTTGTTGGTACTGTGAAAACTGTAAGAAGATTTCCCTATCCCATTTAGCTGTAAAAATGTCCAATTTTAAGTTAGAAATTGAGAAACTCTCTAAAGGCTTCGAAACGCTTCATAAAGTTTTTAATGAATCGGTTTCAAACTTAGCGTCATTTTCTTCCCCTATTAGCTCTGTTGACATATCAACTTCAACAGATGACTTAAAGTTGCTGACTTCGGATAAACCCCAAGCTTTAAAGGATTTAAGTGAACAGTCCAGATCTTCAGTTAATTTGAACCCTGTCTCCGTTCTAAATAAGGGCTCCAAAAGAAGCAGTGATGGCATTGCTTCCACTAAGCAAAGTACTCCTTCAAAGCGAAAGAATCTGAGAAGCAATTCTAAAAAGGCGAACAGCGTTTCAGTCCCATTAGAACAAACTGATGTAGTTGATATGGTTGCAATTAGTTCACCATCAGTAAGTAACGATTTGGATGCTGTTCCCTTAGAATCTATTACTCGAATGGAAGCAGTCCCCAAACCTAGATCCATTTTTGTTTTTCGGCTGAGACCTGAGCTCATACCGAATGATGTTTTGCATTATTTAGTTACAAAGAAACTTATTCCTTGTGAAAACTTTATTAAATGTTCTAAAATAAGTAAAACTGATAGTTTTGTTTCGTCTTTTAAATTACTTGTCCCACCCTTATTGTTTGACTCTCTTTGTGACAGTAATATTTGGCCAGCTGGTACTCTTGTCAAAGAATTCTCAGGCTACAACAAAAAGAATAAAAATTTATTAAAGAGTATTCCAAAAAACTAAAAAGATTTTCCCTCTTCTACCAAAATGTTAGAGGGCTTCGCAGTAAAACTGCAGATTTATATGTGAATTCTCTCGTATTCTCACACGATGTGTTTGCTTTGACGGAAACGTGGCTTAACCCAAGCCATTTGAATACCGAAATCCTCAGCCAAGAATTTTCTGTCTACCGTAAAGATCAGCATATAGACAAACCAGAAGCTGTTGGAGGTGGTGTTCTTATTGCGGTCAGGAACGCGTTTATGTCATCTCGTATACACTTTCCGTTTGATTTGTCTATTGATGTTGTTTGTGTGAAAGTTTGTACCTTGTCCAAAAATATTTTCATCATAAATGTTTATATTGTCCCTAAAAGCTTAGCACCAGTTTATGCTGAGCTATCTCTTATTTTGGATTATGTCTTCGAAATATCCGATCTTGAAAGCCAGATTCTATTACTGGGTGACTTTAATTTACCATACATTCAGTGGCTACCCTCTGATGATGGTTCCTTTCAAAAAGCTTCCCTGTCTTCACCACAACAGGAGCTTTCCTGTTTAGACAACATAATTTCTTCTGACTTACGGCAAGTAAGCTGTATTAGAAACTATCAAAGTCGTATGTTAGATTTAGTATTTTCTTCGGACGCTATTAAGACTGTTGTAATGCAATCAAATTCTGGTATCACAAGAATAGATGACTTACACCCACCTTTAGATATCTTTATTGAACTCAGCAATGTGATTGACGAAAGAAGTAGTCCATATGACTGTTCATATACCTTTGACTTTCGAAAAGCGAACTTCGATTTGCTTTCGGATGAATTAAGCAGGGCTGGTATTGAAAAAATATCAACTCTAGCAAATCTTGACGAAGCAGTCAGCTGTTTCTACTCTATTTTAAAGGATTGCATGAATAAAACAATTCCGCTAAAATTGATTAAAAAAGAAAACTATTGCCAGCCGTGGTTTACCAAAGAACTGAAAGTTCTGCGGAATAAAAGAAACAAGGCCTGGAAAACTTATTTGACCACTCTTTCTCTAACTGACCACCAAGTGTTCATAAGTTTTTTTGAAGACTTCAGAACGCTTTCTCAAAATCTTTATTCCAGCTATGTAACTCAAATGAGTTGCTCTCTTAAAAATGATCCAAAAAGCTTTTGGTCCTTTGTTAACTCCAAAAAGAAATCAGACGGCTATCCAGCAAATTTTATTTATAATAGCAATCTTTTGAAGGATACTCCTGACATATGCAATGCCTTTGCAAATCATTTTTGTGGCTCTTTTTGTAGTACACCTCTCAAAATTGATGAAAACTATTTTAAGTATTTAACTCACTGTTCTCAAGTAAGTTTTAATAGCATCCCCATTTACAGTGATAGAATTATTCATTACCTTTCTTTTCTAAATGATGACGTTTCATCTGGCCCGGATATGATACCACCTATAGTTTTAAAAAAGTGTTCTTTACGCTTAGCCTTCGCTCTCGAATACCTTTTCAAGCTTTCTTTAAAGTCCGGAAAATTTCCTAGTTTGTGGAAAATGTCTTTTATTACCCCTGTTTTCAAGAAGGGTGAAAAAATAGATATAAAAAACTACAGGCCAATTGCAAAGCTTTCATGCATTCCTAAGCTGTTTGAACAAGTAGTCTGCGAAAGTTTATCATTCTTTGCAAGGAATATAATCTGTAATCAACAACACGGATTTATGCAAAGAAGATCAACGGCTACTAATCTTCTCTCGTTTTACCATAAATGCTCTAATACACTCGAAAAAGGGTATGAGTTAGACTGCATTTATACTGATTTCTCTAAGGCCTTCGACCAACTTTCTCATAATATTATATTATATAAACTAAAAGCATTTGGATTTCCACCAGTATTTATTGTTTGGATAAGTTCATACTTAAAAAATAGATCTTATCAAGTCAAATTTCGTAACGTCTTGTCAAATTCTTTCAATGGTCTGTCTGGTGTGCCACAAGGGAGTCACCTTGGTCCTTTGCTTTTCATTATTGCAATAAATGACGTCATTACTTGTGTATCATACAGCAACATTCTAATTTTTGCTGACGACATGAAGATTTTCAAATCGATAGAATATTCGTCAGATCGCAATTTATTACAAAAAGATATCGACAGTTTTGTTACGTGGTGTTCTAAAAACGGTCTTAGTTTGAACCCTTCCAAGTGTCAAAGTATGACGTTCTCACGCAAAAGGATTCCCTCTGTCGCAAATTATTCAATATCTCAGCAATCATTATCTCAAGTCTCGAATTTCCGCGACCTTGGTGTAATTTTTAGTACTAACCTTGAATTCAATGAACACATCAATTCCATAACAAGTAAAGCAAATTCAATGCTTGGGTTCATAAAGAGATGGGCAAAAGAATTTAACGACCCCTATGTTACACTTTCCTTATACAACTGTCATGTTCGTCCCTATCTCGAGTATGCTTCTCAGGTTTGGTCACCTCTATATGAAGTTCATAAAACTCGTATTGAGGCAGTTCAACACAGATTTATACGTTTTGCCCTGAAAGGTCTTCCCTGGGAAGATCCTTTTAATCTCCCCCCTTATGAAAATCGTATTCGTCTTTTGAATCTTCAACCACTCTCACAAAGACGGACTAACTCAAAACCAGTGCTCCACAAGCATGATTTTTGTTTTGTATTTAATTTGTATTTAATTTGTATTTAATTATTAGTTACTGTAAATTATTTTAATTGTATTTATTCTTCTTTTTTTATATACTTTCAATAATGTTTATAGTTTGATTTTGTTTTATCGATGTAGTAAAAGTTAATTATGTTAAATGTTATGTCCTTGTTCGAATACGTTCTTTTGTGCTTGTGTTGGCGTTTTTTACTAACCACTAACACTTGCATTAATGATGAAGAGCGTAGATAAGTGCGTACATATGAGCTTGCTCTAAGCTCAGTACCGCTTAAGACTCTGAGATGCAAAAAAAAAAAAAAAAAAAACGGTCACCATATTCCCACGGGAACGGGAGTCTTTCCTAATATTGAAAATGCGAACGTAGCTATGTCGGTATGTTTTTCGTATGTCTCCCGTTCAAACTGCTAAACAGATTTTATTAAATTAGCTATATATCTATCCTTATATTCCCACGGGAACGGAAATGGGAATTCAAAAACTACTGTCTCAAAAGTATTTTTAACAGGGCTACAAGATGCTGAAATAGGGGTTGAATGTTTTTTTTGGAAATACCGCCATTTTTAAGGCTAGAAGTTTTATTTCCTAAAAAGTTAAAAATGCTGCTGAAAGTCACTATTCCACGCGGACGAAGTCGCGGGCACAGCTATATATATATATTTCTATAGTACATCACATCGTTTCTTACTCCCGCGTTTCGATACAACGAATTTTCGATATAACGAATTGACTCTGGACATTATATCGTTCGTTATACTGGACCACCACTGTAGTGAAAAATAGAAAACCGGTATTCTTAAAGAAGCTCAAACGATTTTCATTAAATTTTCAGTGTTATTTTGTAATAGAAACTGCTAAAAAGTAGAGTTTTTAGATTATCGGAGAATATTTCATTTAATTTTTTTCAATATTTTGCGTGATTTAATTAATTTTCATAATTAATGTGTAGCTGGCAGCCCTTCTTCTTTCCATTTCCGGCGTTACGAGTAGTGATCTTGAAGCGATCACAACTCTCCCACTTTTCTGCTTCACACTAGTGATCCGCCTGTGGGGTACGCCGAGTAGCTGGCAGCCCTATACTTCCAAATATATTGTGAAGAAGCGATTAATAAAACCTTGTACTCAGCCTCAAGATTTTGGTATTGTGCCATTGTATATGGAAATTATAGTAGTATTATGCAGACTTTTGGACTGTTGGCGAACCTTTTATTTCCGGTCCAACTAAGCAGTCTCCGTTCCAAGCTGTTGGTTTTACCACTGTGTGTAAAAAAGCGGTGTCCCCCTTGCCATTAGATTGTTAAATCGCCTTTTGAACTTACTATAGTTTAGATATACAGTGATTGTATACTTAGTAGACAATCGCAAGATCCTGCGACGTAGTCGTGCCCATTCTTGTTTTGAATGTGTGCACAACACTCACTCCATCTAAGTTTCAATTTCTGCCTTCCAAGTATATCATTAATTCGTTTTTTAAACATTTTAGCGGACGAAGTTTCTGTATTGTTAATGCTCTGATTCGTATCTAACAAATCTTTTGTTATTTTTCCATGACAGAAAACAAAACCGCAGAACATCAACATAAGGACGAATTTCAAATCTAATTTAAATGCCCAGCAAGTCAACTATAGGGATCATTAAATGAACGGGCAGTTGATTTGACAAAAACGATTACGATAATTGACTTCACCAGCAGGACCTCTCTGTATCCGCGTGAGTTAAAAGTTCCAGTTTCTTATAATGGCTTCTATTAATTCAACAGTGTAATTAATTTAAATTTATCTGTTTTTTTAGTAAATTGAAATAATATTTAATGACTTGCCTAGCTGACAGGCAAGAACAATTTAAATATATTTTCTGTAGAAAATTTATAAAAAAGTAAATCTTAGTAGGTAAAAGGTGTACTTGTCTGTACTTGTCCTGATCACCTGAACTACTAAATATTTTCTCAAATTTCTTTTTTATTTGAAAGTACAACCCTTCCGGTTAATAATGGAAAATAATTTCATTCAAATGGCTGCCTCGGCTGGCCATGCAGTAGCCTACACGATCGGTCCAATTTTTAAGCACATTATCGATTGTGTGCAGCTGTATTTCACCCATGGCTTCACGAATATTGTCTTTTAAAGCATCAATTGTCTCTGGCTTGTCGGCGTAACACTTATCTTTTGCGGCACCCCCCAAATAATAGCCCAACGCAACGGTGTCAAATCGCAGCTGATAATGCGATCTTCAAAAACAGGGCGCAAAACATCGAGTGTAGCTTCGGCTGTGTGGCACGTAGCGCCGTCCTGTTGAAACCAAATGTTGCCAATATCCTCCTCTTCAATTTTTGTGAACAAAAAAATTCGTTCAACATGGCCCGATAACGATCGCCATTGACTGTAACGGCCACTCCTTGCTCATTTTCGAAGAATGCCTCTGGACCAAAATCCGCACCAAACATTGACTCGTTTTTGGTGTATCGGCTTTTCAATGTATGCGTGCAGGTTTTCTGTGCCTCAAATGCGACAATTTTGCTTGTTTACATACCCGCCAAGATCAAATTAGCTTCATCTGAAAAGATGTTATTTTTTTTTTGCAAAATCGGCATCTTCTCTAAGTCGATCGCAGGCAATATTTTCCAGAGTTTTTCAAGCGTATTCACAACCATATTCGTTTAGCGGAAAAATAAAACTAATTTTATCTGTAAAATCAAACATGAGCTAGGTGTTACCATTCACGAAATAAGCACTAGTTGAAAAAAAAACGTTAGATGGCGGACCCTTTTTATACACAAAATAATTAATGGGCTGCATTACAACAAATCTTTCAATCATAACTCCGAAAAAGTATTGCCAGATTGAAATCACACGTCCCACAAAACACTCTTTAAAACTTAAGAACATATTTTCAACCAAACTGTTCCCATATGCACAACCCAATGTGTCACGTAATTATTAACTTTGAAACCACAAATTTGAAACTCATTTTCCGCTCTTCTATCACGGGTTTCTAATTAAGAAACCTTAAAACTTTTCCCACATCCCAAAAAAGCGAAAGAAACTACCACCATCAAAAAAACCAATTCGTATATCTGAGAATTCATCGATTTCATAATTGAACAAAAAATTACGAAATCAAAAGCACCATCATTAGAGGTGCACAGATGAACAAGAAGATTTAAATCTCACCACCCTCATCCCACTGTTTCAAACTATTCTTCAACCCGACAAAAAAACTTTAAAAATATAATAAAAAAAGAAAAACTCAAATACGAAATTAATTTTCTTAACTTTTGCGAAACGATAAAGTTATGTTGGTAGTCGTACTTGGAAAACGCTTTTTCGTTTTCTCTACTCTTTTAGGGTGCGAGGTATCCAATATCATTTCTATTAAAGTTTTTCTTTTCTTCAAAAAGATACTCACAAAAGAAGAAAGAAACAAAAAAAACAACGCAGCCATCACTTGGCATCTTGTATACAACTCTGTTTTTTCTTCTTTTTTTTGCTTTTTCTCAAAACGGATTTGAAAATCTCTTTTTGAATGTGACAGAAGAGTCGGAAGTAAAAAGAACAAAAAATCGGAAATGAAATGCAATTTTTCAATTTGAGAAAACCACTGGATTTCCACATTTCACAAAGAGGAGAGCGCGAGCCAACTGATAGTGTTCTATTGACATGCCATTAAATATTCCCCGACTGCCAGCATGCAAGTGCGCGGAATTAATTTCGAAAAGAAGTTTCCGTTAGTGCAGAAACGAATTGCAAAAAAAGGAGCCAGAAAGAAAAGAAAAGAAATAATGGAAAAAAAAGTAAAATAAAATAATAAAGTAAAACAAAAAAGTTTCAAGTCATCCTTGAGAGCATGGTTCTTTCGAAGGACATACCAACCATCCCGACAACTGTGCGTCTCGTTGCGGTTTCAGCTGCCATTGTGATAGAGAAAGAAAGGGTGTCAAAAGGAATGGCGGATAAAATATCAGAATCAGAATTCCACGACTTAATCATTTCACTTTGGAAAAGTACTTTGCAAAAGTGGGAAGCAATTTCTATCAGATGACATTTGCCGGAGACATTTCAATATTCCATGTTAAAGTGCAACGATAAGACTTTGCTGGCAAAATAACTCACCGGGAAAGTTATTTCTGCACCCACCTCCTACTTTTTTTTTTTTGCTTTTTCTATCATCTTCTTATTGTGTGTCGAGTCGATAATTTCTACTTCTACCTGACAAGCGTTACAAAGTACACATATCTTCAATTTTTGTTGATATTTATCTTGCTTTCTGAATGAATTTTTTTTTATTGACTTAAAAGGTGCGTTGACATACTGCCACTGGTAACTGATGAATGTGTCTAGCGTTAACTTAGTTTTTTAAATTTTCTTAGTTTTGATATTAGTAATAGTTTGTATCTTTAGGCCGAAAGGCATTAGAATTAAGCTAGTTGGCTCATGGGGCAAGTAGACTAACCGCCAATAACTTCTAAAATAAATCATTTGTTCTGCCTGAGCAATGGAAGGAGAGTTGCCTTCTGCCAATGGAAGGAGAGGTGTCTTCTACCAAAGTACAAACGGAAGGGAGATACACGATGTTGCGATAACTTTGTGTATCGTGTAAGTATGTGACAAAGCTAAGATGTCCAACAGCAGTCTTACGAAGGATTCCATGGAACAGTTGTACACCAAGGAAGGGCACTGAGTTCCTAACTCTCCATTACCATCCTCGACTACCTCCTGGAGTACAGTACACCAAAGTGCATCAACAACAATTCTTTGCTGAAGATGGAGCAATCGTTAGTGAAAATCTAACATCCCCACACAAGAAGAACTCGCCGAATGGTTAAAAGCTTAAGATAGTGTAGTGGTTTCAATGCCAGAATAAGTAGTATGCAAATACACACCGCACTACCTATAAACAATACTATTATCTCAACAACAAGCCGACTGTCTGAAGATGATATCTGCAATAAAAACGGTATTGATCTCTTGGAAGTGCTGCAAATGTATGAAAGTATCGTTTTAAATGGTTACACTTATGGAGATACGGAGGGCCACTACACTTTTGTTGGAGGTCAAGGGAAATCTGTTATCGTCTGTATGCGATTGTATGCGATTGTACTGCGAATAACGAATGGAGGAAGATTCGCAGAGCTTGCGGACACCTTCTTCATTTTGACCCTGTTCGCGTTTGCAGAAGTTGGGGTGACTTCGGTTACGGAAGACCGTCCTGAATTGGTGGGTGAGACCTCTTCCGACTTGTCCCTTTTCGCCGCCGTCACCAAAAGATTGCAACTTAATTCAGTGCCTTCGGCCACCCTGGTGTCCTCTTTACACTGAGCCTTTGCCGCTCGCCTTCTCTCCAGCTTCTGTTGGCGCTTGGAAAGCTGTTTTTCAGAGGATGCCATCGTTTGAGTGGGATCCACTTGTTCAGCTTCACTTAATCCGGTGATAGCACCGCTCTGGCCAACAGCTAATCCCTGATGAGAATTTAGCTTTGGAGGTAAGAACTCCGAGCCGAAGACCGAAGGTACCTTCGATTCGCGTGTAACCACCAGTAAAGGTGTGCGTTAGTATGTTAGATGGGACCTCCAGAATCCGTGCCCCTGCCGTAGTGAAAACTACGGGCGGATGGATTTTCGCTTTGACTGCCACCTGGAGAGTAAAATTCCTTTAGTTGATTTTCCATACTGTTTTTTGATCAATTCTTATTTTTCATTCATTTTCCCCATCCTTCGACCACCTTTCAGTATCGAGCTCGGTTCAAATAAACTACTTAAGCCTATTTTTACTATTTGTTTGCGGTATTCTAGTGAACACTGAAGAGAATAGAAAAGTGGGTTGAAATTAACCACATTTTAACGGACTTCCAAGCGGGTTTTAGGAAAAACTATTCTACTGTGGATCATCAATTAACATCAATTGTCAAAGCATTCCAAGCCAGAAAAAAGAAGGTTTACGCTTTCTTTGTTGATTTTAAGGCAGCTTTTGGCCTTGTGAATGGAAGTGCACTTATATATATATAAACTCTCCCAACTCGGAATCTCAACGAAACTTTTGAAAATATTAAGAAATATGTATGCTGGTACAGTAGATGTTTGAGACCAGATATGGGAGTTATACTCCAGTTATGGGCGGATGAAAGCCTTATAAATTGTAAACAGATCAGACGGGGTAAAGAACTTCCTGCATCTCTCTTCAGAAACCTAAGCATTTAGCAGCGTTTTTGGCGACTTCAAATATGTGGTCATTCCAACGAAGATCATCGTTTTGACGTTTACACTAATACCAAGTACTGACAGCTTTTCGGTTTCTTGGATGCTGGTACCATTCATGGATAATGGTAATGGGGGAATGCTAAGCTTCAACGACAAGAAACAGCATAAAGTTTTCGAAGCATTAATTCAACTCGGTTCTTCTGACCCCATGGAACAATGCTGTCAAGGTCAGAATTCAATGAACTTTTCATACGCAACCGTTCCAGTTCCACATCCGAAGAGCAAGGACGTGAATTATGAAACGAATATGAAAAGCTGAGGATCGAGTCGTCAGCAAAACAGTTGAGCGGATTAGAAGTTTCAGACAAGAGGCAATTTATGAAAATGAAGAAGAGAGTCGGAGACAAAACGGATCCCTGGGGCACACCAGCATTTATGGAGTGGGTATCAGACTTGAAGCCATCCAATGCAATTTGTATTGAACGGTCGGAAAGGTAGTTTCTAATCCAACGAAGAAGAGACTCATCGATACCAAAAGCACGCATTTTCGATAAAAGAGCCTGATGCCAAACTCTATCAAATGCTTTAGAAATATCAGGTGCAGTAATTTTGCTTTCTCCAAAACAATGAAAAGATTGGTTTCACTTTTCGGTGAGATAAGCCATCAAATCGCCAGTGGACCGTTTGCTACGAAAGCCGTACTGACGGTGATTAAGAAACTTTCGTTCTTCAAGATATTTCATAAGTTGACGGTTTATCAACGTTTCCATATGACCTTGGAAAGAAGGTATGTTAGTGCAATTGGAAGGGGAGGAAAATTCAAATTTTTTGGGAAAATCTCAGCAGAATAGGAAAGAACGGAAAAGTTTACACAGTGGCATTGAATAACTATATATAGAAGCTGACACCCGAAATAAAAAACTTTCTCAAACTCGGCATAAGAAGATTGTTACCTAGCAATAGTCACACTATTTATTATTGTTTATGTTTTTGTCTCTGCTTTTCTATTTTGATACACAAACCATTTTCAAATGAAGGAAATTTGGCAGTTTAAATTTTGAAATATGTTTCGTAAGGAACCCTTAGGGATTTATTATAATTGATTATAATCAAATACATAATACACTAAATCCCCATCATCATTTCAAACCTATTCTTAATCTTAACAACCTCTTCGGTAACCACCGAAAAAATAATAAAAAATATCCTTTGGAACTAAATTTGCGAAAGTTTGGTGAACTAACTAGCTCCAATATCGATACTAGCGGCATAAGAACTCCTAGTGGCGATTTATTCCGGTGTCACTTCTATATATAACTAGCTGAGCCACCCGGCGTTGCTCGGGTCTGTAGTTTTAAGGTTCCCGTTCTCGTTTTTCCGCTTAAATGGGAACTTGGGGATGAAAAATAATCGTTTTTATTTTGGGATTATGTGGCATCCCAATGACGAAAGAATTTCTGAAATCTGTCCAGTAGTTTCTAGGCTCCCGTTCCCAGCCCCGTTCCTGTGGGAATCTTCCGTTACCGTGGAAATATGTGAAATATAAGTCTATGTCACTGAGGGATAATGTAACAGGGATAGTAGTCCATGTCACTGAGGGATAATGCAACATCCTAGGGTTGAAAGAATTTTGGAAATCGGTCAAGTAACTTTAAGGTTTCGGTTCTCGTTCCCGTTTCTGTTCTTGTGGGATTATAGGGATGAAATAAAATCTAAATTACTGATGGAGAGGGATAATGTACCACAACTAATGCTGGAATCGTTTTAGAAACCTGTCTTGTAGCTTCTAAGTTTCCGTTCCCAAACCCGTTCCTGTGGGAATATCAATTTTTTTAATTTTTTTATGTCATAAAAACCTTCTCCTGACAATAACAAACACATCAAAAAAAGAATTGGCCAAATTGGTCCAGGCGTTGTTGAGTTATGCGCTTACCAACACATTTTGCGATTCATTTTTATGCTATACTAGCTGAGCCACCCGGCGTTGCTCGGGTCTGTAGTATTAAGGTTCCCGTTCTCGTTTTTCCGCTTAAGTGGGAACTTGGAGATAAAAAAAAATCGTAGCATTAATAAGCCATTGTCACTGAGGGATAATGTAACATCCTAGAGTTGAAAAAATTTTTGAAATCGGTCAAGTAACGTTAAGTTTTCGGTTCTCGTTCCCGTTTCTGTTCCCGTGGGATTATAGGGATGAAATATAGTCTAGGTTAAGCTAGTCCTAAACGACGAACATGCTCGCCGAGCATGCTCGTTTGCATTATCCCATAGACGACGAATGCATTTGCCGAGCATTCCTTTCATGTTCATTCCCCACATCGTAAATGTGTGTATTCTTCTATTAAATTGTGGCTGTCTGTTGCCTTTTTACTTTATCCGCGATATGCACACGACGACGTCCACAGCAGAAATGAGGTTTGCTTCATAGTAAAAAACCGGTTTGCTCGCGAGCATGGCCCTACATGGCAAACAACGAAGCCAACGAACATGACAAAATCGAAAATTTTCGCCAACAGCGAGCGGCTCGCCAACTGCTCGCCAACCAACCCCTAGACGATGAAAATACGGCGAGCACGAGCATGCTCGGCGAGCATGTTCGTCGTTTAGGACTAGCTTTACTCATGGAGGGGGATAATGTAGCACTCCTAATGCCGAAAGAATTTTAGAAATCTGTCCAGTAGTTTGTAAGTTTCCGTTCGCAACTCCGTTCCTGTGGGAATATGGGGATCAAACCTTGACAGGAACCATTTGTAAGTCATTGTCACTGAGGGATAATGTAACTTTAAGGTTCCTGTTCTCGTTCCCGTTTCAGTTCAAGTGGGGTTATATAGGGATGAAATATAATCTAAATTACTAATGGAGAGGGATAATGTAGCAATCCTAATGCAGGAAGGGTTACAGAAATCTGTCCAGTAGTTTCTAAGTTTCCATTCCCAAACTCGTTCCTGTCAGAATATCCGCGCAATTTTTTAAATTCCGTTCCTCTGGGAATATGGGGAACAAACCTTGACAGGAACCATTTATAAGTCATTGTGACTGAGGGATAATGTAACATCCTAAAGTTGAAAGAATTTTCGAAATCGGTTAAGTAACGTTAAGCTTTCGGTTCTCATTCCCGTTTCTGTTCCCGTGGGATTATTGGGATAAAATATAGTCTAGGTTACTCATGGAGGGGGATAATGTAGCACTCCTAACGCCGAAAGATTTTAGAAATCTGTTCAGTAGTTTCTAAGTTTCTGTTCCCAACCCCATTCCTGTGGGATTAAGGGGACCAAACTTTGACAGGAACGTCATTGTCACTGAGGGATAATGTAACATCCTAGAGTTGAAAGAATTTTGGAATTTTGGTGATCAAACCTCTCAAACCATTTATAAATCTTTGTCACTAATCTATAATGTAACATCCTTTAAGGTTTCGGTTTTCGTTCCCGTTTCTATTCCCGTGGGATTATAGGGATGAAATATAATCTTAATTATTAAGATTATATTTCAGCAATCCTAATGCAGGAAATGTTATAGAAATCTGTCCAGTAGTTTCTAAGTTTCCTTTTCCCAAACCCGTTCCTGTCAGAATATGGGGATCAAACCTTGACAGGAATCATTCATAAGTCTATGTCACTGAGGGATGAATGTAACATCCAAGAGTTGAAAAAATTTTTCAAATCGGTCAAGTAACTTTAAGGTTTCGGTTCTCGTTCCTGTTTCTGTTCCCGTGGGATTATAGGGATGAAATATAATCTGTATTACTGATGGAGGGGGATAATGTATCACCCCTAGTGCTGGAATCGTTTTAGAAACCTGTCTAGTATTTTCTAAGTTTCCGTTCCCAGACCCGTTCCTGTGGGAATATCAATTTTAATTTTTTATGTCATAAGAACCTTCTCCTGACAATAACAAACACAACAAAAAAAGAATTGGCCAAATTGGTCCAGGCGTTGTTGAGTTATGCGCTTACCAACACATTTTGCGATTCATTTTTATATATAAGATGTATAAAAATGCTAAATGTGCGATGACAAACTCTTTGTAAGAATATTTCGACAACGAAATTAGGTTTTTGTTGACCTCAGATGTCAGACATTTCACCAACTTAAACCGGGTGACTTTAGCCTTCCAGGCGGTTTCTGAGCTCAACGCGTCGTCCCCCAATCTCCCAAGACTCAAGGCACACAATAGAATTGCCTTTGGCCTACTCTATGAACAGACCCCTTGCGTCTTTAGCATTTGGTTTTGGTAGTTGGAAATGGAAATAGCAGTTTAAGTCGAAAAAACGCCAAGAATTCCGTACCAAAGAAAATGTTTCATTTTATTCTAAGCACTTGCTGTACTGATTTTTTTTTAACTCTGTCAGCATATTTTATGTTACTATAACAAAGCAATTATTAATTAGCTAGAGTCTATTGGAATTAGGTTGCGAACAAGAAAGTTACTTACTGTTTTATTAAATTCATTGAGCTCAAGCTATTATTGTCCCCCCACCAGCGGTAAGTTAGATTTAGAACGTCCTTTACATAATTTAACGAGAACCCACATTTTTCATAAACTATACAGGCAGTCTTAAAAAACCGAAAGTTTTCAAAACCACTTTTGGCAACAATCGATATAGAATTTTAAAAGTGAAAGACAAACTTTATTGTCTTCGTCGCTTAGTTTAAAAAAAAGCAAATAAATTGGGTGGTGCAACAAAACTATGGAAACCGCGAGCCCTAACGCATTTCAAAGACCCCACTATTTATATGCTGCTTCCTAAACGGCTAAGTTTAGAAAGCGCTTTTCGGAGGACCTGCCAATTCGTCGTCAAAGGCTTTACCAGTGAAATACACCATAAAGTCTAGTTTGATAATAAAAAACTGGACTTCCTGTTTCGCGATTAACTCATCAACGTTATCCCTAGAGGGCCTATACCCTACAGCGAGTTTCTGATATTCGAAAAGTTTGTCTCTTTCAAGTAAAAGCTTATCCATTACCTTTAAAATGGGAATAGAACACTAATTAATGTCTTTGACATCGTATAATTGAGAATTTCATTTCACAAAATAAAAATCAAATTTAAAACAACGTCACCTGACTTGGCTATCTCAAAATCGAATGAAGCCCAAACCCATTTTGCCTTTAAATTAGTCCCTCAAAGTTAAATAAATACAAATCGATCGAGTTTCAGTGCCTTTTTGGGTGGCAAAAATAAATGTATACTCCAATTAACCTGAAAACATCCCAATAATCCTATCATGAAAACAACTTGTCTCTCTGTTCACCACCCGCTCGTTCACACGAAACCAAAACAAACCAATGTCCTTCGGGAAATTCCCCACTACCAGTAGTGTACCAGTTCCAGTCCCAGTTCCCAGAATGCAATTCAACTTCTGTTCATCCATTTCTTCAAAAAAAAAAAAAAAAAAAAACATCCAATCCCAATTTTGAATTCAATCCAAATCGTAAAGTTGAGGGAAGGAGGCTTTGAAAAAATCGCTTCACGTGAGAAGATACACCTTGAAGGATAAAAAAAAATGTTCCCAGTTTCATGTCCTTTTTCGTGTGCCAATGTTGATTGAATGTGGGCGAAAGTAGGTGGGCGGGGGTATAGACTTGCACAAGGATTTTATTCGGGGGAAACATACAACTGGGATCCTTGTTCTCTCTCTCCTCCGTTTTTATTATTTCGGAAGACTGTCGGTGTTGTGTTTGATGCTTCTTTTTTTTATTTTTTTATTCTCTTCCATCGTGACACACAAACCAAGGCGAATAAAACCAGCAAGTTGTTCGTCTGAAATTAAAAATCAAAAGCTTCGATGAATTTGATTTATTTTATGTTGAGGAAAAATGTCATTCTTTTGAATCAGAGGTTATAGAGGCCGCATTTCTCTCCTGAAGGAAGCTGCAATAAACGATGTTTCATTTTTGAGTTTCAGAGGAGTGTAGTTCTACGTCGTTTTTTCAATCAAAAAACTGCTTAATGGCAAGCATTCTGTTATTACAACTAAAATTACTGCAAACGAAAGCTTTCAGTCTCTAATGAAGGGTCTGCATCCATTAAAAGGGGGAAGCTTACCCACAACGGCGATTTTTTTTGGATCTATCGTCAGTTACAACAGATTGCAGATAAGAGTTTCTGAACTATCCGAGAAGGCTCTGATTGTTGTCAACTTAGATATCGGAGCCCAGATTTTGCAACTTATATAGTATACGTCAAATGTAATTAAACTACCTCCTGGCGGAAGCCACTGGGAACAGGACCAGTCCAAACAGAGTTGGATTGCCAAATGCGAGCTTTGACACAGGGAGAAAAAAATCAGATGATAGTGTTTCTTCGTGTAGAAAGCCTCTTTCTTCATCAAAGGTCTCTTGGTTTCTTTGACGACTTTGACGGTGCAGCATTTCTCATAAGTCGTACTGCAGAGTCGTATAAGCCTTGCATACGGATGCCAAAACTAGGCGTGACTCTGTACAGCTTGTTTCTGTAAGAATCGTCAGAAGTGGTCAATTAAAATAAGGTGAAGATGCCCTAATGTGACAATTCGATTGATTGTAGTCTTTGCTTGCCGTTGAGGTTTATTTGATTTAAGGTTTAATATGCAAAGTTAAACTTCTTCTGGTCGAGGGGATGATATTTTTGATCGTCGTTCATGTTGAATTGGACATTCTGCCTGACAGTGGAATTTGTGTCTTGTCTTGAGCAGGAGTGGTCTTTCTAAATCCTTAGCAGCAAATGCGCTTCTTGCTCTACTTCTCAATATTGGTCCTTACAGCCTTGAGTTCTCGTTCTGTTTAACTTTTGGTAAGACTTTGACATCTCATTCCTGTCATAGAATCTCAAACAAGCGTTACTCATGCGTTTCCTTTCTTCATTCAGTGACCTTTTTGTCCCACGTAAATCTTCTTGATTTGGTCACCGTGAGGCTTGATTCTCCTTTGCATCGAAATTTAGAATGATTCTTATCTGCATTCTTCATTGGATCATGTCTTTCGTTTTGGAGCCTAACTGAAACCCGAAGCCTGATGGGCTGCGGTTCTGATGGCTTGTTGGCATTGTTGTCAATCATCTTCAACGCTTAATCCTGGCAGCATACGATTCAAGGATAGTTCCGGGGATACTCGTCTGGAAGAGGCATTGGCTCGGCTATTTCTTGCGATTGTAGTTTCATGACGCCAATTTGTTGTTCATATAGGATATCTACATTCATAACCTTGGCTACTAAAAAATAGCAAAAGTTGGCCCTCGGAAAGTTCCAACATCATTTACAGCTGAAGAATGTCTTGCCTCGATCGCAACATGATCAATTTGGTTGACGGTTGATTATTCTGGGGACTGTCATGAAGGGTATGCTACCAAAAAAATTCATGTTTTATTTCAATGCTTTATTTTATTTATGTAAATTTTTAGTATACAGGGTGTCCCGTACCTCGTGTATTATCCTTCGGGGTGTGATTCTTGGTCATATTCTAAGAAAAAAATTGCAATACAGTAAAGTCCGTTTCTCAAGTTTGACATCACTTTTTGACAATTTAAAAAAAATGCTAACTTTGGTGTACCCTGACCTGTGTTAAATTCGATATCTCTGTCAATACTGATGATAGAGACCTAATCTTAGACTCAATTTTTTGTAAAAGTAACAGCCTTTAAAACTGTATTTAAGTTGAGCTCCTGTAGGCTTAGGGTTGCCAGATTTTAAATTTTAAGTGGTGTTCAAATTTTCTTCCCAAAGCAAAGTTTTGACTTTGAGCTCATTTTTTTGCAGAAAATACCTGATAAACATAGAGTTTCTTTATTTTTTGCAGATGAACAAAACAATAATAAAAAAAAACTCAGTGATAAGTGCACTCAAAAACCCATACATTTTATGATACTTGGAATAAAACTAAAACAGATAAAAAATCTAATTGTGGGTTTTTTACGGATTTTTATTGCAACAACTCGCAAAAGGATTAGTTTTCCAAGATTTGATTGTTTTAAGTAGTTTTTATGACTTTGCACTGATGAAAAGGGTTGAAAGTGTATTTTACCTGCTACTATAATCCTAATTGACTTACCTCTTCTCAGGGAAATTTTTGGGGCATGAATGTGCAATGGGTTGTATAAAAGAATAAGAAAACAAATTTGTTCATCAGTTTATCAAAATAAGTCACGACTGCAGTTTGATCAGAGAGCTTTTTGAAATGCCTTCATTTATGAAAGAAGAATACGCAGACATTTTATTCGTATATGGGTTTTGCAATGGAAATTCAAGAAGAGCACAACGAAGATACCAGGAACTTTATCCAAACAGACGACTTCCTTCTGAAAATGTTTTTGGAAGAACCTTTCGAATTCTTCGAGAAACTGGATCAGTATTAACCGAAAGACCTAACGCAGGAGCTGCAACCAGAAGAAGAGTTACCGTTACCGTCGATGAAAGAATACTGGCAGCTGTTGAAACCGATCCTGCCATTAGCATTAGACGCTTGGCCTTACAGTATAATCTGGCGAAACTATGCATCCATTCCTGTACAGGAACTACTTCCGAATGATTTTGTGATGAGAGTCGAATTTTGTAACTGGTTGCTGGAGAGAAGACCTGAAAATCTGGCTCCAACATTTTCTTACGCTCAATCCCCAACCAGAAGGGCGTTGACATCCTCTTGGACGTAAAGTTAGGTAATATGGTGCCAGGAAGTTCCTTCGGACGGGACAATAAACCAAAAATAAAAATCCGTTCTTCATTTATAAGTTTTCGAACAAAGCCGACTGTGTTTAATTATCAGGGTGTGCTGCATAAGATGCAACTAAAGCTCGGGACTGAAATTTTAGTTAAAGGTAAGAAAACAAAAATTGTATGGAATGCGGGCTGTGCAGGTTCTGTTTCCTTAGGCGGGAGAGGCAATCATTTATAGAAAAACTGACCATTGATAAAGCAAAATTTTATAAAATTTGCTTTTAAAAAAAAAAATTTGATTTTTTTCCAAATTTTGACTTTGAGACTTTATAGGTGAGTTCGTTGAAGCTCTGGGGTCGCCATGTAGTCACCACAAAGCTTTTTTTTTGAAAAACCTAAACTCGCCCTGATTGTCAAATTTTGTGTATTTTGAGCCCTGGGTTTGCCCTAAGGTTTTCCTCAACTCGCTTTAGTTTTTTGCTGGTCAAGGAAACCTGGGTAGTGGAGTAGATAGGGGGGATCAGGGGGATATTCTTCTTTGATACTGTAATCTGCTTTAAAGCGCACAAATACCACAAACTGTGCCAGTCAGAAACATCTGCATATTCGTCAAACTGCAAAGCAAAATGTTGGCTGTTCTTTAATATGAGGAGAGGGGATCGCCAGAATATTTCAACCAGTAAAGCGGTCGCGATATCAAAAAGATTGAAAAACACTAGTCTAGACTAAAACTATCCGTCCTGAGCTTTTGTGGCATCTTATACAAGACACAAGAGAAGTTTGGGAAAATGGCACTTTTTTGGAAAATGAAGCAATACACTTTTACACCGATGATTCAAAAACCAGCGAAGGTGTGGGAAGTGGAATCTACTCCGAAAAACTGAACGTCAGTCTTTTCTTCCGCCTACCCGATCATTGTAGTGTGTTCCAAGCGGAAATTCTGGCGATTAAGGAGGTGCTATCTTGGCTCAAAGAAAACGTCATATCCTCCACGGATATTAGAATCTTTTCAGACAGCCAAGCTGCCCTTAAATTTCTTGCCTCTGTCTCTACAAAATCCATCACGGTCCAAAATTGTCAGATGTCTCTGAGGGAGATGTCAAATCAGTTAAAAATTCACCTTTCATGGGTGCCAGGGCACAGAGACATACCAGGCAACTGTATGGCAGACGAACTAGCCAAAAAGGGCACGACCACTTCCCTACTCTCAGAATGGAACAACATAGGTGTACCTATCGCTACATTTAAACTCCTACTTCGACAAGACGCTTCAAGGATAACAAACACTAGATGGACTGAGAGTAACAACTGCCTTGCAACCAAAAAAGTTTGGCCGTGTGTAGACTCAAAACGCTCGAGTTTGTTAGCCGTGAACCGCCTGTATCTAGGTTCTACCATAGGTGTTCTTACGGGACACTGTCTAATAGGGAGACACGTCAAAAGACTTAGTGTGTTTTCCAATGATTTCTGCAGAAGTTGCATGGACGAGGAGGAGGAAGAAACCTTTCAACACCTTCTTTGCTCATGCCCTGCACTACTTCATAGGAGGAAAACTCATCTCGGTGAATTCGTCTTCGATAATACTAGCGACATAGACCCTAAAAGTCTTTCGAAATACATTAAAAGTTCCACGTGGTTCGACTAGCAGGTGATTAACCGGCTAGTTCCGTAATGGAAGATTAATAAGTGATCAATTCTTTAATCTTACATCGGGTTTCTGAGATCTTACTTACTTACTTAGGTGGGCATTACAGTTCGGGGTGAACCTTGGCCTCAACCAACATCCTTCTATAACGATTTCGATCTCGGGCGAGCTCTCTCCAGTTTCGCACTCCAAGTCGGTTGAAGTCTTCATCCACTTGATTGCGCCACCTAAGACGAGGTCTTCCCCTTCCGCGATTTCCCTGCAATGTGCTTTCGAAAACCCGACGAGCCGGAGCGTTTGGGTCCATCCGCTCTACATGGCCCAACCATCGTAGCCTCGCGATGCGTACTCTTCTGGCTATGCCCATGTCGCGGTACAGCTCATACAGCTCGTTGTTGTATCTTCTTCTCCACACATTGTCTTCGCATACGGGACCAAAGATCATTCGGAGAATTTTTCTTTCGAAACGACCAAGAGTTTCCTCATCCGCTTTCGATAAGGTGAAGTTTCTGAGATCAGTAGGTGATTAACTTGCTGATCTCTGTGGTATCACAATGGGCCCTTGTAGCCTAAGTGTGTCAGGCAATGTTCTCATTGGCTGACAGCCACTTCCACCTAACCACTTCCACCTATACAAGACACCCTGTAAAGAAATCAGTTTGAGCTGAAATTTGATACTCACTTTTATTGTAATTCCTAAATGGTAACCGGGTATGAAATGGTGGACTACGTATTTTCTCACTACTCCCTCACCATCGTACATTAGGTGAAAAGGCACTATATTTACTGAATTATCTATAAAATATAATATAATAAAATCGAATAAGGCCGCCGCCAGTAAAATGAATAAGAATGAAAATATTTTGTCTTGTTCCGATTAGATATTTGATTTTTGAATTTCTGATTTTTGACTACATAGGTACTGCTTCTGACAAGTGTTTTCGTTTAAACTCAGATTTAATACTGTTTGATACGGCAGAGCTCAGGCGATATTTCTAGGCCGTTCCACACATTCATTCGCAAAATCTTAATCTGTGGGTCATTGGCCGCTTTCTAAGAGCTTTTCTACTATATGGAAGAAACGGAACACGCAAGCGATTTTATGTCTCTGTTTTTGTAGATTGTCTGAAAGACAGAAATCTAATATGATCAGGCCCGTCCCAAAATCTTATGCACAAATACTTAAATACTTTTTTTGGAACGAAGTTCCTTATCGCGCGTTGTGAAAGGGGGCTAGACGGAAAAAATTCTTACGAAAAGTTGTCACGACACTTTTTGCTATAGTCAGCTATTGTAAGCTGTCTCTCTCTCTCTCTTATAGAAAGCAAGCCAGATATTTTAATTTCTGTTTCGCATTGAACAGTGTGGTGTCGCGACGATTATTTTTGTTGAGTGTATACAGGTTTTTTGTAAATAATAAATAATATCGAAAGGAACTTCGTGCCATCCGGGTGTCCCTTGACACCTCTCAAGTTTTTTTTTGCTCTGGCACAATAGGTTTTATTCAGACACCGCAGTGTTCAGAGCTGAGCAAGCTCTACCCGTTCCCTTAATCTATATACTTTTTAACGTTAGACTTTAAGAAATTTTGGATTTGAATAGAAAATATAAATTAAATTAAATTATTTGATAATTTAGACAATTTTTTTTTTAAACACCCTGCTCCAATTGGTTGAGAACGGTTTCAATTTGTGCTTGAAAACTACGTAAAGAAAACATGTGAATATCTACCCTACATAAATTATAAATATTTTATTTGAAATAATTTTCAATCACAATTGCATTTGATAACTTGCAGTTATTTTGAGTTTGAGATGATGTTTAAGTATAAAAATTGCTTATTTTTTTATGAAATCAAATAACATCTGTTACATCCGATGGATTGTGTTGTTGTATAGTAAATGATTTGGTTTCTGTTGCTTTGACAAGAGGACTACTGGCATAATTCACCGCACAAGACTCTCGCATTAAAAAGATAACTCCCAGGTTAAAGGTGGACTCCCAATCGCAGAGGAAGAGAGAGAGATGCTATTTAATTTTGATGACAATATCGAAAAAATTGTCGCCGCCATCTGGCATCGAATTTAGTACAAGATATTGCTGGTCCATGTGCTGTTGGTGTTGCCGTTGCAAGGATGACCAACTTTTCGTCAGTGGGTGGACGCAACCTGTCCATTTGAGTCCTGTACGTTTGCATTCGATCACAGTTTGAAAGTTTTTCACGTCGCTTTCGCTGCCGAAATACCAAATGAAAATTGCATGCTGTCGGCTCATTGTGTCGGAACAACAACGAGAGCTCAAACTGGACATCGAAAAGGATGCCAAGGACGACGACGACGACGACGATGTTGACGTCGGCAATGGCGACGATGATAAAGAGAGGGATGGAGAATGCAAGGAGCACCGAGTACAACATGCATCAACCTGGAGGCTGCTATTCCTGTAACCGGTGCGGGTATGGGTGATTGAGGAGTGCTTGACCTGTCGTGATTGTAAGGAGGACGAATAGGAGGAGGATCCCGAACCGGTATCCTGAATCAAATGACCGGTAGTTTGACTATGGGGGCATTTCTGGGTTGATTTTGATTTTGTTTCTATGTTAATGACTCCAGTATATGGTCCCTTGGGTGAACCAACAACAACTGGTGTATAACCAACGGCATTGGAGCTTGGTAATGGTTTATCGCCTATGGAATGTGAACTTACGTCACTCATATAATTTCGAGTTCCTTCGTCCTCTTTTAGGTCGACGTCAGTCTTCATCGTTTTGTTCATGTCAGTATCGTCGTCTTCCAATGGTATACATGCGACAAAAAAGAGTTCTGTGCTCGGCCGATGGACATTCTTGGGACAACTTGCCATTTTGTGTCGTCTGTGTCCTTGGATCTTTTCACTACAACACGAGCCAGAGGACATAAAAACATCCTTCAAATTCTCCTTATCCTGACTCCAGTTGCATTCTGATTGAATAGTAATGCAAGGAATTGACTTAAAATTCTGCAACTGCAACTGGACCGCTTGACCAAAGTCGGTATAATGCTGTGCAACTGAAATTTGATGGACCTGAGTCAAATGGGATAGGATGTCCCATTTGGTGATAAATTTTCCAGAAGTTTCAAACTTTTCTTCACCTTTTAGTTTACGACGGTTGATGTCTTGTGTCCAGATGCAATCTAACGTCTTGACTTTGTAGTTGGGGTCGGTGTTGGGTCGGGGTCGGTCAGAGCACGATGATTTCCCAGTTGGACAATGATAAGTTAACTCCTGTTGTCCAACGACTGCACAACAATGGGGGACGTGCTGATGATGATGTTGCTGGTGGTGGTAGTGGTGGTGGTGGTTGTGATAGTGTAGCTGAGAAGGAAGACTGCATGAACCATTCTGGTTTACAAAATCGTTTTTCTTCCTTGACTTTTGATTAAGTTTAAGAACGACAATGTTGACGTCGTCCGAAGTTGAGTTACTATCGGCAGAAACTTTATTGTTGTCGTTGTCGTCTGGTTTTTCGAGGTGATTTAAAATTGTATTCCCGGTTAACTGCTTTCGTTGATGGACTTTTTCTAAAGTTGGCGATCTGAATGAGCAGGACGACGATGTTGATAGTGGTGAGTGGTCAATTTCGGCTTTGATGAGTTGTGTCTCATGGCAGTCATTGTAGTTCTTCGACAGTGAATTGCCGTCTTTAACTAAAAGAAAAGGAAAACAAATAAAATAGTTAGTTTCCGTTTGATATTGCTTTAAGGCTTAAATAGAATTCTATTCACTCGATTAGACATAAGGGACTATTGATCACAGTTTGGAGAGTTTAAAAATTGCATGTGGTATTGAGTTTTCAAATTCTGTTGTTTATTTTACCTTGGAGAGGAGCAATAATTAACATATTGTTTCTTTCTCATTAAATAGTTTCTATAATCCTTCCAACCGTAAGTGGTCCGAGCATTAAGGACATGAAGTTAAAAAAAAAAATAAAAAAAATATTTTACTAAAGAGAAAATGGATTTTTATATATTTTTTTAAATAAAACAGTAACAACGATTGAAAGTACACCGAATGAGAAATCCTTAAGGCAAAAACAAATTGTTTCTGAAGGCAATTGAAACACAAGCGTCGAGTTGGGAGTACGTTAAGAATGTACGATAAAAACGCAGGACTTAAAATTTGATCAGCTCGTTCATATTTCGGAAAATTGTGTGCGTCACAATGTCATTACTGATTATGTAAAGAAATCAGCTTTTAAAGAGCAGCCAAAATATATATATATATTTTTTTTTTTTTTTCAAAAACGGTTTTTATTTATTTATTTATTTATTTTGTATTAACTACAGTTTAAAAACTAGTAGTAACAAACTAAACACTAACAAACTTAAACTAACTAAATGAAATTTAATTTGAAATAATTAAACAAATAAAATTTTGATAGATCACTAGTTGAAACATCACAAACAGAATAGTAATCATTAAAAGTTCTGCACCATCTTGTCAGAGGCTCGTTGGCTAAGTAATTACATCTTTGGAAGCGAAGGACAGGTACGTTAAATTTGATTAGGGAAAGTAAATAAGGTGACGATATTTCTCCATTGATGATTTTTAACGTCGTTAAGTAATTCAAAACCTTCCTCCTGTCCTCTAGTGTGTTCATTTGTAATAACAATAACCTATGACGATAATGGTGGAAGCAAAAAGCGATCATTCCAGTTTAAATCGCAGAGTGCAAATAGCAGAAGCTGTTTCTGGACTGATTCTATCCTTTGAATATGGGTAGCATATGTAGGTGACCAAATTTGACAAGCGAACTCTAAGCAGCTTCGTACGAGTCCCACACAAAGAGACTTTGTAACATATGGGTCGTTAAGATCTTTCGACCAACGCTTAATCATTCCCAGTCTTGATTTTGCTTTGTTGACTACGTAGTCATTGAAAGTAAGCTTTCGATCAAAGAGCACTCCGAGATCATTGAACTTTTCGCATCGTTCTAGTAACTGCCCGTTCAATACAAAATCTATTTGGTGATCCAAAGACTTACGAGAGAAAGTCATAATCTTGCACTTTGAATTGTTCAGTGATAGTTTATAAATCGCAGTCCATTTCAGAAGAGCATCAAAATCGTTTTGTAAGTACGAAGAATCCGTAGGATTTGAATACGATAAAAATATCTTGGCATCGTCGGCGTGTAGGAGAATCTTTGTGTGATGAAGCACATCAGGCAAGTCATTTATGTATAATAAAAAAAGGAGAGGTCCTAAATGACTCTCTTGTGGTACACCAGATGTAGCATCTATCGCTGTTGAAAAACTAGTTTAAAATTTCACGTATTGGGTTCGACCATTCAAGAGAACCATCACAGCCATATTGATCCAACTTTTTTATCAGTATACTATGGTTCAGTTGATCAAATGCCTTTGAGAAATCAAAATAACCAACATCAGTTTGTTGGCCATTCGCGAATCCTGTAGAGATGTTTGATGTTAGCTCCATTAAATTTGAAACAATATATCTTCCACCGAAAAATCAATGTTGATGTGGTGAAATATATAGTTTTAAATTAAAAAAGATAAAGTTTACCATGAGTGAGTCAAAGAGTTTTGGAATACAGCTCACTTTTGCAATGCCCCTATAGTTGGAAGCAATAGATCGAGATCCAGATTTGTTAAGGGGTAAAATGAATGATTTCTTCCAAATATCGGGATGAATTGAATCATGCATGGAGTTGTTGAAAAGAGACCATAAGACTCCACACACAGATTTGGAGCATCTTCGTAGTATGCATCGAGGAATTTCATCATAGCCAGGTAAAAAAGAGTTTTTGACTTTCCGACAAGCAGCTTCTACATCAATTTCAATAAAAGACGGAGCTTATAAAATATTTATGTTGATTGTTGTCCGGAAAATATCATCTTCATTATCCTCACTGGATTTTGTAAACTGATTTAAAGTAGGTATTCTGCAAACGTGTTGCAAATATCGGAGTCACTAGTGGATAATTTGTTTAATCTAATTTATTATTTGATCAATGGTCAACACATGTTTAGAAAACGTTGGTAGCTGTGTAAAAGGATTTTTGCGATTTTCATTTGGTTCCAATACCTTTTTTGTACAGTGTAAAAGTCGGAAGTTAAAAGCTGTTGTTTAAAAAAAAAACAAACATTTTTTAAAATTTTCTTGCATCAACTTCAAGCTGAAACAAACATCAGCTTTCAAATGGTACCTTTCTCTCATGTGTGTGCACTGGGCCCAAAACCGGTCATTCCCGTTGTATCTAAAGAAGTTTTGATATCATTTGAAACTTTTCAATTTGAAAGAAAGAGTACCATAATGGTATAAGGTATCAAATTCTGTTGACATGTCGATATCGCGAAAACGGTGGCCCTTCTCTCTCTCTGTTCTGTGACCATCTTCAAACTGGCTCTTCTGACTGGAGGTGGCAAGGGTCACAGGTGATGTTTCTGGGTCACAGTTTCCCGATTATTTATGTACTCCTCCACATTGCGGCAAATTTGAACCATCTCTGCGAGTGGATTGGTGTCTGCGACAAAAAGTCAAACTTTGACATTTAGATATGTATATTCAGATGAAGTGAGTTCATCTTACACAAATTTGATAGATTATGAAGATAATTTTGTAACAGAAAGCAGTCTTGCTCGGAGGTTATACAACGATAAATGTTAAGGTCATCAGCATACATTAAACAATTTGAGTTAAGAATTCTGTCAGGAATGTCATTAATAAATAGCAAAAAAAGCAGAGGTTCAAGATGGCTACCTTGAGGAACACCAGATGCGACATAAATAGGCTTAGAAAGAATATTATTAATACAGGCGAACTGAACGCGATGTTTTAAACACTGTTCTAACCAGTTGAGAAGATTTGAATGAAACCCAAAATTACCAAGTTTACTGAGTAAAATATCATGATTTACTCTGTCAAATGCTTTCGCAAAATCAGTGTATATAACATCATACTGATAGTCATTCTCAAGACCATTTAAAATTTGATAAGAAAAAATGGTAAGGCTAGTGGCAGTGGATCTACCAGCTACAAAACCATGCTGATGGGAAGAAATGTTCCCTTTAAGAGTAGGAGTTAGCTTTTGATAAACCTATTTTTCTAGTGGTTTAGGAATATGTAATAGGAATGTTACTAACAGGACGGTGGTTTGAGATCTCTTGTCTGATTCCTGATTTTAAAACAGGTGTAATTGTTGATCGTTTCCAAGTACTAAGAAACTCACCTGTTTCGAAAGATTTAGTAAAGATCATCTGCAAAGGGACTGCAAGAGCTGTTCTACAAGCTTTTAAAATAATTGGAGGAATTCCATCGATATCAGGTTTCGTGTCTCATTTACATTCAAATAAAGCTCATTCTACTTCAGAGCTAGTAAAACTTATGCTACCAATACTCACAGACTCAAATGATGGACAATTAAGTTTCAAATCAGGAATAATAGAAAAATTATTTAAATAACCAGATTGAAAATTTTTCCGCAAATAAGTTACAAATAACCGATATATCGCTTTAAACGCGTTTATCTCAATAATGTATTTTTCAAGTTGGCCGGACTCGTAAGTCGTAACTCAAGCAATTCTCAACCGATTAACTTGAAATTTTAAAAATGTCTTGAAATATACACTGTCTGTGGAGGTTAGGTTAGGTTTGGTTTAAATGGCTGTCAGGAAAACAAACTGACACACTTAGACCAATATTAGGTCCATTGTAATACCATAGAAATTATGCGAGGAAGTACCTCACTTAACAAAACCATTTGGAGCTTTTAATAAAGCGAAGGAGATGCAGGGGATCTGTGTTCGCCAGATCGCTTAGATCATCAAGAAAATATTTTCATAGATGCTGTTTTCTTTTAAAAGAGAGTGCAAAAGCAGAGGAGGTGAGGAATTGTCTCCTCCTCCTTTTCATCTAAGCAACTTCTGCAGAAGTCATTAGAGGAAACGCCGAATCTTATGGGGTGTCTTCCTATCAAACAATATCCGGTGATAACATTGATTACGGAGCTAACGTGCAATCTGGTTATGGATAACAAACGTCTTGTGCGTTTTGGATCTAGTCCTGGCCATATCTGTTTTGTTGCCACACACATGATGATATTGTTCCACCTATTACTTGATCTATCGATTTCTTCTTGCTTTAGCATGAGTTTACATGTAGCGATTGGTATTTCTACCAATATTCAACCTGCTGGTTGAGATCGGTAGAACGGTTCCTTCTCTGGCGAGTTCATCGGCTTTGCAGTTACCCACGATATCTCTGTGCCCCGGCACCCAAATAAGGTGAATATTGAACTGTTCAGCCATCTCCTTAAGAGATAAGCGACAGTGAAGGGCGGTTACTGAGTTCGTAGAAACAGCGCCGAGTGATTTGAGGGCTGCTTGACTATCTGAGAAAATCCGGATATTCGTTGATGATATCACGTTTTCTTTTAGCCATGATAGGACCTCTTTGATCGCCAGAATTTCCGCTTGGAACACGCTACAATGGTTTGGAAGGTGGAACGAGAGACTTACTTTAAGTCGGTTTGAGTACACTCCGCAGCCTACCCCTTCTTCGGTTTTTGAACCATCTGTATAGAAATGAATTGAATCATCTCTCACGACGGTATGACGGCAATGCCATAGCTTTAAATTCATTCATTATATTATAAACCAACTGTGGAAAAACAAAATAAAATGAATTACTTACTTACTTACTTACTTACTTACTTACTCATCTCTCAAAAATTCTTCGTCTTCCCAGGTCATTCTCGGTGGGATTGAGACTTGGAACTTATTATCAAAAACCAATTGGGGGATGGTGTAGTCGGAATGGCAAGGGATTGATCTGAATAAATTCAGGATTGTAGCGTGACCGATGTTATTATCGGTCCATTGGGAGATAGATCTGATACGAATGGCTGTACTGGCGGCCATTTGTTTGCTGAAGATATCTAGTGGTGTGAGGTTAAGGAGTATGTTTGGGGCAGCTGAGGGTGTTGATCTCAGCGCTCCGCTTATACACAAACAGGCTGTTTGTTGGACCTTGCTTAAATTGTAGCAGTAGGTCCTTTTATCAAGAGCGGTCCACCATACCACTACTCCGTATTTGAGTATTGGTCTGATGACTGCGGTGTAGAGCCAGTGAATGATTTGGGGGAAGAAACCCCATTTATTACCAATGACTTTTTTACAGGAAAATAAGGCTACGGTGGATTTCCTGATTCTTACCTGTATATTGGCTTTTTTTCAATTTACACATGTATAACTTTATTAATTTATTCACAATGAACATTCCCTATGTTTGTCATCAAAATAAAAATCTCAATGCAACTTAGGATAAACTTAATTAAGAAGATTTTATAAAATTATTAACTTAAAGCTACAAAATACTTTAATTGTTTTATTTACCTACATATTTAAGTACACTTAAGAGTACATAAAGCCACTATTTATATTCGAAGCAGTTAAAAAACAAAATCAAATAAAACGAACGCGTTACAAAAGCGCATCTCTTTAAAAATATCCTTGGAATGATAGACGAAGTTTGACTTTTCTGTGCTAAGTTCTGAGTATAGTAAATGGTCCCCGTTTGCCGATAGTGTGTTTTTATATTAAATATTTTATATGAAAAATTAAACTTAAGAGCTGCTAGGACTTTCAATGAATACCGTGTTGAACATTGCTTGGCAAAAAGTTACCATTCCCTTGGATACCATGCCATAAACTTTGGGTTTGTTTTTCCATTTGATGCAGGCATAGTAGAATGGAATGCCAGCCAAGGTGATTGTAATACCAACTATAAGATTCATAGGTTCTGAGAAACTGGGCATGAGAACGAGGACGATACAGCATACACAGAAGATTATAGGAAGTGCGAGGTGGACCTTAATAGGCTTTGGAAGATCGGGTTTTGTCTTTCGCATCCACAAAAGTCCAGCAATGCTGGCAGCCACTGAAAGCCAAAGGATTTGGCTAATGTAGCTTATGAGAATGTACACATCTGCTGTAAGAAGCATCACCAAAGACATACAACACGAAAATATTAAGGATGGAATCGGTGTCTGCTGTTTGCTGTGAAACAACGAAAAGAACTTCGGCAGGTGTCCCTCCTGGGCAACTGTTGCGAACAATCTTGCCGATGTAAACAACACTCCATTTACACCTCCAAAAGTACTTAGTGCAACAAATATTGGAACCATAAAGGCAAATGGTCCGAAAACATGATTTCCAAAAGTCACCGCCACAGCAAAGGAACTTAACATTTCAGTCTTGGAGACAACAGCAAAGTAAGCTAGATTCGCAAGGACATAAATGCCAGTGACAAGTGGCATAGCTATCCAAATAGCGCGTGGTAGATTTTTGTATGGATCTTGCAACTCTTCTGTCACAAAGTTTAAATAATTCCAACCGCCAAAAGCAAGCAGCCCTGAGTAAAAAGCAAATCCAATATTCGCAGCTCCATACTGTCCATCCCACAGATTCTGGAAGTTATCCAATCTACCCATCGCCATCGAATACAGTCCCGCTAAAATGATCATCACCAAGGCAATAAGCTTTCCAGCAGTAAACACATCTTGAATTTTCATCGACCACTTTACAGATAGACAGTTAATCGCTGTTAGGAAGCATAAGCAGATGGCAGCTAAGATCTTAACTGCTGATTGGGGCGGTGAACAGTCTTCGAAGAATGGTTTCGCTGCATACTGAGCGAATGTCAAGGCCACAATTGTCTGTGTCGTGGGACGAATGATCAACAGAGCGATCCAAAGCCGTAGAAATCCAACCAACGGACCAAATGCCACCAACAAATAAGCATAATCACCACCGGATCTCGTAATGCTTGTACCGAGTTCAGCATAGCATAGTGCACCTATCGTAGAGAGTATTCCACACAATCCCCAAACAACCAATGAAGCTCCAACTGACTCTGTATAGAAGAATACACCAGTAGGCGATATGAAAATTCCAGAGCCAATAATCGTTCCCACAATGATAGCCACTCCATTAATCAAGGTCAACTTGCGTTTTAGCACAATCTTATCACCGCCTTCGTCATCGTCTGCATTTGCCGATGGGGATTCCTTCATCAAGGCGCTTTCGCTTAATGCATCCGCAGTCCCATTTCTATCAGAAAGAGGTACCTTCTCCACGTTGCTGTCTATTTGACGCGGCATAATTTAACAGGTTATTGCAAATTTAACAAACTGATTCACTGCCACAACACACACTTTTCGGCAACGTCTGAACAAATTAAATGGGTTTTCCGTAAAAAGAACCAAACGCTTAAATTTTTTTTTATTTGCGTTTTTTTCTTTTCTGATGCAATAACATACGATGGGTAAAAATAAAGTCTCGTTGGCCCAACACAATTCAATTTGCGCCAAAAAAAAATAAAATTTAACTTTGCAGTAAAAAAACTGGCTGTACGGACGGACGTTTAGTTTTTAGCCAGAAACTTTGTTCAAAACACACATTTGGGCATTGTTATAAGTCGTTGACATCTCGGAAATCTTCATGGTAAATGCACAAAAGGTCCCTTTCAAAAGGTCCCAGTATAATCTTGCTTTTTGTCTAAGATTATACCTAGATATTTGGCTTCGTTTGAAAGTTCAAGTGGGATTCCATTAATTGATGGAGTTATAAGTTGAGGAATTTTGTATTTCCTGGTGAAGAGAACGAGTTCAGTTTTCTTAGGGTTGACCCCTAGATCACATTTTCCCGCCCATTTTACTAGTATATTTAGAGCGGTCTGCATCAGATCTGTAAGGACGTGAGTATAATTGCCATTGTCTGTGGAAGTACGTAGGATTTTTTTAATACTGCGTAGTTCATTTGTTATTAACAATTTTCTGACAATTTTTTATTCAAATTTTGCACTTTTCACTTTAAAAGTGCCCCGTTTGGACAAAAATCAATATATCGCAAAAATCCTACGTACTTCTATAGCAGTTAGTATATATACATAATCGAAAAATTCCATTTGCTCATTTAAAAAATTACAGGAGCTAATGCTCCGACCGTGTACCTCGAAAAAAAAAGACGTCGTCGTCGCAAAAACTCTGCACAGCCGCCATTTTGTAATAAATCGCTTCAAAAAAATTATTGTAAGCAGTCATAGATATAAATAACAAAATCACGATTCTGTTATCTCGATTTATTTTGTAGTAAATAAAGAAAAAATCCCCAAAAAACCTATTTTTCAGGGTGGCCTAACCCCTTAACCATTTCAGGTCTATGGGAAACAGTGCTGCCAGAAATAATTTTTTTAAATCAGGAGATTTCCTCTTTGAAAATCGGTGTAAATCGTATTGTACTGCACTGCACTTTAAAGTTTTTTTTTTTAAATATAATTTCTTATTTAATTTTTTAAATGCGATTTTTTTGCGAATTTTTTTCTTAAATATGGATTGAGTAATTTTATTCGGACCTTTCGTACTTTATTAAGCATACTTTCGACAATATAGGGTAAATTTTTCATGCAGAAATATTGAAGCATAAGCCGGTAACAGAGCTTCCTTCAGAACGTCTTGAGAAAAAACAATTTGCAGTGTTTTTGGTTCAAAGAAGAAAGGATACAAAGTGTTGGAAGTAAAGTAAATGGTGTTTTATAGGGACGCTTTGTGTGATAATTAAAGCTACTGGTTCTTCTATGTTCCTTCCAACAATGATGTTTAAGATCTCCCGCAAACTGCAGACTTTAATAAATTGGCCCAAAGCTCGATTGGGTTGGTAACACCGTTCACCTTTGGATTGGTTGTGAGTGCTCGGGCCAAAAATTTAGTTGGAAGGCAATCGTGAATCCCACAAAACTTACACCGGTCAACAAAAAAAAAATGGGTGTGCCAGATTATGAAAGAAATATACCTAGGTCTCCGTTCCTTTTTTCATCTATTGAAAATCGGGAGAAAAGTCAGATTTCGTTTCAAAAATCGGTGCATCGTATTCAGCTTTATAAATCGGGAGATTTACGATAAATCGGTGTTTCTGGCAGCCCTGATGGGAAATATATTTCCCAAATCGTTTTTTGCTTGATTTCGAAAAAAAAAAAAAATAACGATTGCTTGGTTTTTCAATTCCACGAGTTAATTCAAATGCATTTATTGTATTTTTAAATCTTATATAGTAGCCATTGACTAGCGTAGCCTTCAAAATTATAGACGAGTTTTGTGAGCGCTTCTATGAAAGTTTCAAATTTGGTATACTGTTTTTTTTTTTTTTTTTTTTGTTGCTGATTGTGTTTTTTCTGTTTCTTGAACAAATTTGGTAACTAAATTATTATATAACATCAAAAGATGTACACATGTACATATAAGTCGAAATACGCTTTGAAATTGAACAAAATACTAAAAGGGAATAATTTTTCAAAAATTAAAAAATGTTTAACATCATCTTTAATCTATGGAATTTTGTGCTTCATATTTTTTTCATATTCAAATAAAATATCTTAATTAACACAAAGCTTTCATTTACCTTTGGATACCTTATAGACCTGAAAAGGTTAAGGCATAGGCGGATCCACGGGGGGGGGGGGGTGGTTCGGATCCGGACCCCCCCCCCCCCCCCCAATCGGGAAAATAAAAGATGTTACTAGTAATATTTATCGGCTCCTAATGTTCAAATTTCATTACGGGACGGAAAAATATAGCATGAACTAGACAAAATAGTAAAGGAGAAGTAATACTATTATTTTAAAAATTCAAGAACTTTATTGATTATAAAAATATAATCGACATTCTTGAACGACTTGCTACTGATAACCTGAAAAATATCGTCAGATTGATGTTTGCATATGTGACTCGATCCGATAAAAGGGACTTACTAGGCAAAAAAATCGGTTGTTGGTTCATGATTGATTAGTACACAAGTTCTTTTACTGAATATTCATGAAGCGCAATCAGAAATTGTAACATCGCTATTATTTCAGAAAATATAAATTCAGAGAAACGATTTTTTACATGAGTTTGAATGGTACATCAGCGCCTTTCAGAGCGTACTGTGTAAGCTTTCACTTTTGCCTAAAAGGTGCCTTTTCTCGGATTGCATCACATATAAACTTTTTTACTTGTAAATTTTTGATCAAAAGATCAAGCGCATTTTAGATGTTCTGGCCGTGGATTCGTTGTCTCCACATTTTGACTTCTGACAGAAAATTTTCTTTCGAACAATCCGATATATCTTCGTAAAATGTGTAGAGGTCAGCGCATTTCTTTTCGTTAAATTCTTGTTTAAGAAACACTTGCCCGAAACTTTGGAAAATAGATTTGTGTTCCGAGAACCGACTTTTGAGTTGAGAAATGAACGTATCAAGAAACGGAATGTAGAAAGAAAATCTGTAGTAGTCTTCAATACTTTGTGCTTGAACGTTGCAACGATTTTTTTGTTGATTGCAAGGGCGCGGCGGCGGCGGCGTGGCAATTTCATTCTGATTTCGTATTCAGAACAAATTCTAGCAACATGCTCATAAATAACGTGGAATGTAGAATCTGCGTTTTCGCGTTTGTACGTAAATTCATTCAAAGCGTCAACTGCTAGCTTAGTAGCCTCACACGGATCTTGGTTTTAAGATTGCAATTCCCGACTCAAAGGCAAAACAATCGAATTAACTGATTCCATAATGTGACAGGCGATTTGGAATTCAACCGTCGAAATCGCTGTCAAAAGATGCAATGCATTTTGCGAAGTATCTCGATCTTTCCACGTTTTGATCTCTTCCAAAGATTCAATAACAGCCGGTTGCAATTCAACGTACGTTCCAACTGCTTCATGAGACTGAGCCTACCTGGGAGGACAAACAGACTTCAACTTTTGTTTTTTTTTTCTCACTTTTGTTTGTCATTTTTGAAATTTCTTGGCGTAGAACGTCTTGTCTTTTAGGCCAGTGAAAAAATTCTTCAATCGCTCCGATAGTTCCTAACGCATGCATTTCTGATTACTGATACTTCGCATGCTGCATTGACTGCCAAACTAAGGCTATGTGCAGCGCAATGTACATAAATTGCCAGGGGGAAATACGATCTCAGATGTGCCTGTGCACCAATGAATTGGACACTCATCGCCGGAGCTCCGTCGAATCCTTGGCCATACATATATGAGCAATCGACGCCTACATCATGTAAATAATTTCTAATTGAATCTTCTAAACATCGCATATATGTATAAATAAAATTTTGAGTAATAGACCCCCCCCCCCCCCCCCCCTCATGTCCAAATCCTGGATCCGCCACTGGGTTAAGGAGATGTATTACTGCATCAGTGATCGAGTGAGTGAGTGCCATTTTTCTTAAAATTCGCTTTAAACTACTAAGTTATTATTAGTCTGTTATGTCCAATTATTGATTTCAAATCATTTAACTGCTAATGAAAGAATGCGTGAGAATGCCAAACTCACATAATTCTCTTATGTATTACTCGATCACGTGTGCGATAATTTGACCCCCATATTTAATGCCAAACTAACTATAACCTCACGCACACACCTAAAGATATTTCCAAATTTAAGTTGTTTGTTCTATCGGAGGTTTTATTTTAATTGTTCAAAGGTCAGAAAAGAAAAATATTCATATCATAACATATAACATAATTATGATAGTTTCTAAGTTCGTAGCGCAAAAGAATCCTTTTTTGCGTTTAAAAACATTTCTGAATGTATAACTTCAACTAAAATACCTACCCCTCTTTTAACTAAAATCGTTAATTGAATAGCTAGGTACCTACCTACATATCTCAATTTTGTTACCAGTTAGTTTACAGAAATATTGTTTATTCAAAAAGAAATGGTTTAAAGAAAAACTTTCTTTCAAAGGTCTTCCAAAATATTAAGTATGTTATCCAACTTTCTTTCGAAAGTTTCTACTTAAAACAATACTCTTTAGACCTTTTGAAGTCGAAACAACTTTTAAATGAATATTCATTTGATTTATTTATTACATTTAGAGAACAAAACCATAAGTTAGGCAAAAGTGTAATACTATACTTTCAAAGAGCATAATGTTTTAACCTGTTCACCTTTCCTTTGAAATCTCCGCCTCTCTTTTTTATTTTATAAAACATAAACCTTTTCTTATGCCAATATGACAGCCATTGCAAATCTTTGTTTTAGACAGACCAGTAAATCAAAACCTTTATTTTGCTGTGTTTTTTTTTCACCGCTATCGTCATTGCCTGATTCATAAAAAAGGATTCCATTTGCCACAGTCCATTAGGTGAGTGCAGAAGACCATTTGGGCAAGGATATTAGCGGATATTTTCGTTGGTTCGTCTACAAATATGATTCCATGCTGAAATTGAAGTCCAACAAGCTGAAGAGTTAGAAGCAAATCCGATTTGCCATCGAAACACACATTAACCGGAGGTATACCTACCTACCTACTGTAGACACAACACAACGCCAAACCCAATTCCAACACCACCCTTCTGCTGGTACACCAACCAATATCCTCTTTTTATGTGAATATCTTTTTGTTCTGCTTGGGAAAACCCTTTTGGTCAGATTGTCGGATCCTAAAAGCTTTTTCGTTCTTCCTTTGACTTCAAAGATATTGTATAGTGTATAATTCATACGTAGATACATACACAGGAACGACATAAAGAGTTTTATCTTCTTCGTTCAATGTATCTCTATACTCTGTCTATAGAATATATTGGAGCACTTTTTGTTAGTCGTAGGTATATCTATAGTATCTACTACCTACTCGTATGCCTAATGTTATTTTACCAAAAGAGAGATAGATTAATGATTGAAATCCCACAGGACATTTTTATTGCCACTGGTTAAAGCTGGTGTGTTACACAACGAATAAACCAAAAGCACACACATATCGTCGTAGTTCTGGTGTCCGAACTACGTGTTTACTATTGGCGAACATGACATATACCTCAAGCAATAGCATTGTGTGTTCGCACCCATAAAGCAGGACACTTAATGCTGCTGTGGAGATAACGTTTAAAGCGAGTCCTTACACAGAAATGTTGTACTTTTGTAGTAATTTCTACTGTAATGTTATTTCTATGTGTATATACATATACGGAACTTGTTTCCTTACCTCCGTTGTCGCACGGAAAACTCTCGGCTAGCAGTGTGAACAATTTATCGGAGAGTAGGCATCTTCCTCGTGGTCCAAGTGTGACTCGACAAATGGGACATTTGACTGTACGACCTCGACAACTATTGCAGAGTACGTGTCCATTACAGCACTGCCATCCGGGTGGCTTAACAATCTATTTGGAAAAATAAAGAAAAAGAAAATATTAGAAAAAAAAGGAAAAGAAATCTTTTATTTCTCCCAAGGCGTCATTATTTTACAAAAAACTATTATGCTGGATTTGCTGTTGTTAGATTGGGAAGTTCACTTTTGTTCTTACCTGTTCGTTTTGGGAAATATGCGTTTTATGGTGTTTGACTTTGGGCCACAAATGATACTTTGTTTGTCGTAGAGAAAAGAACAGAAATTCAAGCCATTTAGTAAGCCGTTTAAGGACTTTAACTAAATGAAAGAGCTTTTGCCGGAACTCAGAATCCGTCTCAAGACGAATATCTTTGTGCAGAAAGGCAAAACAACTGCCTAAGCAGTAAGCGTGTAATGTGAAAATTGGAACTCGAAATGATACTCATTACTAAAAACAATAATCAGCTCATTATTAAACCCCTTGACACCACACTGCCCGAATAGAAGGAGTGATTTTGATTTCCTACCGTCTCGTCTGACTCAAGCAAATTAGAGTAGTGATATTATTATTCCGTAATTATTATTATAAGGTATGTGTGGATAATAATTGTGTGTGTGTGTGGATAGCAATTGTAAAAGTTTTTAACCTGAAAACCATTCTGAAACGAAGAAAGAAAAAGAGGAGGAATGAAAAAAAAAAAAACAAAAAGTGGAAAAAGACGAAAAGATGTAAATGAAGACAAACAAAGAGAAGGAAATCCAAAAAAGGAAGAACAATGACTAAAAAAAAAACAAAAGAAACAAAAGCAAGAATGCGAATAAGAATAAGAAGCAGATGAGGAGAAAACAAAAGATGATTGAAAATGAAAAAGAAAAAAAAGACAAAGAAGGTATGGGGTAATGCAAACAAGAAGAAGATCAAAAACACGTGAAATAAGAAGAAAAATATGTAAAAAGAGACAACCAAGAGTATTAAGAAAAACATGAAGGAGGAAAATAAAAGGAAAAGAATGGCTGAAAAAAAAAACTGAAAAGAAAATGAATAACAGGAATAGAAATGAGAAGAAGATGATAAATATAAAGAAAAAGAAGCTGAAGAACGAAAAAAAATTTAGAGTTCGAATGGTGTGATGCTTCTTTTGCGAGGCTGGGGTATAACTCAGGGTGTCCTGGGTCTACCCAAGGAAGCTTCGTAAGACTTGGGCTTCGGCGGTCCAACTTCTGAAATATGAATACGAGGAGACGGTCGGCTTAATTTTAATTAACTCTAATTTTATTATAATGTCTATTCTCAGGATCAGGTTTACAATTTTAATAAATTTTATTTTTAATATCACAAAAAGCAAGTTTTAACGATTTTTTAATAAAGTTTGTTTCTGGTGCTGGTCCACGGAATGGCTGGTATCGATCTTCACTGGTGTAGTGGCGATGGTTCCTCTGGGTATATGGTTGTATACCACGGCAGCTGTTCCTCTGTTCGGCGGTGGTGAACTCCTATCTGGCTCTGCGTTAGGCAGGACTCTCTATCGGCGGCAGCGGATTTCGTAGCAAGGGTCTGCGTGCGTGAAAGGCAGAACAATTTATCGGCGACGGCGCGGCGGCGGTGGACTGCGTAGGAATTGAATGCGTTATATCAAACGGCAGAGCAATTTATCGGCGTTAGCGAACTTCGTAGAAAGTGCATGCGTTTTCTTAGAGGCAAAACACTCTGTCGGTGGCTGCGGACTTCGTAGAAAAGGTCTGCGGTTGCGTACGGTGATGAGAACTCCCTGAGTGGGGACGCAATGCCTAACTAGGGAAAATTTAATCGCCCGGCTCAACAGCCACAACGAGTAAACTCACTATAAGGACTTTAGATTGACGCAGTGTCAAAGGAAAACCTCTTCAAGCAGAATTCACAAGCCCGGCTCAACAAGCCACAACGATGGAATTTCCTTCACGGACGCACAATGTCTACCAATAAAGAGAATCTAAACGCCCGGCTCAACAAGCCACAACGACTAGACCTGCTTCATGAAGACTAGATGGTAAGGAGAATTCACACGCCCGGCTCAACAAGCCACAACGATGGAATTTCCTTCACGGACGCACAATGTCTACCAATAAAGAGAATCTAAACGCCCGGCTCAACAAGCCACAACGACTAGATCCGCCTTACGAAGACTAAACGGCAAGGAGAATTCACACGCCCGGCTCAACAAGCCACAACAATCAAATATCTTTTGCGGGGGAGGAGAAAAAGTATCAGGTAAATTCATATTTGCCCGGCTCAACAAGCCACAACAATTAGAAACCTATGTGAATCTTTTTCTCAATTATCTCACCTCTATTCATTGATTTTCCTACTAAAACGAAATGTGAGCTGTATCAGGTCAGTGACAACTTTGCATATAAAGATATGGATGGGGACTACCAATGTAATACCCCATAAGGAAATGCACACAAAGTGATGAGGTACGGAAAAGTCAACAACGTTGGACCTTGGAGTAGGCATTTACTTTGTAATATAGTTACGTGTGGGGGATTTTAATAGGAGTAAACACTGCAGTGTTTTTGGTGCGGCATTTTGTGGGCTGAGGTAGGAGGAAGAAATTGTGACGCTTCGTCACAATGGGAATGAGAAGACCATTTAGAAGAAGAATAAAAAAAAGTTTGGAAGAAGAAAAGAAGGAAATCAAGAAAACATAAAGAAGAACAAGAATGAAACGAGAAGAATAACGAAAAGAAAAAAACGGAAAAGAATACGGAGCGTATGAATGGAAATGAAAGGTAGATGAAAGAAAAAATTGAGAAGAAAGAAGAATACAAAGAAGAATAAGAAAACTACGAATAAAAAAAAAAAATAGGGTGGCGTAACAGAACCGGGGCCCAGAACATTTCTCAAAAGTTTGCCTTCAAAAGGAAATGAAGGGGACCTACAGTTTTCTACCAATTACGGCTAATCGAGAAAGCACTTTTCAGGACAATGAATTTACTTTTTATTTTACTTACGAGGACTTGCCAATACCTCGCGAAAGGTGATACCATTGGAAAAAATTTTTAGCTTTCTGTTTGGGAATCGAACCATGAACCTTCCGCGTTACAGGAAGACGTGCTAACCATAACGCCACGGGTAACAAAAATAGAAAAAAGATAACGAAGATGAACCACTCGTTGTGTTTCAGCTGTAAATATCGCAGCAGAGAGAAGATCAGCAAGAAATTGTTTTCGAGTTTTAAAGTAACATAGGAAACCATCGATCGGCGTCTTCCTGGTTTACCATTCAGTGTTTGCTCTCCCGATATCATGCAGCTTGTAATAACCCATTACATTTCCGCCCCTATAAACCAAATACAGCAAAATAGACCACCAACAACACCGATGCCAGTGGAATTTCCCTTGTACCAACACAGGCAATGTTAATGGTGACGAAAACACATAACAACAACACCACCAGCAGCTTACCATTGACTCCGCGTGGAGTTGCATTTCGTAAACTGTTAAAGCTCACATCCACTTTACTCCAAATGGTGTATAAGGTAATTAACGAAATGCACGAAAATCGTTAAAAATCGAAAATCATTCCGGTACCGGCAGAAGAAAAGGATAAGAAGTCTCCAGGAACCAAGATTGGGTAAGTAAATAGTGTCCTACGCTACCTCGCTGTGAATTTAGTGTCCAACGCTACCTCGTTGTGAATTTAGTGGCTCTTGCTACCTCAGAGCAACCATTAACTATCTCCGTCTAGTATCATTCCAGAATCCACCTTACCCAGGGAAAAGTACCAAGAACCCCGCGTTACTCCAAGTCCAAACCCGAGAATTGGAAGCACACAACCCTGGACAGGAAAACTTCAACCGATCGGCCCGAAGACTAATCCAAGAATCTGGTCGTTAATCCCTGACGCCCCAACATCCCAGCCGTACCCCGAGTGAAACTTCCCTCATTCGAAGAGGCCTAGCTGGAATCTACCCATACCGACAGATACTTTGAAAATCAAAACCTGAATTAAATTAATAAAATATTGTATGAAATGTATTAACGAACACTACTTTGAATATCGGAAATAAACTAGCTTCAATAATCTGAAGTTTTGCTGCTTCTTTAGAAGACTGTGGATCCGCTGAGCTTACCTCAGCCTTCGATAAAAAGCTTCCTCACAAGCTGGATAAAGAGGTCAAAGTTTTACTAAGAAGATATTCAAATGAACTTAACGTAATTGTTTGCCTTTTACGCAGGAGCATTGTTTTAATCCCAGAAACATATTCTGATTGTTCTTCGACGTTAACAACCTCACGGGTGGAGTCGGCAAGTCATTCAATAGTAATTTACCTTCATGAAAAGCACCTCTCTGTGTAGGCCGTTCGGAATCAGCAAAAAGTAATAGGTCTCCTCCATTTATTACAAGGTATGGTTGAGAGAAATGCGTTAGAACCCAAGACTCCCAGCTCTGTTGTGAAACTTAATTTTCATTATTTTTTAATATAAACGAAAATTCTCTAAACGAAACGATTGGCGTTTAAATAAAACGATTGTTGAGCACAAAAAAAAAATCGAAAAAAAACTATTGCATTACATGATAAAACTTATGTAGAAGAAAGAAACAGGCACCGATTGCTTCGCAATAGGATTAAGCTACAATTTGAAAAGTGTCATCTTCTACCTGTAAGGTGTTGAGTGTACCACTTTGCATAACATAATCTACTTTAAATATAGTCGGACTCTTCTTAAATTGTCAGAACTAAAATGAACCACCGAAATTAAATTAATTACATAGTTTAGTTTAATTTATTTTCCAATCAGAGAAACTCTTATAGATTAGATTACAAAAAGTGAATAAATTATTTAAATTACTATTATACAATGAATAAGAGTTTATAATCAAAGAATTGAGCATTTCTTATCAAAGATTGGATAGGTAATAAAAAAAAAAAGTTGATTTTTGAACGCATCTCTTGAACAATTTTCAAAAAAATCTATTAAATTTTAAACTGAGTTTGCCTCTTTGATGCACCTTGTTAATGGTTTATTGCAACCATAATTTTTTCTATGAAAGCGTATAAAAAACAGATCACTTGCCCTGATATTTCTTGAGGGAGTACGAAAACCTTATTCATTTAAAAGAAATGAACACTTTATACGAAAACTAAGTATGTTACGAACAAACATAATCGAGAAATATTTTCTTCTTATGCTGAAAGATTGCATTCCCATTAATAAGCATCTAGCATTATAATAAGGCAAAAGGCATTTCAATATTCCAACTCAATTTAAAGATAGTGTTGGTTCCTGCCTAAAAAGTCAACGAAAACACTTTGCAAAACTAAAAATCTCATCGATCGAAATGAAAATTAAGAAATGTCAAAAACAAAACTAAAATAATAATAAATTTCACTTGTGTAAAATGAAAGGTTAAGACTAGTCGTGTTTCATTTTTGCTCTTTGATATATTGAATTAAATTAACAATTCCATTTCAACATTACATAATAATAAAGGCATATTGCCCAAACACTGGTCCTTCGAGTCTAAAGAAGCTACATATATACGAAATATCAAAAGATTGATCGGAATTTCAAGGAATAAAGTGTGTGCAACGTGGGAATCATCTCTTAACCTATATATTGCAGAATTTATTTTTGTCGCCATCCCAAAAATGTCCAAGTAAGTGGATTTTACTTACATTAACTAAAAAACAAAATGACTACTAAAATCTTGACGGCAAAACACAAGCAGCTAAAAAAGGACGTAGAGAATTTTGGGAAAAAGGGAAAAGCAATTAATCTAACATACGTTCAAACAAGAATAAAATTGTTGGATGAGTTGTGGCATTCGGTATCCAAAACGTACGATGATTTGTTGTTAAATGGCGATGACAAATGCGAGGAGGAATCCGAAGCCGAAATAATTTACGAAACGATTAGGGAAGATTATTTTGTGATCCAGTCCAAATTGCTTGATTCGTTAGCAGTTTTGAGTGAAGGCAATGTGCAGCAGTCCACTGATGTCTCAATTAAGGAGGCGGTAGTAAAGAGTGAGGAGCTCCATTTACCTTCAATCAAGATCCCGACATTCGACGGCAGCTACGAAAAGTGGTCCAGTTTCCATGACATTTTCATGACATTGGTTGGCAGTAAGGCGTCGCTGTCGAATATTCAGAAGATGCATTATCTGAAAACCAGTCTATCCGGTGATGCTGAAAAACTTATTTTGTCGTTGAAGATTGAAGGACAGAACTATGCCACAGCTTGGTCTATGTTGACGGAACGGTATGATCACCCGCGCATGTTAGTGAACATTCAATTGAACACATTGTTCAACCTGCCGTCGGTAACGCTGGAACGCGCGGAGTCGATCAAAGACCTCTTATATACATCAACGCAAGTCTTACATAGCCTGATCAATTTAAAAATAGAAGTAACGCATCTAGATCCTATTTTAATTTATATTCTTGTGCGCAAGTTACCTAGCCGGACGCAGCAGATGTGGGAGGAGAAACTCAACGCAAGGGAGAAACCAAAGGAACTTCCGACATTCGCAGAGTTTAAGACGTTTTTGGAGATGAGATTTCGAACGCTTGAAGGAATCGACCAACAGCATCAGAGTTCGTCCCATACGTCTCGAAATGTATCAAATAAGCAGTCGTTCATTGCTCACGCTGAACATGATGCTCCGAAAATTGTCTGCAAAATTTGTCAAAAATCCAAGCACGGGGTTAGAAAATGTAACAAGTTTTTAAAAATGAGTGTTAATGATCGTTGTCAGGTTATTAATAAAATGGGTTTATGCCCCAACTGTCTAGGGTACAATCATCGGATTGAAAATTGTTTAAGTAGTCGTAGGTGTTATCATTGCCAACAACCTCACCACACTTTATTACATTTAAATAATATCCCTTTTGAGCCAAGTCAACAACTTTCACGATCTCAACGAACACAAAATAATAATGTTCAACAGACTCAACCGACATCTCAAGGCGCAATTCTAAATGCAGAAGCACCATCATTTCAAGCTCCTACCAACCAGCCGTCTACATCCAATATAATTGCATCTCACCATACTCATCGATGCTCATCGACAAAAAACACTCAAGTGTTACTGGCTACAGCCCTTGTCAAGGTAAGGTCATCTCGGGGAGATTGGTTGACGTTGCGCGCGTTATTGGATTCTGGTTCAGAAGCGTCATTCATCACAGAGTATGCTGTTCAATTGCTGCAACTTAAATCTAAACCAACGCGAACGGAGGTGTCCGGGTTGGGTTTGGTCAGAAGTGGCACTTGTCTTAGAGCAGTGGACATCACATTTGCTTCGCAGCATTCCGCCTTTACGACAACAACGCAAGCTTTCATTTTTAAGTCACTGTCTGGGCATTTGCCGGCCCGGACCCTTCACGTTGAGAACTGGACACATCTCGAAAATTATGAATTGGCTGATCCCGAATTTTACAAATCGTCGAAAATTGATGTTCTATTTGGTACTGATGTTTTGGCCGAACTCCTATTACCCGACTTGGTTCAACCTGATGACAAGTCAATGCCAGTCATGCAGAAGACAGCGTTAGGATGGATTATTTTCGGAAAAGCCCCGATTCTATGCCAATCACATCCATCAATCAAAAGTTTTATGCAGACTGTCGATGTTGATAACCAGCTTCGGAAGTTTTGGGAGTTAGAAGAGACGCCATTCAAGTCATTCCACAAGCCCGAAGACGTCGAATTCGAAGAGCATTTCCGATTGAATGTTGAACGAGAATCCGATGGACGTTATCAAGTTGCTCTGCCATTCAAAGGGAATGTAGCTCCGGTTTTTGGTGACAGTTTTCAAGGTGCTTTACGGCGATTTCAAAGCGTTGAACGACGTCTTTTGGCCAATCACGACCTTCGTGTACAGTATACATCGTGTATTGAGGACTATCTTCATTTGGGACACATGACTGAGGTCGATAAAAATAGTCTGCCAGCGAAAAAACATTACTTCTTGCCACATCATGCGGTCATAAAGGAAAGCAGCTCTACAACAAAAGTAAGAGTGGTATTCGACGCGTCGTTCAAAAGCTCTAGCGGAGTTTCACTGAATGATGTAATGATGATTGGTCCAGCTCTTCAACAAAACATTTGTGATGTGATTTTCAGATGGCGATTATATCGGTACACATTCACAGCTGACATCGAGAAAATGTATCGTCAGATCTGGATAGCAGAACGTGATCGAAACTATCAGCTCATTTTGTGGAGAACAAAACCTGAGGATCCGCTAAAGGTTTATAAGCTAAATACAATTACCTTTGGAACAGCAGCCGCTCCATACTTAGCAATTCGGACTCTGCACAAGTTAGCCGACGATAGTTCTACAAATGTGTTGGCGTCTTCGATGATTCGCAATGAAATGAACGTTGATGATCTAATCTCAGGAGGCAATACAATTGCGGAAGCCAAAGTAAAAATAGAGCAAATCAGATCAACATTAAAAGGAGCTGGATTTCATTTACGTAAATGGACATCGAATTCCGACAGTTTATTAGAAGGCATTCCTCCAGGAGAGCAGGAATCTACATTTTCTGTTCCTTCCGATGATGTAGAGCGTGTTAAGACGCTTGGTGTCCACTGGCTTCCTTCTGCCGATAAATTCTCTTTTCATTATAGTTCGCTGGATAATCCGAATCCGACCAAACGATTCATTCTTTCTACGATAGCACGCTTGTTTGATCCCATGGGATGGATTGCTCCATGCATTGCACTGGCGAAGATGTTTATGCAGCAACTGTGGACGAAAAAGATGACTTGGGATGAAATTATTGATCCATCGTTTCTGGAACACTGGACGGTTTTCTACGAAGACTTGAAATTCATCAATAAGATCCAATTTCCAAGGTGGGTTCAAACAGATGATAATTTGGTTGAAGCAGAACTTCATGGGTTTAGCGATGCGTCGGAAAAAGCATACGGAGCTGCAGTCTATTTACGAGTGACCAACAAACAAAATGAAGTACACATGAATCTGCTTATCGCAAAATCCAAGGTTGCTCCAGTACAATCAGTGAGTCTTCCTCGTTTGGAGCTATGTGGAGCTGTTATGTTGGCCAAACTTCTCGATTACGTCGTCAAAACTTTAAATCACAAAGTGGTCAAGATATATGCTTGGACTGATTCGATGATTACCCTCTCTTGGATTCAAGGAGCACCGACTAGGTGGGAAACCTTTGTCCGGAACCGTGTTGGGGAGATTCAACGTCTTACGTCGATTAAAATATGGAATCATATTCCTACTCAGCACAATCCCGCAGATTTGGTGTCCAGAGGTGTTTTACCATCGGCTTTACTCAACAATTCACTTTGGTGGAATGGTCCGGACTTTTTACGAAATTCGTGGGAATTTTCGTTCCCGTCTCAGCCTACGTCAAATTGTCACGACCTCCATGTTGAAGAAAGAACATCTTCGATTAATCTTCACAGCGAATGCAGAGAAACTCCAATCAATGATTTGTTAAATCGGTCATCTGAATTAAACAAACTGCTAAGAATAGCTGCGTACTTGTTACGATTTATACACAATCTACGAATTTCCGTAGCTCAACGCAAATCTGGCTTGATTGATTCTTTCGATCGCAGATCTGGGCCAATTACGCCAGCAGAGACCTTCGAATCCAATTTAAAACTAATTCGTCTTGCCCAGTCCGAAATGTTTCCAGAAGGTGTTGGGAAATCTCGAGGAATGGCATCTTTAAATCCCTTCGTTGATACTAACAGTATCATTCGCGTTGGTGGACGTCTGAAAAATGCCAATCTGCAATATGATCAACTTCATCCAATAATTTTGGAATCAAACCACCATCTGAGCAAACTGATCATTCGAGATGCACACGAAAGGACTTTGCATGGAGGCATTCAGCTGATGATGGGATTTCTCAGGAAACGGTATTGGATTTTTCAAGCCAAACGATCGGTTAAGCACTGTATCCATAAGTGCACTCTTTGCTTTCGGTTTCGGACTAAACCAATGCATCAACTTATGGGTGAATTACCAGCGTCTAGAGTCATGATGTCCAGACCGTTTTCTCATACCGGAGTTGACTATGCTGGCCCAATAAGCATTCGAGCTTGGAAGGGGCGAGGTGCGAAATCATATAAAGGCTACTTAGCTATTTTCGTTTGCCTTGCGACAAAGGCAATCCACCTCGAAGCAGTAAGCGATCTTACCACCCAAGCTTTTCTCGCAGCATTTCGCCGTTTTACATCACGTCGAGGAATTTGTAGTGAAATTTACAGCGACTGTGGTACCAATTTCAAAGGTGCTGAAAAGGAAATGCACCGTCTGCTGAAAGCTGCCTGCCATGATTGGAAAGAAATCGCCGAGTTATTAGCATCTAATGGAACTAAGTGGAATTTCATCCCGCCTGCTTCTCCCCACTTTGGAGGATTATGGGAAGCCGGAGTAAAGAGTGTTAAATACCACTTCAAAAGAATCGTCGGCAATGGGACACTCACCTTTGAGGAACTCTCCACACTTCTGACTCAAATCGAAGCGTGCTTAAATTCGAGGCCTCTGTGCCCTTTAACGGAAAACCCAGATGATTTTCAAGCGCTGACTCCAGCTCATTTCTTGATTGGCACTGAAATGCACACCGTTCCAGAACCGGATCTGATAATTGAGAAAAGATGTTACACAGACCGGTGGAAAAATCTCCAGTTGAATTTGCAAACCTTTTGGAGACACTGGCAAAGTGAATACTTATCACGACTTCAACAGCGACCAAAATGGCTCAAACCTCAACCGGAAGTCAAAGTCGGAGATTTGGTGCTTATAAAAGATGAGCGTCTTCCTCCAGCACAATGGAACTTGGGTCGGATTCTGAAAACATATCCCGGTCAAGACAATCTGACACGAGTTGTTAAATTAAAGACACAACACGGAGAATTCAAAAGGCCAATAACGAAACTTTGCCCCTTACCAATCAACAACAATCAACATACAACAAATCCATCAGCATAACGCACATATCCACACACACACATAATAACCACAAATAATTCACACTGTCACTCGATAACCGCTGATCATAGCACTTCGCTATCGAAAATGAATTCACATCACGACTTAAAAGAAAGTATTTTGCTCATTTTCTATGAAAACACGCAAACTAAACCGAAGAAATTTAAATTAATGCACAATCGAATTTAATTTTAAATAAATTTGCTCATTTTCTACGAAAACACGCAATACTAAACCGAAGAAATTAATTCGCCATTGTAATGTAATTATAAAATCAACTTAAATCTAAATCATTAAAAATTAAATCGCTTAATATTTAAAAATCAGAAGAATATTTTCAATAAAAAAAAAATATAAATATATATCCTTAAAATCATAACATATTTTCAAAACAAACTTATTTAATCAGCCAAAATAAATTAATTACATATTATTTTAAATGAAATAAATAATATTTTACTATATTTACAAATATTAATAATTTTGTATCGTTTCATGTTCTTCGATGAAAACAAACAACAATACGATCTTCAATCTTCTTCAACTACGTCATCAATAACATGATTTTCGCCCGGGGAGAATGTTGGTTCCTGCCTAAAAAGTCAACGAAAACACTTTGCAAAACTAAAAATCTCATCGATCGAAATGAAAATTAAGAAATGTCAAAAACAAAACTAAAATAATAATAAATTTCACTTGTGTAAAATGAAAGGTTAAGACTAGTCGTGTTTCATTTTTGCTCTTTGATATATTGAATTAAATTAACAATTCCATTTCAACATTACATAATAATAAAGGCATATTGCCCAAACAGATAGCGTACCTAGTGAATCGTCTTTGAACTCTTTCTATTCTATCTGACGCATTAGAATAAAAAGGATTCCAAACAATGGAACAATACTCTAAAACGGATCGAACTAATGCAAAGTATAGTGCTTTAAGAGTAAAGATGTCAGATAGCTCCCGAGCGTTTCTTTTAATGAAGCCTAGCATCGAATTGCTTTTGCTAATAATTAGATCCATATGAGGTTTAAAGGACAATTTTTAGTCAAGAATTACACCTAGATCTTTTTTCTGATGGAGTCTTTCCAGGATAATATCCCCCACTGTTCGGTCAGTCAACCGATGACCGAATTAATTCTCCAACGGAATGCTGACGATGCATTCCACTTTTAAATCAAAGCCAACAGTCACCACAGCCAGCCTCAAGTCATGGATAATCGGTCGCCTCAAATATCCACATTTGACGACCCAACTAGCAAACCATATCAACACCCACTCAAAGTACAGAGAAATGTATCTGCCAATGACTTGGCCCAGATACGATCGTTCGTCTGAGGGTATCTACTACTTGGTGTGGATACCCGATACACACCGCTGTCGATGATGTCATACCGATCTGATACCGAACGCGTAAACACGCACCGTGCCAAGTGTCCGCTTACCATTCCCCCGTTCTAAATCAATAGTTTTCTTACCCCTAAAAAATAATTATACCAAAAAAAAACAATAAAACAAATGTAAAATCAATAATAAAAGTTATCTTCCGCCGCGCCGTGATTAAAACACATCTGTGAAAAAGTGTTCAAGCTCTTGTGCAAAAATAATTCAATTCAGTGCATCACAGTGCAAAAATTAATCGAAGCAAAAAAAAAAAAAAAAAAAAAAAAGCCCATCAATAGACCAAACACTTTGTGCATACCTCCCCATCTTCTCCTCCCCCACACCACTCTCGCAGTCTCAGTGTCTGCACACATTTCCTCGATTTGATAATTTCTTATCTTATCTGGGTGGTGTGTGCAGTCAATGAGACTGTGGGTTTGCTAGGCGGATAGTGAGATCAACGGTGTTGATCCCGTTGGTGAACCAAAATCAAATTGCTTGCTGGGCATAACACCGTAGTAATTTTTTTTTGGTTTCCCAATAAGATTTGCACTTGTTGATTTTACTTAGATAGCGTCTGCGTTCGATATTTTGTTTTGTGTGTTTTTGTGAATGGTGATGTCGGGTAAATTTCGTGTCGATTTTAGCAACATTCGGGGGTTGCGATCGAATTTCTTTGCTGTGTACGCTCACACTGCAAAATGCAGGCCAGCTGTTTTGGCACTAAGTGAAACACAGGTGGGTGTTGGTTCTGATCCCTCAGAATTCAACCTGCCTGGATATAGCTTAGTGCCACTATTCTTTTCCTCCCATGGCCTCGCCGTATATGTTAGACATGATATTGCTTACCAGCTTCTACCACAATACGGCCCTTGTTCTAATACGAACTTTAATTTCATGTGGTTAAAATTCACCGTCCGTAAGCAAATCATTCATTACTGTTTTATCTATAGAAGCCCCAATTTAGATAGCAATTCGACCTCTAACGAGTTTGATGCGCTATCTGACTCCATAGTAAGAATTATTTCCCTATATCCTCACACTGAAATCGCAATTGCGGGTGATTTCAATGTACACAATTCTCATTGGCTTCGACATTCTGGCCAGACAACACCCGAAGGAGAATATGTTGAGATCTTTGCTGAGTTAAACCAATTAACTCAACTTGTTGATGAGCCCACTCGGGTTCCAGATATTGAAGGCCATGCGGCCAACACTCTTGACCTATTTCTAACTTCTCATCCCGAAAAATATAGGGTTATAGTATCATCTCCTTTAGGCAAATCGGACCATTGTGTCATATCGGTAGATTTTTCGTTTTCCGTCACGGTAAAAAAAGAGAAAGTCCCCAAAAGAACTGTGTGGCAATATGAGAAAGCCAATTGGGACGGCCTGAATAATTTCTTTCGTAATTTTAATTGGTCATTGTGCTTTCTCGACGGAAACGTTGATGCATCGGCTGATATGATATCTAACGTAATTCTCAACGGCATGAGAAATTTCGTTCCTCACAGAACAAAAAGTATCATCCCCAAAGAGAATTCGTGGTTCGATTTAAGCTGTAAAGAGGCGATTAGGGATCGAGAAAGTAGTTTTCGAAAATTTAAAGATAACCCTACTGTAGAAAACCGAAATTTGTTCAAACGGGCCAGAAATTTCTGTAATGCTCAAATAAAAAGGGCCAAGTTTTTACATGACCAAAAAGTAAGGCAAAAAATACTGTTGTGTCCAAAAGGAAGTAAAAACTTTTGGTCTTTTGTCAAGAACATTAAGAACTCGACCACGTCATCGGTCCCAACGCTCGTCTTCAATGACTCTCCGTATGTCAGCTCCATCGACAAAGCCAATTTGCTGGCAGCTCAATTTGCTGCCAACTCGACACTTCCTTACAGCATATTGGCTCCACCTGAGCTCGAGTCTGCAAATTCTTTGATGAAGCAGATATTTTTTCGAACTCGCTCGGTTGCGAGAGTCCTCAAAGATCTCAACATACATAAATCCGCTGGTCCAGATGGTATCCCCGCCGTTATTCTGAAGAGGTGTTCTTCTACGCTGGCAAAACCACTGCGTAAACTTTTCCATCTTTCCTATTCTGCTGGGATTTTTCCGAGCAGATGGAAAACTGCATTTGTCCAGCCGGTCCCTAAAAAAGGCGAATCTTCCTCCCCTTCCAATTACCGTCCAATTGCACTAACGTCCCTTCTTTCCAAGGTCATGGAAACGTTGATAAACCGTCAACTTATGAAATATCTTGAAGAACGAAAGCTTCTTAATGACCGTCAGTACGGCTTTCGTAGCAAACGGTCCACTGGTGATTTGATGGCTTATCTCACTGAAAAGTGGAACCAATCTTTACATTGTTTTGGAGAAAGTAAGATTATTGCGCTTGATATTTCTAAAGCATTTGATAGAGTTTGGCATCAGGCTCTTTTATCGAAAATGCGTGCTTTTGGTATCGATGAGTCTCTTCTTCGTTGGATTAGAAACTACCTTTCCGACCGTTCAATACAAGTTGTGTTGGATGGTTTCAAGTCTGATACCCACTTCATAAATGCTGGTGTGCCCCAGGGCTCCGTTTTGTCTCCGACTCTCTTCCTCATTTTCATTAATGATCTCTTGTCTGAAACTTCTAATCCACTTAACTGTTTTGCTGACGACTCGACCCTCAGCTTTTCATATTCGTTTCCAAATTCACGTCCCTGCTCTTCGGATGTGGAACTGGAACGGTTGCGTATGATAAGCTCATTGAATTCTGACCTTGACAGCATTGTTGCATGGGGTATTATGAACCGAGTAGAATTCAATGCTTCGAAAACTCAATGCTGTCTCTTGTCGTTGAAGCTTAACATTCCCCCTTTGCCATTATCCATGAATGGTACCTGTATCGAAGAAACCGAAAAGCTGTCAGTACTTGGTATGTGTGTAAACGATGATCTTCGTTGGAACGACCACATATTTGAAGTCGCCAAAAACGCTGCTAAATGCTTAGGTTTCTTGAGACGATGCAGGAAATTCTTCACCCCTTCTGATCTGGCTACAATTTATAAGGCATTCATCCGCCCAAAACTGGAGTATAACTCTCATATCTGGTCAGGTGCTTCTCAAACTTCTTTGCGCCTACTTGATAGGGTACAAAATAGAGCGTTAAGATTGATAGGTGATAGTTCAATCGTAGAATCGATTGATTCTCTTGGACATCGTCGAAACGTCACCTGTCTCTCTCTCTTTTATCGTTTTTTCCACAAACAGTGCTCTAGTGAAATAGCCAGCTGCATTCCTCCCTTGAAACAATTTAGCCGCAACACCCGCCTCGCTAGGAATGCTCATCAGTTCTGCCTTGAGCCCAACTTCGGGCGTACAGTCAAGTATAGAGATTCTTATTTTAGTCGCACCACCCGAATGTGGAATGCTTTACCTGGCTCTGTGTTTCCCCCGCATTACGATTTACAAAGATTCAAAAGCAACGTACATCGGTGTCTCCTTTCAAATCCTCTCCTATTTTCCTAAATGCTCGCACTGTGTTTTTACAACATTATAAGGGTAGTCATAACCCCTTGATGTGCACGCTAATTATAAAAAAAAAAAAAAAAATACGATGGCAGTATTTATGATGTATAAATACTGTCGCATCTATGACCTGCCACTACTTTTCGTTTGCAGTATGATGTCTCTCCCACGGATCGTAGCGTTAGTTGCAGGGGTCGGCACATTCTTTCTGTTGTGCCGTTGGACAGCCAGTGCATGGCATTGGTATCAGCTACTGGACTCCCTAAACGTGTGGGAGTTTTGGTAAGTCAGCAGTTTGGACGCTGTGGACTACTGAAGGATGGTGGTTGGTGGCTGGTGGTTGGCTTTGGCAGTCTTACTCGAATCTTCATCGCGACGTGGTCGCCCCCCTGGTGTACTTGGTATAAAATCTCATTCTGTAATTAATCTTGATATATAGCTTGGCTATTATTGAATCATAACTGTTAGTACTCTAAGAATAATTTGTGAACATAAAGAATAATAAAGCAACTATAAACAAACTCGGTAGTGTTGTTCGGCATTGTGCCCTCTAAATTTGGATCCGCATTTGAAAACACTTTTAGCTTTCTCCCCCTCTAGTTTTGGTTTCGGAAGTTCACCTTTATTCCCGAACATTTGGTGCCCCCTGTGAGGTGCGAAAAGTGCGTGTTTCGTTTAAAAAGTTAATGTGTGTGGTAGAAGTTACCACACTCGGTTTGTGCGTAGTGACATTACTAATTCTCGTGCGCGTGACGTGGGTGATTTGTGGTTTCAGTAACCAGTGAAATAAATAAAGACGATAAGTTAGGTAAATCATGGCATTAAACCGAAGATCGTCCGTATGTACCGCCATCAAGAGGCTCAGCACAAACGTCCTGGCAGAGGAAGCGGAGGACTGGGATCTGGCGACACTCCTGAGCTATCGCCAGAAGCTGACAGATTTGTTTGCGACTTTTGTCCAAACGCACATGGAACTCGTGTCGGGCGAGTCGAGCAGCGATGGGATCAAGGTCCATGATGCCCTGTACGCCATGGTGGAGTCCCAGGAGCAGGCAGCTCAGATCGCGATCGAGCGGCGCCTGCAACGACTTCATGCAACTAACGAACGACGCGACAGCCACCACGGGAGCGAGCATAGCGTGGCGGTGCATAGAGATGCTCAACATGGTAGAAGGAGAATCGACATGAAACTTGACCCGGTCAAGATTCCCACATTCGATGGGAAATTGGAGTCCTGGATGGCGTTCCGGGACACGTTCGAGAGCTTGATCCACTTGGCGGATCTCCCGGAGCCCTACAAGCTGCAAAAACTCCGGAGTGCCATCAACGACAAGGATGTCGGGTTGGTTGGTGGCACGTATGAAGGTGGGTACGAGCAACTATGGGAGGAGCTCAAGCGCCGCTTCGACAACCCGGCAAAACTATCCGAGACGCACGCTCTGCGCATACTACTGTTGAAGGCGGAGCCAGAGGAGACCGAGGTCGCTCTCCTGCGAATTGTAGACACCGTCCGAGGAACCTACCGCGCCCTCCGGGTCTTGAAGGTGCTCGTGGAGCACTGGGATGTGATAACGTCGGCAGCCGTGCTACTCAAACTACCGGCCGCCACTAAAAAGGCTTGGCGATTGCACCACCCGTCCCGTGACCTACCAAAGGTAGAAGACCTGCTACAGTACCTGGAGGAACGGGCCAGCAGCCTGTCGGCTCCAGCCGCCCGCCAGGAGTCCCAACCGAGAAGAGATGCCATCCTACCTGCCTCAAGCCAGCAGCGCACCCGGGCAGTACGGACCCATGCGGTCACCAATACCGCAGGACGGTGCATTTGTTGCCAAGAATCGCATTCGATCACGCAGTGTTCACGCTTTGGTTCAATGGGAATCAACAACCGCCTGACGAAGACGAGGGAATGGAACGCCTGCTTCAACTGTCTCAGCACTGGGCACAGGGCACCACAATGCCCATCAACACGCTCCTGTCGCCATTGCAGCGCGCGCCATCATACCCTACTATGCCGGAGTGCCGAGTCCGCTGGGACGAACCGCCGAAGTGCCGATAAGGTGAGCCCGAGAGAGATGAAATTATCCGATCCTGGCGCAGGTCCGTACCCGAATCCATACATCAATAAGCGACAGGGTCCTCCAGAGATCTTTGAAGAGGTCGCCGAAGACCTCGCGGATTGACTCACCAATCCGAACTCGACCGTACTCCTGGCAACGGCGCTTGTCTATGCGTACGGTCCAACAAGAGAGCGTCGCTTGGCCCGAGCTCTGTGCGATCCTGGATCGCAGGTAAGTTTTGCAACCAATAACCTAATTGACAGGCTTCATCTTCAGCCAGCAGCCCTAGAAGTTGCCGTACATGGAATAGGCGCTTCTAAAAACATCATGGCCCGAGACCAAGTGACGCTGTCACTTCGGTCAACCCGAACTGACTTCCAGGTCACCCTCAAGGTGTTGGTCATTCCGACTATCACCACAACCATTCCAGAAACACACGTGGACGTGTCACAATGGATACACCTAGCTGGCCTTGCTCTGGCCGATCGACACTACGGGACCCCCGGATCGATTGACATGTTGCTGGGAGCAGATGTCTGGGGTTCCTTGGTACAAGGTGAGGTTATACATGGGAAACCTCACGAACCACATGGACAACGCACCCGACTGGGATGGGTGGTTTTTGGACCGGCATCGCTCAAAGGACCCGCTCAAGTGGTCAACACGCTACATTGCCAACCAACTCATGCAGACTCTTCCACCAGCACGTTGGAAGACTTAGTACAGAAATTCTGGCACTTGGAAGAGGTGCCAACGGACAACTCCAGAGAAGATGAATGCAGTCGTCATTTCAAAGAGACGCATTCCCGCACGTCTGACGGGAGGTACATGGTACAAATCCCATTTCGCCACGACGCCCCTGCCCTCGGGGACTCCTACCGTGCAGCACTACGCCAGTTCTACAGTCTCGAACGCCGACTGCAGAGCAACCCTGAGATACGAGAGAAATACATCGACTTCATGAGGGAGTATGAGAGTCTTGGACACATGGAACGGGCTGGTCAACATGGCGACCACCCCAACTGCTACTACATCCCACACCACGCCGTGACAGTCAAATTCCGCGTGGTGTTCAACGCCTCAGCCAAGACGACCAGTGGTGTATCTCTCAACGACACCCAGTTGGTCGGTCCGACAATCCAGGACTCACTCATCAATGTGATCCTGCGATTCCGTCGCTACATGGTAGCATTGACAGCCGACGTCGAGAAGATGTTCCGGCAAATTCTGGTTGCCCCGGAGCATCGGGATTATCAGCGGATTCTCTGGCGTGAATCCCCTACAGCAGACCTGGTGGTGTACCAACTCAAAACGGTCACCTATGGCATGGCAGCAAGTCCCTACACATCCGTCCGCTCCATGGTACAATGTGCAGAGGACAACCACAATATCATCCTGAATCCAGCCCGCGCGCAAGCGGCAAAAGAGACGATCGAGAAGGCCTTTTACGTGGACGACCTTCTCACCAGCTGCAACAGCGTCAAAGAAACCGTGGCCTTGGCGAAAGACGTGGACCAGGTGCTCAAGAGTGGGCATTTTACACTGCGCAAATGGAACTCGAATCGCGCAGAGGTAACACATTTCCTAACTAACAATGTTTCTCCTTCTTCTCTTTCCACAGAGCTCGTTATAGAATGCCCGACCGCCACAGTACTTGGCTTGCGGTGGGACCCCACAGTTGACGAGCTCTTCTTCTTGGTGGACTTGGAGCCTGCTGCCTCGCAGCCAACCAAACGGCGAGTTCTCAGTGAAGTCGCTCAGCTGTTCGACCCGACCGGTCTCTTGGCCCCAGTAGTTATTGTGGGGAAGATGTTCATTCAGACGCTTTGGACGGCGGGTATCACCTGGGATACCCCACTGCCTGACACCCTCCAGGCAACGTGGACCACCTATCGAAACGATCTCCAGACACTCAACCGAGTGCGTATACCACGGTGGTTGGGCATGCGCAGCCAGCATGTCACCACTGTCCATGGGTTCTGCGATGCTAGTACCCGCGCATACGCAGCAGTGATCTACCTGGTGACCACTGACGCTGACAACCGGGTGCGTGTCTCACTATTGACGGCCCGCACCAAAGTAGCTCCAATCAAGGGCGCTACCGTGCCCAGACTCGAATTATGTGCCGCGCATCTCTTGGCACATACATACGACAATGCCTGTCGTGCACTTGGACTTCGGACGTCTCCATACTACATGTGGTCGGACTCCAGCATTGTGCTTTGCTGGTTGCGGAAGGAGCCGTCTACCCTGAAACCCTATGTTGCCAATAGGGTGCGACAGATCTTGGAGATCACTCCTCCAGAACATTGGAACCACGTTCGCACAGCCCAGAATCCTGCCGATTGCGCTAGTCGGGGAATCAAGGCTGCCGAACTCATTCAACATCCGTTGTGGTGGCAAGGTCCGACTTGGTTGACCACTGGCCACCTCCCACTCAGCCCAACCGGGCAGCTCAAAGACCGTGACTTGGCTATGGTCTCAGACGAATTGAAGACAATGGTGTTTACAGGCGCTACCATCAGGCGTCCGGAACTTACAACGAGGCGTCAAGACGGGGTCGTCATTCCCCTAGTTGACCGATTCAGTTCCCTCCAGCGGCTACTACACACAGTAGCTTATATGTTCCGATGGCGGAACCAGAAATCCCGTAAGCAGACCGTTGTAGATGCAGACGAGCTACAACACGCAATGGAACGGCTCATTATACTTGAGCAAGCAATGGCGTTTCCTGACGAGCTTCAAGCAGTACGTAAGCGGGCTACCTTGGCGAGCACTAGCCCCCTACTCTCACTCAACCCTTACCTGGATCCCAGTGGAGTGCTCCGAGTTGGAGGACGACTCACTCATGCCGCACTCCCACATGAACAACGGTTCCCGATCGTGCTTCCGAAGATCGGGGCCCTGGTTTGGCTCCTCATCATGCACACCCACAAGACGACGATGCATGGTGGAGTCCAATTGATGCTGCAGACGCTCAGGCAGCAATATTGGATTTTGAACGGCCGACAACTGGTACGGACGGCCCTTCACAAATGCGTCATCTGCCGACGCCATCGAGGGAAGTTAATCAAGCAACAGATGGCTCCACTGCCTAGCCATCGAGTAAATGCCACCCGCCCCTTCCTGGCATCCGGGGTGGACTACTGTGGCCCTTTTACGCTTCGACTTGGGACGAAGAGATCTCGAACTACAGTGAAAGGTTACCTGGCGATCTTCATCTGCATGGCCACGAAGGCTGTCCATTTGGAAGCAGTCGAGGATCTCTCCGCACAGGCATTTTTAGATGCATTTACTCGGTTCGTCAGCAGACGTGGTCGCTGTCGAGACTTGTACAGCGACAATGGGACAGCATTCGTGGGTGCCAACCGGTACCTACAAGAAGACTTGAAGACGTTCCAGAGCGAACAGAACCAGCAGCACTTGGCCCATGCTGGCACTCGGTGGCACTTCATTACCCCGGGTGCTCCTCATCAAGGCGGCCTCTGGGAGGCTGCCGTTAAATCAGCAAAGCACCATTTAACTCGACTGGTGGGTACGCAATCACTTTGGTACCACCAGTTCCATACCTTGGCGACACAGATTGAAGCCTGCCTCAACTCCAGGCCCTTGGTACCACTACATGACGACTTGGACGAGAAGTTGGCCCTGACACCTGGGGACTTTCTCATTGGCACCCCACTACTGGCAATTCCTCAACCCCATATCCCGGATGTTCCCCTGAACAGACTCAAGCAGTACCAGTGGCTCCGACAGATACATCAGGAATTCTGGAAGCGTTGGTCTGACGAATACCTGGTAACCCTTCAGACACGCAACAAATGGGAAAAACGGGAGCCAAATCTCCAAATCGGGGACATCGTTCTGGTACGACATGACAACCTACCTCCCACTCACTGGCGAGTCGGTCGAGTCACAGCCGTGCATCCGGGCAGCGATGGGCTAGCCCGGAATGCCACCTTACACACAGCATTTGGAGAATGTCGACGACCGGTGCAGAAGCTTTGCCGGCTCGTTGATATAGAAGATGACACCATAGTTCCCGTTGGAACACTCTCTGGATAGCGAAATGTCGAATACTATGGGTGGATTGTTTGACCACCACGAATCCGTACGCATTAACTTGTGCGCTACACTACGCAGAAAAGAAGGTCCGGCTCATATCGCCGGCGGATATCCCGGGCCGACCAGTTCCTTGAACCATCCGGTTCAACCGGGCAGGATGTTCGGTCAGTCAACCGATGACCGAATTAATTCTCCAACGGAATGCTGACGATGCATTCCACTTTTAAATCAAAGCCAACAGTCACCACAGCCAGCCTCATGTCATGGATAATCGGTCGCCTCAAATATCCACATTTGACGACCCAACTAGCAAACCATATCAACACCCACTCAAAGTACAGAGAAATGTATCTGCCAATGACTTGGCCCAGATACGATCGTTCGTCTGAGGGTATCTACTACTTGGTGTGGATACCCGATACACACCGCTGTCGATGATGTCATACGATGGCAGTATTTATGATGTATAAATACTGTCGCATCTATGACCTGCCACTACTTTTCGTTTGCAGTATGATGTCTCTCCCACGGATCGTAGCGTTAGTTGCAGGGGTCGGCACATTCTTTCTGTTGTGCCGTTGGACAGCCAGTGCATGGCATTGGTATCAGCTACTGGACTCCCTAAACGTGTGGGAGTTTTGGTAAGTCAGCAGTTTGGACGCTGTGGACTACTGAAGGATGGTGGTTGGTGGCTGGTGGTTGGCTTTGGCAGTCTTACTCGAATCTTCATCGCGACGTGGTCGCCCCCCTGGTGTACTTGGTATAAAATCTCATTCTGTAATTAATCTTGATATATAGCTTGGCTATTATTGAATCATAACTGTTAGTACTCTAAGAATAATTTGTGAACATAAAGAATAATAAAGCAACTATAAACAAACTCGGTAGTGTTGTTCGGCATTGTGCCCTCTAAATTTGGATCCGCATTTGAAAACACTTTTAGCTTTCTCCCCCTCTAGTTTTGGTTTCGGAAGTTCACCTTTATTCCCGAACACCCACATTATAATTATAATCAAAAAAGACTTTTTTTTCTAAAACAAGTTAGCACTTGACACTTGTCTACATTCAGATGAAGAGAATTTGCATCGCACCATTGTGAAAGCCTAAGAAAATCATTCTGAAGGATTATACAGTCGTGTATGGATTCAACCTTTTTAAAGAGCTTTAGATCGTCAGCATAAAAAAGGCACTGCGAGTCAATGAATATATCAGATATATCATTAATGAATAAAAGGAATAGCAATGGTCCAATGTGACTTCCCTGTGGAACTCCCGATGGCACTATGTGCCATGTCTATGATAGGATCGGAAAAATATTTTTAAATTTTTACGATCTGAACACGCTAAATAAGATTCATTCCATTTTAATAAATTAGAATAGAAACCAAGGCAAGCGAGCTTATGAATTAGAATTGTATGTTTCACTCTGTCAAATGCTTTGGCAAAGTCAGTGAAAATTATATCTGTTTGTGAGTTATTTTCGAAATTCGAGAAAACAGAGTTGACAAAGATAGACAAATTAGTAGCCGTTATAATAACTAACACCCCCGATCTGATTACAAGGGAAAAACTAACTTGGGCCATTAACAGCTTTGACCCATACAAATCCCCTGGTCCTGATGGTATAATTCCAGCCGAACTTCAAAAGGCCGCGGACATTATTATCCCTGTCCTCGAAGTAATTCTTATCGGCTGTATCACCTTGAACTATATCCCCATGCAGTGGCGAGAGGTCAAGGTTGTGTTTATACAAAAGGCTGGAAAATCATCCCACGTAAATCCGAAAGATCTCCGACCAATAAGTCTATCATCTTTCCTTCTTAAAACTTTAGAACGACTGATCGATATCCACCTGCGTATAGCTATAGATCCAAAATTGCTATCTACAGCACAACACGCCTACTGTAAGGGAAAATCTGTAGAAACGGCCTTACACACCTTGGTTCGTACTATAGAATATTCCCTCCATCACAAAGAATTCACTCTGGTCGCTTTCCTCGACATAGAGGGCGCCTTCAATAACGTCAGCAACTCAGCAATTACAAAGGCACTGACGAAGCTCAAAGTAGATGGTTCTATAGAGGAGTTGATAAATCTAATGCTAAAAAGCAGGAGAATCAACTCTACTATAGGAAACTTCTCTGCAAAGAGATCTGTCAGTAGAGGAACACCGCAAGGCGGAGTCCTATCCCCTCTTCTATGGAATCTAGTCGTCAATGAACTTCTAGTTGACCTAGAAGCTGAGGGATTCAAAGTGATTGCTTATGCAGATGACGTCTCCATTGCGGTATCCGGCAAATATGCTCACGTCCTTATGGATCTGATGCAAACCGCTCTAAACAAACTAGTAAAATGGGCGAGAAAAAGTGATCTAGGGGTCAACCCTCAGAAAACCGAACTCGTTCTCTTCACCAGGAAATACAAAATTCCTCAACTAACAACTCCATCAATAAATGGAATCCCACTTCAACTCTCCAACGAAGCTAGATATCTAGGTATTATCCTAGACAAAAAGCTAAACTGGAAAGCCAACATAGAGGAAAGAATCAGGAAATCTACCGTAGCCCTGTTTTCCTGCAAAAAAGCCATTGGCACTAAATGGGGTTTCTCCCCCCAAATCACCCACTGGCTCTACACCGCGGTCATCAGACCAATACTCACATACGGAGTAGTGGTATGGTGGACCGCTCTGGATAAAAGGACCTACTGCGATAATTTAAGCAAGGTCCAACGTACAGCTTGTTTATGTATTAGCGGAGCACTGAGATCAACACCCTCAGCTGCCCTAAACATACTCCTTAATCTCATACCACTAGATATCTTCAGCAAACAAATGGCCGCTAGTGCAGCCATTCGAATGAGAGCTATCTCCCAATGGACCGATAACAACATCGGTCACGCTACAATCTTGAGTTTATTCAGATCAATCCCATGCCACTCCGACTACACCGTCCCCCAACTGGTTTTTGATAATAAGTTCCAAGTCTCAATCCCAACAAGAATGACCTGGGAAGACGAAGAACTTTTGAGAGATGATTCAATTCACTTCTAAACAGATGGGTCAAAGACAGAAGAAGGGGTCGGCTACGGAGTGTACTCAAACCGACTTAACATAAGTCTCTCATTCCGCCTCCCTAACCATTGTAGCGTGTTCCAAGCGGAAATTCTGGCGATCAAAGAGGTCCTATCATGGCTAAAAGAAAACGTGATATCATCAACGAATATCCGGATTTTCTCTGACAGTCAAGCAGCCCTCAAATCACTCGGTGCCGTCTCCACGAACTCAGTAACCGCCCTTAACTGTCGCCTATCTCTTAAGGAGATGGCTGAACAGTTCAATATTCACCTTATTTGGGTGCCGGGGCACAGAGATATCATGGGAAACTGCAAAGCCGATGAACTCGCCAGAAAAGGAACCGTTCTACCGCTCTCAACCAGCAGGTTGAATATTGGTATACCAATCGCTACATGTAAACTTATGCTAAAGCAAGAGGCAATGGATAGAACAAATCATTGGTGGAACAGCATCACCACGTGTGTGGCAACAAAACAGTTATGGCCAGGACTAGATCCAAAACGCACAAGACATTTGCTATCCATAACCAGATTGCACTTTAGCTCCGTAATCAATGTCATCACCGGACATTGTCTGATAGGAAGACACGCCATAAGACTCGGCGTTCCCTCTAATGACTTCTGCAGAAGTTGCCTAGATGAGGAGGAGGAGGAGACTATTCAACACCTCCTCTGCTCATGTCCTGCACTCTCCTCAAAAAGAAAACGGCATCTAGGAAAATATTTCCTCGATGATATAAACGATCTGGCAAACACAGATATCCTGCATCTTTTTCGCTTTATCAAAAGCTCCAAATGGTTCTGTTAAGTGTGGTTCTTCCTCACTTAACTTATTATGGTATCACAATGGACCTAATACTGGTCTAAGTGTGTCAGTTGTTTTCCTGGCAGCCATTTTAACCTAACCTAACCTAGTAGCCGTTGATCTGCCAGGCATAAAACCATGTTGAAAGACTGCTATGTGCTCTCGGACAACGAAAAGGATTTTTTAACTTATGATTTTTTCAAAAATTTTTGGGATTGTTGAGATTTTGCAAATGGGCCTATAATTGGAAACAATTTGTCTAGAACCTGCCTTAAATATAGGTGTAAGGAACGAAACTTTCCATTCGCTCAGAAACAAATAACAAACCATTCTCCAATGATCGATTAAATAAAATCGAAAGAGGTTCAGCAATAGAATTTGCTATATTTTTAAGAAATTGGGATGAGAATCCGTCCGGCCCAGCTGTTTTTGAAGTATCGATTTGCTTTAAAGCATCTAAGATTTCATCTGCGTTGATTCGAAGGGAACCCAAACTAAATCTCTCAGATACATTTGGAAGATTTTGAGAGTACAACTCATGACTATAAACTGATTTACAGTATTTAGCAATTAATTAATCCAATTAATATCACCTAAATTAAAATCACCAGCATAAAAAACATGCTGGAGATTGGAAAGATTTTCAAAAATATCCTTACAATTGCTTAGATGTGTATCATATAATTCAATAGAACTTCTTGGTGGTATATAACTGCACATAATAAAAAGTTCTTCATTATTGCACAACGAAACATTGATAATAATTAATTGGACAATATCATAACTCATAAGTAGTCTGAAAGGAAGGTGAGTCAAATACTAAAGCTACATGTTTACAAGCAAAACTCGATTTTACAGCTATCAAAACTCCCCCTCCACGTTCTTTCCCAGTTATATGATTATCGATTTTACAGCTATCAAAACTCCCCCTCCACGTTCTTTCCCAGTTATATGAGGAAATCTATCTTTCCTAAATACGTTATAAGAAGAATTACAAATTACGTAAGAAAATTATCACTAAGCCATGTTTCAGTAAAAATAACAATATCATAAAACTCAGAAGAAAGTGATAAGAATAATTGATCTAATATGGTTCTTACACCACCAACATTTTGATAATAAATAGAAAAATTATATAAATTCGATAAAGTTAATACTGCCCTAGGTACATCACTTGTTTTCGATACAGTATCGCCATTATTAGAGTCATCACCAAAGAGATTTAAGTATCGGAGAAGCAAAGTGTCGGGATGAACGATACATATTTTCAAATTCACTCCTTCCAATGTTATTCAAGGTTAAAATTTGATTTAGTGTAAATTTAAGCTTTTTTTCGTGATTTCTGACAAAACTTTAACCTTGAATAACTTTTGAAGGAGTAAATTTGTCGAAAAATAATAAAAAAAACTTTTTTGTAGAGCAACTAATTTTCCATAAAAGTATGTGTCGTTCATCCCGGCACTTTGTTTTAGACCGAAATATAAAATTCCAAAATTAAAATGTTTTTTCCCCATACAATTTGTATGAGGAATAGAAATCTGCGATGGGCGACCTCTAAATATTAATATTAAGAGCTCTCCTTTTAACAGGCATCTTTTTACACCTTCTCGAAGTTATAGATGGAATTGTTTTGAGAAAAAAGAAATAGTCACTTTTTTGAACCAGTCTAATGTAGGTACCTACATACATGTACAAATGTACATTGTACAATTGCGTGCATGACAGGTTCGTTCAAACAGGGTAGGTATTTAAAATCTAGCTCTCTCTCCGTGAGCCAGATTATATTTTCATCATAGTTGTTGAAATAACAGAAATAACATTCCTCTCTGATCGTCTTCAATCGTTACTTTAACGATTGTGTTTTGATAACTTTATTCATTTTTTATTTTGCATTCAATATTCTTTAACCACTTCATCGTTCTATCAATTTGAATGGAAATGTCTCATCATAACACATGCCATCTTTGGCCAATCGGTGTGCCTCTGCCTATCCTTCTACATTGCATTGCATTACTTCACCGGCTTTTAATAACGTCTGTCTTGTGTTGCTCACATCTATTAAAGTACGGTTTAACATTGGCTATTTCTGTTCAAACAGTATAGGTAGATGTAGATAAGATAATGTAGGTACGCATACGACCATACGACGACGCTCTCCATAATAGCCACAAGTAATATAAACGATACTTTAGCCCTTTGGTCAGTTGAACAGGCATCGGGTTGTTGTTCTGTAGCTTAATCTATCCATTTACTTCTTGCTGGCTTTACATTAGTATAAAAGAGTACCTACCTACCTGTGTTTTGGTTAAATTATGACGTGATGATAAAAGGGTGGAAAGGAAACTTAATTGGCTAACCAATTACTACTACATAAGCCTTTATCTTGAATTATCACTTTAGCATAAATTAGTTTACGTACCTCGAGACAGATGGGACATTCCAATAGTTGGGCGATGCTCTGGAGACACTTTGCAAACTTTTGCAGAGATTCCTGGTTCACAGCCTAAAATTAATTAGAAGAAAAAACAATTATGTATAGCTACAGTGTAACTTAAACTTTGCAGGACATCCAAAAAATTCTATAATACAGATAATAAAAGAGAGTGAGTTCAAACGCTCAGGGATTTAGTTTGTAGGTGATGTGCAGTCCAATGGAGTGTCGAATCCAATTCAGACAAACACATTGTTATATCAAATAAGCTTTTGCACTTGGGACAGTCTTTATATTCATTGGTACGAAGTTTCTCACGGCACTATCGTACCTATTTAAAAAAAAAAAAACAGTTCAAAATTCTGTTATTTTGTGTGTTCATCGGCAAACAAAAATTAAATCGTACGAGTATTACAAACCCACTTAAAAAAACCATATTCAAAAGAAAAGGAACAGGACACAAAACAAAGCAACGAAAGCCGTGAACTAAAATGAAATTAACGGTTTCATACTCTTCCTATCAAGAATTACATAATTATGCTAGCTGAGCCGCCCGGCGTTGCTCGGGTCTGTAGTTTTAAGGTTCCCGTTCTCGTTCTTCGCTTTCGTGGGAGTATGGGGATGAAATGTAATCTTTTTTACTGTGGACTATGAGGCATACCAACTCCGAAAGAATTTTTGAAATTTGTTCAGTAGTTTCTAAGTTTCCATTTGCGACACCGTTCCTGCGGGAATCTTCCGTTCCCGTGGAAATATATTAATGAAATATAAGTCTACGTCACTGAGGGATAATGTAACATCCTAGAGTTGAAAGAATTTTTGAAATCGGTCAAGTAATTTTAATGTTCCCGTTCTCGTTCCCGTTTCTGTTCCCATGAGATTGTAAAAATGAAATATAGTCTAAGTTACTGATGGAGGAGGATAACGTCGCACCCCTAATGCAGAAAGAATTTTTGAAATCTCTGTTCCGCCTTAAAGGCAATATTTATTTTTGAATTTATTAAGTTTTTTTTTTTATTAGAAAAATACAAAAAAAAAATTTTGTATACCTACATTAATCGTTCATTATTGTCTCTATATTTTAGTACATAGGTTGCCCTTCACTTAAGTACCTTGTGATGCACGACATTTTTTGTTTTAATATAAGGCGCAAAAACAAACAACGCTGATAAAATGGTCCTCCGACCCGTGAACATACCACATATAATTGACCATGGGAAAAACATGGATGTTCTAGATTCAAACCAAAAACTTTTAAGGAAATGTTATTTGTTATTTGTCATGACAAATGCAAGACGGATCGGAAATTGAAGTCTTTTAAATTCAAAGGCATATCGGTTGGGATCATTGGGATCCTCGGAATGAGAACATCCTCACCTTTGTACTTTCCTTTCACTATCGTCGCGTAAATTACATTGTTCATCAATTTTCTAATCACCAAAAGCGTACCGTTGCACAGTTTTGGTTGGTTTATGTCTCGAAGCATGACGTAGGGTTGCAACATCGTTATAAAAAACATCGATATAAGAAAACATCGATGGTCTCCGAATAACATCGATGTCAAAAAAACATCGGTCATAACAACGATACATCGATGTTTTTCCGATGTTTTGCCGATTTTTTAATTATCTTGTCAATAATGAAAAAAATTGGCTTTATTTACCTGCACTGTAGCTAAATATGGAAAGTTACTAGTCTTACCACTTCCAAAATCAAAAGACCTTAACTAATTTCCTCCTAAAAAAAAACGACAAATTGACAGGATTCATTTGCAAATTGTGAAGCAAAACATTTATTTAAATGCAATTAATATTACAAATATTCAAATTATTTGATCAAATCCAAGAATTTTGAGATCGAATGAAAAGAAGCTTTGATAGTCTTGTCCCCAGAAGTCTATTTCTGTCCTGAGTAATTCTTGCCCCAGCTCCCGAGAACAAACGCTCGCTTGGGATAGACGTGCAACGATGGGAAGATAAAGCTTTACAATTTTTGCATGATTTTCAAAAAGAGATTTCATATGATCCTCTTCGAATACACTTAACTTAACGTAACTTTGACAACTCGCAAGTCGCAACTCTAACGAAACATGAATGAAGTGCTTTGCATTTCTCTATTTCTGCCGGCAATAGAATTTTAGAATTGATGAGTTTATGACGGGTAAAGGAAAGACAGTAGACAAACTTACCTAATTACTTATCTATATGTCGCACTGTCCCGCCTCCCGCGACAAAAGCAGAAAAGGAATAGTGCACTCATTTAATAATTAAACTACAATTGTCACGAGTTACGTCTTATGTCTGCGTGAATAAATCGTTCAGACAATTTTTACAAAAATATTTTTCAATGAACGGGTTGCCCTTTTCTTAGAATTAGTTTTCATACCTACTAACTTACAAAAGATCTACAGGCTCTTGATTTTGCTGTTTTCGTTTATATGTAGTTTTAGTTACAATACAGTGATTAAAAAACTTTTTAGTTTAAGAATTACACTTTACACCATGTAGAGAATGTTCAAGGAAATGAATGTGCGATGGCGATGTTTTTGCCGATGTTTTTAGTTTTGCCTTCGATGTATCGGCGATGTATCGATTTTCAAAAGATCGATGTCAACATCGATGTCTATGACCAAAACATCGATTTTTTGAAAACATCGATGTATCGTTTGCAACCCTAAGCATGAGCCAACCTTTAGGCGCAAATTGTGCGGTGGTAAGCCAGGCACATACAAGGAGTTTAAAAATTCAATTGGATAGTTGGTGGCTTCATCTTCATTTGTGACGCAGTCAATAGATTTGAATGAATGCACTGTTCCAAAGATCTTCTTTTGAATTATGTAGTTCAGGTCATCTACATTTTTATTCTTAGCCGCTAAAATTGCTCTCTCACTCCACTATTCATTATTTTTGTAGTTTGAAATAATGTTTGGAAATACATTGTTGATAAGTTCGTCTTTTGATGAGACAAAACTACAGAAATTATTTGGAAACTAGCTGAGCCGCCCGGCGGCGGCGTTGCTCGGGTCTGTAGTTTTAAGGTTCCCGTTCTCGTTCCTGTTTCTGTTCCTATGGGATTTGGGGATGAAATCTTTGCTTAGTTACTGAGGAATTATGTGGCATCCCAGTGCTGAAAGAATATTTGAAATCAGTCTAGTAGTCTCTAAGTTTCCGTTCCCAACCCCGTACCTGTGGGAATTTTCCGTTCCCATAGAAATATGTGAATTAATTATAAGTCTATGTCACTGAGAGATAATGTTACATCCTAGAGTTGAAAGAATTTCTTAAATCGGTCAAGTAACTTTAAAATTCCCGTTCTCGTTCCTGTTTCTGTTCCCGTTGGACTATAGCGATGAAGTCTACGCTAAGCTACTGAGGGATTATGTGGCATCCCAGATCTGAAAGAATTTTAGAAATCTGTCTAGTAGCTTCTAAGTTTCCGTTCCCAACCCTGTTCCTGTGGGATCTTCCGTTCCCATGGAAATATGTGAATGAAATGTAAATCTATGTCACTGAGAGATATTGTAACATCCTAGAAATGAAAGAATTTTTGAAATCGGTTTAATAACTTTAAGGTTCATTTGAATTTTATATGAAACATTTCGGAGGGAACATTTACTATATAGCATGTGCTATATTTTATCAGCATATTCCCAAGGGAACAGAAGGATGGGAACCTTAAAAATACAGACCTCTTTAACGCCGTGAATGTCGAGGGATAAGGTGTATATGAGTATGTCTAAAGCAGCCCAGGGTTTTGAGCGAAGATCTCCGCTGACTCATTAACTTGCTGATATTTGGACTATGCGCGCTTAGTCTGACACGATAAGTCATTTTTTATAGAACATTGTTTTGTTTATAACGAAAGCTAACGCATTGCATTGATGTCGTCTCTGTTGCACGCTGCTTTATTTTTATTTGAGTCAATGAAACGATAGTCAATGCCCAATGTGGGTTTTTTCTTTTACTGCTTACTTTTCCTTTTCTGATTTTGAGCATTCCGTTTACATTTTATGTCTGTGGCGTGATAAAAATGTTTTAGACGGGGTCGTCTCCTTGTCCTTCGAAATTGGTCAAATAGTTATATATAAGGTTGCGTTCCTAATCACGTTCGAGTATGATCCTTAATTCGAAAGAATTTTTGAAATCGGTCGAGTAGTTTTGAGGTTCATGTTTTCGTTCCCGTAGAAATATAGGGATGAATTATAATCTTAGCTACTGAAGGATAATGTATCATCCCAATTCTGAAAGATTTTGTGATATCTTTACAGTAGTATCTAGGTTTCCGATCCCAATCCTGGATAAAAAAAATATATAGCTTAGCCTTCTGGCGTTGCCCGGGTCCCGTGGGAATATGAGGATGAAATAATTTATGTAAATGTGGGATATTGATAATGCACCATCTTAAAGTTGAAAACATTTTTGAAATCGGTCATGCGGTTTTAAGGTTCCCGTTCTAGTTCCCGTTTCTGTTCCCGCGGGAATGTATGGATGAAATATATTCTATGTTACTGAGGGATTATGTAGCATCCTAGAGCAGAAAGAATTTTTAAAATCTGTCCAGTAGTTTCGAAGTTTGAGTTCCCAATCCCGTTCCCGTGGGAATATGGGGATGAATTAAAGTTTATGTTACTCGGTGATAGTGTAGCATTCTAACGGTGAAAGAATTTTTGAAATCGGTTCAGTAGTTTCTAGGTTCCCATTTATATTCCCGTTCCCATAGGAATATAGGGATAAAAAGTATTCTATGTCCGTCTCCTGTTCCTAAACTACCTGCCCATCAATTTTCAGACAAATCCGTTCAGCCGTTCTTGAGTTATAAATAGTGTAACTAACACGACTTTCTTTTATATATTTATAGATTAAAAAAAGGCTCAAATATTCCCCCAATTAAAGTGCAAAATAATGTATTTATTACTCAGGAGGAAAAAGCAAATATTTTAGCTGAAACCTTCAGCCAAAATCATACAGTTTCTGCACACTTAAGCGACATTCATACTGAAAGCCTAGCTAAGGAAAAGCTTGAAATATGGAGTCCTCCTATTAACCAAACAGGCATTTTAATAAACAACAACCGTTTAGTCAAAGATTTAATCTAAGAATTGAAAATAACAAAATCACCTGGCCTTGATGGTATCAGTAACCGACTGTTAAAAGCATTACCTATAAAAGCTATAACTTATCTAACTTTTCTGTTCAACGTATGTATTAAGCTCTGTTATTTTCCCGAAAAATGGAAAATAGCCAAAGTGGTTCCAATTGGTAGACCTGGCAAGCCAAGAGAGAACCCAAGTAGTTATAGACCTATAAGCTTACTAAGCACATTAAGTAAAATATTCGAAAAAGTCATAAAGGATCGCTTATTAATCCATCTCGAGGAAGCTTATATTTACCCTATTGAGCAATTCGGCTTTAAAGCAGGTCACTCCACTAATCATCAAATACTCAGAATAAAGCAGTTTGTTAAAAACAGCCTTAATGCAAGACAATTGACTGGCTTAGTTTTGCTAGACATAGAAAAAGCCTTTGATACAGTGTTTCACGACGGACTTGTTTACAAACTAATCCTGTTTAATTTTCCTGACTACCTTATCAAAATTGTTTGGAACTTCTTGAAAAACAGAAAATTTTTTGTTCAAACTGAAACTGCGAAATCTTAGATGCATGATGTTTGTTACGAAGTTCCACAAGGTTCTGTGCTTGGACCCATTCTTTTCAATATTTTTATGTCAGACCTACCTCATTTTGAAAACAATAACGAACCGGCCATGTTTGCAGATGATACTGCTCTCTTTACCTCAAGTGTTCTTCCTCAGGAATCGCTAAACAGTTTACAGTGTTCACTTGATACTCTTTTAAATTTCTTTACCAGGTGGAAAATAAAAGTAAATGCTAACAAATGTCAAGGTATATGGTTTACTCGACGCAGAAAACAAAGTTTCCTTCCCCAAACCACACTTAAAATAAACTCCATTGACATCCAATGGTCTGAACATTGCATATACCTTGGTGTCACATTCGATAAGAAACTTACTTTTGAAAAACATGTATCTATCACAGTGCACAAAATAAATCTTTTAGTTAAAATACTATATCCGTTTATCAATAGAAGATCTAGACTAAGCATACATAATAAAATCTTAATTTTTAAAACTGTATTTCAACCGGTTCTAACGTCCAGTATGGTTTGACTGTGCGGAGACACACATAAAAAAGCTTCAAGTAAGCCAAAACAAAATCCTTAAATTAATGCTTAATTTGTCATGGTTTTATTCAACTGCTAGGCTCCACGATAGAGCAAATATCAATCCAATTAAATTTGTTCTTTACAAGCTACAAGAAAAGTTTTTTGAAAGATGGTCTTATTCAGATAATGAACTTATACTTAACCTTTAACTTATGTGGTTTTCGTATACTTGGGTTTTGTGCAATTTTAGTTTTTAAGTATACATAATGAATATAATATTCTCTATTGCTTTGTTAAAAACCTTGTCATAAATTTACTAAAGGTATTATAGATGTAAAGAATAAAGTTCTTTAACTCTAAAACCGTGTATCTAATTAAAACTAAAGATGTTAACTTTAAACTGCAAATAAATGAAACTTGAACTTGAAATTTACGGTGTTCGTTGCGCTTATCAGTATGCCCCCGCCATTCAAAATAAGAAACAGTGAATGGACCCTGAAGCCTGAACCTGGAGTCCGACATTTTTGAAAAACGCACAACAAATCAGTTAGTCCAATTAAATATGCATCTTCAGCTAGAGGGACCGGCCCATAGAATCCGTCTTAAAAAATTACTCATTATAACGATTGTGTTTGGTGTAGGTACTCTTCAAACCTCAAAGCTTAATAAAAGCCCAAATTCTGAACGTGGAGCTATGGAGAAACAAGAGGATGTGGTTTTTATTTATAGCAACGAGAATCGGGCACTAAATATTTTTCTATCGAAACTTTTATCGGTCTTACTAATCAACAATTTCTTATCACATCTACCTTACATTTTGTTAACTTTTTTTTGAAAATCTGCAGTTTTGTCTGTTGCAATGCAAACTGCGTTACCTAACGTAATAAACCACTGAACCTTACAAGTAAGTCCCAACCTCACATTCGGCTTCAATTTGTGACAAATTGTGACAACTTTGAGATTCACGTTAATCGTCAACTCACTGCGCCTCGGATTAATTTTAAGTGCTTTTCAAAATTACCTGTTGCTTACATTATTTTCAGTCTTATTTCGCCATATCAGCATAGTAACAAAACTGCTGCCTTCTTTCCAATGGTTTTGTATTTTTGCTGCCAACTCAGAGATTTTCTGGCCCAGCACATCACTGCCATTTAGTTCGAGTAATGCATCACCAGATCGCACACCAGCATGGTACGCATTTGAACCGTCTTGCACTGCACTAACCCAAGGGTATGGATCCCATGGAGCGCGACTTAAATGTAGACCAAGCGTTCCATTTGGATAAGCCGTTATCTTGCACAATTTGATCATTTCAAGCAATAGCTGCTTTCGTTCAGTATACTAGCTAAGCTCAGTTACTTTTGCTACAGTGTATGCAAGGGTTCCGCTCGTAGACCGTTTCGGAGCAGCAATTGTAATCTAAAACGAAATGAAAACAATTAATTGCATTTTTGTGTGTGCATTGCCATTCTGACATTAAATTAGAGGGTGAATTTCATATGAAAAGCTGTTGCAAGCAGTAAAAGAAGAAATTAAATAAAAGAGTTGAAATGCAAATGTAACTACTGAGTGCCTCTATAAGTGGTCTAAGTCAGGCTTGCATAAGCAGACTACCCTTTAAATGAAATACACCTGAGGTAGGCAATAAACTTCACTACGAAGTGTTTTATTTTCCAAAGTTACGCACAGCGAACATAAAACGCGTGTCTTTTTTATGTGTATGCTTCTTTCCATGCCACGGCAAGACTTAGTAAGTTTTTTTTTTTTTTCTTTTTATTGAGGTATTCAAGTGTAAAACGTGACTAAATTGCCACCACCCGCCACATCTGATGGAACTTTTAAGATACTATTGAGGTTCTTGTGTTAATTTACGATCAAGAGTTAGTTGCAGACAAGACGACTGATGATAGGCATACAAACACACCATAGGTGGTTGAAGGGTATAATGTATGAAAACTACCGCCACAGAATACTAATGGTTTTGTAATGTAAGCAATTTGGCAAGCGCACTGATTTTATGGTCGGTGGTAACCTTGACGAGAGCTGTATTTCAACAGTTAACTCAAAGGCTGCTTATCACCTGCCTTATGGATGAATGGATAGAGGTCGAAGTCCGGGTAAGACATGTGTAGTTTTGGGTGATGCATAATGTGTTATAACAAGAGTTAATCGAGGTTATAATGTTTGAAATGGATATAGGTTAAGGGTGGTGCTGTTGATATTCACATTCAGCGTTTATGATATCAGGAAGCTGTGACATCAGTTAAGTGACCTCTTAATTGAGAATGCGTTGCACGTTTAGCTTTTGGCTACCTAATAGCTTTAGTAAATGTCTTGAATTATAAGAAGAACAACATAACTGTTCTCTTATTTATAATGGCATTTTTGGTTTAACCTTTTCGATTTGAAAACTGACAAAAGGTAGTTGTTAGTGGTACCAGTGGCGTATAATGGAAAGCATGTCTACCTGTGAAGCGGGAAGTTCGTGGTTCGAATCATAACAGAAACCCAAAAAATGTTTTTCCACAGGTATCGCCTTTTGTGAGGAATTGGCAAGTAGTCCGAAGGTATCTAAATTCATTGCCGTGAAAAGCGCTTTCTCGATTAGCTGTTCGGGACTCTCAGATAATTGTAGGTCTGCTCCATTCCCTCGTAGGGTTTGGTTGCGACTAATGTGCTAGGCCTCTAGGCTTATTGCGCTCTGTTGCGTGGGAGTTCGAAAATCGAGTTACAGCAAGACATAAAATTTTTTTGTAACGCCTTTCGCGAAGAGTTTGCTAGTCCTTCGAGAGTAAGGAGCACGCTACCATGAAAAGCGTTTTCTTATTTCGAAGACAGAAGTTGGAATAGGCAAAAACTTGAAACCCCTTTCCATTCCTCAAAAATCTAACTAGGGCTCCCTGAGGTCGTGTACATACTTCAATCTTTTTGTTTTTTGTTTGAGTCCACTAACTTTTTCTTTAAGCCGTTAATGACGCTCTTTTTATGACTAAAAAAAAATAAAATATCTTATATTAGATCTAAGAGGAAGCCATTTCGAGACTAGATTGATTGTAAGTTAGGAATTACTTCCTTGATTTTAAAAATATTACTAAAGAAAAAGTTTAGTGGAACTGAGGATTTTTCCTTGAAATGAAACCACTAACCACGTGCAAGGCTATACTTTTTTTCAGTATTTCAGCATTGTTGAAAGAAGTTGACGAGTGAGAGGAGGCCACCTTTCTTTGGTTGATTAAAATATTGTCATAAGCCTATGTATGAAGAATACAACCGTGGCGTGATGATAAGCACGTCTGCCTGATTTCAGACGTGGGATTTCAATCCCGGAAAATTTGTTTCCACGGATACCGCCTTTTGTAAGGAAGTGACCATTTCTGCATATAGTAATGTTATGCCCTGTGATGTGTTTTTTTCTCTAGAGCTGGGGTATGCTCGTAAAACTTCGGTTTCGAAGGTCCAACCATTTATTGGCCTTAAATCTGGTCTAATATAATATTTATTGATTCTTATGTCTGATGCTGGTGATCGGTGGCTAAAAAGCTGGTTGATCCTCAGTCCTATGCTGGCAAAACGGTCTTCAACTGCGGGCTTTTGATACCTCAATCACTGGCAAATCAACAGTCAAATACTGGCTTCAATAGCTTAATAGCCGGCTAGATAAAACCTAAAAGTCTTTAAGAGACTAGCGGGAGATTTATGTTGGGTACTCCAAGGAGACCTGGCTAAGACTGGGTTCTCTAGGCACACTACGTACCCCTGGTTTTCTTCTAGTGGAAGTAGCCTGTACGCTAGATTGGTACATTTCCAACACGGGCCTTTTCCTCCCTTCTTTTTTTTTTTAACGATTTTAACGATTTTTATTGAACAAAATGATATTTACAATTGATGCTTAACAATACGCTACTCAATTATATAATGGTGAATTTTGCTGTGTTGGCACATAAGGGGCCTAACGATATACATTGTCAGGTACTAAAATTATGAAAAAACTTAAGTAACTTATTAAAGATTAGAATACATTGTTAGTTTTTAATAACTGTAGGAGTGTTCAGTTCCTGTTGTCCTTGGGGTTAGTTGTGGCTAAGGATGGTGGAGGATGGTGGTGTAGGAGGAGGATTGGGGGGTGGGTGTTGTGGTGATGGAGCAGCTAGCCACGGTGGTGGGTTGACGCTGCCTCAGCGTAGAAGGCCATTGCCTCATCGTTGTTGAATGTGTCGTCTTCCATAAGTAGTGTCATCGCATCGTATCTCTGGTCCGGGTGTCTGTCTTCTTCTGTTATCCTTCTTACTAAGGGGTTCCGATGGTTGGCCAGGTTTTCCGGTAGGCGTCTTCCAGATTGCACCAAGTATTTGTCTATGGGGACGACCCTTGCTTCTTCATAGAGCTTTCTATTGCTGACGTTTCTTTCATCCCTTCTCGTATTTTTCAGGATGCCTTATAAAATTATCTACACCTAGTGCGTGTGAGTTCTATGGCATGAGTGCAAAATATCATGTGACAACATTGGAAGTGTATTGGCTGGCGGTAGGGTGCGTATTTGTTACAGCCTACCAAAAGTGCTTCCTCGTTTTGCCACCCTATTTATTTACTTTATTTTTTATTAGAAGCTCTCGATTGGGTCCAAACACCAAGCAGCCATTTGTTTCAGGACACTGGCTTCGCTTAAGTTGATTGACATCCGATCTCTTCTTCAATCCTCAAAATTGTATGTTTTGACTCAACTTGCATTAATGCGTCAATATTCTAATCCGAGATATCAAGTCCAAACATGTCGAATCCAAAACTGTCAAGACATTGTCAGTCCTCAGGAAATGTAAAAGACTCTATAGTCTGTAACCAAAAAAAAAAAAATTCTCTGGATCTGTTCGGCTATGAAAAGACCAATCATCTCCCTTACATCAGTCATCAGTAGTTGTCAGGTGTAATCAAGGTTTTAGCTCCTTTTTCTGTGAAGTCAAATTCCATTTCGTAATGGAAAAGAGTCTCACCGTTTACACTTGAACTTATTTTCAATGTGAAGAAACTGGCACAGTTACGTAACTCCACTAGTCCATACTCTGATTTTGGATTATGACACACGAACGAGGAACACACTATACACACGTCTATAAGAAATATCTTTGGAATTTTGTTTCATACTTCATTTTATGTCTGCGCGAACTTCTTGAGTTCAACCACAAACCCGTATTACCCAGACGCAACTTTTGTTCGCTTTGCGAACGGATAGAATAATGAAGCGGAATAAATTTTCCCAATGGAGAATGGATGTTTGGTGTACAATTAAAATTGGCGCGAGTTGTTCTATTCGTGACTAAAAAGTGAAGCGAAGCGAACGAAATTTTCCCCTGGGTAGTACGGGCTTGTGGTACCTACAACAAAAAAATTTCACACGAACTGACTAGAAGAAAGTAGCTTAGAGAAAAACAAACATTAAGAAAGTAGATTTAGTTATTATGTGCGCATAAGAAAGTAGACTGAATTCCCATCATCCTTTGTTGAGAAGTGGGAGACAACGTGAGCTATGAATTCATATCCATAGAAAGCGGAAATAAGTGCCCAAATTTTGGAGTTCTGTTTTTCGGTACCTGTAAATGTTTTTTCCTTCTAATAAAAAAAAACTAGAGTATATGCATTTAGTGCATCCATTATGTTGTTAATCCTTTCTAAGAAGAAAAATTGATTTTAAAATCACATGTGCATCAGACTTTTATTAATGCTGCTTCAAAATGGCTACAAAAGCCATGGGCCTCAATCCTTTTCTTTGGTGGGTTTTATTGCATCTTCAAAATGGAAGCTCGTGTCTCGTGCCTAAGATCCAATATGATGATCCTAAGGCTCAAACTCCGTCAAAATTACACGGTCAGCTTTCCATCTGATCGGGACTTGGTCACTTTAAAGTATGAACCAGGAAAGAATTTCAGTCCCCCAAAAGGGGACATTAACTCACTACACAAAGGGCTTCAGGCTACCTTACGAAGATCACCTGGGTGTGAAAAATTAATTGTGTTTGGAGCGAAAGCCGAACTGTACTTAATGCCTTCTTAAAAATCTTACAATCTCTTCGAAAGTGATGCAGAAATGAAAGACATCTCTGAATGCCTTCGGAAGACTATTTTCTTTGAGTTTTGCGCTCCAGGCCATCACGACATAACTTGAAACGAGATCGCCATTAGACTTGCGATGCATAAATCTCAGAGAGCTTTGTCACCAGCACCTGGTCTGTCGGGTTCCTCACTGAGGGCTTCAGTCAGTGATTGAATCTATCCAAAGAATAGCTGGAAAAGGCATGCCTCTGTTGGGTGCAGACAGACTTAACGTATACGCTCCCAAACGTTCACTAGGAAGCTGGAACTTTTTTGTCTTCCCATGGCAGTAAGAACTGTAGACGGTTTTTTGGCGCTACCACGATGACCATCTCGTTTCGCCAAGCAGTCAAACGTAAAGCTAAAGTTCTATACCACACTCTGTGAATACTGTTGAATGTGGGGATGACAAGAAGCCTATACTATACCCAGGGGATGAAGTAGGATCCTAATGTTGAAAGAACTTTTGAAACCGGTTCAGTAGTTTTTGTTCCCAATCAATTTTCCGTGGAAACAGAAGAACCATCCAAGACTTTATTTAAACACGAGTGGATTAGGTACGAGGCAGATCACAAATTTCATTTTCTTCCGCGTTAAGTCTTTTGAATTTATGTGTCTGTCTCTTTTTGCTGTCGCTTATTCGCTTCATTGCCCTTTTTGATTCTGTTTTTCTAGACGTTCTTTCTATCTAATAAGGCGTAGTCTTTTCGTATGGTATTTTGGTTGTTCAAGCCTGTCAGCAATCTGTACTGAATAATTTTATTATTTTTATCAGAAAAGACTGCAGCTTTGCATTCTCCTCTTATTCAAACAAACCACTGATCCTTGTGAAACAAATAAAATAGACTCTCGTAGATTGTTAAAAAAACATCTTTTATTTGGCTTAAGTTGTCTATATGCCACTTTAAACTGACTGAAATCAATGCGTTAATTTATGAGTAGGTACTATACATAACCGTCCATTTTGAATCAACTACATGACCACTTTGATCATCCGGGTTGGTTTTGGTTATTGATTTCTAATGCCTCCGCACATAATTAAATCGCACACAATCAATTATCAACAATAATCTGCATTCCAAATTATTGAGTATAGGGGTCAACCTCACCTCAGCTCATACCAATCAGAAGCCCCTAACTAAGTAGTGTAACCATCAACGACTATGAATGTATCGAAATCAATTTCAAAATCAGTGAAGCGACAGGTGGAGAAGTGGGGTGTGTTTTTTAATTAGTTAGCATAACTATTGAGCCTTAAACAAATTGCTACCACAAGATACGATCCCCCGCATTCATGACTCGGTTATTACTCAAACAAGACTTCTCCTCTATGTGAGGTGAAGATATGCCCGCACACCCCACACCCGCACCCACAAGCACACACACACCAACACACATAGATATAAACTGAGGCCGTACTGAGGCCTCAATGAAGATTGTGATACACAAGGCTCAAAATTTAATCAAATGATAAACAACAACAACAGAGGTAATCGTCCCCCCTAAAACAATGCTCCACCAAAGAACACGATGTCAACGAAGACAAGAAGTCAGTGCTTGGCTGGGTAGAGTAAGACATACAACGGACTACACAAGAAACATGACGTTTCACATTTAATAAATTTTGTTAGCTCGTTGATGACACAACAGCATCATCAACAACTCAAAACATTTTGATTATACGAGTAGTTCGTTGTCATTGTGTCAATATTTCTGTCATCGGCATTATTCATCGTCTACAGTTTCTTTTTTTGCCAAGAACTTGGGAGTGTTCTATCAATGGTAATGATATTTGGAACTTTGGGGGAAGCGACAAATGCGAGTGTCTCAACTATGGCACGGTTGAAGTGTAGCAGCTTTTCGTATGAATAATTGAGTTGGAAAAACAACAAAAAGCAGGGCAGCACAAAAAGTAAGATTGCCGGAGAGACTTCATAGCCATTGGCATCCATAGTCAGAAAAAAAACAAAAAATACCACTCTGATTAGACTTCTGAGCGAACAGTGTTTTCTTATACCAAATCTTGGGCATTTTATCTAAGGTCATTAAATAGATGAGAACATTGCCACTAATAAACGAGACCAGTGTGTTAATAAGCAGATAATTTTTCGATGATAATTGGCCTTTTTTTCAAGTATGATGCTCTAGCCCATTTAACAGTCAATGGCTGTTAGTATAGAAGCATGTTTGGTGATTTAAAGCTGCCGAATGTTGTCACAATTAACAGAAGAGCTGTTGGTTTCTTTCCAGAAGGTGGTGTCATATGTTCATGCTTATAAACATAAATAAAACACATATAAAATAGTTTTTTTCATGATATTTTTCTTTACTATAAATTTTAAACGTTGAAATTGTATGTGAAACACTACATTATTTAAATGACCACCACGCGAATTGTTGCAAGCATCGATTCCTTTGAGGTAATTTTTAACCACTTTTTGACACATATTGGACGGTATCTCAGGTCTCAGCCATAACTTGACGAATGCTTGTTTTTAAGTGCTCAAGAGTTAAAGGTTTATCTGCATAGAGACGGTCATTCGCGTAGCCGCACAAAAAAAAGTTCTGCGGTGTCAAATTGCATGATTTTGGTGGCCAGTTGATATCGTCTCGACAAAATTACGCGGCCAGGAAATTTACGCGGCCAGGAAATGTCTCTTGCAATAAAGCCATATTCGCTCGAGTTGTGTGGCATTTTTGTAGTAGGTTTTACCAAATTGTATGCGTTGTACGATAGTAAAGCGATCCATCGTGTCAGACTTTCAACTGAAAAAAAAATGGTTCTAAAACTTAGTTTGACCGATGTCGAATTTCAGCCCTATACTTCTGAAACCGCAAAATGGATAGCCTTTATTATTATTTGCAATGCACAAAAAGATTAACTGAATAGTCGAATAGATTCGATTCTGCCAACAAGACAAGTTCGGTTTTTTGGAGCTCGGAGTTTTCATGCCGAATTTGGCAGTTTAGTTCCTCTTCCTCTTCCTCTTCCTCTTCCTCTTCCTCTTCCTCTTCCTCTTCCTCTTCCTCTTCCTCTTCCTCTTCCTCTTCCTCTTCCTCTTCCTCTTCCTCTTCCTCTTCCTCTTCCTCTTCCTCTTCCTCTTCCTCTTCCTCTTCCTCTTCCTCTTCCTCTTCCTCTTCCTCTTCCTCTTCCTCTTCCTCTTCCTCTTCCTCTTCCTCTTCCTCTTCCTCTTCCTCTTCCTCTTCCTCTTCCTCTTCCTCTTCCTCTTCCTCTTCCTCTTCCTCTTCCTCTTCCTCTTCCTCTTCCTCTTCCTCTTCCTCTTCCTCTTCCTCTTCCTCTTCCTCTTTCTCTTCCTCTTCCTCTTCCTCTTCCTCTTCCTCTTCCTCTTCCTCTTCCTCTTCCTCTTCCTCTTCCTCTTCCTCTTCCTCTTCCTCTTCCTCTTCCTCTTCCTCTTCCTCTTCCTCTTCCTCTTCCTCTTCCTCTTCCTCTTCCTCTTCCTCTTCCTCTTCCTCTTCCTCTTCCTCTTCCTCTTCCTCTTCCTCTTCCTATTTTATTTATTCTAAAGCTGTTAAGGTGAAGGTAATGAGTTGGAAGTTATTCTTTGTCTTACGAGGTATCGCTTTCAAATAATAAATATTTTCGTTAAATAATAGGCAACTTAGCAGCAAAACCATCTTCCTTGTCATCCATCGATAAGGTTAGTTAATTGGCTGAGTTAAGCGCACTCAAGTGCCTCAAAGAATTTCCAGGTATCGATCCTGACATTTCAAACTCCGTAGGTTGTAGAGGCCTACATGTTGCTATAAATAAAAAGTCGCATTTATAATCCCACTTCAAAGTATGCCTTAGAACACGTCGGCTGAGTTCTATCTTGTTCAATAGGCCATTTTTCACGAAATTGAGTCAGGTATGCAACCTTCATAATTTGGGGGCGCTCTTTCGTTTGGCGCATGCCATTTTGTCCTATCTCTTTTGGTTTTTGAGTTATGGAAAACTGCTTTGTTCAACAGTACAATTTTCTAACTGTTTTTTTGTTCAATAAACACTTATTGACTCATTTTTTGTTATGTTGAACAGTTTCTTTCTATCTTGTTCAATGTTCAATTCTACTTTGTTCAATTACTTACAAAGTGATTTCCAACTTGTCATTGCTCCATACAAAATTGTCCAATATCCAAAACGACTTCCTTATTGATTTTAATTTATAACTTTTTTAAAAGAAAAGAAAAACATCTAGTGTGACTTGTTTCAAAACTAAAATTGTCTACGCTTGCAGAAAAAATTTACTTCCAAACAATAATTTTCAAATATAATAAAAAAATTTCGATCTGAACCTTAAAAATCGATTTCCCAACATTTTGAAAAATTGACATTGAACAAGATAGAGCTCAGCCGACGCAATGTCCACTTCCAAATCTTGTTTATAAACACTTCCACAGCTGTGTTGAGAGTTTCTAAACCTGGACGCCGAAATTGGTTGTCTTGACTATGGCTGAAGTGGTATTTGATGCAAAAAATAACATTTTTATTGAATATATTGTGAAACACGATTCAGAGTGTTCAGATTAAAAAGTCGAAACCATAAAGTAAAATCAGCTGTTTTGCGTTGATCTAGTTCAAGTCTTATGGCACACTGTTTCAAAGAGTTTCAGTTGTTGTGCTCGCATATTAATACACAAATTATGGTATTGTAGGTACGAATTCATCGTGAACCCCACCTTTTTGTTTTTCATTTAAAATAGGCAGAAGTCCATGGGGAGTAATTGAGTGCTTATTTAGACAACAAATGAGATGTGTTTACAAAGACGAAGTTGGCTTAGGCTTGCCCAACTTCTTAGTCACCGTCTAGCTGGACAACTGAGTTCTTGAGGAAGAGCTACTTGGCAGCATCATTGCCATTTTGAATGATGTCTCTTAAGTTGAAGATGTAAGAAAATATGTGGAATGGGCGTGAGCAGGTGGAAACTAATACATTTTGATCAAATTTTATAAATACAACTGAAAGACTCAACAAAGACAATTAATTTCTGAGTGACCCACTTATGATTGATACTTTTTTCTGTCGTTTAACCACCCTCAAGGCTTCGAGCACGTTGTCACGTAGTCATTATTTAATTGCTTCAACAAGGTTATTATCTTTGTGGAAATCTAAATGCAAATGAAAAGAAAAAAACAGCAAACAGCCACCTGTAGCATTACCTATTCATTTGCTCACGAGCATTACATGCAATGGAGACGGAAATGGAAAAACTAGTTCCGACACCAGTGATATGCCAATACATGTAAGGTGGTGAACAACCGTGCAAGTTAAACCAGTTTTTAAATAAATTCCTCCTTTCTTACTAAATTTTGTTGGTAACATTTGGATTGAATTTATATTTAGTATCTGTGATCTGATCTCATAAATGTCATTTATATAAGTGAATATTACAATCTTGAGTATTCGTCACAATTCTGCCACATTCGTTCCATGATCAACAATATTAACCTTAAACAATGATGTTGAATGGCTTAAGGCCTGAGGAAACCAATAAGCGGAAATGTTATACCAATTCTAATTGCTATAGAAAAAAACAATTATTATTCTCAGTTGCGGAGGGTAAATATTCTTATCGCGATGTCTCATCTGTCTGTTTTATTATTATTCCTTGATTATTCCTGATACTCCCCCGAGCTGTGTGAGCCACTGGATAAGACAATAAGAAAAATTCTAATTCCATCGTCACGTTTTATGATATCGAGAATGATAAGCCAATAAAAGAAGTTAAACAAGCACTTGCCCAATCCATCAAAAAATACTCGAACATACATACATAGATAGGTAGAGTTCAACAACTAAAGGCAAACAAACAATGGAACGTCTCGTGGCCTAGGCCAAACCTTACCAATCCGGTTTGTGCTAAATTTACTTGTGAAAAAGAATCTTATTTGCATTCTGGACGCGGATGAAATGTAAATAACAACAACTGGAGAAAGTGACGTCAATAATACGTTCCTTGTATAGGTACACACTGCGAGAAAATTGTGCTCGATTTATAAAGTCCAAAAGCGAATCAAAGCATCAGAAAGAAGGTAATACAGAGATTCAATTTCTTGAATACGAGCACTTTTTACTTTTCGGCGTTATGAGCGTCGTGATCTCGACAAGATCACAGATCTGTCACATATCTGCTTTACACAAGTGATCAGCTCATGGCATACACTGCGTTGAGCTCAGAAAGCGTTGGCAATCTTCCCGGTTTAGGATTGTTCCAAGGACGAGGTCAACCAAGTGCATTTGTTGCAGTGATTTTGTTGCATTTACATGTATCAATATTGTGAGGGTGTTTCGAGTAGAGTCTTAAGGAGTTGTTTGTTTTGATCTAGTGCGAAGACTTTTACACCAATAAGAAACATCAATAGATCAAAAGACTAATAATCCCTTAAGTGATAAAAAACTTAACCTTAAAATGTGTCACTTAGAGGTGTGTTTACTTACTTATCCTCTAAAACTCTTTTATAAATACTTTGGCATATATCGAGACAATGGATCAAAAGGTACTTTGTGGTAATAACAAGGTAATGAGTAAGCACGTCGCACTGCAAAACAAACGTTTCTTATCTCACTCACCATAGAGTGGCCAAATCTCTTTTACGAAGAAAGCCCTTGACCAATTAACAAACAGCTAAGCAAGTGAACGGCACTCAACAATTTGCAAAATGATCTTTGCGAAGTGATCTCGACAGCCATTTCAAATAAAAGCAAAAGAAGGAAATACCAAAAGAAGATTGTGTATTGATTACAAAACAAAATTAACGAATACAAAAGTGTTACATTCCAAAATTACTGTTTGCACCACAAACAAAAGCCGACACAAACAAAGGCCTAGCAAGAAAAAGGCAAACGAATTTTGGCGAAGAAAGGTTACCTCACCGAGGTTCCTTTTCGGTGGAAATAACCAAGGTTAGGAGAAAAAGCTTTAAAAAATATGATAGTATCATATTTCAATATTTCGAGTAAGATGGTTAACTAAGCACTGTAATCCAACAACATCTGACTCATATCATGCGGTACGTTTAAACAACCTCGGAAGCAACTCTTTTGAAGAAGAGTTTAAGAAGGAGACAAGGTGGCTACGTTGAGGTGCCCATGCATTTTTTATAGAAGCGTCTCTGACTATACCTATGCTGCCATCGAGCCAATTATTATTATTTTTGGTAACAAAGAAATATTTTTCATATGATTGATAATAAAGACTCTTTCTGCCAGGCCCTCGAAGAAACGTATGAGCAATGCCCTGGACATAAAACTAAAAAAAAAACATCTTTAGTGATTACAATCAACATTACCCATGTTGTCGACGCAAGACACTCTTCTAGTGCTGTTGAGATCCGAAATTTATGATTCCAATTTTGATGCGGACCACTCACTACCTTATTGTAGCCAAGGTACAGTTATCCTCCTCACGACCAGCGCTAACCATATTATTCATGGAGTAGAGTAATGGAAATTAAGGTCCTTTTGACCAGTGTTTAACAAAATTTTGAAGTACGTTGCTGAGAGACTTGAGCTGATACTACGGTGAATAGTGCATATTTTTCCGTTGGGGTGCCTTGCTAGGTTCCATAATTTGTTTGAGGCCCAATAAAGAACCAATTGTCTAGATTCAGCTTCGAAGAGCTCTGCTTTTTTTCATTAACATATTAGGCGTGTTTTTTTGGGAGGCTGTCCGGTACCTTGTATTGTAAGTCCAAAAAAACGGTTCGCGTTTTTATGTTTGATGGTTGGTATCCGTGACGAGTTGTCAAACATAAACAAACAAAATAGCGGTGTTCACAAAAGTATGAAAGTATTTTCTTGTGGTTTTTTTTCTCTGTTTACACGCTTGGGTTCAGTTCACTTGAGAGTGAATGAGAACAAGTGCGAAAAACTTTTAAATGTCGGTAATCCGCTAAAATACATTACTTAGAAGTTTAAGGGTGGTATTCACCAAGAAATCTTAAACTAAGTGCCTCATAAACCTATTCACCGACCATTATTAGTGCAGATTTCTGAGCGCTCATAACACTTAAGAGTGGTCGCTACCACTCTTAGTTATGAGCGGTTGTTGTTTTAAATAATTTCGAAAATTCGAAATTTACTGACAGCGTCATTTGTGGTTGTTATTCAAAAATCAAAATGGAAGGAGAAGGAGCGTTGAAAAAAATAAGAAATTCGAATTATGGTTTGCAATACAGAGAATGAATTAATTTTACGTTTTAACTTTTCTTAAATTTCCGAAAATTTTTTCTGTTTTTGGTTTGCTTAACAGCTGATTTTGACAATTGACACTGAAATTTTCGAAGTATCTCGAAAAGTGTGCGTTCACAGGCTCAAAACCCTTATTTTTCGAATATTCGAATTAGCTTAGACTAGACCCTATTATTGCTTGGTGAATAGCACATCCAAATTTAAAACTAAGAGCCTCTTAGCTTTAAGAGCGCTCTTAAGATTGTTTGGTGAATACCACCCTAAAAGTTCAATACTTATATTTTAAAAGTGTCTTAAGAAACTAGACACAAGCGGATACTTATCTGTATAAGAATCAACTTCCGCTTCATGGTATATATGTAACGAATAACGAAATCGAGTTTACTATTCCTTAATGGTTATTAATTGTAGATTAAATAAGTCTGGAACAGATGGCGCTTTTGTTGTTATTACTCATAGATTGCATAAATCTGGAACAGATGGTGCCTTAAGCGAATTTCTTTACAGAAAAAAACATTGCCCCTTGCACCTCACAGATGGCGACCTACAGCAACGCGTGGCCGCGTCTGCTAGTAATCAATAAATAAATCTATTTTAAGATAAGACATAGTAAATACTATTGGAAAAAAATGTCAACATTCACCGAAAAATGTGTTAAGGAACTATGCAAAAAAGAACAAAAAAATAGTTTAACAGAGCTTTTTTCGTTTCTTTTACGATATATTATTATATACCTATGAACCTGCAAATTAAATAGTCAAAATCAATAAATTTCTACAATTCAAAAATCGTTACCAAAATTCTTTTCTATTCTATTCTATTCTTGTACAAAATTCATTTCCATTCACTTGTGAACACCCCCTTTTTCTGTTGTTCGAGTTACATGAAAGTCTCTAGTCGCACCAACATTTAAAAATGAAACATTGAAAAACTTATTCGATATCGAAAAATCTATCCCTTGTAAGATTTACTCATCCTTTTATCCCCTGTATCTTTTGTTGTTTTTGCTTTACATGTATTTACAATACAAGGTACCGGACATCTTCCCAAAAAAACAGGCCTATTGTTGACTAGTAAGCTCAGATTTTTAAAATGACCATCACTTGAAGATCTGCATGGGAAGCGCTCGTTTGAGGAAATTGAGAGGTACCATGACAGGAACGAGATTCGGAACTTTTACCAAAAGGTAAAAAGATCCTGACAGGGTGGCAAACCCCGAATTCAAGCCTGTAAAGACCAGCAGGGAAACATATAGTGCAGTCAATGAAGCATTTTAGGTCCGAATTTTTTTACTGTGAACCGATTTGCATGAAATTTTGGAATTAGGCTCATCTTACCCTTAAATTCAAAGGTGATAATGATTTGCACACCGCCACCACCCTGGGGGTGGTTGCCACCCCTTCTAGGGGGTGAATTTTTTTTTTTAAATAACCTCGGATATCGATAAAAGACCTAATTTTAAGCAAAAAAGCAAATATAAAGTTTTTTGTTAAGTCTAATACTTTTCGAGTTATTGGCAATTGAAAATTCGCATTTTGTTCACGTTTTTCATCTATTTATTGCAAATATCTCCAAAACTATACGTTTTATCGAAAATTTTATAAAGAACATAATTGTAGCAGGTAAAACAATAAACAATTTGGTTTTTTATAAAGTATTGTAAGTACAATATTAAGCTAGATATAAAAGATCAATGTAATTTTTTATTTTGTCTGAAATTTAATCGATGTGTTCAATGCCATCTAGCGGCGAGCAGATGCATTTTATGCATTCTAATAAAAGGAAATGTTTTGTAGTGCTTGAAATAAGCTTTAAAAAAAGCACTATTAAAAGTCTTTTGCACGTAAAATAAGTGAGCTGTAGTGCAAATAAAAAGAGCGTCTAATGTTTTTTTCTTTTAAATCAATGGCTTTCATAAGTGCCATTTCCACCAAAATTGAATTTAATCGTATTCCGCCTAAAATTAAGTTTTTTATGAAGAGTTTGATAGATAATATCAGTTTGGCTGCTTTTGGACTCATATTTTCCAAAAAAGTCAGAAAAAAACAAATTTTTAAATTTTTAAAAAACCCACTTCTTTTTCATAATATCTCAAAAATGACGAAAGATACGTATAAAAGTGTAAGAATAAAAAATTTAGGTATTTTTCTGACAAACAATTTGGTTTTTTTTTTTCTGTCAAACAGAAATTGACGGAGATATGACCGTTAAAAGAGCGCGTGGCAGCGCAATCACAGCCTCTCTTAAGTCTTTTAACCCTTCACCGTTTTAGCAAAAAGTTGTTTACTATATACTTCAATCATGGATGTTTTAGCTCTCTTAATTACCTTTACAATGGTTTCTTACAAATTGTGATAGCATGAAAATTGAAGGAGTTATGGTCCAAAAACTCATTGATTTAAAAGAAAAAAACATTAGATGCTCCCCTTATTTGCACTACAGCTCACTTATTTTACGTGCAAAGGACTTTTAATAGTGCTCATTTAAAGCTCATTTCAAGCACTACAAAACATCTACTTGTATAAGAATGCATAAAATGCATCTGCTCGCCGCTAAATGGCATTGACTACAACCATTAAATTTCAGACAAAATAAAAATTGGTTTTGATCTTTTATATCTAGCTTAATATTGTTCTTAGAATACTTTATAAAAAACCAAATTGTACATTGTTTTACCTGCTACAATTTTGTTCTTTATAAAATTTTCGATAAAACGTATAGTTTTGGAGATATTTGCAATAAATAGATGAAAAACGTGAACAAATTGCGAGTTTTCAATTGCCAATAACTCGAAAAGTATTGGACTTAACAAAAAACTTTATATTTGTTTTTTTGCTTAAAATTAGGCTTTCTATCGATATCCGAGGTTATTTCAAAAAAAAAAGTTCACCCCCGAGAAGGGTTGGCAACCACCCCCAGGGTGGTGGCGGTGTGCAAATCATTTTCACTTTTGAATTTAAGGGTAAGATGAGCCTAATTCCAAAATTTCATGCAAATCGGTTCACAGTAAAAAAATTCGGAGGTTGGGCCCTATTTTTCGCTTCATTGACTGCACTAATAGTTGTCAAGTCACAGTCGCTACTGAGGATTTGGAAAGATCACTTCTGCAGACTGCTTAACGGCGACGAGGACACAAATTCCGCTGTAAGGCAGATTGCCCCATTCAGCTTGGACGATGCTCAAGGATGCCGTCCTCCCGACCTAGAAGAAGTTAAGCTTGCCATATGCGAACTTAAATCAAATAAGACTGCAGGTGCAGATGGCCTTGATGCTGAACTTTTCAAGGCAGCTGGAGATCAGTTGGAAAGGAGTATGCACCAGATGATCTGCATGATATGGTCGGAAGAAAGCATGCCCGATGAATGGAACCTCAGTATCGTATGCCCGATCCTAAAGAAGGGAGACCCTCACAATTGCGCCAATTACAGAGGGATAAGCCTCCTTAAAGTCGCTTATAAGATCTTGTCTGCTGTAATATGTGAATGTCTGAAACCCTGCGTCAACAACTTGATAGGTCCTTATCAATGTGGTTTTAGACCAGAGAAGTCCACAATAGACCAAATTTTCACATTAAGATCTTGGAAAAAACCCGAGAGTATAATATCGATATTCACCATCTCTTTATCGATTTCAAGGCCGCGTTTGACAGCATTTACAGAGACGAGCTGTACAGAACCATGTCTAGTTTCGGAATCCCTGCAAAACTCGTACGACTATGCAGGATGACTTAGCAGAATTCACGCTGCTCCGTCAAGGTCGGTAAAGAACTCTCACAGAGACTTTCGATTTTGGAAAAGGTTTAGGCAAGGCGACAAACTGTCATGCGATTTCTTCAACATCATACTTCATAAGGATTGTAAGAAACTCCAACGTCAACACCAGAGGAACAATCTTTCAAAACTCTGTACAATTACTCGCCTAAGCAGACGATATTAACGTAATGGGAAGAAAAAAGCGTGATGTCATAGGTGCTTTTGCAAATATTGAAACAGAAGCGGCAAAAATGGGTTTGATGGTTAATGAGGGCAAAACGAAGTAATGTTGTCATCAAACTCAGAACACAGAACATCGACGAATTGGACAAAACGTCACAATAGACAGACATAACTTCGAGGTAGTACAGGACTTCGTCTACCTATTATCCGCTATAGACACGGACAACAACATCAGTGCGGAGATCAAACAGAGAATAACTCTTGCTTCTTTGGGTTAAGAAGGTAAAGGAGAAACAAAACCCTCTCCAGAAAAACCATGGTAACCCTTGATCATCGGATGAGGAACCCTTGGTCGTTTCGAAAGAAAAATTCTCCGAATGATCTTTGGTCTCGTATGCGAAGACAATGTGTGGAGAAGAAGATACAACAATGAGCTGTATGAGCTGTACCGCGACATGAGCATAGCCAGAAGAGTACGCATTGCGTGGCTACAATGGATGGGCCATGTAGAGCAGATGGACCCAAACGCTCCGGCTCGACGGGTTTTTTAAAGCACATTGTGGGGAAATCGCGGAATGGGAAGACTTCGTCTTAGGTGGCGCAATCAAGTGGAAGAGGACCTCAACCGACTTAGAGTGCAAAACTGGAGAGAGCTCGCCCGAGACCGAAGTCGTTACAGAAGGATGTTGGTTGAGGCCCCGGTTTACTCTGAACTGTAATGCCCACCTAAGTAAGTAAGTATTCGCTACCTATCAGACAATAGTCAATCACAGAGCTTCCCTGGCCTCCAACAAAATTGTTCTCTCCCAAAATATGCGACATGTTGCACTATTAAGAATTCTTAACCCAATTTCGTAGATCAATTAGCTTTATGCCTGTTGTATTTCAAACTGGATCCTTAGTGTATTGCTTTCGTATAGATACGTTTTTTCTTCCAATCCATAGCATTATGGTCACCTACTACCAAAATATCAGAAGCTTTGCCTTATGTCATCATTTTTTTCCAAAATTGGGTTAAAAATTACATTGAAAGGATTACATGCTGCGATTCTTTTCGATGTGGCCATTTAAATGAGAAAGTACAAACTTTTCAACGAAACTAATTTTTCATTAAAAACTTATCGCTGTGTGTGCCTAGTTAAGATTTACTTTCAAAGCCGAAATATGAATGATTCTTTTATTCAGTGTATCAATGTCATGTTCGTACAGTTTCAATTAAAAGTAAGGATGTTTCTACTTTCCCAAATGATTGCGTTTTTTGCGTGTTAATATATGACTTGAACAGTTTTTTTATAAAGAAATAAAATGTTTGCAATTGTGTTAAAAAAAAAAAAATGTGATCATTTTTGACCCCTAATTGCGGTTTTTGATTTTTCATGGGGTTTTAAAAGGCAGATAGGATTGCGGAATCCTTTTCCAATTTTTTTTTAAAAGAACTTTGCTTTACACAGTTGTATTACTACACCTCATGTCTTTTTATTTAATATACAATTGTGGGCTTAACTCATGACTCAAAGCTGCAGTCGTTTGTTCTAACACATAAAAAGTTCCGGTTTATTGCTGTATGTGCTAAATCAGTACAAGATCATGACCTGTTTGGAATTACCTATCTCTAATGTCTGGCGGAAGTATATACAGTCGGGTGCTCTCATCAAGGTGAAAGAACTCAATTTTAAGTTCAAAATCACATTGTTTACACTTTATGTAGGTATGACTACATTCACTTAAAACTTACCCCACGTTTAAAATAAAACCTGATTCAGCTGCGTTTGATTTTAATTTCAACGGCCTACAAATATGAATTAAGATGAATCTCAGAAAAAGCAAGTAAATAACACAAATTGCACTCAAATCGTCACTCGCGGAACCTGTCAGCCAACTAATTCACCGTTAAGTAACAAAAGTAGGTAGGTATTAAATAGCGAACTTACAGTCGAGACTGGTTTTCAGTTGAAATATTCAAAAGTCAACATAAAGCAAAACAAACATTGAACCAACACTCACTCACAATCACAAGCCTTTCGATTTCAGCAACTACTATAGTTGCATCATAGACTCATAAATAACAAGAAGACAAATAAACGAAAAAAAAAAAAAAACATAAACGTCTCGGGTCCAGTCGCGGCGACGGCATGCGGACGCAAATGAAGAATGAATGCTGTGGCGGTGGCCCCGTCCGAGATGGTGTATTTTTCTTATTTCGTAACTACCGCTAACTCTACGTAACCTGAACGACACACCCGCAACCGCACTATACAGTAACAGTACCTATATGCTTGTAAGATCGAACTTTACTTGGTTTTAGTTCCGCTTAAAGGCCGGTCGCTGCGTGGATTATGAAACCCAAGTGATTCGCTTAAGTATGAATGCAACACGCGGAGTTCAAAAATATAAATGAGCGGCAGCAGCCGTTTTCCAAGACGCCTCGTGATCTTCTGGTTGTTTGAGCTGTGATCGCGAATGGTTAAACCTAAAGATTTTTTTTGGGTACAGAATTCACGACTAGTTGAGCCACCGCGCCAAAGCAACATCTTGCGAGCATATAAAGGAGTGCAAATAAGTTGAGTGGAATTAGGAGGAACGAGTTTGAAAAGAGTCACTGGGTTATGAACGCAAGTTTCTTTCATAAGCAAGTTTGAACGAATGGCAGATTTTTGCTGCATAGTTGTAGGTGCTAAGTGAACGAAGGCAATAATTGAAAGCATTTATATTTAGTAACTTCTTGTTTGAATACAGCTGTCACCATTTTCTAGAACCACATTCATTATTTCTATACGTTTCGTATCACAAGCGCTCTAGTTAACAGCACTCTAACTTCAAAATGGGGTCATTACAAACGATTTATTAAGACTTCACTGACTAGTGACAACTTTTCAATGGATTTGGTAAAAATAAAAGCGAACAATATCAAAATATTGATGGTGCACGGGTAGATGAAGTGAAGTAACAGACCTAAAAAGAAAAAAAAAATTTAATAAACTCAGGTACCTAGTGAAAGAAAGCTTAAATTTCGATTAAAATTCGGAACAAAAAGTTAGTTTTTGTCTAAAAATACTTGATTCAGAACAAATATTAGTTCGGAAATAAATCACACAAAATGTCAAGCAAATCAAAAACGTCAGATGAGTTAGAGCAAGGTTTTAAGTATTTAAAATGGCGATTGCCTGATTTAAAATTAAGAGTGACTCTAAAAAAGTGTCATTTTAAGCTAGTGTGGCCAGAGGCGTAGCGAGGGTTCAAGCCATGGGGGGTGAATTTTTATGAAATGTCGACTAGTCTTAAGAATTTGCCGACTGCATATGTTTGTATGTCCGGTATAGACTCCTAAACCACCCAACGAATTCTTATGAAATTTTCAGGGTAGACATAGTTTAGTCCAGAGATGGTTCCTGTCAAGGTTTGATCTCTATATCCCCACAGAAACGGGGTTGAGAGCGGAAACCTAGAAACTACAGGAAAGATTTCAAAAATTCTTTTGCCATTGAGATGTCACATAATCCCACAGTAAAAAAAAATTATATTTCATCCCCATATTCCCACGGAAGCGGAAGAACGAGAAAGGGAACCTTAAAACTATAGACCCGAGAAACGCCGGGCGGCTCTAGAAAATAAATAAAACCAAATAAAAACGTAAAAATGCTCATTTCACAGAAGTTCATTTATTAACAAAAAATCAATTTATAATTGCAATATAACGATATAACAACAAAAAAAAGTTAAAAGTATTTATAAGAAATAATATTAGGCGTGTTTTATCGAAATTCTATGTGCAGTTATGTTCATTTCAGTAAAACATCGCTCATGGGAAAACAACAACTCCTTTTGTTAATAGCCTAAATGAACATAAATATCGCAGTTAGCTAACTGCACAACAGGGATGGTTGGTTAAATTTCTTTTTTGGAACCCAGAGGTTGGCAGTCTTTAGGTTGTGTTCGTTCATATTTCTGATTTTCGACAACAGATTGAATGAGTCTGTTTCTTTACTTTTTGTGCACAGACATTTTTTTTTAAGGAGTGGTTGTAAAATTCTTTCAGAAACTCTCTGAAAGAGCGTAATTGTCTTAAAAGTAAAGAAACGCCTTGAACAAAACATTCGCAGCAACGCAACGCTTGGAAAAACGTCTGTTTGACAGTTGTTGTATTTGTTTTGGCTGTGCACGATTTCTGTCCACAGAAATTTTGGTGGCGGAAATTCGCAGGACGGGGAAATTTTTTTATTCTCTCGAGAGCACTCTCTTTTTTGTGCACTGCTACAAAAATCGGAACGGGATTAGACTGACTTTCGCCGAATTTCGGTGCATTTCGTGCGAATTTTCAGTAAAGAAACACACCTAATAGCTAATAGAAGAGTCAGGTGGTGACTTAGTGGGGACATAAATAGACACGCAGTAACTAACACACACACACACACAAGGAAAGTTTCGCAATTGGTTAGAAAAAAGAACATCAGACAGAACACATAAGAACATCAGAACCAAGGCAACCAAAAACATGAGTCACAAAATGAATCTAATTGAACACAGCCATTTCGAAAAAAAATTAAAGTGACATTTGTTTTGTTTACATCGAAAGTAAAAAGTTGAAATGCGGCAAATAAATTGAGAATCGAGAATTAAATAGAGAAAAATAGAAATGGAAAATAAAAGGTATGCATTTATATCCTTCTGAATGCAAATTTTTAATGTTTCTTATCCTTAGAACAAGTGCAAAGGGTACCAACTTTGAAAGTGAAAATTGAAAGTGACGTGCTAAATGAATATAAACCAAAAAATCGTTTTATTCTAAGTGAACATAAGTGCACATAGAAAATTTTCGATAAAGCACGCCTATTATAACTTAGTATTTATTATGAGAAAGAGCACACATTCTTTGATTTTAGTCTTTAAAAATTTTATTATTAGTTAAAAAAAAAGTTCATTAATTGGAATCTAAAGTTCAACTCTCCGGTGTTTTTATAATGCCCATTTCTCGATGACCTCACTAGGTTGAATATTATCAACAATATCCTTTGAGGAATAAAGAAGCATTAATGAATTTAGCCTATCACTACCCATCGTCCGTCGTACGCAAATAAATTCAGAACTATTTAAAGTTTACTAAATGGCTGTTCACAAGAAGCCGACGACACAGGAGCAGATAACATGTAACAAACTAGTTTGAAGGCTAACGGAATCACATCTCTTAATTTCGAAATTTTAACATTTCTCACAAGTAAAAAGAAGAATTTGCAGTTCCGATAAGTAGCAGTCCACATCTTCTAAACAAAAACCCATCTAATTCTATAATAGATTTGACTAATTCTATGGTGGCATTTGCTCAAGAAGCGGGGATTCTTAAAATTTTTAAGAAAGGTTCAAAAATGGTAAAATTATCTGTTAAATTATCTTCTACGTGCGAAATAAAAGAACCATTTTGAACTCTTTTCTATAAAATGTTTCTAGATCAAATACAAAAACAGTTTCAGAATTTTCATCAATTCTCTTTGGTATCTGACGCGTTCTATTATGTTTCAAAAAATAGTTTTCGGGACTTATCTTTAATTTTTCAGCAAATGAAGTCATCATCGTTCGTTTCTTGAAATAATTCCAATGTGCTTTGAATCAGTAATGAAGCATCAAAAACGTTGAACTCTTCCGCCTCTAGATTTTCGGTAAAATTTTTAACTTTGAACATGAAATTTTTGCAAAAATATAACGAACTAATAAAATCAAAATCTAAGATCTAAGAGAAGCAGAGGTACGACTATTGTTATCAAAAGAACTGGCATCGCTTTTTATTCTTTTTATTCCTTCGAAAGCATTTACAATGCCTTCAAAAGATATCCACACAGCTTTTATGTTTCAGCTCTAGCAGTCCATCGAGTTTTTGACAAATTTTTCAATTGCAAGGAGTTTTCAATGTTTTTGAATTTTTCTTGCATACATTGAAAACGTTTTGTACTTCTATAGAAAAAACAAAAAATGCTTCCAAAGTATTAAAAAAAACTCTTTGATCAGCACGCTTTAATTGCATGTTGGTTCAACGAAAATATTTATACGATGCGATTGATTGGACGAAAAGGTAATCCCTTCCTTCCCAAAGTTCTTGCAACATCGACTAAAATTTGCAACACTTTAAACAGATATCTACTCATTTTCTTGTTCTTCTTGAATGCTTTGTTGTCTCTCAGCTTTGTCCAGCAAAACGTTGCCGTGAGCTCTTCCATTAACAAAATTGCAATAATCAAGTAAAACCGTCTTATGTGATTCAGAAGTGAAATGTTGAACCAATTTTCCTTCTTTTAGTGTACCCCGACTCTTCATTTTATTCCACTGACGAACACCCACCGATACCCATTCCGGATTAGCAAACCGTTTTTCAATTCCTTCTGAGAATAAAATGCAAGCAAAGCAAAATGCAGCATCTTTGTAAGGACTGTATTCCAAAAAAGAATAATCAGAATACCATGTGAAAAATTGTAGGTTAGGTTACAATGGCTGTCAGGAATACACCCGACACACTTAGACCAATACTAGGTCCATTGTGATACCATAGAAATTATGCGAGGGAGTACCTCACTTAACAAAACCATTTGGAGCTTTTAATAAAGCGAAGGAGATGCAGGGGATCTGTGTTCGCCAGATCGCTTGGATCATCGAGAAAATATTTCCCCAGATGCCGCTTTCTTTTAAAAGAGAGTGCAGGACATGAGCAGAGGAGGTGTGGTACTGTCTCCTCCTCCTCCTCATCTAAGCAACTTCTGCAGAAGTCATTTAATGGAACGCCAAGTCTTATGGCGTGTCTTCCTATCAGACAATGTCCGGTAATGACATTGAATACGGAGCTAACTTGCAATCTGGTAATGGATAACAAATGTCTTGTGCGTTTTGGATCAAGTCCTGGCCATATACGTTTTGTTGCCACGCACGTGGTGATATTGTTCCACCTGTGATTTGTTCTGTCCATTGCCTCTTGCTTTAGCATAAGTTTACATGTAGCGATTGGTATACCAATATTCAACCTGCTGGTTGAGATCGGTAGAGCGGTTCCTTCTCTGGCGAGTTCATTGGCTTTGCAGTTACCCGCGATATCTCTGTGCTCCGACACCCAAAAAAGGTGAATATTGAACTGCCATCAGCCATCTCCTTAAGAGACAAGCGACAGTTGAGAAAGGTTACTGAGTTCGTAGAAACAGCGCCGAGTGATTTGAGGGCTGCTTGACTATCTGAGAAAATCCGGATATTCGTTGAGGATATCACGTTTTCTATTAGCCATGATAGGACCTCTTTGATCGCCAGAATTTCCGCTTGGAACACGCTACAACGGTTTGGAAGGCGGAACGAGAGACTTACGTTAAGTCGGTTTGAGTACACTCCGCAGCCTACCCCTTCTTCGGTTTTTGAACCATCTGTATAGAAATGAATTGAATCATCTCTCAAAAATTCTTCGTCTTCCCAGGTCATTCTCGGTGGGATTGCGACTTGGAACTTATTATCAAAAACCAATTGGGGGATGGTGTAGTCGGAGTGGCAAGGGATTGATCCGAATAAATTTAGGATTGTAGCGTGACCGATGTTATTTACGGTCCATTGGGAGATAGCTCTCATACGAATGGCTGCACTGGCGGCCATTTGTTTTGCTGAAGATATCTAGTGGTGTAAGCTTAAGGAGTGTATTTAGGGCAGCTGAGGGTGTTGATCTCAGCGCTCCGCTTATACACAAACAGGCTGTTTGTTGGACCTTGCTTAAATTGTCGCAGTAGGTCCTTTTATCAAGAGCGGTCCACCATACCACTACTCCGTATGTGAGTATTGGTCTGATGACCGCGGTGTAGAGCCAGTGTGTGATTCGGGGGGAGAAACCCCATTTATTACCAATGGCTTTCTTACAGGAAAGTAAGGCTACGGTGGATTTCCTGATTCTTTCCTGTATATTGGCTTTCCAATTTAGCTTTTTGTCTAAGATTATACCTAGATATTTAGCTTCGTTTGAAAGTACGAGTGAGATTCCATTTATTGATGGAGTTATTAGTTGAGGAATTTTATATTTCCTGGTGAAGAGAACGAGTTCAGTTTTCTGAAAGTTGACCCCTAGATCACATTTTCCCGCCCATTTTACAAGTTTATTTAGAGCGGTCTGCATCAGGTCCGTAAGGACGTGAGTATGTTTGCCGGACACCGCAATGGAGACGTCATTTGCATATGCAATCACTTTGAATTCCTCAGCTTCTTAGTCAACTAGAAGTTCATTGACGACTATATTCCATAGAAGAGGGGATAGGACTCCGCCTTGCGGTGTTCCTCTACTGACAGATCTCTTTGCAGAGAAGTTTCCTAGAGTAGAGTTGATTCGCCTGCTTTTTAGCATTAGATTTATCAACCCCACTATATAACTATCTACTTTGAGCTTCGTCAGTGCCTTTGTAATTGCAGAGTTGCTGACGTTCTTGAAGGCGCCCTCTATGTCGAGGAAGGCGGCCAGAGTGAACTCTTTGTGATGGAGGGAATATTCTATAGTACGTACCAGGGTGTGTAGGGCCGTTTCTACAGATTTTCCCTTGCAGTAGGCGTGTTGTGCTGTAGATAACAATTTTGGATCTATAGCTGTACGCAGGTGGATATCAATCAGTCGTTCTAAAGTTTTAAGAAGGAAAGATGATAGACTTATTGGTCGGAGATCTTTTGGGTTTACGTGGGATGATTTCCCAGCCTTAGGTATAAACACAACCTTGACTTCTCTCCACTGAGTGGGGATATAGTTCAAGGTGGTACAGCCGATGAGAATTACTTCAAGGACAGGGATAATAATGTTCGCGGCCTTTTGAAGTTCGGCTGGAATTATACCATCAGGTCCTGGGGATTTGTATGGGTCAAAGCTGTTAATAGCCCAAACTAATTTTTCCCTTGTAATCAGATCGGGGTTGTTTGTTATTATGCTACCTGGTTCTGTGGAATCATAATTGCATAAGTTCTTAGAGCTTCCTGGAAAGTGAGTGTCCAGAAGCAAATTGAGCGTTTCTTCGCAGGATTCTATCCAGCCGTCAGCTGTTTTCAAACTGCTAGGCGTGGTCGGACTCTTTGAGAGGATTTTTCTTAATCTAGAAGCTTCTGAAGTATCTTCTATTTCACCACAGAAGTTTCTCCATGAAGTTCTTTTAGTTTTCCTCAGCTGATATTTATATGTTTTGAGGGATTCCTTGTAGGAGTCCCAGTCTATTGAGATTTTTGATTGTTTAGCTCGGTTGAAAAGTTTTCTGCATTCCTTCCTGAGCGGTTCTAGCCCCGAGCTCCACCACAGTGGTTTCCGTTTTCCTCTTATTTTTATAAGAGGACAGGATTTGAGAAGTGAGTGGTTAAGGGCGGTGTTAAGATCATTGACTTTTTTTGTCTAGATCCTGTTTGTTTGTAGGGTTTTGTAAAAGTTCAGGTTTAATAAACTTTTCCAGTGTTACCCGATGTTTTTGCCAGTCAGTTTTCCGATGAAAAATTGTATGTGATGTATGATTTTAAAATTGCTGTGTGTCGTATGAAATGTAGTGTTGTATTAACTGTGAAACAGGCCGCTGATTATAGAATTGCTGAGTTGAGACAAAAACGCTTCCATTCATGTGTTTTTGGGTGAGATGACTTGACACTTGACTCGGCAGTTGGCAAATCTACTTTGTTTTTCTACCTTAATTTGCCGACTTGTTATTTTTTTTTGGGTAGTAGATCGGCTATGTCAAACACTTCCGTTCGTGTCTTTTTGGTTGAGTTGAGTTAACTCGACAAATCTACTTTGTTTTTCTTCCTCGATTAGCCGACTCAGGAAAATCTTGGATGGTGCTGCCCCCCTCGCTACGCCCCTCAGTGACTAAGACTCATTTTAAGGGAATTTTAAATGACTTTAAATCTGCGCCGTAAAATTGTGCTTCTTATTTCATCTAATATAATCTACCGTAGCATTATTTTCCTGTAAAAAAGCCGTTGGTAGTAAATCGTCGTCCTAATATTGTGTTGCCGTAAACGCCAAAATTCATTTTTTGAGTTTTGGATGCAGTCCTATATTTTCGGGGCAGCTCTTTCCAAATCTTTCATCCGTTTGGCTCTATATCTTTCCATTGCTATGATATTGCAGCATGATTATGACGAATCTCCTTCAAATTCATAAAATTGAGCACAATTTTTACGTCAAAGTTTTCATACAATTTAACGACTTTTTTTTAAAGAATTGTTTTGTGCATACGATTTTACTCTGAACGTATAAAAGTATAGACAAAAAAGTATAATAAATAATAAAAATAAATTTTTATTAAAAACTCTCTCAATAAACTATTATTTTAAAAATCTTAACAATACTGGCATCCATAATACCTACAATAGATAAAAAAATATTAAGAAAGTGACCCCACCCGAAAAAATACAGGAAATTCATTGACACATAAAAAGCTTCCCCACAGTAGAGTTCCGGTCGAAAATATATATGGAATCTAACTTAGTTATATGAAATACTTAAGTTCGGTTACTTATGATATTGATGAGATCTGTAATCTTTTCGCAAATTTTTTTCAATCCGTCTATTCTACTAACTCTTCTACTAACCTAGAACCACCTTATTTGGATGTTCGCGCAACCGAGTGCTGTTGTCATTTGTCAATTGTTTTGTTATGTCGCTCGTGGGTGTATCAGCCGACCGACACGACGATCTTTGTAACCAGTGCTGCAGTATGTAATGTTTCGTTTCGTTTCGTTTGACACACTTTACTTTTTTCTGTTCATACTTCAACGTCGATTAAATTAATAAAATTGCAATCTTATTAGAAAGTTTATTACAAAAAAATTGCTTACGTCTACAAAATCTTACTAACTAACGCACCATTCAAAAATGTAAAGTGCTCTTATTCGGCTATGCACCCTTATAGGACATGTTCTTTGTCGAAAATTTTTTTTTACAATCACAATAACTTATCACTTCCACTTGGCACAATCGCTTTTCGTCTCTTGATTATAATTTTAAGCAAAAGATTCTGATTATCAGTTGCTTTCCCAGAAGCCATTCGATTGTACAAAAATCCCTCACGTCTCTGGCCTTTTTCATCACCACTGACATTAGAACGGGTATCCTCGAACGTTGTCACCATCATTGAACGAACAATTGACCTCGTTATCAGTTCCCGTTCGAGTATCCCATCATGGCTGTTGTTGACGACAATTTTGACGTCGACTTCGTCGTTGTCATCACCGTCATCGTCTTCGTCGATGTCATCGTTGTCAACTTCATCCTGGTCTTTCTCAATTCGAATCCTTAAACGAGTTTCCATCATAAAATCTGAACTTTCATCTTCAGGTCCTTGAAAAAGTGCTAAGGCGGTAATACTTCCATTTCTACAAAGACGCACATGAAATGAAAGAAAAAAAAGGAAATAAGAAAAGCTTCAATGAAAAACTGAATGCATCTAAAGAGAATCTTTATTAGAAATAAAGAAGGATCATTCCGAGCTTCGCCAATGTGCACTCTATTGCCCATTTACACAAAGTACACACCCATCCGAATGCATACATAGAAAGGAGGATTTCTTCAGACAAGCGTCAAGTTTCCTTGAGTCCTTTATTTTTGTCTTAGGTTCCTCCAATAAAACTGCTAGAACAATTTTCAATATTAATACACAGGGATACTTCCTAGCATCATTTTGTTCATCAACAGCTGCAAGAATTCACCTAACACCATCGGAAAGGGGATAATTGAATCGAGGAGCAAAAGTCATTCATTACCCATATGTCTTTAATTTTATCCAGAAATCCTTGTCATCGCACATCAGAAGTACTGCAGCTTTATCTAGTGGTGCTCTCAAAGGCAAAGCGAGCTCGGCACTTGAACTGTTATAACATAAAATCGGTGCACAGTGATCCACTTTGACATGTTGCTGTAAGTCTGGCCCTGCAAAATGTGGGAACATGAAAATGAGGTTATTTTATCGATACTTCACTTCTAATGAGAAGCTTCACACAAATACACACCTCTAAACTGTTTTCCACAACCGAAGGGGCAGAGACAGAGGGAGTCAGTTTCTATGCAACAGGACATTTGTATGCTTTGCTCTGTGGGAGGGTCATTTTTCAAATATTTCTCGCAACCAACACTTATTTTTCGTGGGCCTAAGGTGGTGGCGGAGGCGGCGGGGGATGGAGAAATGGGTAGAAGTGCCATTTGGGCTAAGTTACGCTCCCGCCAAAGGTGCCGGGGGAAATCTTTCAGAAGACTCTCGTGTTGGATAGCTATTATCCTGTCATTATCCTTTTTTGATAAATCGTGTGCCGATAAGGAGAACTGCTTTGAAATGGCATCGGGTGGCCGTGCTGGCCTGCAGCAAAGTTTGAACAGATTTTCAAGTTCCAATTGTTCATCGGAATAGTCGTTGAAGCTGTTGGCTTTGCTTTTGCCTTCGACAAAATTGTCCTCGTCATCTCCAGCAGTTCCAATTGTTATTCTCCTTGTCAGGGACAATAGGGAGGCTGATTGTCGGCGTGGCAAACTCAAGTTGTCCATTGAATAAGCTCTGCCTAGTAACTTTGCCAGAAATGTATTGGTTGAGGGTGGCTGGGATGCAAATTTATTGACTTCATGCTGCGAAGAAGGCTTTAGACAAATGCCATGGTGCTGTTGCTTTTCGCGTCGATATCTTTCTATCGTTGTAGTTGCCGAGGACGGGGACCCTTTGTATTTGGCACCGAGGAGCTGCTCGCCGTTGTGCAATTTGTCCTTGCTGCGTAAATTAAATGTGTCCGTGATGGAATTGTAAATTTGCTCGGCTACTAAAGATCGACCAGGGTAGAAATGTTGCCGGCACACAGGGCATGTGTGTGAGAGGATGCGACATTTTACGCACAGGATATGGCCGTTCTGGCACTGCAAGGTCGGTGGAGCTATTGTTTCCAAGCAAACGGGACATTCGATTATTGCAAGGATTGTTTGTGTACAAGCTGTGAGGCGTTCTAAATTCAACGGCATCGGTCCGCAACATAGGTTCTGTGAATGTAAGGGACAACATCGTAGATTTGACGATACGGATATATATGCAGATAAGCTTAGGGAATTAATTTTTCGAGAAAGGGTGGATATTTTAAAGGGTAAGTTAAGGTCAGAAGGCGTGACACCTTACGCGATTTGTTCATACCCGTGGATTACATTTGATATCACTTCCAGGACTCCATAAGAGCAGGGCTACGCTGTCGATAGTCTCTGTTTCTGAATTCACCAAATTAGCTATTTCGGATATACGCAGTCCCAGTACGTCCTCACCATTGACCTAATGGAGAAGAACAAAAGAACAGGTTACTTTACTCATACCAAATTGACTGACAATTATTTTGACAGTTGATTGTGTTTAGATTTGTACAGTTGCTAAATTTTCTTAAGAAAAACAAAAGGAATTGTGCCAAGATATTTTATAAATTTGGCAGGATGTACTGACAGCTTTTCAGTTTCTGGGATGCAGGTAGCATTCATGGATAATAATCCAATGAGGGATGTTAAGCCTTAACGACAAGAGACAGCATTGAGTTCTTGAAGCATTGAATTCTACTCGGTTTTTATCACCCCATGTAACAATGCTGTTAAGGTTGGAATTCAATGAGCTTATCATACGTTTCAGTTCCACACCTGAAGAACAACGATGTGAATTTGGAAACGAATATGAGAAGTTGAGGGTTGAGACGTCATCGTCATCAAAACAGTTGAGAGGATTAAAAGTTCTCGACAAGAAATCATTTATAAAAATGAGGAAGAGAGTTGGAGACAAAATGGAGCCCTGGGGCACACCAGCATTTGTGAAGTGAGTATCAGACTTGAAACCATCCAACACAACTTGTATTGAACGGTCCGAAAGGTAGTTTCTAATCCAACGAAGAAGAGACTCATCGACACCAGATAAGAGAGCTTAATGCCGAACTCTATCAAATGTCTTAGAAATATCAAGTGCAATAATCTAACAATCTCCAAAATAATGTAAGGATTGGTTTCACTTTTCGGTGAGATAAGCCATCAAATCACATTTCACCAGTGGACCGTTTGCTACGATAGCCGTACTGACGGTCATTAAGAAGGTTTCGTTATTCAAGATATTTCATAAGTTGACGGTTTATCAACGTTTCCATGACCTTGGATCTTGGAAAAAAAGGACGCTAGTGCAATAGGACGGTTATTGGAAGAGGAGGAAGATTCGCCTTTTTTAGGGACCGGCTGGACAAGAGCAGTTTTCCATCTGCTCGGGAAAAGCCCAGCAGAATAGGAAAGATGGAAAAGTTTACGCAGTGGTTTTGCCAGCGTAGAAATACTTCTTCTTCTTTTTCTTTCTTTCTCTATCCCTAATCGCCTCTTTACAACTTGAATCAAACCACGAATTCTCTTTGGGGATGATACTTTTTGTTCTGTGAGGAACAGAATTTCTCATGCCGCGGCCGTTGAGAATTATGTATGCCGTTGAGAATTACGTCTGATATCATATCAGCTGATCCGTCAAAATTTCTGTCTAGAAAGCACAATGACCAATTAAAATTTCGAAAAAAAAAATTATTCAGGCCGTCCCAATTGGCTTTCTCGTATTGCCACACAGTTCTTTTAAAGACTTTATCTTTTTTTTCGTGACGGAAAACGAAAATTCTACAGATATGACACAATGGCCCGATTCAATGGCCCTTACAAGCACGCCCAAGCATTATACCGACGATGTCACCGTGATCTCGAATGCATCAGTCTGTCTTTTCCAGAGCACAAGTTGCGCTAAATTTGATTGACACCAAATGTGCTTGGAATGGTCTCTCCGTCAATTCTTTTAAGAACCAAGTTGTTCTCATCACGAAACGCAGAAGATTGTGGTTTATAATAAATGGCAAATTTGCATGCCGAGTCTTCTGGTTATATAAGAAAAGGGTATTTTAGATCTATACGGATATGCTAGGACCGATCATCTTCTGTGAATCATGGGATGTACTCTCAAGGCCATTTCCCGTCTAAAAAAAAGTGGTTTCTGATACGATTTACAGTGGAGTTTTAAGAATTTCGCAAGCAGCAAATCTTTTGACTCACCTTTGTGGGATTTGCCGATCGACATGTTTCCAAGACTCAAACCGACAAAAATCGAATTTCCGTCGGTTCAGGACTGGTTCACTTTAGAATCTGAATGATGGAAGAATTTTTATCGGATCTTCTCTGATCTTTCTAAACCAGCAATGAGTCTGTCCGGTGCCTTTGTGAGAGCGATGATATACGACTACACGCCGTATTACGCACATACGCGTTCTTTTTCCAAGCGGAGAAGTAGGTATCCCATCCAAACGACTATAAGCTAAGTTACGAAGAATGGCTGGATGGGAAGATGTATTTGTGTCTGCAGCTACAGCCAAGCTGTGCTTAGGAATCTTCTCAAACTTCTAATATTGAATATTTGAAAGTGATTCATTTGGTTCCAGGTCATCACGGAGCAATAGGAAACATAATCACCAATGAACTTGCAGGCAAGGATTTCAGATAGATTTCTCAGGATCTGAACCAGCACTTGGCCTGTCGGAGTCTTCAGTGAGTGTTTCCATCAACGATTGGCTCTATAAATAGCACAACCTTTGATGGAACGTCTTCGTTAAATGCAAACAGAGCAAACATAAGCTAGCCGTCGTTAAAAACATTTTTTTATTGTATTTTTTACCACTAGTCGCTTCTCTTTCGCTAAGCATTTAGAAGTGCTAGAATACATAAGAGTCTCTGTAAATGTCTTGAGAACGATGATGACTCCGTACAACACTTTATCTGTGAATGCCATGGATTTTCAGGCAACAGATACTCGAAGGAGACATGTTGAGAGCTGGTAACTGTTGTGGCTTCTTTACGAACATTTTAAAAGCTACATCAACAAAAAAATTGCTATCTGGTAATGCAATGTATCGGTATTTAGGTCTGAGCGCTCCTGTTAGTTTTTAAAAACCTATAAAAGACTAGAAAAAAGTTGAGGAAGAACATACCAACTGACCAAAGTGACGTCAACTCCAAGATTTTGATTTTCGCCAGGTACGGCAATGGACTCATCAGCAAGATGCTGTCCTACCTAAGACTCAAACTTTGCTCGGAATTCCGAAAAAAGTTTTGGGACCAGGTTCCTCTTTTTTCCAGAAGTTTTACGGTTGAAAGTGATTTGCATTTTTTTCTCCTTTTCTATTAAATGTTTACGTTCTAGAACAATCCCAGAATATCTTGAAGTAGCAGATTGTGTGGAAGTGGATTGGTATCCCATTTATGGTGGGTATGGGAATCCGCAATGTTATGCTTTTTCGTGAGCACAACAAGCTTTGTATTAGTGGGACAAGGCAGCTTTTGGCCCAGTTGATGAGCTTTTTAAAGACTGACCAACTGACGTGTGACGACGGGAGGAGCTTTTTGTACTCAATATATAGGTAGGTATTCAATTCCTAGCAAATCTTTTATTCAAACCCACAGAACTAAAACAGTGTAGAAAAATCTTTTCCAAAAACCGAAAACCACCACAACAAATCTGTTGAGTAAGCCAGCTATTCGTACGCTATTCTTACTAGCAAATTCTTAAAGGAATCCTAAGTTATACAAAGAATTTGTACTCATCAGAACAAACGGTTCGTCAACCAGTTTGTTTTGATTATATTACTATGATTAAATGTAGAATTTCTAGTTTTTTTTTTCAATTCTGCTCAATCCCATTGATAAACGAATTTGATGAATTAATGAGGATCAATAAAACTGACGTATCTTTTAATTCTTCATCTCGACAATACCTGTTTTTAAATCACCAATATGACAATTTCTTTTCAAAAATCTAATTTCAAGGCAAATAAACAATTTTGTTTAGATATTAGCAAAGTAAAAAAAACTTGTTTTGATGGCAGTTTAAAAACTGACCATTGATTGTCAACGACCGAAAAAATATAAATATGCATTACTTACATATTGAAAGCTTCCAACCATTCCAATTAGCACCTGAATCGGATGATCATGCTAATTGCAGTAATATTCTGAGTACATAGTCAAGTGTATTGCGTGTATTGATATTTTCAAGTAAGAACTAAGTACTAAGGTCAAGTTTATTTTTTCTATGTGCGGGTTTATACACTGGCGGCCAAAAGTTTGAGTCCAGCGTATATAACTAAATTCATTTGCGCAGCGGATTTATTTTACGAACGGAAAACTGAATATTGCACTTTTACCAAAATTTAGTAATTGAATACATAGTTCTAAACAAGTGGTGTAGGTAGTTAGACTTTCATTTTTGATGCAGACTTTTTTTTAATTGGAGTGTTTTGTTTGAAAATTTTAAAAGACATTTTATGTGAAGTGATTGAAAAATATTTGAGTTTTTCGATAATACTTATAAATTTTTACGACTTTTGGTTATTCAGACTTTTTTATGACTCCGAACATAAAAATTTTTACTACTCCGTATATAAAAAAGGGTTTCATAACCAAAAAACTAGACGGGACGTGTATTGCAAAGTTTCAAAATGTAAACCACGCTATGAAGTCATAAACATAAGCATTTATTTAAGATTACTTATAGCTAAATTGAGTAATCAATTTGTTCAAAACGGGAAAAGTGGCAGAAACCAAAATTCAAAAACATTTTTAAATCAGCACTCTCATTGAAGTCATATTGTAACTTCGTTGCCTTGTATTGAAGGAATCAAATGCGTTCAACGTGCCATATAGCCGTCAGACGAGACTTCTTGAACGCATTTAATCCACACATGAAAAGAAGCTGCAAGCCAACGAAATTGACTAAAAACAATACCCAATACGTGCCGGAAGAAATTCAACGAATCTAGCGCATTTCTCAAATCTTACAACCATGCCTTTTGAGGGAATGAAGGGACCTACAATTTTCTATCTTTTCCGAACGGCTAATGGAGAAAGAGCTTTTCATTGCCATGAATTTACTATCGAAAGACTTGCCAATTTCAAGCGAGAGGTGATACCCGTAGAAAAACATAGTTGGGATTTGAAGTACGACCCTCCCGGATACGGACAACGACCCCATAAACACACAACGAGATTTCTCCAGAAATGAAATGGCTCAGGGACTAGTTCCGGGATGCAAGGATTGAAAAAACGACTCGGGATTGCAATCCCTAGCTCTGAATCAATGCCCTTTCTCGGGATCTCTGTGGTGAAAACAATAAAACGTAAAACAATTCATGAACTTACAGCTAAAATCCCAAGAGTGTAAAAAAAATAAGTTATTGTCAAAAATGCTTTTTCGACAAAGAAAAATCTTTTCTTTCTATTCTTAAGCATCTACATTTTTTTTTCAGACCGGTAAACTAGTCCGCAAAATAAGACCCTTTCATTGAATCACAACCGAGAACTTGCAACTTGCACGGCATACCACTCATCAAACCTGTGCAAACAACTTTATTCAAGGTCAAAGGTCACAAAAATGTGTTGTTTTTTTTAATCTTTTTAGCGTTTTAATCACGGAGGCTACTTTTGTAGAGAAACTACTCTTTAAAAGCATCCGCAGTGATTAAAACGCGTTTTTATCCAGGTCTCTCCGGTTGGCACACTACACGGTCTTGGTGGTTTCAGTGCTAAATCAAATCTTATTGTGCTGCTTTTTCTCCTCCTACTTCTTCTTCTTCTTCATCTGTTTTCCGTTACTATGTTCTTCTTTTTCTCACGTCGGCGTCGTCCTGCTGAGCTTATTTAAATTATTGTAGCTGACACTCTCTTTTTGCAGCTGCTTTTTGAGCGGAAGTAAAGTATGGATTAACCCCAGTAGAATAATAATCAGCCCTATCACAGATTCCATCGTAATCCATTCGAAGTGGATCGAATTTCGAAATTCGTAGATTTGGTATCAGCGAATCCGAGGGGATGTAAACTCGTCGTTTTAATATATGAAAGATGTTGTGTTTGCAGGAAAATGTGAATGATCTTGCATATTTGGCGTAAAACAGCTGATTTCGAAAACCAACATGGTGGTATTTAGTGTGGCAACTGGCAATGCTTTCTTCGATTCTATTCGGATTTTGTGATCACTAATTTTCGTAGTTCGTAACTTAGCTTTCCGTGTGGAAGTTTTCTACGATGGAATCTGTGATAAGGCTGAATAATGTGTTATAGGTGGGTAATGTGGTATAGGCAGTCTTTATAAGGTTTTTTTTTTTTTCAATGTTGTCTACTATGTTATGTATTTATGATTTAAAAAAAGTATGCTTCTCAAAACAAGAAAAAAATCTTCACATTTTAGGCACTCAATTGTGATCGAGTGAGTTTGAGTTTGAAAATATGTATATATATATTTTTCAAAAATATGTCAAGTAAGAAAGTAGGATTCCAAAGACAATGAAATTCATGCTGTGAGGAATGAAAATGGTTATGTGGTATAGTATAATACCACATTAGACAGCATTGTGTCTAATGTTTCTTTACAATTTAGATAGTGATAATTTTGAGTTCTGAGTCTTGTCAATGTTTTGTTAAGATATTTGTTAATAAACATAAGAATTCGACAGAAAGGAATTACTCTGTGCCTTGTTTGATTTTGGTGAAATGTGCAAAGTTTAGTAGCATTTGCTTCATTTTCTCCAATCTTTTTAACTCTTTTCTTATTCATTATTCATATTTTTTGCATTAACTTCCCTTACGTGCCTGTTAATTTTTCAGCCTTGTGAAATAAAGAAAAGGTTAATGTCTATTTATACTGAGATACTATTATTATTATCCTAACTAATATTATAAATTTGAAAGTAACTCTGTCTGTCCGGCTTTCTATGTTACCGTCTCCCGTCCAAACTACAGAACCGATTCAAATCAAAATTTGTACTGAGATAATCTAGAACTTAAGGAAGGACATAGGGTATATATTTTATTCCAATATTCCCACGGGAACGGGATCGTTTTTAAAAATTCTTCAATCGTTTGACTATTCCCGAGTAACATGAACTTTTACTCATCCCCATATTTCAACGGGAACGGTCACCAAATTCTCACGGAAACGGTAGTCTTTGCTAATGTTACAAGTCCGAAATAAAATCTGATTGTCTATTTTTTTCTTTTTTGCCATCTACCTCCCAAACTACTGAACTTATTAATATGAATTTTGGTATACAAGGATAGTCTAGACTCTAGACTCTAGAGTATGGACATAGGCCATATGTTTCATTCTTATATTACCATGGAAACGCAAACTTGGAAGCTACAACACCGATTTCAAAAATTCTTCCGCACCGTTAGAATGTTACACTATTCCCGAGTAATATAAGCTTTAAGTCATCCTCCGGAAATGGCCCTCATACCATGGGAAAAGATGTCTTTGCTAAATTATTAATCCCAAATCAACTCTGTCTGTTCGTGTTCTTTTCACCTTTCATCCGATTTTAATGGAATTTTGTTCAGAGATAGCCTAGAGCCTGAGGAAGGACATGGATTATATAAGTAATCCCAATATTTCTACGGGAACGACACCGTAAACGGGGACCTTGAAACTTCTGAATCGATCTAAGTTTTTTTTACCGTGAGATGATTTCTGTCAAACTGTCGAAAACACAATTGACCTGAGAAGAAATTTCTATTTTAAATTTCAAAAATATATTGGCAATTGGAAATGGCTGTGTGAAAGATCGATATCGGCGCCAACTGATGAGATTATTAACCATATAAACAAATAAGTTATGTTTGACGTGCTGGGAGATGTTGTCGATTGGCCATCAGTAGACAATATTATGGACACTGAGTAAGTCACATACCCTATAGAAGAGCTTCTCAATTCCTTATCATTATCAGGAGGGGCAGCAAGTTGGTGTTCCAGTGCCAATAATGAGAAGCCTTGAATTGTACACAGCTACAAATTACACATCTGCGTTGCGGCACTACAAAAAATTTAATAATAATTGGAACGGGAAAAGGAGAAAACGTTTTGGTTCCCCGTATTCCTTTGATTCCCACTGATTTGTCATTTTAGTTTAAAAGAGTGCAGTTTCCTCTGAAACCAGTATTTGATATGAGTACATATAAAAATAAAGCTCAGACGCTTAAAATTGAAGGTTCAGAAAAAAATCCCATGGGAACTCTTGGTGGCACGGTCACGTACATAACCATTTCATTAGGCAAAAGATGGAAAAGTAAGAACGTCGTGTGCAAACATGTACTTAAATAAAATAATATGAGTATACTCGTAGGTTACTTTAATGCATGAATGTGTTTTATTTGCAAAATAATTGGCCTAACAAATTAAAAATGGTGCCGAAAGTCACTATTCCACGTGGACGAAGTCGCGGGCACAGCTAGTAATACATATATCCATAGATTCTGTAAACCTATACATACTTATTTTCGTCGTTATAAGTTCTCTCTAGTGGTTGAATTTGATTTCCTTTCCAAAAATGAGATTGGACTCAAACTTTTGGCTGGCAGTGTAAGAATGGTTACTGAGAGTAAACAAGTAAACAATCTTCCGCTTACGTCGGCAAAAACTAAATAGGAAATTGTTAAGAAAGGTTGTTTTTGAAATACGAGAAAAAAACATGGGAGACAAAATGAAGGCATTAGGCATTTAGTTCAGTCATTTTAGTTAAAAAAGAGGTTACCAAGAAAGCTTCCCGGGAGTTTTAAAAATGGGTGACTACATAGATTTTGAGATATTTTTTCTTTCTTAAGACTTTATATTTTAGTTTTGAATAAAATAGCATGCCGACCGTACAACTCGGTGTTTTCTTTTAACTCGCGGTTCTGAAATTTCCCCCCACCAGAGGTAAGGAATTTAAGATTATTTGGTTCTTCGAAACGGATCCTTATTTTATATTTTCTCAATCGTCATTGAGGCGAAGGAAATTTAAATAAGAAGTTATAATAAATTTTGATTGGTAAAATTTTCTCAAATTGCTAAAAAGCAAAGGAAATATAGTAAATTACCGTTCAAAATTAGTATTTGCAATAGCGTACTTAACGGCTGACAGTAAAGTAAGTGTAATCGGGACTTAGACACCGAATTAAGAGCGCAGTGTTAAAAAAAAGTCCAAAAATCAATTAAAATGGAGAAAAATGATAATCTATACATTCCAAAATTCCAAAAACAAATAAGAGATGGAGTTGTGCTTGTTCAAAACAAGCTCAAAAATAAAACCAATCGAAAATCTGAGTTGGAAATTAGGAACAGACTAAGTTCTATATGGAACGAATTCCAGCTAAGCCACTCAAAAATTTTGGAAGTTGGAATCAGCACAGATAGTTCTTTCGAAATGAATTATTTCCAGTGCATTGAAAGTGAAGTTGGCAAAATAAATGCTTTGCTTGATGCAGCAAAAACACCGATTCAGCCAGAAGAGGATGAACATTTGCACCAACATTGGGAACATTAGAAACACACCTTATTAAGATGTTTTACCGACGCGATGGCATGAAAACTTCAAACATCAAATGGATAAGACGGTCGAAGCAGAAAAAATCTCATCCCGAGAAGAAAAAGACGTTAGTACAGTAAATCTGGCAAAAAAAATATAAAAAAATCGTACAGGGTACAAATTTCACCCATTGTTAGTGGGACCCGTAACTAACTTAAAACCAAAAAGTCGGATGCCTCCCCCCTTGGCAATTTTGGAAAACTCAAAAAGTTTTTGGATTTGATTTAACGCGGAAACGGTGAGTCGTTTGAAAAAATTTTGTGAACATAAATTGTAGAGGACATAATTGTTAACATTTTTTCTTTTGGTGACGTTGAGCTAGGACCAAAAATGCAAAAAGTAGAGGGCGCCAAAGTTGCCAAAAATCGGTTTTTTCCATTTTTCGACCGGAAAATCGAAATTTTTTTACGGTGGAAATTATTTTTAAATTGTAGAGCTTGAAAAAACCTAAAAAATCTATATACCAATTTTTTTCCTGCGACGAACCATCATCGAGATCTGGCACATTTATTATCAATGTGCGCTCCGAAATGTATTAGCGCGAGCGGTCTTAAACGGCCTTCTGTAGTCTACCAACTTCAAGCGCCGAAAAACATGGCAAATGCTGAAAGGAATGCCAACAATTTTTTGCCGTCGAAATTATTTTCAAATTATTGAGCTTGAAAAAATATACAAAATAACTATGCAATTTTTTTCACGACGACAATCAATTTTTCAAGATGAAGGTTTTTTAAACATTTTCAGGCAATCGGTAAAAATATATATTGACAATGTTCGAAGTAACATTTATTTTCTACTTCACATGTACAAAATGTAGTATGGGATCTTATACATAAATTTGACAAGATTGTTTTTCAACTTTTTTCTTTTATTTCCGTTTTTTTTTTGGTGGTTCTTCAACTGCATTCTCCATACGGTTTGACGTTGTCTCTGTAGTCTCCTGATTGCCGATGTTTTGTACACTCTTGTCTGTTATGCTAATTGATCTAGACTGCCATTGGAAAACTTGTGAAGGTACTTCATCAATCTCAGTTTTCTCTTCTTCCAATAAAGGCACGTTGCTGCAATTTTTTCCTCCACAGTGCCTGCAAGCGACTGAGCACACAAGACCCGCTTTTCTGCATCCGCAAGCTGCACCACAGTTGGTCCTACATCCACATGTGATAAGCTTCATGACTTTATCTGGCGCTGCTTCTTTTGTCGTCATTTCGGGTGCCAATCCTTGCGTCGTCTTCTTCCAGCCCCATTCTAAGGGATCCACATCGTTGTCCAACCTAGTCTGCACTTGAAAGTAGACTCTTTTGCTGTGAAGATTTGCTGCATCAGGTGAAGGTGATAGCGAAGAAAGATTGAGTTTACTTTTTGTTGCAGATTGAGAGAATTTCTTGTAACGGAGTTGTGATAGAGTATCTGTACAATTAACACCACCGTATAATGCTACAAAAATTTCCAGCGGTTTCAACACTTTGTTGATGGATATGGGGTTTTGTGAAAATTTCTGCAGTACTTCGGAGAATCTATCGAATGCTATCGTAGCATTTCTTTCATCACTGTATGATTTGTAGCATTTGCTATGAACAATGAGTGCGACATTTTCATTTTTTAACAATGCATCATGTTGGACATCTTCTCGCGTATTGCACATTTCAATTAGTTTGCGCCGTGCCCTTGTTCCCACAGAATATTTATCATCAATAACCTGTTTTTGGCATATAAAACAAACGCACATTTTTTGAGAGCCACGCGGCGACGATCAACTATTGTCAGCTCGTCACAAGAAATTGAGGTTAGGCCGTTCCGAGCAGCTGACCAGTTTTTCGGCGCTTGAAGTTGGTAGACTATAGAAGGCCGTTTAAGACCGCTCGCGCTAATACATTTCGGAGCGCACATTGATAATAATAAATGTGCCATATCTCGATGATGGTTCGTCGCAGGAAAAAAATTGGTATATAGATTTTTTAGGTTTTTTCAAGCTCTACAATTTAAAAATAATTTCCACAGTAAAAAATTTCAGAAAAAACCGATTTTTGGCAACTTTGGCGCCCTCTTCTTTTTGCATTTTTGGTCCTAGCGCAACGTTACAAAAAGAAAAAATGTTGACAACTATGTCCTCTACACTTTATGTTCACAAAACTTTTTCATACGACTCACCGTTTCCGCGTTAAATCAAATCCAAAAACTTTTTGAGTTTTCAAAAATTGCCAAGGGGGGAGGCATCTGACTTTTTGGTTTTAAGTTAGTTACGGGTCCCACTAACGAGGGGTGAAATTTGTATCCTGTATGATTTAAAAAAAAAAAAAACCTTTTTTTTGCCAGATTTACTGTACTACGTGGTGGAAAAATTCAATGATCTGAAATTGATTTATAATAAGATCACGGTAGACCTCGGATATTATGACAATGATATTGAGGACATCTACGAAGAATCGGCAAAGAGCGCCTCTAATGTCCAAAAAATATTTAAGGAGGGAACAACAAAACCCGAGATCCAGAAGAAGTCCTCCAGACTAAAGCTGGAAAAAATTAAAATTCCAGTCTTTTATGGCGATTTAAACGAATGGATGTCCTTCCGTGATTTATTCGTGAAATTAGTTCATGAAGTAAAGCATATCTCAAACGTAGAAAAGATGTTCAGACTTAAGGCTGTAGTCAAAGGTGAAGCAGGAACGCGCATCATGCATCTCAACGTTACTGAGACGAATTATGAAGCGGCATGGAGTATGCTCGAACCTAGATTCGAGAATCTAAGATTGCTGTTTACAAACTCTGGTTGACAGATTACTTGATCAGCCAACAAATAATGGCGAGTCAGCAAGTTCTGTTAAAAAGTTATTAGACACCACAAATGAGTGCATATTAGCACTAAAAAATCTTAAGATACCACTAAATGATGCATATCCATTTATAGCTAGAGTGGTAATAAGGAAACTGGACAAAGAAACCCTAAGGCAGTATGAGCAAGGGGTGAAGAAAAAAAAGAGAAAAACGAGAGAAATCCAGAGCTTGGACGACCTTTTACAATTCCTGGAGCAACAGTATCAAACACTTGAGGCAATAAAAGGAAAAGCGAGTGGAAGCAACAATGCTCAAAAGAATAACCAAAAACAGCACACGTTTTTTACAAACCAGATAAAATGTTTTTATTGCCAAATGTCTGGCCACCAAACAAAACATTGTCGAAAATTTTTACAGCTGAAAGTGGCGGAACGAAGAAGTTGGACTCGGAAATCAAAAGTATGCTGTTTAGACCACACACAGATACAGATACATATGGGTGTTTAGACCACATACAGATTATTCACTTGTTTTTTTTATCTAAAGAATGAAAGATTAGTAAATTTTTCAGCAGTTAAAATCTTTTTAATATATTTCCTCAAATGTACATTTCGGAAGCAATGCTTCCATCGTCAGTGAGATTCAGAATTGTTAAATGTTGAAAAATTTACTTATTTTTATTTTATAATTTAAAAATTGCAAGAAAAACGATTTTTTGAAAATTTCAAAGTGGGTACGCCTTTTTACATCAGCTACTTCATCATCAGTTAGTAGACTCTCGCAAATTAAAAACTCCTAGACTAAAAGCCATGGCGTTAGGAACGCCAACGACACTGTAAAACGTTACAAATTTACTAATGACTTAGGTGAAATATTCCCTCGATTTCTGTCGGGATGTTTAGTACAAGCTAGAGAGGGGAGCCTAACACAAAGACCACCTATTCCCTTATACTTAGCAAGGTTACCATTCTAGTAATCTTCCTACAACTCATAGCACATGTACATTGTACATTATCATATATTATATAGAATAAATATGTTAAGCGTAGATTAACTACGATTACTATAACTATACCTAAAGACAGTGTTCAAACGAGTCACTTAGCATAACCTCGTGTAAAATAACACTTTACGGCGCTGCTGGTATAGTGTTCGTGCGCCGAACTATTGAATTTGTAAATAAAATGGTTAAGACATAAACTGGGAGAAATTTTCTGCAGTGTAATTTTGAATATGAGTATTTTCCTCGTAAGATAACTCAAAAAGGAGATTATGGAAAACTATTCAACCGACGCCATTTTACAAACTGCGATATTGACAGAAATACGAGGTGGTAAAGCGGAGGTTCGAAAAGAGCACACATCAAAATCAGTAATTTTCATTACTCCCGAAAGAACTTTCCAGGCAAAACTACCAAATGACTACACTACAACGTTGGAGTGTGTATCAAAACAGCAGGCATCACAGCTCATATCATCTCTTACTTTCTCTTTCTTTATCGAATTATTAATAAATCGTTTGAGAAAACAGCACTTCAAACTGAAGTACAGAATTTCCAGCCGATATTAGCGCTTTTTTGCCTTGTGTATGCAAATCGCCTGCTGTGTACACAGCACCTCATTAAACGAATTCCTTTGATTACTTTTGTTTTTATTTTTATCATTAAATGAAAATAAACCTCAAACAGAGATAATGTTTTTTTTTAGAATTCAACAAAACTGTCAGTGGGTTAACAATCGAATTTGCATACGAAAATGTTTAGGGCACTCACCTCTAAGACACACTCACCGGCCTTTAAACCATGGAACTTGGCCGGTGTGTTCACATCAACTGCACTTATCTGCAAAGAAAAAAAAAAACACCACTTCACAAAACATGCTCTCGAAAATAAATCATCAAAATGTATATGCACCCACGGATACGGATCCCACTTGCTGCGTGTCAAATGAAAGCCCATTGATCCATTCGATGATCTAGGTATCTTCAAAAGACGCAACGTTGGATTGTAATGATCAGAAGATGAAGAGCCATCGCTTAAACTACTGCGACTACTGCTTGAAGATGGTCTAATACTTCCGATCGATTCACGACGATCGTAGAATATTTCACTATCAGCTCTACGACTATACATCACCGAATCTTGAAATCAACTGAATGCCAAGACGATTCTTCCAACATTTCAAAGTGTATCGATCCTATGTACAACTGTATGATCGTGAGATACTTTCAACTCAAAAGCTCTCCCAAGTCGGCTGGCTTAGTCGACCTTCACCCAGTTTATATTGCGTCTATAGAAAGAAGTTCTGTGGCCAGATGTTGTAACAGCACAAATGGCTAGACTTATCATTGGTATCGCACACAGTGAAGTGAGACCAGAAGCTAATTTGGCTGCGCACGATAAAGTAAACATAGCTTAGAGTCAGTTTCTAGGTTCAACTGCTGACCGAGACAAGTTTCTGATTTAGAGCTTATTTTGTAAACAGGTTGAGTACGCAATAGTGACTTTTCCACTTTTCTTTGTTGCGTGTATGCCTACGAGGTAGAAGACTGCACCGGACGCGCACGTACGTGATCTACTGTTCAGCAAGAAGCATAGTAATATAGTTTGGGTTTGTTTTCGGTAGATACAGGGTGTTCACTTTATAAAGAAAAATTTATGCAAGCAAATCCAAACGAGTTAAACTTGTTCAATTGAATAAATCAAACTGATTTATCATCCAGAATGCTTTTTTATTTCTTGCATAAATGAAAACAGACATAAAAGCTGCTATAAAACAAGACATAAATCGACTTGCTGCATTCGGAACCAGTTTATAAGTTTTATTTTTTATAATTTATAATGTAGGTACTTTTATTTAAAAAAAAAATATTAAATGAGAATCTGTTAGTTGTGATGCCCGTGATGGCGTGGTGGCAATCATATCTGCCGGTTACGTGAGAGGTTAGAATCCTAAAAATCCCAGAGAAAAAATTGTTTTTCACTGGTATCGTCTTTGGCGAGGAACTGGAAAGTCCTCCGAGAGTAGTTGCACATATACCCATTAAAAGCGATATCTAACTTAGCCTTTCAGAATTGGCATGAAATGGTAAGTCCTTGAATTGCTTTGGCCCCGGGGTTTCCATAGTCGCCAAGCTATTTAGTTATTTTTATTTGGTGATTTTTTTAGCAATACGATGTGAGACTTTAGACTTTCTCTGACAACATCGATTAATTCAATTAAAAAAGATAAAAATTGCTTTCTCTAAAAATTTTTTACGTATGTGTGTGGAAAACTGCCCGAATGATTTACCGAAATGATAACATTTCCGGTTAAGGTTTGTTTCAAAGTTAGCTACACATTCAATAGTACATCTTCAACATTATTTGGCACCAATTTCGATGTCGGGAGATCTCTTTCCCTCAGCTTTGCACTTTAAGCCGGTTGACGTCTTCTTCCATTTGATTGCGCAACTTAAGACGAAGTAGTAGGGTGGCCCAGGATGCTAAATTTGCAGTTACTAATGCGTCATTGGGACTTATTGGATTGTGAAGTTCACGTTCTAAAACGAAAAAAAGTGTATGCCAGTTTTCCATTTAAGTGGAGCGAAGAGCGTGTATGAACTTTTAAAAATGTGAAAAAAACAGTCGCATTGAAATACTCGAACTCGTCAGATTTTTTAAACAGAGTGATCAACTTGATGTCTTCGTCCTTAACTTTATTGAAATCGTTGGAGCCGTTTTGGAGAAAAATGAGTATTATCATATCGGTTGTATGGCAGGTACCGTTATTTCAAAACCTAGCGACTCAATTCCAAAAACACCTCTGTAGGCTGCTCCACAGACCCTAACTGCAAATTTTGAAGGAAATCGGTCTATTGGTTCAGTCTGAAGATCCATATACAGACAGACAGAATTGCAGAACCCACTTTTTTCGTGTTCGATGAACATATTATTCTCGAACATTCGTTAATGGCAAAGACTTCAGCTTGGAAAATGGACGAGTGACTGCCCAGACTTACTGAGAAGTTTGTTCTGGGACAGTCGCTCAAAATGCCGGAACCTGTACCAGTTTCCATTTTTGAGCCGTCCGTATACCAGACCATATCTTGCCTTGAAGGATGAGGTTTTATGTTCTCCCAGTCTTTCCTAGGGGGGATGACAATAGAGAAGTTGAATTTGAAGTTGTACATGGGAATAATAGCATCCAAGCACATACACATTTTTTCAAACTTTCCATGCCCTTTCGGGTATGGATGTGATTTTATGTGTCCTTGATGGAAAAGACGGTGTGTCGCCAGTCTTGCTTCCATTTTTATGTAAAGGTGGATTGGAGGTAGTCCTACAATGACGTTTAGAGCGTATGTTGGTGTTGTACGCATGCATCCAGTAATGCATGTTGTTGCCAATCTTTGCATCTTTTCAAGTTTTTGGATTGCCGTTACTTCATTCGTTTTTGTCCACCATACAACAGCTGCGTACGTTATTGTTGGTCTTACTACCAGCTTATATAGGTCGTACACCATTTTAGGTTTTAGACCCCAGTTTTTCCCGCATATGCTTCGACAAGTCCATAGAGACTTGGTTGCTCTGCTTTAAATGCGTTCTAGTTTAGGGTTCCATGACATTTTGCTGTCTAGGATCCCAAGGTATTTTGATTCCTTTGAAAATGGTATTGTTTCCCCATAGAGATTGGGGGTATTAGAAGATTTAGTTTTCTACTTTTTGTAAATGGGACAATAACTTCTTCGATATTGCTGTGGATAATTCTGCTGTTTAGCATGAACATTATCCAATTGCGAATTACTTGTGGAACGTTGTGGTGCCTTAGAGCACGGTCTGTGGACACAAAGGAAGTGTTGTTGAAGGCTCCTTCTATGTCGAGAAATGCGACTACACAAATTTCTTTTTCGCGGTTTCCGTTGATTTCCCTGGTTGATATGCGAATTGTGATGTGGATAGTGGATGGGTAGCTAATTGCTTATCCCGGATGTGTCTATCAATGACCTTCTCCATACATTTGAGGATGAATGACATTAGACTGATTGACCGAAAGCATTTAGGGCTTGGATCCAGATTCCTTCCCACTTTTGCCAAGTAGATAACTTTTATTCTTCTCCAACTTTCTGTTATGTGACCAAACGCAAGGCTTCAAGTGAACAGTTTTAATAAAATGGGAGCAATAATGGCGGCCCCGTTCTGGAGTAGGGCCGGGAAGATGCCGTCTTCCCCAGGGGCCTTGAATGGTTTCAATGAGGAGATTGCCCATTTGATGACATTGGTGTTGCAGATTTGTCTTGCCGTTGTCCAGTCTTCCCTAGATGGAAACATATGCTGTTCCCTTTGGGATGATAGGTTTATTGCTGGGTCTATAATGACAGATTGTGGAAAGTGGGTATCTATTAGGAGTTGCAGAATTTCTATTTTGATCTTAGTCTGAGAGCCGTTTTCCTTGGTAAGGGTACCTAGGTTTGCCGGCTTGTCGGGCGCGAGAACTTTGTGAAGTCTGCAACTAGATGGGACATCAGAAATACTTTCAACAAATCGTTTAAAAGAGGCCTTTTTGACTTTTTTTATTTCGTTATTGTATTTGGTGAGAGCAGTAGAGTAGGTTTGCCAGTCATCATTGCGTTTTGCTTTGTTGAAAAGTTTCCTTACTTCCGATCTCAATTTCTTAAGGTTTTTGTTCCCCTAAGGGGTTTGCCTTTTAGTTGATCTTGTTTTCAGAGGGCAGTTGTCCTCAAAGGCAGTTATGATAGGGTTTTTTGCGTAGTCCGCGAAGGAATCTAATTTAGCTTTGCTATTAATGTTTGGGATTTTGTCTGTTAGAGAATTTTCAAGATCTGTTTGGAACGAGATCCAGTCTGTTTTTCTCTTTTGACGATATTTTACACAATATATTATGTTTGTGTCTACTTTGAAGCGTATGTGTCTACGATCTGAGCAGGAGGACACCCTCCAGTCATAGACATGGTCTTGCCTTGAGAGAGATGAAGACAATGTAATGTTTAGAACATCTTTTGTAGTTTTGGTGACATAGGTGGGTTCATTGCCAATATTACATATGCTTAAATTTTCTTTAATAATATAATCAATAAGGGGTTCACCTCTTTTGTTTATGTCCTTACTTCCCCACAGGATATGATGAGCATTTGCGTCGCATCCCAGAATAATCTCCAATTTGTTTTTCTGCGCGTGCTCATACTGTTTTATGACCTGTGGAGGTGGGCAAGGTGTAAGGTCTCCAGGGAAATATGCTGAGGCAACAATGATCTCCTTGGAGTGACCGATCCTCACTATTGCTGGCGTCAGATCAGCGGATACAAATGCTGTCAGTGGGAAGAAGGGCAGTTTATTATTAAAAATAATACAAGTTCTAGGTCTACTGGCTGAGGTTGAATATAATATTTAACCTGTAGGTGTAGTTAGAACGAGGATTTTACCACTCGTGCTGATCCATGGTTCCTGCACGAGGGCAATGTCAAGCTTCGTTTTACTCAGGGAGTGAGTTAAGACCGCTGAGGCAGCCTTGGCGTGTTGGAGGTTGATTTGGACATCCTCTATGCCAGTTTTTTCAGATTGGAGCTCTGGAGTAGGAACTCCCTCTGTTTTCACTCCGTTTCCCGGCTTGGGGAGACCTCCGAAAACTTCTTGCCATCGTCGATGCCGGTCTTGGGGCTCTACGAATTTTCGACGTGTTTTAGTGGTGGTGGATTTTGACGTGCCGGGATTGGTAGGAGATAGGAGTACATTAAGGATGCAAGGTTTCTCCCCATATGATTTTCTGACGCGCTCTAGTAACGCGCAAAATCCCCTCATGGGCTCCCCTACCCTACTACTAGCCTAGTTTCATGTTTTTTTTAAACATCTTTGCCTTCTTTGAAGCTCTCAACTGATTCAGTAACTCCCAGAAAAGTCTTATCGTGAAAAGTCGCAAAAAAACCAAATCTTTATTAAAATCGCATTTAGAAATAGAAAAACTTGAAAATGTTTTGCAATGACAAATTTACTGAAGGATGGGTGTGAGTTTTTGAATCAAAATTAAGTAGTTTTTGTCTTATCGATTTGTATTTTGATACAATCATAACTTTTCATTAGATCTTCTTGTTTTGTTAAAAACTATTCGTATACTATGTAAAAACGTTCTTTCTCTCATACCATTTCCAGTTTTTCAATTTTTTCACAAAATATTGACCTACGCTCGTAACTTCTTTCTTGATGATGAATTTTTTGATTGGACGTTCTGTGTTATCGCCATTGTTTCCATTCATTGTTCAAATTCTCATGCAATGTTTTAGGACCAAAGCATTCACTCAAGTTCTGCTACGTGTCGAATTGTCATCAATATTAGTTAGAGATTTTATACTTTCGTTTTGCACAATTCGGTAGTCAACCAAAAGGATTATTTCTTGCCAAAAAACTGTCTTCGTGTGCATTTAGGCCTAAACTGTTAATACTACACAATTCAGAAATAATAACCAATCATTAACATCGAATCAAAGCAAAAAACAAAACAAAAACAAACAAAACATTCCCAGTTAACCACACGTACACCTATTGTGTTTTTGGTATGTGTGTTCCTTCGGTATAAATATGGTTTATATCCTACAAATTACAGACCATTGGCTGTGCATTTAGTTTACACACCTTGCCGATGGCAAAGTAAACAGACGTAAATTCAATGGATATTTGCTTACTCGGCACTTATTCGACCAAAACCCACCTAACCGAATACTCCCCCTTTAACAGTTTCAATGAATGGCTGACCCAGTAAAATATATGGATGAATGGATGAATGTCCTGTCCGTCCATCAGTGGACGAACACAATTCAGAACCCAGTAATTTTCAAATGAATGACACTTTGCGGTTCAGTTCTGTAAATGTATATCTACCCCAATCTACATATAGCAGAGTAGGTGGGTATTCGTAGATGAAACGTAAATGCGACGTTTGGAACTTAATTTATGCCATCAGCTTTATTTTAAAATATTTACCTTTCACTTGGGAGTTTAAATTTCCTGGACTCTCCTCACGATGCGATGAGTAATTCTTCATTGTGGCTTTGAAAGTTAATTAATTGCAGAAGGTAGGGAGGTGTGTGCTGTGTGGATGTAGGTAGGTTTTTCTTCATTTTCAGTACAAGCACCTTTGCTACCGCTCCCGCCCATGTCAGGGAATGGGGACTTATCAAACGTCCAGTCCATACTGACTCATACCACTTTGATTTGATAAGCCCTTACTGGCATTCCATTAGACAAACATTATGCTTCAAAAGAGTGGATCGTACACGGTATGTCCTTAGCGCTAAGCTGTTTTAGATTCAAAAGCCTTTTCAAATCCTTAAAGCTACAGCAATATCCCAATCCGTGCAGAGCCAACCAACTATACCCAATAAGGCTTGAAACGAACAAAGAATCGGTTGAATGAGCAAAGTATATCCATATATATCCACTCGATATCTCATCGTCGTCGGCGCGGCGTCGTCGTATCGTGTTGTCAGCCGTCCATGGCGCGTATGGAAAACCGGTAGTCCGGGTATCTACCTACCGTATACAGACCGTATATTTGATATTTGCATAATTCAGGAGCAGACGACGGCTACGATGATGTCGAGGGTAGAGAGTGTTTTATCTTTGCACGTTTTAATCGTATTCTCACCTTTGTGCAAACAACATATACTCCGAATGTACTTTTAGAACAATGAGTTGATGGTGCGAAAGATATTGGAGTGGAATCGTTCTGGCTCTGGCACTGGGGTATCGGGGTAAGTTCTTGTAGGTGGTACTTTACGGCTAGTCATTTAGCTGGAGCATGTTGCATTCATGAGATGGAATAAAGCATAGGGTGGCGAATTGAACTCAATCTGAAAAGTCAACTTTGTTGCAATTCAACCGGATATCGTGTTTCGTTAATTTTTGGCACCGATTGGCACTCAAAAGAGCTGCACAGACAACAGTATAGTTAGCTTTATACGTGGAAAGTATGGTGTAGATTTTTCACACCTGCGATTTGCGAAATTGGGTTAAATTGGTATTGTGTTTTTAGTAACTGTTCGATTGAGTTTACTACCATTAGATGTGTAACTACCTATGATATGAAAACTTATGATGTGTTTACTTTACGTTTCTTCAAAATGATATTAGACAAAAACGAAAAAATGGAATGGAACATGGTGCAAATGCCATTAAAAAAAAGGGAGGATTTTCACTTGGCTTCATTCTGAATCTGACCTGCACGAACTAACGCTGTGAAGAGATATGACGTCGAAAAGCTACAATCGCAAGAGATTGCCAATGCCTTTTCCAATCGAGTGTCCCTTCAATTATCCTTGAATCCCATGCCATCAGCATTAAGCATTGAAGACCAGTGGCAGCAATGCCAACAAGCCATCAGAACCGCTGCCTCTGAGGTTCTGGGTTTCACTCGTCCCCCAAAACGAAACCCAAATGCAGCCAAACACAAAGCACGACAAATGCTGATGCAAAAACGAACGAGGGGTGCTTACGATCAGTATAACGAGATTTACAAGGAGAAAAGAAGGGAAGAACACCGAATTCTCAAAAAGAAAAAGAAGTAGCATGAGAAGCGCTCGTTTGCGGAAATTAAGAGGTGCCATGACAGGAACGAGATTCGGAAGTTTTACCAAAAGGTAAAAAGATCCTGCCAGGGTGGCAAACCCCGAACTCAAGCCTGTAAAGACCAACAGGGAAACATAGTTGTAGAGTCACTGTCGCTACTGAGGATCTTTAAAGATTATTTCTGCAGACTGCTTAACGGCGATGAAGACACAAATTACGCTTTCAGGCAGATTGCCACATTCTGCTCAAAGATTCAGATCAAAAATACCGTAGTCCCGACCTAGAAGAAGTTAAGCTTGCCATATGCAAACTTAAATCAAATAAGACTGCAGGCGCAGATGACCGTGATGCCGAACTTTTCAAGGCAGCTGGAGATCTGCTGGAAAGGAGCATGCACCAGCTGATCTGCATGATATGGTTGGAAGAAAGCATGCCCGATGAATGTATCGTATGTCCGATCCTAAAGAAGGGAGACCCTCACAATTGCGCCAATTACAGAGGGATAAGCCTCCTTAACATCGCTTATAAGAATTTAGAATTAAGAATGCATTTATTTGGCCTTCAACACTAAAGGTTTTTAAGGCCATGTTTCAGTACAATTGAACACTTACAGCTAATTTATAATTCATTTCGATATTTTTTTCTCAAATCTATATATGTGAATATCTTAACAAATGGAATAATACAGATACATGTTCTATCCTTATCATGTGAATACGTACATAAAGATTTTTTATGAAATTAAATTTTTATTCTTAGAGTAAAACGAACTAATAAGAAAGATTATAGTTGTGTGAAAGAGATTAGTTTTATATTTTATCATACAATTGATTTGCTTTCAAGAATCCTAGAACATTATTGATATCATTAATGTTTTCAGAGCCGATAATATCAAAGGTATTTATTTTAAACTGATTTCTTGAGCGAATATAATATGAGCATTCTGTAAAAATATGATGAATCGAAAGTATATTATTACATAAGCAATTTACTGGATCAGTTCGATTTATTAAAAAGCTATGGGTAAGGTTGGTGTGCCCTATTCTTAATCTTGTTAATACTACTGAGTCTCTTCTTTTTACATTGTCATTATTAAACCATTCTTCAGTTGTAGCCTTTAAAGATCGAAGTTTGTTTGTAATAGGTACGTCTTCCCATTTGTGTTTCCATTTATCATTTATTGTAAATTTAATTTTTCCCTTCAAATCTTTACAGAAAAACAAAAATGTTTCATCGTACGGTTCAAATATTGAGCTTTTGGCAAGCTCGTCAACTCTTTCGTTGAAGCCAATGTTCATATGACTGGGAACCCAGAAGAGTACAAACATTTTCCGCGTTTGGTATATAAGTTCTTTAATTTTGTAGGCAACTGGGTGACTACAGTAGATTTTTTCCAGAATTTGGATAGAACTCAATGAATCGGTACAGACTAAAAAATTTGAATAGCTAGTTGACATCGCATACTCTACCGCCTTTTGGATTGCGTATAGCTCAGCTGTGAAAATGTTTGAAGACTTTTCTAAATGAAATTTTCTTTCGATGGAGTTGTGCTTGAATGCACAGCCCGCTTCAGAGTTTCTAACAGATCCATCAGTGAAAAATTTGTTCGTAGCTATGGTATTTCAAAGAACGTGTTTCATGAAAATATGCCAAAAATTGTTGAGGAAGAGTTTCCTGCTTTTTGAACTTGGTAAGGGTTTTGTCTATTTTGAGGGAAGTAGATAGCCAAGGAGGAGAAATTTGTGTTTTTTGTTTATTGAAAGTAATATCACGGTTGATATTTTGTTGGTAGCTACATTTAATTCGGATGTAAGCAGGCTGATAATTAAGTGGTCGTGTTTTGAGATTCATAAACATTTGTTCATTCCGAAATTTATCAGCTAATGGATGGGAATCAAAGGAGCGTACTTTTGCATAGGTAAATAGTTCTTGTTCGAGTCTTCTATATTCTAGTGACCTTTGTCCAGCATCAACCATTAAACTCTCAATTGGACTAGTGCGAAAAGCTCCTATACTGATCCTAACTCCGGCGTTATGTATAGAATCAAGCGATTTTAGTAAGGATTTTCGGGCAGAAAGATATACAATGCTTCCGTAGTCTATTATTGGTAAAACTATCATATTATGAATTCTTAGTAAGAGTTTCCGATCAGATCCATAGCTTGTGTTCGCAAGAAGTTTTAACAGGTTTAACTTCTTAGAGACCTTTGACTTAACTTCCGCTATGTGTTCGGACCACCTTAATTTCGTGTCAAAAGTCATTCCTAGAAATTTATGTGATTTGACAAATGTTAACTTGGTTCCGTTCAGAAGAAGTTCTGGTGGTGTTATATTTTTCCGCTTTCTTGTAAACAGCATGGCAACTGTTTTTTCTTTGGAAAATTCGAAACCTTTTGTGTCGCACCAATGTTTTAAGTTATTAAGACATGTTTGCAATTGATCTTGTAGATGATTTATATTATGACAGGAGCTGAAAACTACTAAATCATCAGCGTACATCGCAAATTTTGTTGGGTATTGAGCATAAGAAAAAATACTATTTATAGCTATCAAGAACAGAGTAACACTTATAACTGATCCTTGGGGTATTCCGTTCTCCAGTGCCATTCCTGTTGAGAAGGAGTCCCCTATTACAACTTGAAATGTTCTTCCTGTTAAAAAATTATTTACAAATTTTACAATGTTTCCTATGAGTCCGGTTTGAATTAATTCCTCAACAATATTTCTCCTCCACACAGTTTCATAAGCCTTTTTCATATCAAAGAATATAGCTATAAGAGATTTTCTACACACAGAAAAATAACCCAAGGTAAAATCAACCCGACATATTATTGTTTTTACGATGGTGCATATTTCTTAAATCAACTGTTCTTTCATTTAGATTTAAAAAGATTTCGTTTTAAATTGATATTTTTAGTGATTAATCTAACACGATATCTTTTTGAAATGTCATTATTATTAATTTAGTGTTGTTTTTAAAGTTTTTCATTTAAAATATACTTTGCATCAGATTAAAAGAAATGTAAATCGTGGTGAAAAAAAAGGGAGTCGTGTTAATAAACGGATTAAAACAAAATACAGGTCCAATGTAAAATCAACGCTATAAATTATTGTTTTTTAGTATTCAATCAACATGAAATCGTTTAAAAAAAAAAAATCTTGTTGAATTAAAATGGAGTCGTGTTAGAAACCATGTTGATTTAAAAGGGAGTCGTGTTAATAATCGGATTAAAGCAGGAAACAGACCCCATGTAAAATCAACACGATAAATTATTGTTTTTTTGGTATTCAATCAACATGAAATCGTTTAATAAAGATGTAAATCGTGTTGAAATAAAAGGGAGTCGTGTTCATATTACTTGATATTGAGTTGAAATACGCTGAGATTTGCCAAACCAACGGAAAAGATCCGTTATCTTTTCAACTACCCCTTGTCTGCTTGCATTGGCATTTTAGCTTTACTTTTAATTTATTTGATTGCGTGTCTCAGTTCGAAAACTGTTTAGTAGCCAATCAATATTTAATCGTTTAAAAACAAAAAGAAATCGTGTTGAAGTAAGAGGGAGTAGTGTTCATACTGCATCAAATCGTGTTGAAATACATTAAAATTTGCCAAACCAGGAAAAAAGTTCCGTTATCTTTTTGATCACCAGTTGCTTGTCTGGTCCTGGTGGCATTCTTGTTTTGCTTTCGGTCGGAGAAGTTCGTGTAAGGTAAAGTGTAAAAGTGGTTTAATAATAATATTTTTTTAATGGATCTGCAAAATAGTGATTTTGTGTTCAGTCAAGAGCGGCACACTATTTTAAGTGATGCAATGACGTACAAGAAAGACGACAAAGGAAATATAATCCTTAATTTGCCACCATCAGTGTCAGTGTTGGACCGAAGTCAAACAAAGCTGGACTTATATGGACTCATATGAAGTGGGAAATTTAAAAGAACAAGTTTTGTTGAAGAAATTTCAGGAGTTCACAAGTCCGCCTCTAAATATATTTTCTATTAAAAACGGAAAAACATATTTGAGAAATAAATGTATTTAAATAATAAATTAAATGATATTTACAATTTATATTAAAAAAATATATTTTTGAAATAAATTAATTTAAATGTATGTAATTTTAAAGAATAAAATAAAATTGAATAATACATAACTTAAAAAAATTTAATTATGTATTTCTGAATGTATGTTTGTTAACAGGACCACCAACTCAGAAGGACCCTTTATGTTTATTTGACATCAGGGACATTTCAATTCTTTTTAATTCTCATCTTACTTTAAAACGAAAACATATTGATTGTTCGAGGAAAATTGAAGTTGTTTCAATACGACTAGGAATTGTTTTGAAAGGAACTATAATGTTATTTTGACATGGGAGCCTAGTTGAATCAATTCGAATTCTTAATTTGTTTTAAGGTGAGTATCATTTTGGTTTAACAAGGATCATCGAGTTATTTCAATTTTAAAATCTATTTGATTCAAGAGGATATGTGTATTATTTTAAAAGGGTAGTCATTTTGATTCAACAGGAATCAACGAGTTATATCAATACGATAATCTTTTCAAATTAAGCTGATATCACGTTATTTCAAAATGATAAGAATTTACGATTGTTTTACAAGAAAATCATTTTAAATCAACACGAAACTCCATTAGAGCAAAATCATACCCAAAAAGTGTTGAATCTATCCTATTTTTTTTGATTTTACACGATTATTTTTCTGTGTGTAGCAGAGAAAGCCTCCATAACTTCAGATTCTAAAAACAAGAGGTTGTCGACAGTACATCTATCTTTCCGGAATCCAGATTGAAAGTTGTTAATCAAATAATTTCTTTCAAGGAACCATTGAAGCCTTTTGTTTACGATCCTTTCCAAAATTTTGCAAAGGCAATTAGTCAAGGAGATGGGTCTGTTGTTATTTGTGTTCAGAGGGTCTTTTCCAGACTTAAGTATAGGTATTAACAAAGATTTTTTCCACATTTTCGGAAAAGTGCCGGAAGAATAAATTTTGTTGTAAAACCCAAGTAAATAGGAAAGATCAGAAGTGCTCATGTTTTTTATCATGTCATAATGAATCATATCAGTGCCCTATTTCACCAACTCACAAATTTGTGATTACAAGCGTTTTTTAACAAAGTTTGTGAGTTTTTGTAAAAATGTTTACAAAAAGAAATTTGTGGAAAAATTTCTTTTTCGGTTTCACCAATACAAAATCAAAGTTGTACTTTACAAGTAACAAACTTGTTAATATAACACTAATTTGTGAGTTTTCATTTCACCAAAGAAAAAAGACTTACAAAATTTGTTCAGTTTGTAAGAATATTCTACAGGTGAAGGTAGACGTGTAATTTTTGTTACAAATTTGTAATTCCTTGCTTTCATAACAAAAATGTCTTTGCGACGAAGGCATAGCAATAGCGATAACAGCCAAAGTGATGATATTTTGATAGTGAAAAAAAAAAATTATTGGCCGCGTATAAACTATGATATATTTGAGTTATGTATTTCATTTTAATGAAAAATTTCAACTTAGTCGATGCAAAGCAGAAGAAATAATTTTAATTATCGAGCGAGTCAAAAGTTTGCGGATACGTACATAGAGTTTGCACCGCAGTCGTCAGTTTAATATTCAAAAACGTTATATGCTGGCTTAACGAACATCAATACATATTTCCAATCTCTATTGATGAGAAGCACATGAGACTGCAAAAAATTAAGAATGTTTTTCCATTCTCTTACTTTGTCTGAATGTATCAAGCAATCGGAAAACTTTCCGAACAATATATCTTTTTTGTATCAAAGAGGATGCAAATATTATATTTTCCTTGTTCATTTTGATGATGATGGCACTGGTCGATGATCCCTTACATTCTGCAATAGCATTTTGAAGTTCTTGGAAAGAAAAGGGAAGGTTGCAGATATCTGTTTGGTTTGGAGCAATATTAAGATTAGCTGATTCTACAAGTATTTTACGAGATTGAAAATCTGGGGAATAATTTTGTGAGCTGGAATTAATAGAAAAAATTTCAGAGAACTCGTCTGTAATATCTTTAGCTTTTGTTAATAGTACACCAGTGTTCGATACAATTGATTTTATATTTAAGGTTCTGCAATTTCCATCCAAATTTCGTATTTTTCTAAATATTTCTGAGGACGGTGTCCGACTAGTAATTTTACAGATATACTCCTCCCAACTTTTTTTTTTGAAAATCCTGATCATTTTTCTTGCTTTGTATTTTGCGGATATAAAATGTTTGTAATCAGTTAAGCTCAAAGTTCTATTATACGCTCTGAGTAATTTTCTCCTGTTTCGTAAAAGAGTTTTTGTTTCATCGTTCCACCAAGGTACATTTTTATTTCTAACGACATTCGACTATGTAAGTGGTATAGACTTATTTGCTGCTTCGAGAATCTTATTACGAATGAAGTTTTCTTGTTGATCTATATCTTCGAATTCGATATTTTCTGAATCTAATGACAAACCTGACTTAAAAAGATCCCAGTTCGCTTTTTTGACTAAAAAGAGATTTCGTCGAGGATCTTCGTTGTTACTGTCAATAATAGGGATAATAATGGGGAAATGGTCACTACTGTGCAGATCGTCACAAACAAACCAGTCAAAATAACTTTCTTACACAGGTGATACAATTGTAAGATCAATGCAGCTATAGGTTTTATAAGCAAAACTCAAATGTGTAGGATCGCCATTATTTAACAGATTTAGTTGATAATTCGTTATTACCTCTTCTATCATTTTTCCTCGTCTATCAATTTTGACAGAACCCCATAAACTGTTATGCGCATTAAAATGCCCTAATAAAAGAAAAGGGCAATCAAATTGATCAATTATATTTTCTATGTCACTTTGAGAAATGTTTTCAAACCCAGGAATGTAGATGCTATATATAATATATTTGATTGGAAAAAACATTCGTATTGCTACAGCCTGAAGATTGGTTCGCAAATTTAATTCTTCACAACAAAAAGGATTCCTTACCAATAAGGCAACACCACCTTGGGAAATAGTATTTGAATTAAAGTTTTTATAATAAATTTTATAGTTTTTAGGTTTCGGCTCATGATCAAATTTAAATTTGGTTTCTAGAATACTACACACGAGAGGCTTATATTTACTCGTAAGGAGTTGAAATTCATTGTGATGACTATAGAAGCCATCACAATTCCATTGAATTATATTTAGTTTATTCATAGTAGATCTGATTCGGATAGTAAGTCACTAGATAAACTACAGTTATCATTTACGTTTGGTTTCTTGCTTTTATTTTTAATGTTACGTTTTGCTCTGTTTGATAATTTTGCTGGAAATATTTTGATTGTGCCTTGATCAGTTGTTACTTCTTTCTTTACGGGAAAATCCAAAGACTCATCTGATAGCTTCATCGCATCGGTCGCTTTGATGTGGTTGGAGAGATAAGAATATCCATGGGTGACGATGTTTGACATAAATTGCTGTTTGTTTCTTCTGACGTCATTGGTTGTACTGTGCCCCAGTTTTGACTTTCGTAGCTTGGTTGTTGTTCTCCTGAATTACAGTTTGGTGAAGTAAAGTGGTCGAGTGAGAGTGAACGAATTTTTCTCACGATACCGTTTCTGGGCTTCTCTTACACCAACTCCTTCCAATACTCTTATTCGCTGAACTTCTTTCTCTTTTAAATAGATAGGGCATCCACAATGTGTGATGACTGCCCAGAGCCCAGACAATTAACACATTTGCTTGGGTTTGTACATTTCTCTTCGCTGTCCTTGAGGTGAAATTGTTCTGAACAGTTAGAACAAGCTTTGGTAGATCTGCAGACAACCGCAACGTGTCCAAAGCGTAAACAATTCATGCACCTGAGCGGGAAAGGGATATATTGTTTTACTTTCGCCTTGATGTAACCTATATCGATTGCATCGGGTAGATTAGAAGTTGAAAAAATTATGGTGTATAAATTACTGTCTTCCAAAACACCTGAGGACTTATTTTTCATTTTCATTCTTTTTACATCGATGACGTTTTGGTCTTTTAAATTCTCGAGAATATAATCTTTCTCAAGAAAATTAAAATCAGGACAATAAATAACACCTTTTACATTATTTAGGGTGGGATGTTCCGATATTTTAATGACAATATTTGTGTTCAAATTATTTAGATTTATTAGCTTATTTGCTTGTTCTTTAAAAAATGGAACTGTTCTCATAATCACCAAAGGATTATGAGAACAGTTCCATTTTTTAATTTCGCGCACTTTAGAATGTCACCACAAACATGAGAAATTACTTTTTTGAGAAGAAAGGGAGACACTTTTTCCATGCTCATGTTAAGACCCAACCTTTCCATTATTAAAAACTTTGGACCTGGTGAATCATTGGTCAAACTTTTATTTCCACTAAAAATAAGGTTATTGAGTAACACTCGCGACTGTTCCATTTTGAAAAATTAAGTCTAACCACTCAATGAAGCGACAACCTTTCTCTTTGAGAGCAACAGCCAGACTGGTCGCTTATAACATAAGATCTTGTCTGCTGTAATATGTGAACATCATACTTGAAAAAAATTGTACAAAACTCAATCACCAACACCAGAGGAGCAATCTTTCAAAAGTCTGTACGATAACGATAACTAGCTTCGCAGACGATATTGACGTAATAGGAAGAAGGAAGCCTGATTTCATAGGTGCTTTTGCGAGCATTAAAAAAGAATCGGCAAAAATCTTTGTGATGCTTATTGAGTGTAAATCGAAGTATATTTTGTGCAGGGGCAGGGATCATCGACGAATTGCACATAACGTCACATTAGACAGATAATAGATGGAAATCAACGCTCCGGCTGGACGGGTTTTCGAAAGCACATATGGAAGTCGCGGAAGAGAAATACTATGTTTAAGGTGGCGCAATCAAGTGGAAGAAGACCTCAACCGATTTATAGTGTAAAACTGAAGAGAGCTCGCCTGATCCAAGTCGTAATAGAAAGGTGTTAGTTGAGGCTCAGGCTTACCATAAACTGTTATGCCCACCTAAGTAAGTAAGTAAAAATGGTGTAGAGTTTGATATTCTGTAAAGTAATGAGAAATAAAAACGAGAGCACATAATGGTGGAGACCTCGCGCCCGTGCCGCGCCGACTAGCTCAGCTGGGTGTGTTCGATGATTTGATAAGGTAGGTCAGGTTAAAGAATTAATCAAAGGCTAATAAATGGGATTATAATAAAACTTGTAAAATAATCAACTTAACAGGGTGTCTTCAAAATTGTGGGCCCAGAAAACTTTTATAGGTGTAAATTTTCAAACCTTGGTGCTGAAAAGTATTGAAAAGGAAGTAGCGAACCAGAAAAAAAAAGAACGACGTTGAGTAAAAAAAAAAGAATAGATGTATTTGAATTCCCAAAAAGAAGTTAAAATGATTTTATTGTTGGGAAAACCGTGCCTAAAAAACAAGATTAAAAACCCAAATCTTTTCTAATTGTTATAATGAAAGTATTAAAGCTGGTAATCGAGTATAGCAATATAAAATGAAGCGGTATAAATTACCAAGAAGGTCAGATGGACCGTTGGAAATCGGAAAGAAAAAGATACCGAAGATTGAACTGTTAACTGAAGTTCCAAGAAGTTCCCAAGATGGGTCGAAAATTAAAGGGATCACGTGCCAGGCAATTTCCTGGATTTACGGTTAGAAAAAGGGGCCACACAGTATTTCGCACACAATTCTTTCACCAGTAACAAAAATGTTCACTCTATTTATCTTATATTCAGATTTCGTTCTCCTAATTCTCCCTGATCAGGCGCGGATCCGGGATTTTGAAAAGGGGTGGGGGGGGGGGGCAGTTTTTCTTCCTTTTCAATGATTTGATGTTATTTAATATAAACTCAATCAAATATAAGAATACGTATTTTGTATTTAATTAGAACTAGAAAAATTGTTTAAAAAAAATAAGTTAAATTAGTTTAAAATAGTTAATTAAATGCTAAAATCTAACTTTTTGTTGAAGCCGGTTTTTGAAAACCTCGTTATTACTTTTTTAACATCGATCGGGATTTGTATGTGGATGTGCATGTGCATAAGTCCCAGACCGCAAAGGCGATTTTAACTCATTGTAGACCTTAAATAGGTTTTAAAGCGCCGCAATGAAGAAAAGACCGCTCTGTCGAAGAATTCGTAACCGGAAGCGTTGCAAGGATTAAAAGATGTTGTGGAAACTGATATCTATGTTCTCGCGGCGACCTTAAAGAACGGAAATCGTGTTCTTCACCAGCATTGCGCTGCTATTCAGGTCAAGAGATTTAGATTGTACGAACTAGCTCAAGGACTGTGTTAAAGACAACACATCACTCAAACACAAAACTGATACAATAAACTGTGAATGGCATAAAGATGTTATAAGTAAGGAAGCCTTGCCAGCCGTGCTTGGGTCACGCCACTGCGATATCGTTTCGAATGCTTCCACAATTTTGATGAGGTCCAAAGAAAATTGAAGTACACCTTCATGTCGTTCTACCCACCTTGTTTCGCAAAGTGATGTGAGGGCACACCCCAAGGTGTTCATGAGGACAGTTTTTCGTATCGGATGCGATTTGAAGAAGAAGAGGTATTGCAACAGCATCTCGAATGGCAGGTACTTTTGAACTTTGAGAAATGGAGTTATTGAGCTTATAACTGTAGCATGGAGTCTTAACAGCATTTTTTTGTTTCTCTCTGAAATTCCATGACAGCACCTCGAACTTCTGAAAGCATAACAACACATCCGTGTGTCCCAATTCCCACACAGCATTCAAGAGGAAGTTTGAGCTTTTTCTTCAGTTGCAACAATACAATTTGGCCGATGGCTTTGCCAGTTAGAGATAACTACTTAGATTTAGAAATTTCTTCCAATTTCTCTCGGGCAGCTAGTTTTTTTCTAGTTTCCGTCCAGCTTTCCTCGTCAGATTCGTAATCATCAAATGCATCCACGAAAGAGACAAAATCGTCACGAATGCTACCATTGTTAACGTAGCGTCATATAATACTCAGTTGGTAGAGGTGAGATGTATCAGTTGTTTCATCAAAAAGTGTTGAATAATATTGTGAATCCCCAACGTTACTCAAAATTTGATCAAAAGCTTCTTTTTTGTAGCGAATACGTACAGTTTGCTTCAGACTTAACATTTTTATGGACAAAGAGGGGGGGCAATTGCCCCCATTGCCCCCCCCCCCCCCTGGATCCGTGCCTGTCCCTGATCAATTTCGTCTTCTCAAATCTGGTCTGCACCAATATCCTTCTCCGTTAAAAATCCTTCCTCGTTTCACTCTTTTTTTTCATTTAAACTAAAATGAATTCGCTAAAAAAATGACGTAAAATTTTTAATCTAATAAAAACTTTTTTTCAAATTTCAATTTCTCTCTCGATAATTTTCACATTGACACCTTGATAGCTAACCAAGAAGTGTCTCCCACTTGACCACTTCAAGCCTAGCTCTTTGTATGACCTCAACCCCGTTCTCATACACACACACATTCGTACGTTCAACCAATCACTTACGTGGATCCAGTATATCACGACATCAGCCACCGTTGGTGTGCTGTGCCATAGCTGTCGAATTCCAACGAAAGTGAGCATGCTCAGCCACTACACACATAGAGTTCGACAAGTTGTTGGTGTCGTCAACACTTGCCGATCTTGATGGGTGATCCAGACCCCTAGAACACCTAATATCACAACCTGCGTTAAAAACATCGAACTATGCTGAAACTGAAAATAAGTTATCGCTGTGCATTATAACCTACATTCTATCGCGTGGAGAGCAATGTTGCCGCAGGTCTTTTTGAAAGTGTAACAATTTTTTTCAAAAAGTGTAACAAATGGAAAGAAAATGTAACAAACTGAAAAAAACTACAATAATAATTAAAACATGTTTTCTTAACTAAAGGAAAAAAAAAACTTTATTAGGAACACCTTATCACATTTCGTTTTTATATATGTACATACATACATACTAAGAAAATGTAATAAATTAATTTTTTTCTCATTAGTCTTACAAGTACAAGTCTTTGATTTGCTTTGCAAATATTATTGCCTCAATTGTTTTTAAATCATATTTGTTCGCCTTATTATTTTTTATTTAATGAAGTTTCAGAAAAAACACGTTTCGCAGTAGCGGAACTGTGAAGTAAGCTTAATATTTTTTTTTGGAAAATTGTACAATATTTTCAAACAATTCTCTTTTTGTGGATTTTGTAAAGATTTAACAAGGCCCCAAATTAATTCAATGTCGTCAATATACAGGGTGTCCCGTAATTCGTTTTACATACTTTGGGATATGATTCTTGGTCATATTCTAAGAAAAAAATTGTTCTACAGTAAAGTCCGTTTCTCAAGTTTGACATCACTTTTTGACAATTTAAAAAAAGGCTAACTTTGGTGTACCCTGACCTGTGTTAAATTCGATATCTCTGTCAATACTGATGATAGAGACCTAATCTTAGACTCAATTTTTTGTAGAAATAACAACCCTAAGGAGAAAAGGCCTGATAAACATAGAGTTTCTTTATTTTTTACAGATGAACAAAACAATAATAAAGAAAAAACTCAGCATTAAGTTAACTCAAAAACCCATACATTTTATGATACTTGGAAAAATACGATATGGGAAAAATTTAAAAAAAAATAAAAAAAAGTTTTTGCTTTGAGGTTTGTTTGAATAAAACAATAATATGATCACTTTTAGTAGATTTCTTATGAATTTAATTTAAATACAATTATAACAAGTGCTCAAAGCTCCATCCTTCGTTTTGAATCCATGCCAGATCCCGTTTTTGGATTTCATTGTGGGTGTTTGCTGTCGATAACTCTTGTCTTACTTGTAGTCTTGTAATCTTTGAAACTGTATTTAAATTTGACTCCTATAGGCTAAGGGTTGCCAGATTTTGAGTTAGTATAAAGTTCCTGGTATCCTTTGTTGTGCTTTTCTTCAATTTCCATTTAAAAACTCATATAAGAAAAAAAATTTCTGCGTATTCTTCTCCCGTAAATGAAAGCATTTCAAAAAACTCTCTGATCAAACTGCAATCGTGACTTAATTTGACAAACTAATGAACAAATTTGTTTTCTTATTCTTTTATACGACTTATTTACCTATTGAACATTCATACCCCAAATTTAAAGCAAACATCCACAATGAAATCCAAAAACGGGCTCTGGCATGGATTCAAAACGAAAGAGGGAGCTTTGAGCACTTGTTATAATTGTATTTGTATTAAATACATAAAAAAACTACTAAAAGTGATCATATTATTGTTTTATTCAAACAAACCTCAAAGCAAAAACTTTTTTTTATTTTTTTTTTAAATTTTTCCCATTTTGTATTTTTCCAAGTATCATAAAATGTATGGGTTTTTGAGCTAACTTAATGCTGAGTGTTTTCTTTATTTTTGTTTTGTTCATCTGTAAAAAATAAAGAAACTCTATGTTTATCAGGCCTTTTCTCCAAAAAAATGACCTCAAAGTCAAAACTTTGTTTTGGGAAGAAAATTTGAACACCACTTAAAATTGAAAATCTGGCAACCCTAAACCTATGGAGGCCTAATTTAAATACAGTCTTAAAGGTTGTTATTTCTACAAAAAATTGAGTCTAAGATTAGGTCTCTATCATCAGTATTGACAGAGATATCGAGTTTAACACAGGTCAGGGTACACCAAAGTTGACCTTTTTTTAAATTGTCAAAAAGTGATGTCAAACTTGAGAAACGGACTTTACTGTAGAACAATTTTTTTCTTAGAATATGACCAAGAATCATATCCCAAAGTATGTAAAACGAATTACGGGACACCCTGTATTTTAAGTTTTGTTGTAACTGTAACTTTCCAAACTCAGTGCATATTTTTTTCTTTTTTTTTCGGGATCATACAAATTCGGGAAATTATTTGATCGTGGCAAGATACAATTGCTTTCAGAAACAATTTTTCCAGGATCTAGAAGGGCAATATTTTTTAATTTTTCATTAGTAAAATCGAACCTCTTTTTAATCTGACATATTTCTGTATAAAATAATTTCATTTTTGTGTTTATACATTTTTTTTTTTCATTAATAGAAAGACCTACTTCGCCATCTGGTGCCCGAACGGCGCGTAACTAAGTACGTTCCCTCTAAAATACTATGTCTGCTTTTACATGGAGACCTTCTTAGCTCGACGCAATTCGAAAATGCTGTAGGGTAAAAGAGAAACATAGATTGAAAAAGATGCTTTCACTCTTTGCTCTCATGTATTTTCGAAAAGCGTCGAGCTAAGAACGTCTCAATGTTAAAGCAGTCTATAGAATTCACATACAAATGGTTCGAAAGAGAAAAGTGCTGCCAGTTAAACTTTTCAATATTTTTTAACGAAAAAAAAAACAAAAAATTTTTACGGGAAAAGTGTAACGAAACGGAAAAAAAAGTAACATTGTAACAAAACTATAAAATAATTGAAAAGTGTAACACTTTTGTTACACTTGTATCATTGTGGCAACGCTGGTGGAGAGTGAACCGAGTAAGCAACCAAAACCAATTATTCCTAATAAACATTTTCAACATTTTCTTTCGGGAAAACTATAGAAGGAGGAAATCTTAAGTACCCGAAAATCCCTATCTTACACTGCTGGAATCTTTTGCAGATTTGGGGGAGGGGGGAAGAACTTTAACATTTTAACCTTTGGGTACCTTATTTAAGTTTAGGTTTTGCAGAAGGTCATTCTAGTGTTGTCAAAGTGACGTAAAATGTTAGGTAATAATTGAAATTGATTGTTGAAAAATAATTGAATTATATCTTGAATTACTTTAGTATGGAAACACTGGCTCCCACTTCTAATTCCTTGTACTAAAACTTAATACCTCTTACTATATATTTGACAATAAAGTTAGTCTCTCTTTAAACTTGATACTAGTCGTTTGGTCTTTGTTCTCTAGTATACCACAGATATAGATAACAGGTTATGGGCCCAGATTCCGCTAAAGTTAAAATTCAATAAAAATCAAAAAAAAGGAATTAAAGTTTAGATTTAAAAATTCTAATTGGCAAATAAATTTTTTTACGCGTTTAATTTCCTGCGTAACCTAGCTATACAATCGAAAAATATTTTTTAAGAGAACAAAAGTGAATATGGAAGGTGAGATCTTTAAAGTTGAAAAGTTACAGAATTCCGAGCAGTATGCAGTATGGAAGTTTCAAGTTAAGATCTTGTTAAACGCATCAGGTCTTTTTGATCATGTAAATGGAATTGGGTTAAGCACTTTCCCTGTCCAAGGACAGAAAGAGGAAGCGACAGAGTTCAACCATCGCGTAAGTGAGTGGATGAAATTGGACAGCAAGGCTCAAAGAATCATTGCCACAAGCATTGGTTCAACGCCACTTAGGCATATTGTAAATTGTACAAATGCTAGGGAAATGTGGACAAAACTGAGTGCGGTGTATGAACAGACATCAAAGGCAAATGTTCACATGCTCCTCCAAAGGTTTTACAGCTTCACAAAAGATCAGGGTGATGACGTTGCAACACACATTTCAAAGTTAGAAAATATAGTTCGACAATTAAGAGATGTTGGAGAGAACGTTTCGGAGAGTATGGTTATTACTAAAATATTAATGACTCTCCCCGAAAACTTTAAACATTTTTTTTGTGCGTGGGAGTCGAGTCAAAGAAGAGCAGACTTTGGAGAATTTGACGTCACGACTAGTTTTGGAAGAGGCACGAATGTCATCTCAGTGTGATAATACAACCAATGCAACAGCACTTATGGCAAAGAAAAAGGAACGAAGGCATCAAGAAAAAAATTCTAAGCCTGGTAAGTGTTTTTCATGCAATGAACATGGGCATTGGAAAAGAGAGTGTCCCAAAAAGATTGCGGAGCAGAAAAAGGCTGGCTATTGGGGCAGAGGGGTGAAAGGCAACGCACTGGTATCAAACTCTTTGATCGCCGCTGGTCAAGTAAAAACTGGAAATGGAAATGAAGAGCAAAGAGGAATCATTGGCAAAGATTCGTTGACTGGAACTAGAAGTGAAGTATTAAGGGGCGAGGCTCTTATTAGCAATTGTTCAAGTTGTTGTGCTAAGATCGTGAGAAAAGTGAGGACTGGAAATGGCGGTGAGTTGCAAAGAGTAGATGGTGATGATGACAGAACAAGGACTGGAAGTAGAAGTGAGGAACAAAGGGCAGACGAATTCAAATCAACGGCGGCGGCGCTGATGGGCAATGATGGTAAAATAAATAATCGATGGTACCTTGACTCCGGAGCAAGTGATCATATGACCTATGAAAAAAATTGGTTGATTAACTATAGGAGTTTTTCTAATCCAATTGGAATAAGAATAGGAAGTGGTGAGCAAATATCTGCAATGGGAATCGGAGATATAAACATTTTAGCGTCAGATGGTAAAATATGGACTGAAAAACATCTTTCGAATGTACTTTATGTGCCAAAGATTTCGGTTCATTTGTTTTCACAAAGTCGTGCATTGGACAAAGGTTTGAAGTTCATTTCCGATAGTGTGCGATGTGAATTTGTAGCTAAGGTTGGTACTATTGTAGCAGTGGGAGAACGGAAAGAACAATTGTTCGAAATGTGTATAAAAGTGCAGGGTGAATTGAACAAAGTGGCCCATATGGCATCTAATCAAGCTTTGTCAATAAAATTGTGGCATGAAAGAATGGCTCACCAAAATGTAGCGCACGTGCGTACTCAATTAAAGAAGGAAGGAATTGCATTTAAAGATGATGCAGTTTTTTCATGTGATTCCTGCATTTTGGGCAAACAGCATAGATTGCCATTTCCAAAGAGTACTTTTGTTGCAAATCAACCAGGTCAACTTGTGCATGTAGATGTATGTGGTCCAATGGAAGAAGCTTCTTTAAGTGGAGCTAGATATTTCATTCTCTTTAAGGACCATTTTTCACATTATAAAATGGTATTCTTTATGAAGCATAAGTCGGAAGTTTGCTACTTGATTGGGCAATTTATTGATCGGGCTAGATGTGAAACTGGAAGTAAAATAAAGATGATTCGCACAGACAATGGCTCTGAGTTTGTGAACGAAGGTGTGAAATCTTTGTTTTTGAAGCATGGCATTCGTCATGAGACTACTGTTCCTTATACTCCAGAACAAAATGGTGTCGCTGAAAGGGAGAACAGAACAATAGTTGAAGCTGCCAGGACGATGCTGCATGGGAAGAATTAAAACAAAAGTTTTTGGGCTGAAGCGGTTAATACGGCTGTGTATGTGTTAAACCGGACTGGAACGAGTTCTTTAAAGGGCAAGAACCCATATGAATTGTGGTGTGATAAGAAGTCTAGAGTTGAGGATTTCAAAGTATTTGGCATCGAAGCTTTTATACACGTACCCAAACAAAAACGCAAAAAGTGGGATAAAAAAGCTGAAAAAGGTATATTCGTGGGCTATGCCGATAACACAAAAGGGTTTAGGGTTTGGTTACCTGCAGCAAGGAAAGTAGAGATAGTCAGGGATGTGACTTTCAAAGAAATAGGAGAAAATCAACAACTCAGCATGTCGACACAGAATAACACATTTGATGAAGAAGAAGAAGCTGTTGTGCTTTTATCAAATCCGATTGCCGATCCAAAGAAAGGTTTAATCCAAACAAGTAGATCTGTTCCAGCTGTCACTGATGAAGGTGCAAGTACTGGTGATGACGTGTTTTGCTCAGCAGACGATGACGATGATGACGCGAACGATGAAGATGATGGTGATGCAAACGAGGATGAAAGTGATCACACTCTTCCGTTGAAAGAACGTCTGCGCACCCGGAGCAATGTGGATTATTCAGGTATGTGTAACATCTGGCAAAAGCATGCTTTCTTTGTGCAAGGGGAACCAAAATCCTATCGCCACGCACTTACTTGTGATGATGCACTTCATTGGAAGGCAGCAATGGACGATGAGATGAATAGCCTTCACAAAAATTGCACTTGGGACTTGGTAAAATGTCCTTTGGCAAGGAAACCAATTGATAATAAGTGGGTTTATAAGCTTAAGAGCTTAGGTTTGAATGGAGGGCAGAAGTACAAAGCCAGACTGGTCGTGAGGGGCTTTAGTCAAGAAGAGGGTGTTGACTACGGTGAGACATTCAGTCTTGTAGCCAAATTTACGTCCATTCGGAGCATTTTAGCTATTGCAGCGAACGAAGGACTAAGCCTCACCCTATTCGATGTGAAGACTGCCTTTTTAAACGGAGAACTAGATGAGGATATTTATATGGATCAACCTCAAGGCTTCAATGATGGAACTGGGAGAGTTTGTAAGCTTCGGAAGTGTCTTTATGGCCTAAAACAAGCATCTCGGTGCTGGAACAAGAAGTTTACAGACGTTCTAAAGGAGTTTAGTCTCAAACCCAGTAAAATGGATCCGTGTGTTTTCATCTCAGGGGATGCAAGCAAGCGCATGATACTTGCTATATAAATAGACGATGGATTAATTGCAGCTAAGGAAAAACAGGATGCTATGAGCCTGGTGAAGTTTTTAAAGAAGCAGTTTGAAATAACATTGTTGAGTGCAGAGGTGTTCTTGGGCATAGAACTAGCAAGGAAATCTGATGGTGCTATTTTTGCCAGTCAAACACAATATGCGGAAAGTGTTCTTAAGAGATTCAACATGGATTCTAGTAAACCAGTGTCAACTCCAGCTGAAACTTGTACGTATGTAGAACCTGTGTTTTCGGGAGACGTTAAATTTCCGTACAGGGAGGCTGTGGGATGTCTAATGTATTTGGCCATTGCTACACGTCCAGACATTTCATACGCAGTGGGAGTAGTTTCTCGCTGCTTGGATTCACCCAACCAGATCCATATTAATGCAGTGAAACGAATCCTAAAGTACATAAGTGGAACCAGGACAATTGGTATACATTTTAAAAAGGTTAACAATTTTGATTTAGTTTGTTTCAGTTACGCTGATTATGCTGGTGATCCTGTAACTCGGCGTTCGACCACAGGATACATATTCATTGTCGCAAGTGGTCCAGTGTCGTGGTCATCGCAACGACAAAAGTGTGTTTCCCTATCTACTACGGAGTCAGAGTACGTAGCGGCTTCACAGGCAGTGAAGGAAATGGTGTGGCTCCAACAACTACTTTTAGAATTGGTTCCAACTGGTTTGGGCGAGATAAGTTTGAACATGGATAATCAAGGAGCAATAAGGCTTGTGAAAAATCCTGAATTTCACAAACGAACGAAACACATCGATGTTCGTTACCATTTTATTCGAGAGCGATATGAGAAAGGAGATTTTAAAATTAATTATGTTCCTTCTGAACTACAAAAGGCAGACATATTCACTAAACCACTAAGTAAAGATAAATTTGAAAATTTTCGCTCTGTAATTGGGGTTTCAAGAAATTAAATAAAGTTTTTGTTTGCACTTAATTTATTAAAAAGTGGGAGTGTTGAAAAATAATTGAATTATATCTTGAATTACTTAAGTATGGAAACACTGGCTCCCACTTCTAATTCCTTGTACTAAAACTTAATACCTCTTACTATATATTTGACAATAAAGTTAGTCTCTCTTTAAACTTGATACAAGTCGTTTGGTCTTTGTTCTCTAATGTACCACAGATATAGATAACACATCTACCATTGATGTTTATATTAACTTGTTGTGTCATCTTGTGTACGTGACATTTTCATTGTCTTGCGTGAGATTTTTATTATCGTTGGCGACCGCTTGTCCCTTTATCGGATAGCTTCGACCAGTTTTCCCCCAGTAACCTATGTAGGATGTTTTTGCAATATGCAGGGTGAGTAAACCATAGGCTGATGGACCCGTGGTAGCCTCAAACTCTCCCAGAATTGTGCAGCCAAGCTTAAAAAGAAGAAGAGGTAAGGATACGCGACAGGATCCTAAGGATACTTTTTGTAGCGGTAAGTTTTACCGCGACAACCATATAGTAATATTTAAGACAAAATGAGTTCATATCTCAAAGGATCCTGCTCCTTAATAGGCAAGTGATATGTCATGATGGCTACAGAAGTCTTTTTGTAGCGGCAGCGGTCTTAAGTCTCATTTACTCTGCATTCATTGACAATATTGAGTTCATTGTAGGAACATTCACTCAATCAAGAGCAGCAAAACCGTACACAAATAATATCCACACCGAATAGCGAAATTCATTCCATTCCATTTTATTAACCTTTTTATTGAAAACATCAACAAGCTCGATTTATTTCTTATTTTTTACAGGAAATACCACATAACCCAATAGATTAGGTATGTCAACGAAAAAATGGTCTCCAACGAGTTCATTTAACATGCATTCAACATCAACATTCCTTGAAATTAAGTCTAGTGGAAGGTACTAAAAAATACCATCCACGTGACTTAATCATTTGTCACCTATTCAAGATAAGGAATCAGTCACTGAGTTCTAGTTCTTTGTCCAATTTCTTAGTAATTTTTTTTTTTTCCTACTTTCCTTTCTAAAACTTCGTGTGCATCTCACATTTTTTCTTATAGGACATGGTGTAACTAAGCTGAGTTCCGGAAACTAAAAGAGCACATTATCGTCCATCATCTGTGACACAGGAGTTCAAGTCCTTTATTTGCCACCTTTCTCTTCTTCGTTTCTTCTCCTCTCATCGCACATACATTGAGGGCGCAGCGAACACTGCATAGTACGATAGTGCATATCGCACACACATCACCGTTCTAAAGGCGGAAGAGTGAAAAAGTGGCTAAAGCTCAACGTGATAGCTGCAAGAAGTTCATCGTCTTGATTTATCACAATTGTCGGAAATTTATGGGCGGTCGGGAGCAATTTGTTCGCTGAATGCCTAGCATAGACAAGCCGCACAGGGTTAGGAGCCACGCAACAGCGTTGTTATATTGAGAGTGCCATGTTCTTGGGACTTATATGAGTGAGTGGATGACAGGAAAACTATTTTTCAATTATTTCTTCCTTGATACATCTTTGTGTTCCCTCGAGCCAAATAGAATTTGTATTTACTGAAATCTCAGGGTTTTTCTACAACGAAAGGCAAACATTTTTTTTTTTTTATATTTTTTTAGATAAGGCTAATACTGAGCTGGAGCACTAAGACCAATCGCAGCACCAGACAAGACACTTCTTTAGATAGATGGTTGTCACTCGTCCAGATAAAACTGAGAGATTGAAAGAAAATCGATTCCCGATACGAGATTTGAACTCTCGCATCCGGCCTATCGACGCAACATTAACATTGTAACACTGCACCACTGCCATGCCGCCCTTAGCAAAAGATACTGAATTGATAACGCTCTCATCTGTAATAGTAACATCCCTGCAGAAGAACGTAGTCTTCATCGGACTAAAGTCAAATTTAGAAATGATGCCCCTTGCTTCTAGTAGAACGATATGGTTCCCTGCCTGACAAATTCCTAACGAAGGATTGTGCCAAGGCAGACAAAAAGAAGAGGCTAAGTATGGCTAAGCTGTGAAGGCTATCATGGAAGAAAATTTGTTCTTCCTTGTTTTTTTCTGGTGGTCGCTAGGGGCGATTGTACAACTATTTCATTTCCCAATTTCATTGCGCTTTTGATCAATGTCATAGTTACGAGTGTGCTATATTAGGAAAAGTTTCCCTATCCTGAAACGATTGCGAGCACAAAAATATTTTGCTTATTGTGTTAGTGGTATGTGCATATTTTTTGAATCCTCGCTTGATGGCAGGAATGTTGAGAACGAGTTGTTAATTGCTATTGTTGAACTCTGTCGGATGGGGTCTCTGTTGTCAGGGCAGTGTGTTGAGTGTTGAATGTTGTATGATAGCAACACACATCATTCATTTTAATTAAATAAAATTCAAAGGGCTCTCTTTGCTGGTCGATGGACGACTTTTTGTTTATTTTTCTTTTAAAGCATCAACTAAAATGTTGAGTTTCAACAGGAAATCACGATTTGATTTTGACGGATTAATTCACTTACACACATTTTTGAAACTAAATGAAGTGGAAAAAGAAAACCAATTCGTTTCACTTTTCGTGGGTTTACATAACTTTTTGGTTTTTGATTACGTTCCGAATGAAAAAGCTAACGGGGAAGACGAATATGCTTGGGACAGTGGTATGAGGATATAATCGCAGAAGAACAGGATGTTGACGACGAAAAATATTACAGATTCTGAATTTTGTTAAGTTTGGGTAAAGGAAACTGAAAAAATTTACACAACTAGTTTTCCAACCTTGTTTCTAATTTACGCGATTTCGAAGCGATTTTCAATGTTTGAAAGACGTTTTTTTTGCATCTCAGAGACTTAAGCGCAGTCCTGAATTAACGGTTAGGCAGAATAGGCAGTTGCGAAGGGCCCCGAAAAATGAAAAAGACTTCTAAAATTTTCTTGCAAACATAACATTAATAATAAGAACTGAAAATAAATTTAACTCATATAAATAAAACTCAATTGACCGCTTTCAAAAGGCGACGGCATTTGACAAATTGTATGAGCGTGCAAAGAAGTGTATCGAAGTGAAAGGAGAGTACATTGAATAATAAAATAGAATTATCTCAAAATTTATACTGGTTGTTTTTATTTTGAAAAATTTCTATTATTTTTGGAACAGAGGGTGCCTTCAAGATTTCAACTAGGATGATGAATGAGTGAATGATTAATGATGGATGACAAATAAATGAATGTATCATTTAGTATCATTTAAAAAATACCTTTTCATGAATGTTCGAGAATAAAACACTGAGGGAAAAACTGTGTCCGATATTTAAACGGGAAAGCATTAAAATTGCAGTTGTTGGCGTTTTTAAAGCAACACATTTAAATTGAATTGAAAATAGTTTGTTTCAAATACAAAGTGCTTTTGAGAAAGCAGATAAGTAACTTTTGGCTTTTGAATTGAATAGTTCACTTCATTGATTCGAAATCTAAATTTTTCGAATTTAGATCAAAGGAAAACGTATTAAAAATAACAAAGTCAGTTCATACATTTTAAAAGTGGTAACTTATCTGTCAATTCAACTCCTAATGTATCGTATGTTGACCGATTGTCTATTATTTTATAAGATATGTTTCTCCGAACAATTTTCAACCAGTCGAAAGGTTTATAACTTTTCTTCAGTTGGAAGGTCATACTGGTGAGTCTTCCCTTAATTTGTTTGGAGAGTGCTGGTTTTTATTGTATTTAGTGCCATTATACAGACGTTATATAATTTTTCCGCCTCCACCTATCGTTGGGCGTATAAAAAAATAAAATAAACAATGAGAAAACTTTATAGACATTGTCAACTACACGCTAGGAAGCACATTCGAATGCGACGAATACAGTTTACGAGTCATTTGATAACATATTGGAGGTTCTAGAAATCATTGCTGATGATGAATCACAATAACTGATACTCGTTATGAGGCGACGTGTATCGCGAAAAAAATGCAAAAAATCGAATTTGGTTTCATTTTGATTTTATGAAAATATATTTTGAATGCTATGCGCTCAGTGAGTAAGTCATTGCAAAGTGAAAAAGCAGATACGCAAACGTGTGCTTTTTTGTACGGATTGTTAGAATAGAGTTTAGTTTCATTCCATGTAAGGTTATATGATTTCGAGGAAAGAACTAAACAATTATTGCCCCCAAATTGATATTTGCCTAGGGCCCCGTTGAGGTTTAATCCGGCCCTGGTTAAGCGGTACTGAACTTAGAGCAAGCTCATTTGTACACACTTATCTACGCTCTTCATCATAAATGCAAGTGTTAGTAGTTAGTAATTAACGCCAACACAAGCACAAAGAGAACGTACAAAAGGAAGAAAAAAGAAAAAATGTTACAATCTATAACAAAAAAAAAAAAAAAAAAAAAGACAATAGAACAAAATAAAGGGTTGGGGTCAAAATTCTTTTTTCAAAATTCTTCTTTCCAAAAATTCTGCTTATCAATATTCTGCCAATTATAAAGAAAAAGAAGGTTTGGAAAATGTTAAAAAGCACGCGCTTTTTAACATTTCCCAAACCTTCTTTTTCCTTATAATTGGCAGAATATCTAATCTATACTGGGTGTTCTGTAATTCGTGTAACACACTTTGAGTTGTGGTTCTTGGTCATATTCAAAGAAAAAAACTGTTATACAGTAAAGTCCGTCCGTTGAGAACTTTGACATCACTTTTTGACAATTTAAAAAAAGGCTAACTTTGGTATACCCTGACCTGTGTTAAATTCGCTATCTCTGTCAGTACTGGTGATAGAGGCCTAATTTGAGACTTAATTTTTTTAGAAATAACAACCTTTAAGACTGTATTTAAGTTGAGCTTCTATAGGTTTAGGATTGCCAAAAAAAATTCCTGATTCCCGAAACAAAGTTGATTTTGAGGTCATTTTTTTGCAGAAAATGCGTGATAAACAATAATAAAAAAAAACTCGGTAATAAGTGCACTCAAAATCCCTTACATTTTATGGTACTTGAAAAAATACAAAACGGATAAAATTAAAAAAAAAATAAAAAAAATTTTTAGCTTTGAGCTTTGTTTGAATAAAATAATATAAAGGGCATTTTTAGTAGTTTTTTTTATGTATTTTATACAAATACAATTTATTATAACAAGTGGCCAAAGTGCCCTCCTTCGTTTTGAATGCATACCAGAGGCCGTTTTTGAATTTCATTGTGGGTGTTTGCTCTCGATAACTCTTGTCTTACTTGTAGTCATGTAATCTTTGAATCTGTATTTAAATTGGACTCCCATAGGCTAAGGGTTGCCAGATTTTGAGTTAGGATAAAGTTCCTGGTATCTTCGTTGTGCTCTTCTTGAATTTCCATTGCAAAACCCATATAGATACGAAAGTCCGCGTATTCTTTTTTCGTAAATGAAGGCATTTCAAAAAGCTCTCTGATCAAACTACAATCGTGACTTATTTTGATAAACTGAAGAACAAATTTAATTTCTTATTCTTTTAAACGACTTATTTACCTATTGAACATTTATACCCCGAACTTAAAGCATACGTCCACAATGAAATTCAAAAAACGGGCTCTGGTATGCGTTCAAAACGAAGAAGGGCACTTTGAGCACTTGTTGTAATTGTATTTGTATAAAATACAAAAGAAACTACTAAAAGTGCCAAAATTATTGTTTTATTCAAACAAACCTCAAAGGCAAACCTTTTTTTTTATTCTTTTTTAATTTTACCCATTTTGTATTTTTTCCAGTATCATAAAATGTATGGGTTTTTGAGTAAACTTGTTTCTAATGTTTTTCTTTATTATTGTTTTGTTCATCTGTAAAAAATAAGGAAACTCTATGTTTATCAGACATTTTCAGAAAAAAAGTGACCTCAAAGTCAAAACTTTGTTTGGGGAAGAAAATTTGAACACCACTTAAAACTGAAAATTTGGTAACCCTAAAACTATAGAAGCTCAACTTAAATACAGTCTTAAAGGTTGTTATTTCTACAAGAAATTAAATCTAAAACTAGGCCTCTATCATCAGTATTAACAGAGATATCGAATTTAACACAGGTCAGGGTACACCAAAGTTAGCCTGTTCTTAAATTGTCAAAAAGTGATGTCAAAGTTGAGAAACGGACTTTACTGTATTACAATTTTTTCTTAGAGTGACCAAAAACCACAACTCAAAGTATGTTACACGAATTACGGAGCACCCTGTATACATATATAAAATACAGTGGCGTGGCGTCCATATAACACGATTCCTATCGTCTTACCTTTTAAAATGTGTCCCTTGTTCATAGAAAAAACCAGCAACATAAGTCTACAACTAAGCAGTCAACAGCCTATCTTTGCCCATACATACAATGTTCTTCAAGCACTTTTAAATTTGCGAGATACACACACAATACACAAAGCAGACACAAAACACAAAGGACAAAGCATTGAAAATCGCTGCGCAGAACATATTCTGTGTTTGTCCCAGTCTTTCCTACGATATACTTCCACCCCGGTGCCTCCCTTTTCAATACACGTTCTCTTATTGAAAAAAGTAAGACGATAATTTTCGTCTTACTGCAATTTCTGCTTGGAAAAAATAATACAGTTTTCACCTTAGAGTAATGTACGGCGAATTCGGTTTTGTTGTGCTGTTTTTTTTTTGTTCTACTGATCATTGTTTTGAATTATTTGCAAGTTTAAAGTGAATTTCAACCTAAATGACTTAAAGTATAGAAAAATTGGCTTCGATTAATCCACGTTTGGAATTTAAGGTACCTTCTGTTTATTCCTTATTAATTTGTGTAGGAGCCATTCCATATGAAAACGGTCAATCCGAAATGTTGCTATACCTCCGATTTTGCTCAAACTTTGTAGAAATGTTCCTTTGCTATCGAAATACGAATCGAAAAGAACCGAACATAGCGATTTTATGGGCTTCAGACTTTGCACTCTTAAATTGTCTGTATTCAAGCGATTAGGATGATTAAGGTGTCATTTTAAAGCTGATAAAGCATTCTTTTCAAATCAATCAAAAGGTTTAAGATATTTGAGTTGCTTTAGAAACCTGATCCTTTTGAAATCAACACATTTTATATACATTTTTGCCATTTTTGAAGTAGTCCTGTGCCTAAAATATCAATAGTAAGTCCCTAAAAATTTCCCTAATTAAATCTTACAATAATTACAAAATAAAAAATCCAAAGTTGATCAAAAAACAAATTTTTTTATGTGCTTTACAAACATCCCTTTCAAACTTTGAGCTTTTGAAAAAAAGCCAATCTTTGGGAGCATTTTCGTGAATGTTGACTACCAGAAATCGAAATGAAAGAAGGTAGAATTTAAAGGTCTATTCTTCAACTATAAGTCCTGAAAATTTCATTTTGTTATTTGCATGCACACTGAAGTTACAGATGATTAAAAACAAGCTTATTTCTAAGCTACGGAAGAAGCCAATCTTTGGGCATATTTTTGGGAATGTTGACTGCCAGATATCAATACGGGAGTGGGCAGGATTTAAAGGTCTATTCTTCAACTTTAAGTATTAAAAAAGTCTTCAAGTCTTCAAAATTTCATTTTGTTGTTTGAAGCTACAGCTGATTAAAAACAAGCTTACAAAAAAAATTAATTAATTAATTTTTTGGATAGAACGATATTAAAAAAAGTCTTTGAAACTACGAATTGTGTTTTATTAAAAGAATAAGCTTTTTTTTAATCAGGGAAATTTTTAGGGACTTACTATTGATATTTTAGGCACAGGACTACTTCAAAAATGGCAAAAATGTATATAAAATGTGTTGATTTCAAAAGGATCAGGTTTCTAAAGCAACTCAAATATCTTAAAACTTTTGATTGATTTGAAAAAAATGCTTTATCAGCTTTAAAATGAGACCTTAATCGTCCTAATCGCTTGAATACAGACAATTTAAGAGTTCAAAGTCTGAAGCCCATAAAATCACTATGTTTGGTTCTTTGAGTATGGCTGGAGGGGAGAGAAAAATTACAAAAAAAAAAAATCCTTACGATTTCGTATTTCGATAGCAAAGGAACATTTCTACAAAGTTTGAGCAAAATCGGAGGTATAGCAACATTTCGGATTGACCGTTTTCATATGGAATGGCTCGTAGGTGATTCATTTTTCTCGACTTACCATTTGAAAATATCCACGCCACGCCACTGATAAAATAGGATGTATGTATATGTATGTATGTATGTCCGGTGTAGTCTCCTAAGCCACCCAACGGGTTTTAATGAAATTTTCAGGGTAGACATAGTTTAGTCCAGAGATGGTTCCTGTCAAGGTTTGATCCCCATATTCCCACAGGAACGGGGTTGGGAACGGAAAATTAGAAACTACTCCAACTCTCCCTCATCAGTAAATTACACTATATTTCATCCCTATAATCCCACAGGAACAAAAACGGGAACGAGAACGGGAACCTTAAAGTTACTTGACCGATTTCGAAAAATTATTTCAACTCTAGGATGTTACATCAACCCTCAGTGACATAGACTTACATTTCATTCACACATTTTCATGGGAACGGAAGATTACCACAGAAACGGGGTTGGGAACGGAAACTTAGAAACAACTGGACAGATTTCAAAATTTCTTTCACCATTAGGATGCCACATTACACAGTACGAAAGATTATATTTCATAAATTCCCACGGAAGAGGAAAAACGAGAACGGGAACCTTAAACCTACAGACCCGAGCAAAGCCGGGGGGCTCAGCCAGTTGATAATAATTGCAAACTCTTACTTTCAAAAGAATTTGAAAGCAAAGAAGTAGTTCTTTGGTTTCCTTATTGTCGCTCTTCTACTCAAAAGTTTTTCAGTTAGTTTATGATAAAACTATGATAAAACTAGAGATGCATTCCCAAGAACGCATCATCGTCGGCTGAAAGTTATAGTTGGTCATAGCCACGCAGGTGTCTATAAATTAATTGGAGGCCTACGAAAGGAGCTTTTATCAGTGCTAGATCATAAATTGATCGTGCGCAGCATGGGGAGAGGATAAAGAAAAAAGAAAAAGTGTTTTGAAAAATAGACAAATAAAAAGAATTATAAAAAAGAGAAGAAACTTAAGTCGCACTGGATATCTCAGGCATATTGCAAAAAAAAATTGTTCTTTTTGGTCTTTAGCTTTATATTATGCTGTTTCTTTTTCATGCTTAAATTTTTTTGGATTGCTTTTTTACTTTGTTTTTGTTCTTCTGCAAATAAAAAACAATATTAAAAAAATCTGCATAATTTTTTGTTTTTTAATAGCCAGAAATTTGAAAAGCAGAATTTTGGAAAGCAGAATTTTGTCAACCAGTATGGAAAAAAACAGAATTTTGAAAAGCAGATTTTTTCAATTTAAAAGCTGAATTTTGACACGCTTCACAAAATATTGGATAAGCAGAATTTTGAAAAACAGAACTTTGAAAGCCAGAATTTTGCAAATCAGAATTTTGAAAAAATAATTTTGACCCCGGCAGAATTTTGACCCCAACCCTAATTTCATATGGTTGTCAAAAACTTTGTAGGTACGTTCAGAAATTTGTCTGTTTCATTGCAATTATATGAGGTCCGATCTTTTCGGTTTGTTTTGTGGGAATACAAGACACTTCAGTTTCAGAAATTAAAAAGAAAAATTTTAACTGTACAAGTAACCAACACTTGTACTTGTTGTTGAAAAAAGAAAATCTTCAAAGTGGCATCAAATTCGCACATTGTTGGCGATAATAATATTGAAATATTTCCCCTCGAATCCGTGAAGGAAAGGAGGTGGTGCATACTTGGGTCCAGGGCGTACACCTATGAGACTAGTACCAAATGAAAGCTTACGTTCAGCCCAATCTATCTGCCAAATATTTTTGAATTCGGTCTCGGTGATTTTGAGATAATTAGACTTGAGATTGAGCGCCGGAAATGGGAAAAATCTGACATTTCTGCAAATAATTACGTATATCTCGATGAGTTGAGTAGTACGTAGGACAATGATTTCGGTATCATATGAAAGATCATAAATCCGTTGGGAATTAGTCTGTTCCTTCTGGATAGTTCCTGAACAGTTATGTGCTGAAAACCCAAGTTAAATGGCACAAAATAATCCATCAATGCTGTCTTTGCAGCTCTTAAGTACCGTCCTACAGTCGTGTGATGCATGTTTTAGAGACAGAAAAATCTACGATCACTATCGCCAGGTAGGTACTGCGAAAAATTCAATGAAAAAATGCATTTGCTGTGGAACATATTTTTTGTTTATTTTTTTAGGAAATGTGTATAATGTACGTGATATGCTTTATGTATGATAGCGTAATTATATATCAAATTAAAGCTTATCAATTAACGATTACAGTGGTGCATAAAAAAATATAGGTCATTACTGATTTTTTCGAGATATTGGCTGGCAAACGTCAACGAAAATGTTTCTTTTCAAACCACTTTTAGGTCTGTCTTTTCGAAATATAGAGCATTTCAAAAAAATATGAAATGAAAGATATTTTTATGATCTTTCATATACGTAAGTCATTGTCCTACGTGCTATACTCATCGAGATATACGTAATTATTTGCAGAAATGTCAGATTTTTCCCATTTCCGGCGCCCAATCTCAAGTCTAATTATCTCAAAGTCACCAAGACCGAATTCAAAAATATTTGGCAGATAGATTGGGCTGAACGTAAGCTTTCATTTGGTACTAGTCTCATAGGTGTGCGCCCTGGGCCCAGACTCCATAGGAAAATGAGCCATCTCCTTTAAGGATGACATGTTTGAAAATGTGTTGCATAGTGTGCGTTGTCATAACAGAATCCTGTACTTCAAATTCCTGCATAAATTCAAAATAAAACATTTATCGTGATGAAAATATGTTTTTATTAATGGTAAGTAAAGTAATTATCGTTTTTGCGCATAACAATCGTCCCATGATACATTTACAAATGATTTACAAAGAGGATTACAGTAGGATTCTGAAATATTCCCCGAAACAGTTTCTTCAAATGTTGATACTGTGATTGAAACTCTAGACATTGAATCAAAGAAGATCCCCGGGTTCTAAAGGAATTAGAACGCTGATTTGTAATAATTTCAACAACAAAAAAATAGTTAAATTTTAATTGAATTGCCCCTTCTGTTTTAATAGAGATAGATGGACTCTCCCTCCTGCACGATTGACCAATATGACCAATAATTACATCTCTGAGTATGATAAACCGAATTACGTATAGTATAGTAAAGTAGAAAAGAAAAAAAAAAGTAAAAAAGAAGAGAAATAAATCAGAAGCATTTGTAATTTTTTAAAAATTGTTTTAAATGTCCCTTCAAATTCAGGAAAAAGTATATATGTAACATAATATAGGGTGGGGTGACCCTTCAAAAAGCCACAAGAATTTTAAAATGAAAAGAGATCTGAAAAATAATAATTATAACTTCGATTTTAATTAAGCTGATTACATATTACATATTACATAAGAAGTGATTCAGTGCAATCAATCAATGCAATTCAATCTAAGGTGAACAACCAAAATTTCAAGTTTTTCAAAAATTTAGACGTTGATGATTCTGATCTTAGATATAGCGGCAATTCATGAAAAAGTCTACAAGATGCCAAACTAAAGAACCTACGACAAGCAGTGGTGCGTGAGTGAGGAAATTTTACCTAAAATGAATGGTTTCCACGTTCGTTATGGTTTCTAAGAACTCTTAGAATGTCACGAAAGTACTGCCTCAACTTTTCCGTTTGGGTAGAGAAGCTCGGAAATGAACTTAGATGTAAGCCTAAATATTTACATTTGCATTTATATGAAACCTACTCCACACATAAATCTGCGAAGTAGGGGGGTTGCAGCCGGGCGACAAAGACCATTTGGCTGATACACCACAAGACTAACTACACAAATACTACATAGAACAAATATCACATGACAACAGCACGCAGTAGTACAGGATGGTCCCCCATCTTGTCACTAACAGTGCTCATTCCGATTTAATTACGTTGTTCTAATGGGAATGGACTCTTTTCGGTTGACAAGGCCGTTGTCTAAGCCTAAATATTTGAATCCATCTAAATTTTCTATTTGAAAGCAGTTCATATTACACCGTGAACTGTTATCAAAAGTATTCTCTGCGGATAGAGATTCAAAGTAACAGTGTTCTAATTTAAAACGCTAACAATCGGGAAAGTACTAAAACACGTCAACTAAAGGGCTATTAACGTTAGACAAACTAAATAACATTAATTTAGTTTTAGAGCTAATCACTTGATTGTGGCTAGCAAACCATAGACTCTAAGAATACTAAGGTCCCAGTTTATTTCAGATTTCAAGTCTAACAGGCTCTTTGTCCCGTATGCAAATTCTATATCACATGCAAAAACTGTTAGCGCACCGCACCCTTGAAAGGCAGCTCGAACACAGAATTAATATAAATTGAAACAGTAGAGGTCCAATGACAATGAAATAAGACTGCAGGTGCAGATGGCCTTGATGCCGAACTTTTCAAGGCAGCTGAAGATCTGCTGGAAAGGAGCATGCACCAGCTGATCTGCATGATATGGTCGGAAGAAAGCATGCCCGATGAATGGAACCTCAGTATCGTATGCCCGATCCTAAAGAAGGGAGACCCTCACAATTGCACCAATTACAGAGGGATAAGCCTCCTTAACGTCGCTTATAAGATCTTGTCTGCTGTAATATGTAAAAGTCTGAAACCCCACGTCAACAACTTGATAGGTCCTTATCAATGTGGTTTTAGACCAGAGAAGTCCACAATAGACCAAATTTTCACACTAAGGCAGATCTTGGAAAAAAACCCGAGAGTATAATATCGATATTAACCATCTGTTTATCGATTCCAAGGCCGCGTTTGACAGTATTTACAGAGACGAGCTGTACAGAGCCATGTCTAGTTTCGGCATCCCTGCAAAACTCGTACGACTATGCAGGATGACTTTGGAGAAATCACGCTGCTCCGTCAAGGTCGGTAAAGAACTCTCACAGAGACTTTCGATTTAGGCAAGTCATTCTTTCATTGTCTTCCGACAAAATGTCATGCGATTTCTTCAACATCATACTTGAAAGGATTGTAAGAAACTCCAACGTCAACACGTTGGAGAGAGAAAGAGAGAGAGAGAACGCGAACCGATATAGACGTGTATTTAAATTTGTCCACAAAATATTTTTAATTTAGATCTAAACTTTATCTAAATTCGAAAAATAGAAGTCGCGATACTATGGAGGAGTTTTGCAAAAGGTGTACCGATAAATTCTCGGGAAAAACAAAAATTAAAATTAAATGCGGTGGTTTCTGTGAAGCTTTATTCCATGAAAAGTGTACGGGCTTGGCTGAATATGATTTAAACGTCATAAGGTCAAAGAAAAACATTGTTTTCGTTTGTGATGACTGCTTGGACAGTAAAAGTGTAATTGAGAAATCGCTAAAAGAAATTTTAAAATCAGTGAATGCAAACAAAGAAAGTGCCGCGAAACAAGAAAAATTAGTAAACAGTATGATTGAGAAACTAAATGCACTAAGCTATGGTGAATGTCAACAAAAAAGTGTGGAAAAGCCAGGAACATATGCGAGTCTGTTGCAAAAGTGTCCGCCGGTCGTATTAAAACCCAAAGTAAAACAAAGTGGAAAAAAAACAAAGGAAGATTTGAAAAATCATGTTGACCCATCGAATCTCATGATTAGTGATATAGCTTCAAGAAACAACGGAGTAGTTGAAATCATGTGTGATAATGAAGGTGAAAGAGATAGAGTGAAATGTGCAGTTGAAAAAGAGCTTGGTAATACATATGAAGTTAAAGTACCGGTACTAAAAAAACCAAAAGTGTTTATTACAGGTATTAGTGAAGAAATGAATGAGAAACAAATTGAGAAGAGTCTAAAAGTTCAAAACAAATCATTGAGTGAGAGTGAGATCAAATGTGTCAAAGTTATGAAAATGGAAAAAAAGAAAAATGAGAGAAAATATGAATATTTCAATGCTGTGGTAGAATTGGATTCCAAAAGCTTTCAAGTAGCCATGGGCGTAGATAAAGTAAATATTGGTTGGGACAGGTGCAAAATTTTTGATGATTTAAAAGTGAAAAGATGTTTTAATTGTCTAGGATTTAATCATGAATCAAAAGAGTGTACAAAAAAGCAAGTCTGTAGAAAGTGTTGTGGTGAGCATGATTCTCGAAACTGTGAAGAGCCCGAAAAAAGTGAATGTGTAAATTGCAAAATTGCGAATGATAGATTAAATCTTAATTTGGATACTGGTCATAAAACCTTCGACTATAATTGTCCTGTTTATTTAAAAAAGCTAGAAGCTAAGAGGAGTCGAGCATTCTATTAGCAACCACTGTATCAGTGTTCTGAAAAGTCTGTTTCATGTTTAAATGGTTTGTTTTTGAATATTCAAGGGATCACAGGTAATTTTACTTTAATTGAAGATATTATTGCCCAAAATAGTATTGATTTCATTTTATTAACTGAAACCCACCTCACGGATGCTATATCTGGTTGTGAAGTGTACATACCTGGTTATAGACGATATGATTGCTTGTCTAGTACTCGATATACTGGTGGCGTGTCAATATATGTCAAGAATGAACTCAAATCGTGTTATAAAGACTCTTTAGTGATCGGGAAAAAAATTGGATTTTGTCGGTAAAAATAACAATTAAAAAGGAAGTATGGAACATTATTGTGCTGTATAGATCTGCAACTCTTAGGGCCGGTCTGTTCAAGTTTGGTTAATTTTAACCCGTGGTTATTTCCAGTGGTTACCATAGAATGCGTCTTTTCAACCTTGGTTTGGTTAACAAATGAATGGTTTGGTTAACTAACCAGAGAAATTGTTAACCAGTCGATTTTGGTCGGTTAAGGCTATTTAACCATCGATTTACTGGAATTTCGTCTTTTCACGTTTGGTTAATCTGTCTTCACGCATTATTTTTGACTCATCATTTGGCTATACAACAATTCAGTGTGATGGAGTGCGTTTGTTTTTAATTTTTCATTATATTTATCTCCAATATTATTCTTGTTATAGTTCTTTTTTATAAAATACTGTTTCATTTACAAATTTAGTTCACGTGTAAATTGTTTTTGGGATTTGTGGAGTTCTGATGGTAGTGGCGTTAGTGATGACGAGAAATTATTGGTCAGTTTTCTTGTTTTTGAAAATGTTCTTTTTTTCTAACACCAAAGCTACAAGTTTTTCTTCTTCACTTTTGGAGAAATTCGCAGATCGTTGCTTTGATTGTGACATTTTCTTCAAAAATAACAAAAATTATGAATAACATAAAAAAAAAACATGAATAATTATAAAATAACTCACTATGAACTGCCGACAATTAACACATGTCACCAAAAAAGATAACCATTGATTGGGGTTACTGATTAATTTGACAGATAGACTGGAAAAATATTGGAATTTCTCAATAACCTACGGTTTGTTAACCAAGGCAGAAAAAATAGTGAAAAGACGCAATTCCTTAACCATAGATCCATAACCACGGGTTAAGCAAAATCTCTGGTAACCAAACCACAGATTTAACCACACTTGAACAGACCGGCCCTTAGTGTGATTGAATTTTTTGAGATTTTGAATGAGTGGATACCTAGTAATATTAGTGAAAACGAATACTTGTTCATAGCAGGTGATTTTAATATAGACTATTTAAATGTAAATAATTATGAGTTGAATCATGTTAATCAGTTTGAATGCCTTATCGGGCTTCAACAAATTGTGAAAGAACCAACTAGGATAACACCCGATTCTAAAACTTTGATTGACTATGTGCTGACTGACGTTACGGTAAATGTAGATGTAAAAGTGCGAAATGATTGGAAGATCTCGGATCACGAATCTTTATGGATTAAAATAAATATAAATCAGTCCATGCAATTTAAACCAAATAAAATAAAATATGTCAAGTATGATAAGGAACGTTTCATTAGTGAGTTTAAAAATAGTTTTTCTAGTATAACAAGCGAAGACTTAAATAATTACGCTATGAAATTTGAGAGTTCTGTAAAAAATTCATTGCTTAGGCTGACAAAAACTATAAATGTAAATGAAAAGTGCGCGGAATGGTATGGCAATGAGTTGGTTTATTTAAAATCTGAAAAAATTCGTTCATATGGTAGAGCTGTTTACACAAATGCATCGGAAGATTGGAAAAAATACAAAATCGCGAGGAATGTTTACAAAAATGAATGCTGCAAATCAAAAAGAAAATATATTGAATCGAAACTTATTGAAAAAGCGGGTGACCAAAAGGGTCTGTGGAAAACAATGAAAAATCTTATTTTTAAAGAGCAAAAAAGTGTACTGAATAAATTAGAAATTAACGGGATTACTTTAAATGATGATTTAGAAGTTGCAAACGGGCTAAATACATTTTTCGTAGAAAGTGTAATGGATATAAATAATAATATTCCACCAGTACCATATTTTGAAAATATACCGCAGTGTGAAGAAATTTTTCAATTTCAACAAATTAATGCTAGTATGCTTGAAACAATTGTTAAATCAATGAATAAAAAAAATGACGGTTATGGTTTAAATTGTAATATAATTCTTGATTGCAAAGAAGACATGTTTCCTCCGCTCCTAAAAATAATTAACTCGTCGCTCCAAAATGGATTGTTTCCACAAAGCTGGAAAGTTGCTGATGTTGTTCCAGTTGAAAAAGTTAAAAATGCTAAGAGTCCTGAAGAGTGGAGGCCAATCAATATGTTGCCCATATATGAGAAAATTTTAGAGGTTGTAGTCTGCTCACAGCTTACAAAATTTATTGAAGAAAGGAAACTCATCTGTGCTGAGCAATCTGGCTTTCGGCAGGCACACTCTTGCGAAACCTCCATTTGTTTCGTAATTAATGAATGGAAAAAGGAAATAGAGAGCGGAAACACTATCTTGGCTGTCTTTCTAGATCTCAAGCGAGCGTTTGAAACAATAGATAGAGAAATTTTGATAAAGAAACTTTACAAATATGGTGTGCGCGGTTATGAACTTTGTTGGTTTAAGAGCTACTTGTCTGACAGAATGCAAAGAGTAAGGGTGAGGGATACTTATTCGAATACAGAGCCGATTTCTATTGGTGTGCCACAAGGTTCGGTGCTGGGTGTTTTGCTTTTTTTATTATATATAAATGACATTGGAAATTCTTTGACTAACTCTAAAATGTGTTTATTTGCGGATGATACATTAGTTTATATAAGTGGAAACAATTTCAATGAGTGTGAGTCTGTACTTCAGCAAGATCTGGATGCAATGTATAATTGGCTGTGTATGAACAAACTTATGGTAAACATTCGAAAGACTAAGTGTATGTGTATAAATGGCCAAAATTTAAGTGCAAGTATCAAAATGAATAATGAAGATCTGGAATGTGTGAATGAAATAAAATATCTGGGTGTAATCATTGACAATAACCTGAAATTTGACGTTCATATTACAAAGTTGTGTTCTAAAATATCACAAAAGATTGGTTTCCTCTCAAGGATAAGAAAAAATATAACGAAAAGCTGTGCATTAACAATATATAACACAACTATACTCCCCCACTTCAACTATTGTTCGTCGATCTTATACATGTGCTCTATCCAAAACCAAACCAAGTTACAAACCCTCCAAAACCGTGCAATGAGGGTTATTTTAAGGTGTGATAGATTAACCCCAATAGTTGTTATGTTACAATCCCTGGGGTGGCTAAATGTTGGACAACGTCTTAAATATAACGCTCTTGTTATGATTTTTAAAATTAAACTTGATCTATATCCTGCCTATTTACAGAATAATGTTCAGTACATAACAAACGATAGGTACCCTCTCAGGAATGTTGGAGACTTTCGACTTCCACTGTATAGAAGGGCAAGAACGCAAAATAATCTTTTCTACAAAGGGCTTCAACTATTCAACACACTACCCAACGAAATTAAAAATTTAACAAATTTAAATATAATAAAATTCCGTCTAAATAACTTATTAAAAAACAATGTGATATAAATTAAATATAAAATTAAGTAATTTAAGATTTTGATAAATTTAAATGTTATATAAACACGTCTAATTTTTTGTATTTTAAAATAATTTTATATAAACTATTTGTAATTTTTATTAAGAGTTTCATTGAAAATAATAAATACACTTAAAAAAAAAAAAAAAAAAACACCAGAGGAACAATCTTTCAAAAGTCTGTACAATTACTCGCCTACGCAGACGATATTGACGTAATGGGAAGAAATAAGCGCGATGTCATAGGTGCTTTTGCGAGTATTGGAACAAAAGCGGCAAAAATGGGTTTGATGGTTAATGAGGGCAAAACGAAGTATATGCTGTCATCATACAAGGACACAGAACATCGACGAATTGGACAAAACGTCACAATAGACAGACATAACTTAGAGGTAGTACAGGACTTCGTCTACCTAGGATCCGGTATAGACATGGACAACAACATCAGTGCGGAGATCAAACGGAGAATAACTCTTGCCAACCGTTGCTTCTTTGGGTTAAGAAGGCAATTGAGAAACAAAACCCTCTCTATAAAAGCCAAGGTGACCTTGTATAAGACCTTAATCATCCCAGTCCTGCTGTACGGCGCGGAAGCATGGACCTTATCGAAAGCGGATGAGGAAACTCTTGGTCGCTTCGAAAGAAAAATTCTCCGAATGATCTTTGGTCCCATATGCGAAGACAATGTGTGGAGAAGAAGATACAACAACTAGCTGTATGAGCTGTACCGCGACGCTACGATGATTGGGTCATGTAGAGCGGATGGACCCAAACGCTCCGGCTCGTCGGATTTTCGAAAGCACATTGCAGGGAAATCGCGGAAGGGGAAGACCTCGTCTTAGATGGCGCAATCAAGTGGATGAAGACCTCAACCGACTTAGAGTGCGAAACTGGAGAGAGCTCGCCCGAAATCGAAGTCATTATGGAAGGATGTTGGTTGAGGCCCAGGTTCACCCCGGACTGTAATGCCCGCCTGAGTAAGTAAGTATGTAAGAGGTCCAGTGACAGATCCTTGTAGCACGCCCATATTAGTATATTCCTTACTGCTTATAATCTTGTTAATTTCAACCTTTTGAGATCGTTTCTTTTTTACTAAGATTTTGTGGTTGACCATATCAAATGCCTTTGTTATATCTACAAATAAGCCTGCTGTATATTTTTTGTCATCTTAGCTTTTGAAAACCATAGAACAAAAATTCAAGAGTGCATCTTCTGTTGATTGTCTTTCGCGAAACTTAGGTATACTGAGAAGAAGCGAAAAAATTTTTTTATCGAATAATTTCGCGATCCTTTTTTTTGATAAGTTTTTCAAAAATTTTACCAACAGACGGCAGCAGCGAGATAGGTCTGTAATTAAAAACTTTCTCCTTATCACCTTTTTTGAAAAGTATGGTACTACATCAGCACACTTCATTGCACCGGGAAAAATACCAAATGTCACGCTGTTATTTGCTAAGATGTCCATAATATTTCATTTACTGTTTTTTAATAGAAGGATAGAAATACCATCGTTTCCACAGCTATAAGAATTTTTAAGACTTGTTATAGCTTTCTACACTTCTAGTGGCTTTAAAGGTTCAAAGGAAAAGCTATTACTATTTCTACTGTAAACACTTCGATTGCAATTCTGACAAAATTGTGATCTAACATTTGGAACGGTATCAATTCTTTTTGAGCTTCGGGTCTGCCTTTGACTCATTCTGAAGTAGCACTATAGGTTTTGCTGGGTGGTGTTCGGGTAACAAACGAGAATGTCAAATAACATGTATTTTCTTCAAATTAAAAGTTTGTACATTTGTGTTTTGATTTTATGGTTGACGGTTTCTTAAGAAACAAATCTTGCCTCTAACTTGCTGTCAAAATCAGACCACCATGTAGCATTAGACATAAGTTTCAAATACTATATTTATTTTAAAGCTGCTGCTCAAGACATTAACACTTATGATTATACTAAAGGTGATTTTGTTTCAATGTCATATTTTCTTGTTTCTTTTGATTGGATGTCTGTCTTAAGCAACTCAGATCTTAATAATGCATACCTCAACTTTACAGATAAGCTTAAAGAGGCAGTCAATTTATTCATTCCGAAGACTATTAAGAATGTCTCTAAAAAAACGGTCTTGGTTCAATAGAGAACTGGTAAATCTAAACAACCGTAAAAATAGGGCATATAAATTGTATCGAAACTCTAACAATAGTTCTTTATTATATGAAAAATATTGCAGTGTTCAAAAGAGGTTTGATTTTCTAAATAATTTTTTGTACAAGCATCACATTTTTTGTATTGAAAGCAAACTTAAAAGCAATGCAAAATGTTTTTGGAATTTCATTAACAGCAAAAAGAAGTCGGTGGGCATTCCTAGCACTATGCATTTGTCGGGCATAACTTCATCCGACCTTCCAACAGTTTGCAATCTGTTTGCGCAGTTTTTTAGTTCAGTGTATGTTCCCCTAAATGATGCAACAGTGCTTGATAGAAATGGTTCTTCGAGTTTGATGGATATCGGCTTTTTAAATATTTCTATTGATGAAGTGTTAGAATAGAAGAGTTGTGTGCATTGAACTTAGATAAGCAACCGGGCATGGATGGTTTTCCTCCTATACTTTTGAAAAATTGTGCGCAGGCTACAATTGCCCTGTCTCTAATTATCATTTTCAATCGTTCACTCGAGGCAGGCTCCTTTTTAGATTGTTGAAAGTGCTCATTTGTTACCCCTATTCACAAGGCTGGATCTAAGAACGAAGTAACAAACTATAGACCAATATGTAAAATATCAACAATCCCAAAACTGTTTGAAAAAATTATTTATAAAAAACTTGCTATTTCACTAAAAAATTTAATTTCACCATATCAGCACGGTTTTGTTAGCGGCAGATCTACTACCACAAATCTTGCTATTTTTTCTAATTTTGTGCTAAGGTCTCTTGAAAGTGGTTCACAGTGCGACGTAATTTACACAGACTTTTCGAAGGCTTTTGATAAAGTAGATCACGCCATTCTTATTTGTAAGCTGCGAAGATATGGCTTTCACTCAAACATGTTGGAATGGCTCAGTTCGTATCTAAGTGGTCGAACTCAATATGTTCATTTAGACAAGTGCTTATCGCGTGCCATGAATGTAACATCTGGTGTTCCTCAAGGAAGCCATCTTGGGCCATTATTATTTCTGTTACTTGTTAATGATATTCCTAATGTTCTTGTTCAATCCCAATGTCTTATGTATGCTGATGATTTAAAAATCTACTGCACTGTTAATAGCATATGTGATTGTTTAAAATTGCAAAAAGACTTATTAAACTTATCTTTGTGGTGTGAACAACAAAAATTGCAATTAAATATTTCAAAATGCCAAAGTTTAACTTTCTGTCGTCGTCAGTCTTGTTTCAATTTTATTTACTTTATAAGGAAACGTGCCTTTTAGTAAAATTAACGAAAAAAAATTTCTCGGAGTTATATTTGACTCGATGCTTACATTTAATAGCCACATAGACTACATCGGAGCGAAAGCCAATTCTATGTTGGGATTTGTAATTCGAAATTCGAAATAATTTAAAGATCCGTTCACTCTTAAATGTTTGTATTTTGCTTATGTAAGATCAGTCCTCGAATATTGCTGTGTTATATGAAATCCGATTTATTCAACACATTCAAACAGATTGGAACGAATTCAAAAACGTTTCACTAGATACTTGTTCTATCTTTTACTCTGGAATATTGTTAAACCTTCATACAATGCTCGCTGCCTGCTTTTTGGCCTACAAGACCTGGAAACACGTCGTAAATATTTTGATGTAATGTTTGTAAGAGATGTCTTAAATGATAAAATTGCAGGCTCTTTATTGCTTGATTTAATTGGTATCAATTGTCAATCATATTCTTTCAGATTCAATAATTTATTTTTTGTACCATTTCATAGAACTATTTATGGTTTCAATGAACCTATTGCGCGTTGCTTAAGACAAGCAAACTCAGTATGTCATAATGCTGGTATTGATATTTTAAACTTTTCTTATAGTAGAAATATTTTTAAATCAAATTTGAAATCTATTTTGCACTCTGGTGGTTAATTAGGTATATATATAATCCATGTTTTGTATTGAATAGTCTGTAAGAATTTTGTAATTGTGATTGACTGAATTAAATAAATAAATAAATAAATAAATAAAAAAAAAACTTTATTCCTGAGAACTAATGAATTTGTCAAGGAATGAGGTGCTTAACATCAGTTGTTTTGAACTCCTTTTCGAAAGCTATGTTTCTTATTTTACATTGTAAGCGTTTCAACAGTGGGGATATTCAAAACTTTTGTGATCCTTTTAAACTATCTTCATCTTCATCTGTTTTAATAACCATACAAAACGCTTTAGTAACTAAACGTATTTTTATATTTTTTTTTTTATTCAAAAAGTCTTATCTACAAATGTCTAAAATAAACTTATTTCTACATAAAGCTTCTCAAGAAATTCCACTTTCAATCCTCAAAGGAGTACCGCATCAAGTTGGTATGTAGTTTAACTTAAGCTTAAAAAAAAAAAACTTGTCTTTTCAAGAAACCGTTTAAAACTTATTCTCTTATACCTAAATAATGTGCCTTATAGCTAAGAAGACACTTTTTCTTAAAAGTAAATCATGTTTCTGTTGGAAATGCTCATGTGACAACAAATATTTCTACTTCTACGTTTTTTTATGTGTATATACAAAAAATGCTGGAAGACGGACTTAAAAATATGAGTGAAGTGTAAAAGTATTTAGATTTTTTAATTGCACATAATTTTGAAGAAATTAATCACACCGCTGTTGCTGTCTTTTCAAATGAAATTATTCAAATATTCCATATCGAAATTATTTTCCAAATCATGAACGATGCCTTGACTGTCGGTGGCATCAGTAGAGCAACTACCGCTCGCCAGCTGCTGCTGTCTATCTGAATCACCATAATCGAATGTATCTGACAAAAGCTTTTTGACATATTCAAATGAGACGAATTCATTACACTCGATTTCCACACCATCGTCACCGGAGGCTGTTTCATGTTTGACCATCATAGTTGTTGGCGATGATTGGCCGCCGCCGCCACCGCAGCCTTCTGATGGACTCGAATCGTCCATGTGTGGGTGGTGTTGGTGTTGCTGTTGCAGAAGTCCAACATAAGCCGTCTGACGTCCGTCAATCGAATTCTCATTACGATTACTTTCGATTGTAACGATGCAATTAGACAGCTCATTAAAGTTCATTGAATTGTTTTCGGGCACAACTACTGACGATGCTGCCGTCGGGTTGTTTAGAATGACCATAGACTCCGAGTTTGTAGGGATACCATTATCATACTGATGATGCTTATCATGATGATTGTAAGTTGGGCGTAATTTAATGTTCCCAAACGAATAATGATCGCTAATGGCTGTTGCCGCTGCAGCGCAAACACTGCGGCTTCCATTGTCATTGCTGTTAAATGTGGGATCTGTGTCGGTTTTGGTGGATCCACTAGAGATGGCCATTGCCATCGACGTAGACGATTTGTTGTTCTTACCCACGGCAACGAACGAATCCTCGAAGAGCAGGTAATCACTTTGAAAAAAATCATCAGACTCTTGTAATGGATGCAAGGGCTGATGGAAATGGTCAACGTAACCAGCTTCGGGCTGTTGATGATGCGTGGTGCTCAGGTGCTGATTACTGGCCGGTTTATTGTATTGAATGTTTGATGAGAGCATTGAGGCGTTGACGCAATTTGTGTTTTGTGCGGTTGACGATTTCGCCGATGCTGTCGTCACCAGTTTTGTTGTTGTGCCCAGTGATGATTCGGAATGACGACGGATTTTCGACGATTGATGCCGTGACGAGGTTGATGTTGTGGTTAATGAATTATTTACGGACGCACTTGACGACTTTCGACGGCCATTTATGTTACCATTGCGAAGGGAATGATTTTTAACGTGCTTTCGCAGACTGGAAGGGTCTGTGTACCGTTTGGTACAACCGACTATTTGGCAGGCATATGGTTTCTGTAATGAGAGTAAAGGAGTTTGAGTTAGTATCTAGTTGAGGACAGAACTGAATAAATAAAAATATTTTTGAAATGTCTAGATAACCTTAAGCCTTATAATGGCAAGTGAAAAGTAAACATCGTTTTTCGAAGCTTTAGCTAGCGATGTGGAGAATCAGTGAAGGTCTTTAGTAAGCAGAGTTGAATGGGTGTCTCGTGCCCATTGAAATATTTTATGGCAATTTGATCAACCATTTGGAGTAGTAAAAGTTTGAAGTGCGACCTTTTAGTTTTCAGTGCGATTAAGAGCTTGAGACTTTACACTGTGAAATTGTATTGGAAGCAGTTCCAACACTTTGCAACCATCAACCTATTTCTTGGCACAAACATCTTTGCCTTTTCTGATTCGCAAACAGAAGTGATGGCACGAGGTGCGACTGGCGCCCAAGTCCAAGTCCAATTCGTTACACTTGTTTAATGGTTTTCTTTTTATTTATTTATTCATGAAACAATTTTATGTAGCGTGAAATGAAAACAAGAACCATTGCCATCATTTCCTCCCGCCTTGTTTTTTATTGTCTCGCGTTTGAGCATAAAAAATGCACAACCCATCGCAATCCCAACACACCAACGATCTGTTTTCTGAACAAAATGCACACACCATTCCATTCGCATTCTCCTGACTGATTTATTGCGGTGAACATGTGGCTTAAGTGTCACATTTTGCTAGCAAAACGTGTGTACCAAACTGCACACGCACTCATTCTTATATAGAGCTCCGCCAAAAACTCTCTATGCACCGTGCGCCACTTGAAAGAGGCGGACAGCTGCCACTGTTTCTGCTTTTGCTTCTGATTCTGCTTCTGCTGGACACTTTTGTATATACTCACAAGTCTCTACACACATAACACATACCTAATGTGTGTTGTGCATTTCTCGATGCACTTGGCATCTTCAATTTTCGAATTCATTTAGGATGAACTTCAAGGATAATTACGACACACTCATCTCGAATAATGTGAGTGCAGTAAGATTAAGTACGTTTTAGAAAACAACGAGAGAGCACTTACCGTATCGTAATGTGTCCTTTGATGTTTCGCTCGATCCGAGCTGTTACTGAATGCCTTTAGGCAGCCTTTGTACTGGCATCCGTACGGTCGTTCGCCAGTGTGGGATCTTTGGTGGATTTTCAAGTTTTCCAATCGCGAAAACGCTTTATTGCAGCCTGTAAACTGGAATGAGAAAAAATAGAAAAAAAAAAATTAAAATGAGAAAATTAACAACTACAGTGGTGCTGCCACTTTGTTTTTTTAAATTTAGTTTTTATTTTTTTCAGTTAGTACTCTGAGCTTGGAAATTCATTTATTGTTTTTATTTCGAAACTACATATATAACTTTTGATTTCTTCTACTAAGTGAATGTTAGGTAAGCTGGTTGACCAGCGAGTTGCTCTGCCTTGAAAAAATTAGGATTCTAAAACTATTTTTACGATTTAACTATGAGAACAAAGACATACGCATTTACGCATGCAGTCTGCCTTACGGCGCGCGGGGCAACTTTCAAAGATTATGCCTGTGCCTCTGGAGTTGACGTTTGGGTTTTCAAGTGTGATGTTTAAAGATCAACATGATAGAGTGTCATATTGTGGAAACACTTTTTCGATATCAGAAGTAGTAATGAATTCTTTAATAACCTTGACAGAGAAGCTTGAGTTCTCCAAACCCATTTTGCAAGGTTGTATTAGTTTTTTAAAGAAAAATAAATAAATAAAATAAAAAAAATAAATAGGGTGGCGCAACAGAGCGAGGGGCCCCTGTGCGTAACGCATTTCTCACAACCATGCCTTGTGAGGGAATGGAGGGGACCTACAATTTTCTGCCGGTTCCAAACGGCTAACTGAGAAAGCGCTTTTCATGGCAGTGAATTTACTAACGGAGGACTTGCCAATTCCTCGCGAAAGGCGATACCCGTGGAAAAACATTTTTGCCTCTGCTGGGATTCGAACCTCAAACTTCATAAGGTTGTGATAATGTAATAAAACTCTCCTGGAAGTAGCCATGAAGTGATAAATATCTACTTTCTCTCTTCTGTTGCATAGACTACAATTTTCCGGTAGATCATCTCGGTATGGTATATTAGGTTAGGTTAGTGAGTACCTCACTTAACAAAACAATTTGGAGCTTTTAATAAAGCGAAGAAGATGCAGGGGATCTGTGTTCACCAGATCGCTTGGATCATCAAGAAAATATTTTCCTAGATGCCGTTTTCTTTTAAAGGATAGTGCAGGACATGAGCAGAGGAGGTGTGGGATTGTCTCCTCCTCTTCCTCATCTAAGCAGTGGCTTGGAAACGCCAAGTCTTATGGCGTGTCTTCCAATCAGACAATGTCCGGTGATGTCATTGATTACGCATTCCATTCCCTGAAAGCATTCATTCATTCCATTCCCTGAGGACTAAATTGAAGCAATGTTTTCAAAATTATTTTGTGTAGACACGCATCATTTCTTTTCATTACTTTAATAATGAAGTCTGATTTAGCTTTTAGGTTTTGTATGCATATAGGTGTTATACCTGACTCTACATATATTGCATAATTTGGTGTTGAGTTTGGTAGCCGAAATAAGCGTTTAAAGAAAAGTCTTTGTAGACTTTCCAAAGCTTCAAGTTTAGTATATCCAAACACTTGTACACCATAGCACCATAGGACGTCAAATCAATACTTTGGTTAAAAAAAAAACTTTGTCCACATCATATTTAGGGCTAGTTTAGCTTGATTGCTTTTCTCATTAGAGTGCTTTACAATTTTACAAAATTGTAAGTCAATAGAACTCCCAAATACTTAAACTCTTGCACAACCTCAATGCGTGTGGAAATAAGGGACCATATTCCCTCTGGGAGTCTTGTAGTCTTTCTTGATTCAAAAATAATAATTTTAGTTTTTTCCGTATTGATATGCAAACCCCGTGTCTTACAAAAAGGGTTGAGTCTGTTTACTTGCAACTGCAGTGAAAATGGATTGTCAAAATTTTACAATTTGATGTCAAAACCAAATTGTCTGCATATAGCAAGACTTTAATGAAAGTGTTAGCAAAGCAAAGAGTGGAGCTAGGAAGAAGGACACTGATTTCATCGATGAACAGGGCGAAGAGTAGTGGACTGAGGACACTTGAGGAACACCTGCTGTTGTTTCAAATGTACTCGAGAACTCACACCCATCCCACACCTTTGCATTTGAAGATGAAACTAGTTTAGAGTACATTTCAAGAAACTTCCACGATCCTACTACCTAAACATGATAATTTTTAGATTAAAGCCTGTATATTGACTTTATCAAAGGCAGCTATGAAATCAATAAAGCACGTGAACATCTTCTCTTTATTTTCGATGAACTTTCTTGTAATACTGGAGATATGTAGCATAGATCCATGCATATGGTCCATGGTCGAAAACTCTGGGCGGAAACCAGTTGAAATATATTTAGACGATTGCTCGATTGGTCCCCTCAAGAAAATTTTTCTTAACGAATTTGATATCGAAATTCATCTATAATTTTCTGCAACATTTGCATCACCTTTCTTAAATATAAAACCATGATTGAGTTAAAACTGCTAGGTACACACTCATCTTTGTACAAACTACTAAAAAAAAGTTACGAGATGAGTTTTGAAGTCGGTAAGTACTATTTTTATAGAACTCTGCTGGAATACCGTCTATGCCTGGAGCTTTATTGTTGTTCATCTTATGCAATGTTGCTTCCAACTCGTAAAGCAAAATATCCGCGTCTAGTTCAGCAACCGCTAAGTTAGGTAAAGCGTATTCAAAAGTATGAAGGTCCTCGTCAGCTGACAGTAGAGTTTTAAAATGAGCTGCTAGCGTATCAGCTTCCAAGGAGTACTTCATACTGTGGTTTCGCCCACCAAATTTACGAACAGTATCCCAAAAAAGTTTGGAGTCCTTACAATTTTCCAGGCTCTTAGCCCGTTTTTTCTTTTTTTCTACCTGAACACATCTTTTTATTTATTTATTTTATTTATTTATTGAAATAAATTATAAAATTAATTTATAAATTTATTTTATTTTTAAGGCATCAAGGTAGCCAGACCATATGATACCGTTTTTTAAATTTAGCAAGAATTTAAGATTTATATTAATTTTGTACAGTTTGTGAAAAATTAAAAAGTAAAAAAATAAATTAGAAATTATTATGTGCAAATGAAACTAATTTAACTCTCTTCAAACTTCTGGTGGGCGGAGATGGCAGCTTTGATGCGACGAATGGAGTTGACATCTGATGGATTTATGATGTTGGCGAGCGTGTCGGGTATATTGTCTGCGGATGTGTTTATTTGGCGAGAGGACACTCCACGAAAATATGCCAAATTGTAAGAGCTATCCCACAATTTGAGCATTGCTCTGGGACCTCGCGAGTGTAGTAGTGCTTGCTTGTAAACAGAGTTTTTCCTATTCTTACTCGTAAAATTTTTATATATCTTTTTATATTCTTCATTAATGTGAAGGTAGATATTTTTAAGAATGGGAGTTCGCTGAAAAGCTGAAGATATGTAAAAGAAAGCTTCCGAAGCTCTTTACAGTCTTTATCAAACCATTATCGTTTATAGGTACAAATGTATTTGCGCTCATGAGCAAATAGATTTTTATAGCTCATTCTGTCAGCAATCTTTATCGAACCATGGGATAGTTGGAGAGACACTCAATTGGAAAACGCATTGGCCATCTTTCGTGATTGCAGTTTTCCAACGTTTCACAGGCTTTAAACAGGCTTTAAACAAGCTTTGAACAGGCTATCCCCATTGGTACCTTGGTTACAACAAGGTAGTGGTCTGAGTCAAAGTTGGCTCTTCGGTGAGTTCGGACACTAATTACACTGGAAGAATGCGTTTGCTATTGTCATCCAAGGCTGTTGGTTGTTCTTTAACCAAGGTTTTGTTTAACGTGTTTGGGTAATTTGCCCATGTGCAACCCAGACATCGGATCAGGAAACCTTGGGGCCTAGCTCATTGCTCTCAACCACGCATGAGAAGAATGGACAGCACCTACCAATTATGTGAGATTGCAAACTACTAACTAAATAAGGCATTCTTCGTAGCAGTGAAATCACTATTGGAGCTTTTTCTATTCCCTCGCATAAGGCGATACCCGTAGTAGAACGGTTGGATGTTTCAAGGATTCTTTCTTCGAACTCTCACGTAACAGAGAGACATGCTTATCACAAATTCAAAAACTATCTTTGCGAAACCTCGAAGAGATGAGGCTCAGCTAAATCAATTTTTCTACCCCAAAACATACATACATATATTTATAAATACAAACATTTCTCGTTTAATAGTAAACATATGACATCGAGTGCTATGGCCTCACTAGACCGAATTTAGGTTTTTTTTGTGTTTTTCTTCTGTAAGTGGGAACCCTGTTTCTTCAGAAAAAAGTTCACTACAAAAAAAAATCGAAATTAATCTCAATTCTACAGATAAAATCGTTTACATCTCATAATTGTGGCAGCACAGAAGTGAGCAATGTACAACAGGTCCCTGGCAATGGGGCTGGCGGCGAATGACTCACATAATAAATCTTCCCTTGGATATGACTCAAAAGGTCGAAGGGTAACATTCACAGACCCTCTAATGAGTAATTTTTCATGTTTTTTCTTATTTTTTTTTTTTTGCTTGATGCTGCTACTGCTACATCTTTTTTGTCCTCCCATCATTGGCAGAGTGAATGGATGGTATTTTTATTTTCATTTTTACAAATTCTTGATACCGAAGGGTTTCCTCAACATGCTTTAAGGAAAAAAAGGTCTGTCCTCCTTAGTCGAAGCTCATCCACTGGTTTATTATTATTTTCTTTCTTTTCCTTCTTTTATATTTTTTATTATTATAATTTTTGTTTTTTTTTTTTTTGCAACAGCACAAATCTTCTTGCAGTCGTTTTGTAAGGCTTACTATCTACATAATCAAATCATGCTTTCATTTTTGCTCAAGTATGCATAGAGTGGCAAAGGAAAACAATGGCAAATTGTACCCGGTTCGTTTCGCAATCCTTTCGAAAGATTATGAAAGCACAGAGTATAACCTAGTAAACTTGTTTACTAAGAAGCATTTTGTTTTACTTTATGTAGTTAGACTTTTGAATATTCTTTTTGTGCTTTTTTGTTTTTTTTTTTTTTTGAAAGTATATCTACTTCTATATATTAGATAGAGACTAGAGAGATTGTATTGTGAAATATTGAAAAGGGGATTGCTCTCGCTTGTTCTCTAAATTAATGGCAAAAGGATGCCCTTCCTTGAAAGTTATTGTTCAATTTGCTGGCCGAATAATCATGAAAATTTTGTGTAGGTATGTACTTGCTATGAAGAACCTGCAGTCTTTTGGATGTTCTGTTTAGTGAGTGCAACTTAGCAAAGCAGAAGTGGTGTTTTTTTGTTTGATAACTTAGAAGATTTACAGATACTCAGGTTATGGAGTGAATTCAGTTCAGAGGAATACAACTGTGGAGCTCATTCTAACTTTATGATTTGAGTGTAGTGATTCCACTTGAGTGCCGTAAATGCTCTTCAGTGATTATCACGTAGACCAGACGTAAGAGAAGCTTGAGTCATCAAAACACTAAACTTTAACACTCATAAATTTTAAAACTCTTTGTTTAAAAAATAGCATAAGTGCAATTTTAGGGCTGTAAAAGGTACATAGTTAATAAAGTCTAATTGGGAATTTTCTGAGAATTTTCCTCTGGTAGGGGAATTGATAAACCGCGAGTACCTAAATTAGAAACAGAGTTGTGCGATAGACCGAGACCATAGGTCTATCGCACAACTCTGTTTCTCATTTAGGTACTCACGGTTCATAAATTCCCCTACCAGAGGAAAGGAATTTATGATAAAATTATTACTGCTTACTTATCTGACTAAATTTTACAAAAATGTGTTCTTAATTGAAGAAAGGATTCGAAGAGTTTAAAAATAAAAGTTGAATTGTTTTATCAATTGCTATCGAAATCAGAACTTGGATCTATTTATTTATTTTTATTTATCCTAAGCACAGAAGTATTTGACATTAAAATCTACGAAGTTTTTCGAAAAGACAGATGTATTTCTGTCGAGGATAGAGGTGGTGGCGTTCTTCCTGCTGTCAATAATTCATTTTCGGCCTTTCCAATCACTCTTCCAAATCTTGAAACTGAACAGATATGCTTCGTAGTTGGCTTTCAAGTAGTAGATAGAATAATTTTTATTTTAAGTTATATACCTTCTGGTAGCAAATAGATATATATATGAAAATTGTATAAGAAATTTTGAATTTGTTAGCCAATTATGTTTACATACGGATACTTTATTTATAATACCTAGGAGATATTAATATTGGTGATGTCATTTGGACTTGGTCGGAAACTGACAATATACTTATACTATCTTATGTCAAAAAATATTGTGAAATAGCATTTATTGATTGCATGTATTCGCTCAACCTGTTCTAATTATCGAAATAGACTCTTAGATCTCGTTTTTATGAACACTGAAGATGTTAAAGCTACAGTATCCCATGCACCTTACTGTTTATCAAATAATGTGATTTACTGTAGTCAAATTTTAGTTAACGTCAACTTGTATTCCTTTTTAAATATTGAAGCTAATCCACAAAGATCCTTAAATTTTTACAATTGTAATTTTGTTGCTATGAGTGAATATTTTGATTCTTTTGATTGTGATGTGGAATTCGAAAATCTCAGTCTTACAGTATATAACATGATCATTTCAAAACTATAATTAATAACGGTATCTCTAGGTTTGTTCCTTGCTCTGTTAGATATCACAACTCTAAGCCACCAAGCCATCTGGTACAATAGGAGACTGTTACACTTAAAAAAATTAAAAAGCAAAGCCCACTTTGTGGTTTAAGAAATACGGACATTCGTCTGACAGGCAATTTTTTTGTCAGCTCAGAAAAGATTTCAGTGTCCTAAGTAAATTTCTGCATAATACTTAAATATATTAAACATTGAAAATGACATAAAGAATAACAAAATTTTGATCATTCATTAATGAAAAACGTTACTCTTCGAGTTGGATAAACATGCCGAGTCTCTCGAAATCTTTGACCAGATATTTCCAAGAAAAAAACAGAATTTCTACTCCAGCTAAGCAGACCTCGGCTCTCTCTGTTGATTGGCATTCTCACGGGACACAACTCGTTGGGTACCCACATGATGAGAATGGGCATTAGCACATCCGACTTATGTAGAGGATGCAAAGATGAGGAGGCAGAGGAGGGATCATTCCACTTCCTCTGTGAGTGTCCTAATTTGGCCCACACTCGGAAAAAAACCCTCGGAGAATACTTCTTCGACAAACTGGTTGACATCTCTAATCTCCCACTGAGCAACGTCCTGAAATTTACTCAGGGCTCAAAATGGTTCAGTGGGAGTTCCCTACCACAATAACCATCTACCTCTCCAATCCTCCCATTTCCTCATCCTCTGATTTCCCGGGGAGCACAATGGATCCTTGAGTTCCGAGTGAGGTGTTGCCACTTGTGGCTGCACCCCCCATTCAACCTAACCTAACCTATTGACCTGGATCGGTTATATATTGAAATTAATGAAATCGAATCAGCTATTAATAGTCTTAAGCTTAATCCTAAGCTTGGAGTAGATGGAATTCCTGCAATTTTATTGAGAAAAATTTTTAATCTTTCACTAGTTGTATTTTTGGACGATTGGAAGATGTCATTTCTAGTCCCAATATTTAAGTCTGGTGTTAAGAATAATGTTGAAAACTATAGAAGTATTTGTAAACTTTCATCTATTGCTATACTCTTTGAAAGTATTGTAAAATCTTAGATTGAGTTTCACATCAAGGAACATATAACAGAGTTTCAGCATGGTTTTGTTACTCGTCGTTCAACTACATCAAATCTTATGCATTTCACATCTATTCCAATCAATTCTATAGAGAAAGGATAACAGGTTGACACGATTTACACGGACTTCAGTAAAGCCTTCGACTCTGTAAACCATTGGTTTCTTATAAAGAAGTAAGAACATATTGGTTTTCAATCTTTTTTATTGAAGTGGATTTCATCTTTTCTACTTGGTAGATCTCTAAAAGTTTGCCTTGACAATACTTCCTCTCGGCTGATATCCTGCACCTCTGGAGTTCCACAAGGAAGTCATGTTGGACCTACCCTTTTCATAATTTTTATTAATGATATTGTTCATTAGTTTAATCACTGTAACTGTTTGATGTATGCTGATGATCTTAAGCTTTTCTAAAATTAACTGTTACGACGATTGCTTAAAGGTGCAAACAGATCTAAACAGCTTATATACATGATGTGTCAATAATTGTTTGATGTTAAACGTACGTAAATGTTTTGTGTTATCCTGTACACGATCCCAAAATACTCTTATCCACAACTACTGCATAGACCAAGTCCCTTTATCGAGGGTTACCAAAATAAATGATCTTGTTTTTTTTTTCAAAATCAGCACAAAAGCACAACTAACTTCACAGCAATTGAAATGTCATCAATGTCCAACAAAAACACAAACAGTTCCACATACTTCCTCGGTTACGAACGCTTTTAAGTTAAAAGCGGGTCATTTTATCAGCAGGCACGTAATCGGGTTTGAACAGCTAACTTTCCCGGTTAATTGCACATATAAGATAGCAAAACCTAAGACGTACTTATCCGGGGAGCACTGTATTTCAAACTTGAGAGGAAAATAAATAAATTATACTGTCAAAATGAAGGAGCTGATTTTAGAAAAAAAAGAGCCCGAAGAAAATAGAAATCTATCGGATTTTTAATTGAAAAGGCCATTCTAAGTTACTTTAAAAATAAATTTAATAAAAATTGAGTTCAAAAATAATTTCTGAAACGTCTGGGCGTGGATTCTGTATCTTTTTAGACGGTTCTCTTCAAACAGATAGCAGGTATATATCGTTAATAGATTGATTTGTGTACATATGTACCATGTACCTACATATATAACTTTTCCTTAGACCATTGAAAAGCAGCTGGTTTACTTTCGTTTAAAGAATATAGGATGCTTTTGCAGGTTTTAAAAACTTTTTTTTTTCAAGCACTTATAGTATTAAGACGAAAGTCGTCTTAAAGTTAGAGAATTCATCCTTGACAATGGATGCTTCTGACCCCAGACATTAAACTCAGTAAGATCCTTATCTGACAATTTTATCAGAAAACCGTAACAAAAAGCTAATCTCTTTCTTGAATATTTCGCGGATGCCGTTAAGCTATTCCCAGAAAATATAGTTAGGTACTTGAAATTTGCTGGTTGAAATGAATAAGCTAAAATTCCATTTATCATGATCAAAGAGAAAGAAGCATGTGTCCTCTCAACTTCTTAAGAAAATGATCTCATATTTGTTCTGGTTTTGAATGAAGTCCCTTCAATAATCTTCAAAAAAACTTCAATATATAGTGACCGCAAGCTTTAAACAAAGATATGAACCCCATCATTGTAGAAGTCATTGTTATACCTACACAAGGTAAGCCATCAACGGAAGTAACATCACCATATCGTTCCATATCCATCATGGCAAAAGTTTTTATAGTTTTTGAAAAAGTGCTACTAAAGAGGCTTGACATAATAATGAAAAGAAAGAAGACTAATTCCGAGCCATTAGTTTGGTTATACCAAGTGCATCGGAGGTGGTGGAAAAAGCACGTGAAGAAAAACAATTACGCTTGGCTAAATTCTTAGACGTTGCTCAAGCCTTTGATAGAGTTTGCTTGGAATTTGAATCGGATCATTCCAGGCAGTACTACGATATACTGAGATTTACGTTCCGAGCAGAATCTGTACGGTACGACCGACGTGACGCTACCAAACTATCGGTTATCGAACTCAAAAAATTAAAACTGGTGTACCACAAGGTCTTAGGGCTAACCCTATGTCTATCAAAAGCCTAAGCTATTATCGCCATCTTTCCTGATGATGCTTTATTATTAGTGCCAGATAAATTTGTTACGAAGGCTACAAGAAAAATGACCATCAAACTCAACGAAAAAAAAAAACGAACTACGAATGTCAACTTTACACCCAAAAACATAAACGAAGTCCCATTTTTATCACCAATTCAATAGTGCTTTACTCCAATACCTACTCTAAAATACCTTGGAACGACTTTGGATTCAAATCTTAAACCGAAAGAGCACATCAAAAACAGTACAAGTAGAAGTAGAACTAAACAGTTAAATGTAGTTACTGATTACTAGTAAGGAACTCTGACCAATCTGTTTAACTAGTGTTAAGACAAGTACTAACACTTGTTTGACTATTCAAAGAAAGCAAATGCAGAACCCTTCCAAAAGCTCCAAAGCAAAGTCCTTCGTGGACTAATAAATGACTCTAGGTATATGAGAAAGAGCAATCTACAGCATGACCTTAAGACCTAAGTTGTTCAAAAGCACGCTGTATCACACAAATCACCAACTGCAGTCATACGAACTTCGTACATACCGCGTTAAATGTACGAGACTATGTTCGGAGATTAGGAACCGGAGAAAAAACCATCTTTCATAATGAATTATAAATTAGGAATGAAAAATCATTTATCGACAAATTGGTGCTGATAAACCTGCTTTAGTGCGGTAAGACTCCCACACTACTCGGTGTACCTACTGTCTACTGTGTGTCTTTTAAGGATCTCTATTAGATAGTGAAAACAGGTCAAGACCTAAATGACTTTTCCAATCAAATTGCTTTTAATTAAAGGCAAAGGTTCATACTTTACAAAAAAAAAAGTTTAAGTAAGTAAGTTTTTTTAACTTACCACCCTATTGTATCAAGGAGTTAACTTCACCCTTGATTGAGAAACAAAAACATCAAAAATCAAAAGCTCACTTAAGCGACGCGACAGTCGCAACCTTTTAAATACAAGTGTTCGAAGTAACAGCCCCTTATGTTTCCTTAGAGAAAAGGAAGAAAAAATCACCAAAGAACTTCCCATTAAATTTATTCCCCTTAAATCTCTTATACCTTTAGATAATTGATATGCAAATAATCAACACTCAACAGGGAATGGAAAAAGAGACCGTCAACATGTCCTTTTAATAGCAATGCAATTAGCAATCAATTCTTGTCATCGCTGTCCAATAAAATTATGCCACCACAGACACAAAGGAATGAAAAGCAACTCACAATAATTATAAAAGAAAGGATGAAAATCCAAAAAAAAAACAACAAACTTACCGGACATTTGTTTGGTTTCTCCCCACTGTGCACTCGCATATGTATCAATAATTTGTATCTGGCATTAAACGGCTTATATCTTCTTGGGCAATCCACCCAAAAGCAGGAGAAATCCTCGCCCTTCTTTACGTCGACATGTCGCTTTTCTATATGGGCTACAAATTCCTCTTGATTGGGGAAAACCTCATTGCAGTCGGTCCAGAGGCATTCCAATTGATTCACTGATGAGGGGGACGACGGTGTTGATTGTCCATCGTCGTCGGCGGGCTTACTCTGTGACGAATTGTAAGGCGTTTCTTCTTGGATTTCCATAAACACTGAATCGTCATCATCATCAATATCATGACCACCATCACATCCAGCACCACCAGCGTCATCATCGTCATCATCATCAGTAGTAGCGGTAGCAGTTGATGCCGAGGCTGCAAGGACGACACTATTGACAATATTATCATCGAACACTGCTGTTTTTGATGATGGTAGAGGTAGTAGAGGTAGTGGCAGTGATGAAAGGGATGGCGGTGGAGATGAGAATGAGCTGATGACAACCTCTTGGAGATCGTCGTCCTCCCCTTTGATTTCCTCAATTGTCCAAATGTCTTTGTGCTCCCGATTTGGTTTCTCATGCATCATCAGCTCGCTGCTATTGTAGTTCTCCGGCAGGTGTTCATACGAATCATTGCATTCGTCACTTTTCGGACTATAGTTATGGGGGTGGTGCTGCTGCTGGTGGGTGTGGAGTTGATGTTGTTGGTTGGATGATGTCAATTCATCATAGCCAAATGTTTCCACGTGCAGAAGTTGTCCCGTGCTATGTGTTGTTTTTGCCGCCGTTGTTGTCGTCGTCGTAGTCGTCGTCGGTGAGTATTTCATCGTCGACGATGTTTCGAACGTGCCATTTCCATTCATCGATGGGAATTTGCTGTACGACTGTAGAATAAATTTATCTTCTCGATTAGTCCTGCTGTCATCTTCGACGAGCACAAAGGAGGAGCAGGAAGACTCCTCCTTCAGCCTCGTGCAGTCAACTACGGATAGTTGATTGTGGTATGAAGGAACTTGATTTACCTGCTGCGAATGCTGCCCATAACTGTATGTGAAACTTGAAATGTCATTGGCAATTTTCGGTGACGTTCCCGGTGGTGGGTAGGTATCACGCAAGTTAAACGTCATCCAAGGATCTGTCAATTGTGGTGACGAGCACGGTGACTGATTCTTTGATTGACAATTGATCTCGTCATAATTAAAGTACTCGATATCGAAGTTTATACTTGCGGTTGTTGGCTTTGGCATTGTTGACGTTTGCTCATTATAATGGCATGTCTTGGTTAACCTTTCAATGTCTTCTGGTTCGAAGCGGAAGACATCTTCCCGTAGTGCAATATCATTCGTGTGGTAGCCACTGGGCGTACATGTGTCACTGAACACCGAACTTGGTGTCTCTGCGGCGCACGACGGAAACTGGTCAGCAAAGTCCGAATAAGAGCTTGTGAAAGTCTTCATGTCGAGGGTGGTGACGAGTTCTTGGCCATACACCATGTTGTTGTTGCTCGTGTAGTGGAACGTCGGATAGGGTGAGGTTGGTGTTAGGATACTTGACGTCTGGGTCAATGGTGGCGATGTTGTGGCTGGCTGTGCAAACATTTCGACGTGTTTGATGCGATTGTGACTGCTTTCTGGCGAAACTGATGGAACTGTCTCCAATTGCGACATTTCAAAACTCATTCAAGACCACTCTGGTTTCGTGTTTTACTGCACGCGATGATTCAGCATTGTTGTTGCGATTGAAATGGATAATCGGAAAAATCGCATAAGCGTGCCAAGTGCCAAGTGCCAAAATATTTATAAACAAGCTCGCGCGTCCTCTAAAATATCAAAAACACACACGCACTAAATCAGCGCCAATGAATCCACTAACTCGAACACGCGCGGGAAAACCCTATGACTCAAAAACACGTCTATTTCGGGTTCTGTTAATTGATGTATCTTTTTCTGTGATGGAACAGTACACTCCACTAGGCCGAGATCCAACAGAGCGTTCAAAATTTAAATCATCGTCTTTTACAAAAACACAAAACACAACAAACAAAACAAAAAAAAGAAATTGCACTAAACTGTTTCGGGTGTTTTTGAACTTATTTTTGAACTTATGTGTCACACAAAAACGGAGTGTATCTGAACGATATTACTGAGCTATAAACTATAGGGCTACTTTGGAGCGTCTTGAGGGTGCGTTGTTGTACGCACAACAGTTGTACCTATAATAAACTATACGACATGATGATGCACAGTATTTAAACTAAGGAGGAAGATACTTTAAAAAAAAAAAAAAAAAATTTAAGAAGTTCTTCTCTTTTTTATTCTTCTTTTTTTTCAATACAGGCATTTTCGTGTGGATTTTTCATTTCGTTGTTGATGCTACTCAAGGAGCACATATGGCACAAGTGTGTTGTTGAATTGAACAAACATATACTTTCGTTGCACTATTCGGTGTACCGAGTTTTTTTACAGAAATGTTTAGCTGATGCAGTTTTTTCCATGATTTGATTTCATTTCGGTTTCGGTTGGTGTATCTTTGGATCTCTGGCATGAGGTTAGAAGAGATCAGGGCGAATAGGATTTTCCTTGATTGTTTTGTTACTCGTTTTAGTCGTTTGGGCTATTTTTAGCGACGTATAATTGAGAGTGACAATGTGTTTTTAATTTAGTGTAAAATTCGTATGTGTGAAGATTGATTTGTATTGAATAGGTGGGTTAATAGAGGGATAAGGGGTTGCGAAATGCAGTTCTTGTAACTTGTATGCCGTTTTCAAGGATAAAGTAAGAGAATGGTGTAAGTTGAAGTTGTAACATGAGTGTCAATCACTGACATTGTAAAATTTAAAATACTATCCCTTTTGGTTTTTAAAAAGAGAGAGTAAGTACGAAATTGCTTGTGAGTTACCTTTACAAGTGTATTTCGAACTGAAAAACCGTTTGTGTTGTTCCTTTAGCGTTGACAAAATGAATATCATGTTGCGCTAAAGAAAGCCCCAAACGACAAACATGCCATTAGACTTCTGTTGTTTCGTCAAAGATCGTTTTAGCATTTCTAATAAAGAAGCGACAGTTGTTGCGATTGTGGTAATTTCACAGCAAAAATGAGGTTTGCTCGCGATCATGGCCCTACATAATGGCGAATATCTAAACCAACAAACAGTAGAAAATTGAAGTTTCTATGGAACCTGGGCCCAGGGCGTACACCTATGAGACTACCAAATAAAAGCTGACGTTTAGCCCGATTTACTGCTTAATATTTTGGTTTTGGCGATTTTAAAATAATTGGACTTGAGATTGGGCGCTGGTTGTACCAGTGTATAATCGATAAAAAATTTGAAGATGAAATTTTTTTTAAAAGAAAGTACTCGATAGAATGTTTTGAAGTTTTTTGAAGACATAAAGGTATATTTTCAGCAATATTTTAAGATTCGTTTTCAAATATATTGAAATATAATGGAACTAATCTATGTGCTGTTCGGAGTTGCCTACGATTTCTGAAAAATATAGAAATTTTACAAAATGGCGCAGTTCTCAAAAGGATGACTTTTATTGGGGTAAAAATTATTTTTTTTAATGTCAAGTTGACCATTTTTTATCAATCAAAAGGATCGTAGCTTTTAGTTTCAATTTGAAGTCGATCGGCCTATTTCTCTTTGAGTTATAATGCAAGCAATTTTGAAAAATGTCGATTCCAGAAAAACGCGTCAAAATTTTCGACTTTTGTAGCTAATACCTGCGTGACCTGTGAGCGGCAGCACTTAAGAACGTTACCATTCTAAAACTATTCAAGATACGTCCTTGTCGCTTGCACAGGATATTTATTTATATATTTATTTATTTAACATCAGTTAGAGATCATTAACATCTTCACTTAGACTAGCGAAATTAAAACAAAAAGTTAATAAGTAAAACGTTGGTTGTATACGTTGATAAATTTGATTATAATAAAATGTAATATACTATATATTGATACATACATACATTAAATATAAAAAGCTAATTTAAAAAGTATAATAGGAAGCTATTTTTTAAAGTTAATCTACTTGTTTCTCTTACACAGCGAGTTATAGGTTCTTTTAGTGCATAATTGACTCAATGTTCATTTTCTCGGAGCAGACAGCGTTCTCTTAGCTGTCGAGATGGTGCGTAAATGTCAATCAAAGATGTCAAATCAAAGTTGTTGCAGTCTTCTTACTAACGTTGGGGAGCATACCACAGATTAAAATGAACTAAGTCTGCTTGTGAACAATGAGTATTTACTTGAAAAAAACGAGTTTGAACAAACTGAGTCAACCCACAAGCAAGTACATTTGAACAATCTTATTTGTGAATCAAGCAACTCTGAACAACCCCTATTTTCAAACGAACCAAACAAGTAGACTTGCTTGCAAGTCAAAATGAGTTTGAATAACATTGAGTTGAACTGCTTGTGAGCAAAGTGCTTGTGAGTAAAAGTGATCACAAGCAATTTGATCGTAAACAAGCAATAAGTTCATGAGCAAGCAGTGTGTTTGTGAATAAGAAGTGTGTTCATAAGCAAACAATGTGATCATACCAAAAAGGGTAGTTTATGCCTTTAAATGACTTTTTTTGTATGCCTTTTTTTTGTTTAGGTATAAATGTTCAACGCATTGCTTTCCAATGAACACACTGCCTGCTTATAAACACACTGCTTGCTTGTGAACATTTTGCGTGCTCATGAATATTTGAATATATTCAAGTAAGTTCAAACATGCCATCTGCTTGCAAGTCATTTGCTTGTGATAGGGGTGGAAAATGATCAAGTCTGAGCGATCGTTGAGAAATTTTGGATATGTTTGAACTGATTTGAACATACTCATTTTGATCTCTGGAGCATACGTTTGGTCTGTCCCCATCCAATGGAGGCATGCCATCTACGGTTCTGTTCTTCACAGATCCAATCGTTGATTGAAGCCCTCGCTGCGGACGGTGGCAGACCTAGCGATGGTTCAGGTCCTGAGAAAGCTGTCTGAGATCCTTGCCTAGCAAGTTCATCGGCGATCTCATTTCCAGTTATGCCGTGATGAGTGATAACCCGGAACCCAAACGAGACTCAAGTAAATTAATCTTCCGATCGCCTTCAGAGAGCTCTTGCATTCCCGGATCACTTTCGAAGTGGTTAGAGGGTTGAGAAGGGCCTTAAGCACTGCTTGGCTGTCGCTGCAAACAAAGAAACTTCTCCCCGTCCATCCATTGTTCGTAACGTGGCTTAAGGCCGTTAGGATAGCATACTCCTCCGTTTGGAAAACGGATGCGTATGATCCTAAAGAGGTGTGCAGTCGTATATGTCGTCGTTTTCCACAAAGGCACCAGCGCCAGAACCCTCGTCGGTTTTGGAGCCATCTGTGAAGATTTGATAACAGTTCTTTCCAGGCTCAGATTCTGGAGCGATTTTTGACGCAGTTTGAACCAAGCATATCCATTAAACGTGAGTCAAAAAATATGCTGCTTGCGAATTTCAGTGCGAATTGTGCCAGAGACCACATCTCTTAAAACGAGAAATGGTATTGAGAGTACACCCCATGATGTAGGTATCAAGGGGAGGAAGATTCAGCAGTGCGTCGAGGGCAGCTCCTGGTGTGCTGGGGATGGCTCTAGTAACACCAAGACAAATTTTTTTTGAAGTTTGGCAAATGAGGCAATAATGAATTTACGATAGAGCTTATTCCACAAACAACTGACTCATGGGAGATGATTGGTCTTAAATCATATCCGAATGGATCCAACGAACCCTCTTCATTGAAAGACCCCATGTCTTGCCAAAGGCTCCTTTACACTGCCAGAAGACTGACAGTGTTTTAGTAGTTTTAGACTTCGACATGTTTAGACCAAAGAAGTTTGTTATCTAGGATTACTCCTAGATGTTTGACTTCATTTGAAAAGGGGATGTAGACGCCTTTAAGCGTAAGTTGGGTCAAAAAAATAAATAAATAGGGTGGCGCAACAGAGCGAGGAGCTCTTGGGCCTAGCGCATTTCTCACAACCATGCCTTGTGAGGAAATGGAGGGGACCTACAATTTTCTGCCGGTTCCGAACGGCTAATCGAAAAAGCGCTTTTCATGGCAATGAATACTAACGGAGGACATGCCAATTCCTCGCGAAAGGCGATACCCGTGGAAAAAACATTTTTGCCTCTGTTGGGATTCGAACCTCGAACCTCTGGATTAACAGGCGGACATGCTATCCATCACACCACGGGTACTACTTAGTTGGGTCAGACCAGTCAATTTTCTACGTCTCGTGAAGAGGACAACCTCGGTTTTAAGAGGATTGACGGAGAGACCGTTTCTAACACACCAGTCTGTGCTCGGGAACAGACAGCTTGGAGGCTGGAACCAACCGAGAGCACAGCCACGTCGCGTCGTCTGCATATGCTTGGGCGTGAACGTAAGATCCATTGAGCATTACAAGTAGAGCGTCGATCAACATGCACCACAGAAGAGTAGATAGAACGCCACCTTGTGGACAGCCCTTATTCACTCCTGCTGCAACATATTTTCCACACTCCGTCTCAGCGATTACGGTTCTATTCACTAGCATTGCTTTAAGGGGAAATTGTAGTCTAGAAATTTTAAAAATTCGAAATTTTTTTTTATCATATTTGGATAGTTAAGATATTCAAAAATATCTCCCTAAAAGGATTTTTCAAAATTCAAATTATTTCCGAAGTTATAGGCGTCTATTGTCGTACAAACTGATTAGAATTTCATTTAACGCGAAACTATAAATGCGGTTTTCTCAGAACATACTTTTCAATATGATACCCACGATTCCTTGAGTTCTACTGGACTGATTCACTTGAAATTTTGAGGGAATCTTCTTTATAGACCCCTCTCGGGCCTCATCCTCAAATTTCAATTTAAACTATTTTTAAAAAATTCGAAAAACTCGAAAAAATTGTTATTTTTTTCAAACAGTCGCCATTTTCTCAAAAATTCTTTTTTTGAACTTATCGCTGTTTCATGCCATAGCGACATCATTACAAATAAAGAATTTTTTTTTCTTTTTTAATTCGGATGACTAGGAGGGTTGAAATCATGGGTTTGGTCATGTGTCAGTTTTTTTATATACCCCACTTCATCACCGGCTAGAACTAGAACTTTAAAAAAATACCAGATGATAGTAATTCTTTTTTAATCTGATTTAAAGGCATCAGATCAAGTCCCAATAAGACTACTTTTAATAGGCGTGTATTTTTACGCGAATAAGTAAAGAATTCACACGATTTCTTTGTCAGCTCAGATTTTACACATTCATTAAACTTCATTAGAAGGGAGAGAATTTTTTGTCCAAGTGAAATGTTTTTAATGAGACAGTTTTCAATTTTTAATTCATTAAGGATGGTACGAAGTTGTTCGAATGACGATTTTAAAACCACAATGGGAGGAATTCTTTCTTTAATTAATTTCAAATTAACACTGTCTTCGGTGATATCCTCCACGTGCGTCTGCCATAAGGCTTTGAAGCGGCTGATAGTAAATTTGGTTGTTAGTCATTTCGATTTTCTTATTTTTACTTTTATTTAAAGTTAAAAGTTTGCTCTAAGGGCGGTTGCCGCCATCACCAGAATCACAACCAACTCGCTTATGAGAAATTTTTAAACTTTCTATAATTCGCGTTAGGATAGATTAGGTATAGATACTTCTACTCGCTTTGACTGCTAGCACATGAATGAAAAACACTCTTTTTTTTTTCTTCCCTCTTGAATTACTCAAATAGGTGGTGTTAAACGAACCTTTTTTTACCACTCAAATCGCTCGTGTAAGCTCGTGTTGGATAAATATAGACACGTGCCTTTTAATAACTGCAACTGCCATACAGCCGATATAAAATTAACTATTTATTTTTCTCCAAAATGGCATCAACGATTTCATATATAAGTTCTATTTGAGAGATTCATTTTGGTTGTCTTACTTATGCACAATACAAAAAAATAGCCAATGGGAGATTTTTTTAAAACCTTCTTTCTTGATAACGGCTTATAAAATTTTAACGATTTTCAACTTTTGCAAAATAATAGCGTTACTAGATTTTCGCAAAAACACTTTTTAATAGGTACTCAGTTAAATTTGTAGCATTTCATGTGATTTTGTTGGTTACAAGCCTGTAGCAAAATATGTTATGAAGAGCGAATACTAAAACGATCTTGACATATTCAAAAGTTTCAAAATACAAAAAGACAAGAGTCAACTTGTTGCGGTATATTTTACCACAACAAGTTAGACCTTTATTTCTCTTCCTTTCCCCATTTTCACCCCCTCCTTTTCTTAAGGCTTCAAAGTGCTGGCAGAGTACAAAGCAACCCTAGTCCATCAGCTAGTGGTGTACTTCAAAGCATTTTGGAAAAGCAACCCAAATAGGTACCCCTTCATTGAGCCAGTGGACGGCTTTAGACTCAAGCAGCAGCGTTAGTAAGAACCGGAAAGGTTCTGGAGAAATTCCATCAACAGCAGCAGCAGCAGGTTACTAACAACCTAATATTCATACAAAAGGTAGAGATATGGCTACCCATCTCTAACACACTGATTAGATATCAGTCAACGTTTACTATAACGTTTACCATCATCAGAATTTGGCATTTGAAGCCTGTTCAATATAAACGGCCAAGAGCCCAACGTAATGGCTGAGCGCCCACCGTAAAGGCCGAGTGCCCAACCTAAAGTGCTTTACCTTAGCAAGAAATGACTCTTTATAGAATTATCCCTATTCCCCCAAATCTGCGCGAAGGTTCACCGAAGTAGTTTAGTAGTTTTCGCGTAAATTGACGAATCCTCGTTTACTGAATCCTAGCTTAAATTGTTTTCTTGCACAGTGTAACTTGGGTCGGTTGGGCCGAGGGAATTTGTTAAAAGTAAAAGTTTTTCAATTTTCTATTCTGGAATGGATTGAAATGGAACAGGTCTGGATTCGTTCATTCGGGCGAGTTGTTGCGAATCTCTAACGACCGAGAGATTCAGCAACAAAGTTGTTTAGAAAAGAGCGATGGATGCGTTTCGCCTACGGCGCAGACTCCAGCGAATTTGCTGAGAGTACTGCAGATACCCCGTGACGAACCTCCACTACTCTGAGTGGTCTAAGTGAGTGGAATTTGCTGAATACGCCGATGAACGAAGTGACCGCCAAGAAGATGGCACTTCTTGGTTGACCTCTAAAAAGGACACTGTGCCAAAGAGTTTTTGAGAATCGAAAAACTATTCGGAAATTTTAAAAATCGAGTGTTTTCAGATTTATGCAAGTTTTGCAAGAAATTGTGTTTGTGTTGGCAGAAAAGCCAAAGCCATATAAACTAGTTGTTTTGTGCAGGAAAGCTCCATGCAGGCAGGAATTCAGGAGAGTTAGTGCCAGTACGGGCAAGAAAACTCAGGCAGGATTCGTCAACAGAAAAAGCTAAGTATTTTCCTATAAAAGTGGAAAAGTGTAAGTAGTGCGTTTGTTTTGTTTTGACTATTGAGTCATATTGCTTGAATCGGTAACCCTTCGCCTTTTGTATTTAATCCTGAGATTGCAGGACGCGCTACCTTTCTTTGACCTTGTTGTCTGTTCGGGAAAATTCCCAAAGTTGTTTGTTTGCGGGTGTATTGTGCACACAAGTTATTGTTTTGAATTTTAACCTGGGTAAAACCCCATCTTCGAAATTAAATTTCATAGCATTTAAATTGTTAACTGGCTCTCTGCCAGTTTCTACATACATTGTACACCCTCACTTGTTTATGAAAAGATTTCAGGTTTTATACCTATATTTGTAAAAGTTTCCTGAACAAAATATAATTTTTTATCTTTTGGAAAATAGTCGCGTTCTTCTTATTCAGTGCTAAAGTTGGTTTGGAAATTCCAAACAAAAATTTCCTGGCGCCTTTTATTGTATGAAACACCCAGTTGTGTGTTTTGATTGATTCGTATTCTTTTTATTAATTCCTTTCTTTTATTCAACTGATTATACCTACGTACCAATAAAAATTACATACGGACCACCCCTTGCTGAGCAGCTGGCATTGGTAGCATATTATCTTGCTACCTCTTGCATTATTTTCCCATCGAAATCCACCCAGCTGTCATTTGACAGTTCATCATAAAGTTAAAATTCGGTCAACATCGCCGCGGCACATCGGTGTGCATGTTTTATATTCTTGCATTTTAAATAATTAATTAATCAATCGTTGCGATTAATTAATATATTAGTCAACTAGTTAGTTGTGGATTCGTTTTTGATTCGTTTGGTTTCGGTTCTTCGGGAAAAAAGTGCAACAAACTTTAAAACGATAGCTATCTAGAAAAACAAAAACCGTATAGGTATTCAGCCATTGGTTTTGGATATCGTTTTTATACTTAGCACACAATGCAAATATGTTTGTCACACTCGCGCATTGTATCCAAAGAGAAGTCCTAGTACTAGAGGTCAAAGAGAAGTCCTAGTACTAGTACAGTTCAGTTTCCAAGGTCAGCGGAAATCCTATCGCTATGAATTAAATTAGCTTTTCATTCAAAACTAAAACAAATAAACTCAAACACAAGAGCGTTTACCGATGAAAATCTTTTCAAGTGCCCCTGTTGGCGGTTAACCAAATTCCCCATAGCTTGATCCTACTCACTTTACTTACCTACCTTACTCCATGGAATTATTGGCACAAGAGGATACTCTAAAAAACCAAACATTCTACAATGGAATGCAGACAACAGCTAGTTATTGAAATCATTTAATCCCAGCTCTGTACTTCAAAGTCGACACTGAATCGTGCGTTAAAGTCACTTCAAAATTAAACCGGACAGACGTCCTAGCAATAACACATCTATATTTTTTCATCATCAAAAAGGAAATGTTATAATAACAAAATTAAAACAACAAACGACCAAAGGTCAAGGTACTCTCATTTTCCACTTGAAATCAATATCCACGCTGTCAGTAGTCAGTACAGCATCATAAACTCATCAGCCACTTATTGCACACCAGGTACCTACCTACCTCTACGCCTCTACCTACATCAACCGCCTCGCTTTTCTCTCTTTTTTTCAAGTTTTTAATTCAGCCAAGAGCGTCCAATCCGCCTCTTGTTAAACACTTGACATAATGAAAAACACGCACAACGCACACTTCCACAACTCACACTTGCCTGAATTGAAAAAGTTTTATATTTAAAAATATGTTTCTGGTCGATTTTCAGCAAGCAACAGCAACAAACACTCCACATGCAGCAAACGTCCATATGGTCCCTGCAGCACATCGCTTAGTTTATGATTTTCTGATGGCCCACGGCCCTCCCCTTCCACCGACCTAGTTGATGCGGTAAAAACAGAATTATGATTTTCGAATGGAAATATAGTGCACTCCACAATTCCACAAGGGCCCAGGACCAGGACATATTATCAAAAACCGATTCAAACAAAAAAAAAAAGAATAACACTGAAACATGTGCGTCTGGCTTTGAACACAGTCCCTGACCATCATTTTTATGCCTTTTAGACCGTTTGATGTGTTTTCCTTTTTGGAATGAATTAAAAAAAACACAAAAAATGTCATCGAAATACCGCCAGGCAATCAATAAAGTGCAAGTAATTGATGAACATGCGACATGCCCCTCTTTGATTTTCTGGGGACGAGACAACAGAAGCAGAAGTGGGTAGGTGGTCGGTGGTCGGGAAGAGGGAGAGAAGCTTTGTTTACCGAAAAGATGGATAAAAAAAAGGTATAATCGTCGGTATTAGGTTTTTGTTTGATTAAACAAAACGAAATCAGTGGTGATGTGATGTTGTATAGAATCGGTATTACAATTTTTATTTGATTTAACGATATGCTGTGCGCCATGACATTTTTAGTGGATGCAATCGCTGGGGGAAATAAACAAAATTTTGTTACGAGGTGCGAAACGATATGCTCTCTATACGGCCGACGACAACTTCACAGTTCCTTTCGGGACAATCCAATTCCGAGGGCGCTCATTTCTCTAAAATCCAAGGATGGATTTGGGAAACAAGTGACAAATTACAAAACTGCGATCACGTGTGAACGTGCAGCATAAATTTGGATGCGTTTTATGCGTAGCCTACGTGCTGCACCCTACAACCACGAGTAGTTTATAAACAGTACACACTCATATGATGATATTTTGAAGGGGGTTGCTGTGTGCGGTTTGTTAAAATAAATTTTTAATTTAAATTTGACATGTGCGTGAAGTTGCTTCGAATAGGATTTCACACTGTCATTTAATTGAAGTTGGGTAAATATTTTATTGGTGTTTGTTTTAGCGGCACCAGCTTTGCCTGGCTCCGGCTTTAGCTTCATCAGCAGCGACAGATGCGTTTGGTAAATTAAATTTTGCTCTTGAGGTTTATAAACAAATTAGATCAATAATTAATCGTAATCGTATGCAACATGCATATGGCGATGGTGACTGATTGGGAGTCTATAGCTGGATGCCTTGGTTCAATTAAAATGTTGTGTGGATTAAGACTTTAAGTCAATTTTGGTTGATTAGGAACGTGATTCGTTTTATTTTGTTGGATTTCGAAAGAGTGAACAATTAAATCTCTAAATTAGTTTTCGAAATACTGGGACAGCGGAAAATACATAAAATTGGATATTAAAAGGATATTTCGAATTGAGTATATCTAAGGGAGGAAGAGTGGATGTCAAGGGCTTTTATTTTGCTTCTGCAGACTGATTAAATGCGATAACGACACCATTTCATATATCAACTTGGACAATGATTAGGAATGCCATTCTCCCGCCCTAAAAGCTGAAATGTGTAGATAAATTCAAATAAACTACTAGTGCAGATTTCCCCAATGACGGGCTTTTGAAGACAGCTGGAGATTTTTTTATAGTTAGCGTCAAGGAGTTAAGAATACTCTTACAACGTTTAGGAGGACTTGAAGGTATACCAATGCACCTTGTTTTTGAACTTCTGTGAATCGTAATGTAGGGGAGAAACAGAGTCAGGTGGAGCGACTCAAATGTGAACCTCTATACTTGATTGTACGTTTTGCCACATGGTCAAACTGAAAGCATTCCTAGCGAGGCGGGTGTTGCGGCTTAATGGTTTTAGGGGAGGAACGCAAATGGCACTAGAGCACTGTTAATGAAAAAAAGGGATATAGGTGCGTTAGACCAATAACGTTTCGAAAATGTTCAAAATAATCAATCGATTCTACGATTGAAATATAACCTATGAGTCAAAACTTTGTCTTGTACCCTATAAAGTTAGCGCAAAGATGTTTGGGAAGCACCTGACCAGAAATAATAGTTATGCTCTAGTCTAGAAAACAGTAGAGAGGATGAAAAGTTTCAGACAAGGGATCACTTCTGAAAATATGGGAGAAAATCGGAGACAATATGAAGCCCTGGGGCACACCACCATTTATAAAGTTGTTTTCAGACTTGAAACCATCCAATACAACTTGTATTGAACGTTCGGAAAGGTTATTTCTAATCCAACGATAAAGAGACTCATCCATACGAAAAGCATGCATTTTCGATGAGAAATCCTGATGTTGGACTTTATCAAATGCTTTAGATCGCAATAAAGTTAAAACATTTATAAATCTCACTGACGATGGAAGCATTGCTTCTGAAATGTACATCTGAGAAAATGTAAAAATTGTTTTAACTGCTAAAAATTTTACTAATTTTTTCATTTATTAGATAAAAAAACACGTGGATTATCTCAACTACAAAACTCATCCATTTGATGGGTCCTTATTAATGTGGTTATAGACCAAAAAAGTTCACACAGGACAAAATTTCACAAAACGACAGATCTTGGAAAAACCCGGCAAAATAGAAATACACAATCTTTTTATCGATTTTAAGGTCATATTATGACAACAGATCCAGAGACGAGCGTACAATAGAAAAAAAAGCTTAAGAGTCAAAAACCTGTCCATTTCAATTTCCGATAAAACTATAATTCTTATAGAAAAAAGGATATCGCATATAGGTACAGGGTGATTTGCATAAGGTGTGACAAAAAGATAGGGTGTGTAGGTTGGACTTAGACAAGTAAAAAATCGTATGGGAGGGGCGTCCATTTTCCCCCGTTTAGGCGGAGGGGCAATTTAAGAAAAAAATCACTAAAAATGGAAAAAAAGAATCCAATAACGAAAAAAAAAACTTAAAAAAAAAAGGTGAAAAAAGTCGTTTTTGTAGTTTTTGGTTTTCTCTAAAACTACAGGTTGTTTTGGCATCCGGTTTTTTGTGTTTGATCAAAAATAAATAAGAGCATTGAAAATAAGCCAGACAAAAAAAACTTAATTACTTCAAATTTTGAAAAAAAAAATGGTTTAAAAAAAAAATTATGTTTTTTTTCAAAATTTTGACTTTGAAAATTAATATTTCAAAAACTATTCATTTGAACAACTTATTTTTTTAATTTAAATTAATGTATAGGTTTTCGGCTTTTCAAAATGCTATAGCGAGTCGAGTTTTTTTCCATTTTAAGTGATTTTTCCTCCTAAACGGGGGAAAATGGACCGCCCTCCCTCCCATACGATTTTTTGCTTGTCTAGGTCCAACCTACACACCCTATCTTTTTGTCACACCTTATGCAAATCACCCTGTATACAGTAGACGAAAACAGTGCTGGTCTTGAAGAGACAGTAGACTTCCGACAGTGCAGTCGGAAGAATATGTTAATCTTACGATGAAAAACAGGTGGTTAGAATCAATGATAAAGTATGTATTTATAAAAAGTATAATGAATCTATTTAAAATTAACAAGCTGAGCCGCCCGGCGTTGCTCGGGTCTGTAGTTTTTATGTTCCCGTTCTTGTTCTTTGCTTCCGTGGGAATATGGGGATGAAATGTAATCTTTTTTACTGTGGGATTGTGAGGCATCCCAACGCCGAAAGAATTTTTGAAATCTGTTCAGTAGTCTCAAGTTTCCATTTGCAACACCGTTCCTATTGGAATCTTCCGTTTTCGTGGAAATATGTGAATGAAATATAAGTCTATGTCACTGAGAGATAATGTAACGTCTTTGAGTTGAAAGAATTTTTCAAATCGGTCAAGTAACTTTAATGTTCCTGTTCTCGTTCCCGTTTTTGTTCCCATGAGATTATAAAAATGAAATATAGTCTAAGTTACTGATGGAGGAGGATAATGTAGCACCCCTAATGCAAAATGAAAGAATTTTGGAAATCTCTGTTCCGCCTTAAAAGCAATAAATAAGCAGATTTTTGAATTTATAAAGTTTTTTTTTATTAGAAAAATACAAAAAAAAATTAAGTACCTACATTAATCATGCATTATTGTTTCTGTATTTTAGTTCATAGGTTGCCCTTCACTTAAGTACCTTGTGATACACGACATTTTTTGTTTTATTATAAGGCGCAAAAACAAACAACGCAGATGGTCTTCCGACCCGTGATCATGCCACATATTTAGAATTGACCATGGGAAAAACATGGATGTTCTAGATTCAAACCACAAACTTTTAAGGATTGGCCATGTGATTTCGTCACCTGGATAAAATATTGTCGTATGTTACATTCGACTACTTTTGGGAAAACGCAATAAAAGTTTGTAAATTTTTTTGCCGAGAACCCTACGGTAGATTTTCTTAAAAATTGCATCATGTGTGCAGATAACATTTCTCAATTCAGCCATGTTAAAATCATTTCAATATTTAGATCTAGAAACAAAAAATGGTCAATTTTATCCAATATGCCGTTGTCGTATGTAGCGTTTTCACCAAAATTGTTTGTTAGTCAAACACATACGACAAAATTATGACACATACGACAAAAAATATACAAGTTTAACATGAAAAAATTGTACTGCATACGACATCCTGAAATCAAAACGAATGCAAGAAACACAAAGAGTAAACATTTTTTAAACTAAATTTATTGATAATTTTCAAAAAAAAAAAAAAAGGAACTTTTATTTCATAGAATAAAAAAATACTTATTGTCTAATTTCATAAGAATATGCGTTTTTCGGTGTAAAAAAAAAAACTTACGAGTAACTCAAGATCACGTTTAATTCACAGCGATAACCACTTTCTGGTCTTAATAATACTAAATAAAAAATAATATATTATTATTACAGTGATATTTTTAAGTAATTATTATAATTCAGGTCTCGATATATAAAAATATTATATTAATTAATTAGAAAACGAATATTAAAGTTGAATTTACATTTAATTAAGTTTTAAAACAGCACGATAAAAACTTCTGTCTTCATTGTCCAGATAAGGAATCATGGTCTTTATATCATTTTTCTTATTGATATCGATGTTCTTAGCTGGAGCTAGGCGAAGCTCGTCCTTCCAAATGCATAGATTTGTTAAGTTCTTTGAATAGCGTCCTCTATTTCGCCTGGACAACTCGTAATAGGTGAAAGATAAATCTTTGAATGAAGTTTTTATGCCAATCCTATGTATATCATTTTTATTGTATATTAGAGATTTGCTTTTAAAATATTGTATTTGTTTGAAAACTAGGTTTTCTGATTTCAACGCATAGTTTTTAAAGTCTTTTTGGTTCATTTGTAATATTTTTAAGGTCACGTTTGGGAAATTCATTTTTTTTAAAAGCCGAATTAAAGTTACTTGGCTTGGTATTTCGATATTTCTTAAGTATTTTTCAATGACACTATGTACACAGTCAACTTCCTGCAAACAAGAATGCCCCGGCTCACAAAATTTTTGTGTAACTTCTTCAACTGAATTCTGATGGTCGTAAATAAATTGGAGGATGGCAGTTGATGTGATTCTATTCCTGTTTTGGGGAACACAAGAATCACTCCACAAAATAATATTTATTATATTTGGGTGATCATCAAGAACTTTGATCAAAATTTTTATGAGTGCACTTGCGATATCATTTCCAGAACGTCATCATTTCCGTTCCAGTACGTTACTTTATTGAAGCCAGGTAGTATAAGCGTTCCAGTTAGATTATATACTACAACTGTACTACAACCTTTTAAAGCAAAATTAATAAAAAAATAGAAACTTAAAAATCAAATAACTTACTGGAACTACTGTAATCGGATGGTAAATTACGCTCCATTGGTTCATTAGTGGATGTGGATGGAGTGGACATTACAATTTCATGAGCAGCTTCATAAAACAAATTCAAAATTAATAAAAAAAAACAGAAACTTAAAAATCAAATAACTTACTGGAACTAATGTAATCGGATGGTAAATTACGCTCCATGGGTTCATTAGTGGATGTGGATGGAGTGGACATTACAATTTCATGAGCAGCTTCATAAAACATTCGAAGTTTCGAGTTTTTATTTTCGTTCGCCAAACAGTAGGTGGGATCATTATCTTCATCATCTACTGAAAAGTCGTTGTCACTCAATTCCAAACTCGCATTTGGGCTACCTAATGGATCAGAATCAAGTAATTCATCACCCAATAACTCGTGGCTCATGCTAAAAGTATTAAATAAAATCATATAAATACTATTACGCTTTTCATACGCAATATCATTACGCATTAAGTTCCTGCGATATGCTTGGCGCAGGGGACTCATCCGACCTGCACGACATCTTAACTGCGACTGAAACTACAGTAGTCTGTGTATTTCCTTATGGGACATCCGACAAATGATTACCGAAATTTCGGTAAAATATTGTTGTATGTGCAGTAAAAAAATAACATACGACAATTGTTTCCCGAACGAAGGCAGGGACAGATTTTGTATGAAAAAAATGTGGTATGTGTTTATTTTGTCGTATGTGCAGGTTTTTGTTGCACATAAGACAAAAAACTACTGAAAAGTTAGTTAACATACACATACGACAAAATGCAAGGTAATTATCTTGGAAGCGAAGACAGATATCGATAAAAGGATTTCACAAATTTGAAGAGAAAAAATCAAATAAAAAAACTGCATTTAAATCTCAAAACCGTCATTTTGCACATACGACAATATTTTATCCAGGCGACGATTTGTTAATGGTCATGACAAATGCAAGACGGATCGGAAATTGAAGTCTTTTAAATTCAAGGCAGCATAATCTGGGCGTTTCTCCGGAAAACTATAATGCACCACAATACTCGCAAACAACGTGCATTTGCCCAATGCAAACGCTGTGATGCAAGCTGTAATCATTGCTACAATTGTATTGAAACGCTGCTCGATTCAAATCAGCACTTGATAAATATCCTGTTCTGTGTCGCAAATTATCTATTTGTTGAACTCTGACGATTTTGAATTGCCAACCGAGCCGTTTCACGGTCTGCCTCACTTTGCTCTTGTGATTGAGAAGCACGAAGTTGAGCCATACTTACGCGGCGCCGTTCACGTGCAATTTCTTCAGCCCTTTCATTTGCAGTGTTTCGTATCCTTCTGGCATTACGACTTTGCCTGGAAAGATTCGATCTTCTTGGTGGCGGCATTTTTAATCAAACTTCACTTCACTTCAATTCTCCTAAAAATTTATTTATTTCAAAACTCAAATTTTCAACAAAATTACTTACTTGCTCGAAATGCGTTTTTGGTTTATAACCTTTTAAATTTCACTTCACTTTATTAAATAGGCAATGGCTTTTTTTAATAGATTATATTAAATTTATTTAATATTGATGTCATACAAAAATCATTTTTTAAAGAACAGTGTTTTGTATATAACGAAAACTAACGCATTGCATTAATGTTGTTCCCATAGGAATATTGGGATAAAAAGTTTACTATGTCCGTCTCCTGGTCCTAAGCTCGCTCCCCACCAATTTTCAGACAAATCGGTTCAGCCGTTCTTGAGTTATGGATAGTGTAACTAACACGACTTTCTTTTATATATATAGATAACGTAATCAGCATAAAGTATCTAAATTCAAGAGTGCGATTTACAGGTAACTTTTTTATATAATGACATTTTCCTTGACTTGGATTGGTGGTCTTGTGAACTAAGATTTAAACAGTTTAAGAAAAAAGTTTCTCTATGAAGGCTATGAATGCATAGGGGAGAGTGGGTATGTATGACTAAACTAAAAAAAATTAGTTCACTTCACAATAATACCTTATATAATTCACTTTTTGTACAGTAATTTCACTCATTTGTTATTTTTTTTTACCTTAATTTTACTCAATGATTTAACTTTTTATGCAATAATTACCTTTTTTCTTCTCGACTGCGTAATTTTAACTGCGCATAAGACCAGTTTTGTTGACTGGTAGATACAGATTAAAGATCAAATTTGTGATCAACAAAAACGAGGAAAAGGATACGACGCGACGTTGAAGAAAATGCCTGTGTCCCATTCCTCCTGTGTCCCATACATACCCACCCTCGTACTGCTTTCAAATTTTCTTACACTTATTTTGTTACTTATCAACATCAACTACACTAAACTACACGCGGCGTACCCCACAGGCGGATCACTAGTGTGAAGCAGAAAAGTGGGAGAGTTGTGATCGCTTCAAGATCACTACTCGTAACGCCGGAAATGAAAAGAAGAAGAACTGCACGAAAATGAAACTTGAGACAAATAATTTTTTTTTAATTAAACTTTAAACTAACCAATATAACTTTTAAAACAAAAAAATTTCCCCATAGATTGATACATTAGTGTTAGTCAGGTATACCAACCTGAGTAGCTTCAACTAGCAAGCAATAAAGCACGACTCACCGATTTTTCTATTTGTTTGACCTTGTAATTGGCTGTAGATTTTGAAAGTTGAAACAGTCGGAAGTTCTTTATCAAATTTTAACAGTATATTTTTAAAATACTTTACTTTTAAAAACAAAACCTTTTTAAATTCTAGACCATCAACTTCCCTTAATTTATGAGTCAACTTGTTCAATTAGAAGAAAATCGGATGGACTTCCTTCCTCTTTCAACGATCTTAATACTTCCTCTTCAGATCCTCAAACAATCACCAATCTATTTGCGAATTTCTTTAGTCAATCATATAACCTTAATAAAGTTCTACCAGACCTTGAATACTTCAGTTATCTTGATAATTGTCCTCAAAGCTCTCTTGTTTCTATTGGTGTTAGTCTCGACAATCTTCTTCTTCTTCTTCTTTTCATTTCCGGCGTCACGAATAGTGATCTTGAAGCGATCACAACTCTCCCACTTTTCTGCTTCTCACTAGTGATCCGCCTGTGGGGTACGCCGCGTTGACCTCAGAAAGTGTCGGCAAGCTTCTCGGTTTTGATATGTTGCTTGAACTAAGCCAGATAAATAAATAAATACATTTAAAAAATGCAGGAGCTACATTGTTTAGATGAAAACAGCTTAAAATCGTATATTTTTTCAGAACAACTATTTTCTTGGGCTTTCAACTTACTTACCATTTTTTTTTTTGTTGGAGGTTTTTAAAATACCAGCTGGAGCACTCAGACCTAAATACCGGTCCATTGTACTACCAGATAGCAACCTTCTATTTGTTATAGCTTTCCAGATGTTCGGAGAAAAGCCAAAAGACGCTGCCATGGCAAGGAGCCTAAGTTACCAGCTCTTACCATGTCTGCGCCGAGTATCTGCAACCTCATGCGAGAAAAAGCAGGACATTCACAGAGGAAGTGCTCTGCGGTGTCCTCATCCTCTCTACAAGATTCGCAGAGTGTGGTATCGCTTAAGCCTAACATGTTTAAATGCTTGGCAAAAGAGAAGTGCCCGCTGGCAACGCCAATAAGCTTCCTACAGTCTTTTCTGCTACGAGCTAGCAAAAATGTTGCAATCTTCTTACTAACGTTGGGGAGCATACGCTTGGTTTGTCTGCATCCAATGGAGGCATGCCATCTACGGTTGTGCTCTTCACAGATCCAATCGTTGATTGAAGCCCTCACTGAGGACGCTGGCAGACCTAGCGACGGTTCAGGTCCTGAGAAAGCTGTCTGAGATCCTTGCCTAGCAAGTTCATCGGCGATCTCATTTCCAGTTATGCCGTGATGGCCTGGAACCCAAATGAGACTCAAGGAATTTAATCTTCCGATCGCATTCAGAGAGCTCTTGCATTCCTGGATCACTTTCGAAGTGGTTAGAGGGTTGAGAAGGGCCTTAAGCACAGCTTGGCTGTCGCTGCAAACAAAGATACTTCTCCCCGTCCATCCATTGTTCGTTACGTGGCTCAAGGCCATTAGGATAGCATAAGCCTCCGCTTGGAAAACGGATGCGTATGATCCTAAAGATGAGTGCAGTCGTATGTCGTCGTTCTCAACAAAGGCACCAGCACCAGAACCCTCGTCGGTTTTGGAGCCATCTGTGAAGATACGATAACAGTTCTTTCCAGGCTCAGATTCTGGAGCGAACCAGTCCTGAACCGAAGGAAAGCTGACTGAGTAATTTTGACGCAGTTTGAGCCTTGGGATCATCGTGTCAGACGGCATATCCATTAGACGTGGGTCAAAAGATATGCTGCTTGCGAGTTCCTCAAAGCTCCAGTGCGAATTGTGCCAGAGACCACATCGTTTTAAACGAGAAATGGTCTTGAGAGTACACCCCATGATGAAGGTATCAAGGGGAGGAAGGTTCAACAGTGCGTCGAGAGCAGCACCCGGTGTGCTCGGGAAGGCCCCCGTAACACCCAGACAAATTGTTCTTTGAAATTTGGCAAACGAGGCAATAACGTATTTACGCGAGAGCTTATTCCACCAAACAACTGACGCATAGGAGATGATTGGTCTTATCATAGCCGTATAGATCCAAAGGACCCTTTTCGGTGAAAGACCCCATGTCTTGCCAAAAGCTCCTTTACATTGCCAGAAAACTGACAGTGCTTTAGTAGTTTTAGACTCGACATGTTTCGACCAAAGAAGTTTGTTATCCAGGATTACTCCAAGATGTTTGACTTCATTTGAAAAGGGGATGTTGACGCCTTTAAGCGTAAGATGGGTCAGACCAGTCAATTTTCTACGTCTCGTGAAGAGGACAACCTCGGTTTTAAGAGGATTGACGGAGAGACCGTTTCTAACACACCAGGTGTCAATCATACAAAGCGCAGCCTGTGCTCGGGAGCAGACAGCTTGGAGGCTGGAGCCAACCGAGAGCACGGCGACGTCGTCTGCATATGCTTGGGCATGAACGTTAGAACCATTGAGCATTACAAGTAGAGAGTCGATCAACATGCACCACAGAAGAGGAGATAAAACGCCACCTTGTGGGCAGCCCTTATTTACTCCCGTTGCAACATATTGTCCACAGTCCGCCTCAGCGATAACGGTTCTCTTCATTAGCATTGCTTTAATCCACAACACTAATGACTCGTTCACACCGTGTTCTCTGGCAGCATTACACATACCATCGAAGCTAGCATTGTCAAAAGCACCTTGAATGTCGATGAAAATGCCTACCGCAAATTCTTTCCTGTCAAGCGCGCATTCAATCCTGCTAACAAGATTTTGAAGTGCGGTCTCGCAAGATTTTCCTCTTTGGTAAGCATGTTGCATCTGAGACAGAGGGTGTAATTGGAGTGAGGTTTTACGAATGTAAATCTCAACCATTCTTTCTAGCGTCTTAAGCAGAAAGGAGGTAAGACTGATGGGTCTAAAGCTCTTGGCGAGTGAGTAGTCTTGTTTACCAATTTTTGGTATGAAGGCGACTCTAACACTCTGCCATGAAGTTGGTATATACGCTAGGGCTAAACTACCAGTGAAGATATTTTTCAAGGTAGGAAGCAAAAGGTTTATACTTTCCTGCAACATAGCTGGGTAAACACCGTCAGTGCCAGGTGACTTGAAACCGTCAAAAGATGCCACGGCATATTTGATGGCTTCGTCGGTAACAACTAACGATGACGTGTACCAGCTAAGCCGAGTGGATTTATCGGATTCACCTGATCTAAGGGAAATAGATTGCTGTGGTCCGATTGATATCTGGTTTCCTGGAAAATGAGTTTCCAGCATAAGACTGAGTGTCTCTGCTTTGGACTCGGTATAGGAACCGTCTGATTTCCTGAGCGTTTCTAGTTTGTTTACCTTGCTCCTTTTAAGGGCTTTAGTAAGTCGACTAGTTTCACTGAGTGTTTCTATACTTTCACAGAATTCTTTGTAAGAGGCATTCTTTGATCTTCGAATTAACCTTTTAAAGTCCTTCTGTTTAGAGCGATACAGGTTCCAGTCGACATCTGATTTGGTCTTGAGGGACCTATTCAGAATACTTCTGGTTTCCCTGCGAAGTTTCTGTAGTTCATTGTTCCACCACGGAACCATAGATCTACTAGGTAATTGTCTAGCTGGACATGCCAGCTCGAAGCTACTTGTAAGGGCACAATTCACTTCTAGAACTGCATCTTCCACTTTTTGTGTTGTTGAGAGCTTAGGTAGAGGTTTGACGAAGTTACCGAGCTCATCGTTGAAAAGTGTCCAGTTAGTTTTTCTGGGATTTCTTGTAACTAAATGAGTGGGAATCACATTTGCTACATGGAATTGAATGTATCTGTGGTCTGAGAGTGACACGTCCAGCAACACTTTCCAGTTGGTAATCTCCTTGGCATATCTGTTAGATAGTGTCAAGTCAATTACGTCCTGTCGTATAGCCGTAACAAAGGTTGGCGTATTACCAACATTGTTAATGTTCAAGTCAGAAGACAGAATGTAATTAAGAAGATGGTTGCCTCTCATGTTGCATTTGACGCTACCCCAAACTAAGTTTTGAGCGTTAGCATCACAGCACATGATAAGCCCCAACTTCCGGTTTTCACAAAACTCCACCAAATCCACAACCTGTCTTGAGGGAGGGGGTAGAATGGAGTTCCAGGGAAAGTAAACTGACGCAACGACGAAAGTTTTCCACTCACCGTTCGTTTCGTAGTTTATAGTAGCCGCAACCAGGTCCTGACCACAGAAGTGATCAAGTTTAGTTGCTGCAAAAGAGCTCGGTATGATGAGACAGGTCCGGGGTAAGTCAGACCGTTCGTCATAGAGAATATTAAACCCTCGTAGCCCTCCAAGACCAAGAACTCGGCCCTTCCAGGCCCATGGCTCTTGGATTGCTACGAGGTGAGTTTTTGTATTCAACACGGAAAGCCTGCTACATAGGAGTGCAGTAGCAGCCTTAGAATGTTGAAGGTTTATCTGAGTTATTATCATTGATAAATACTAGTAATCCATCCATCATTTTCACCGATTGGAATTAAGTTGGAAATAAATCCTTCCAAGATGAAAATGCAGACGGGAGTCGTACCTAGCCTTGATGATAGCCACAGAAGCTTGATCTACTCCCACAACAAGGTAAGAACCGTCTTCACCATCCCGATTCGTAGCCTTCTTGTGGTAATGGACTTTCCACTTCGTAGTGTCGATACCATCATTCTGGGTAACGAGGCGTTGAAGCACATCTTCAGTTTTCCTGAGTTGCCCCGGGATAAAACAGACGGCTTTCGTCAAAACTGGCACCCTGTAAATTTCAAAAGAGGAATTTAGGAGGGGTGGAATTTTAGGCACAGAGGCACGTAGCCAGTCAGCGGTCTGCTGATTAGAACACTCGACCAAAAAGGTTCCGTCCTCCAAACAACATCCCTCAGACTGGATCTGCGTACTCTCTGCCATAGCCAGCTCCCACAGATGATCTTCACAGTGCTTGCGCTCTGTGATGGTCATGCTGTTGTCATTGCCAGCCTTACAGATACGCACTTTGAAAAGCGGGACAGCCGCTCTTTTATAGGGCAGCCGTCTTTTATTTCGCTGTGCGACGGATTTTTTTCCTTTCGAGGCTTTATCCCGTCCGGTCAGTGTCCGTGGACCAGACTGACTAGCAGTCACGGTTTCATTCACCAACGTTTCGGTTGGACCTCCAGGAGTTTTAACCATGCTGGCTTCGTCCCTTCCAGCCAGTGTCCGTGGACCGAATTCGCAAGCCTTGCGACCTGCTCCTTCAGTTTCATTCACCGACTTTCCAGTTAGACCAACAGGACAATTTGCAGAGCTTCCGGAAACCTTCTTCCTTTTGACCCTGTTCGCGTTTGCAGAAGTTGGGGTGACTTCGGTTACAGGAGACCGTCCTGAATTGGTGGGTGAGACCTCTTCCGACCTGTCCCTTTTCGCCGCCGTCACCAAAGGTTTGCAACTTAATTCAGTGCCTTCGGCCACCCTGGTGTCCTCTTTGCACTGAGCCTTTGCCGCTCGCCTTCTCTCCAGCTTCTGTTGGCGCTTGGAAAGCTGTTCTCCGGAGGATGCCATCGTTGGAGTGAGATCCACTTGTTCAGCTTCACTTAGTCCGGTGATAGCACCGCTCTGGCCAACAGCTAAGCCCGGATGAGAGATTAGCTTTGGAGGTAGTACCTCCGAGCTGCCTTCTTCATCTTTCCAGCTCAGACCACGAAGAGCTTCATGGAGAGAACTGCAGGAGTCATCATCATCATCATCATAACTTACTTACCATAGTAATATATATTCTTTTCACAATATCAAACAAACAATAGTTCACTGACTTAAAAAAATAAACAGATATTTTGACATTTGGTATGAGCCTTGATAGTGATCCTTACTTTAGGCTGCTTCCGAAACTCCATAATAGTATCCATATCCATGGTAGTATAGTCACATATGAACCATACAGAAACTCTAAGCTTTGTTCAATCTCAAATAGGTTTGAAATTAGTTATACCTCGTTTCACGCACAGCATTGCAGAACGATCTATATCTGCAGTTCGTTTTTGGAAAAGTCTACCAAATGAGCTGAAGAGCACTACCCACATATGCGACATTCAAGAGGACATTATTTTTGCACCAACCTCATCTTAATTAAATCTATTTTATTCTTTCCAAGTATCTAACTTTTTACTTTTTCTTCACAGATCTTTTTCTTTTCCTTTCTTTTTTCTCTCGTCCTTATCTTATATAACTTCTTCAACTGCATTAGTTACTTTACCATATCGTCGCCCGAGAATTGGTTTGTTCCATACGCCATTGGCACTTTTTCAAGAAAAACGCATTTAAAGGTTCGCGTGCTTAGTACTCCGAAACTGTGCGATAGGATTATTTTTTTTTTTTTTATTGGCACTTTTTCAAGAAAAACGCATTTAAAGGTTCGCGTGCTTAGTACTCCGAAACTGTGCGATAGGATTATTTTTTTTTTTTAAATTGAAGTTATTCTTATAAAGACTTCACCTTCCAATTTTCAATGTGTTTTGCCTTACCGTTTACAAGATACGTTAATCAGCACAGAAGCCTACTTTTTTGGCTTTTGTCCCACCTCATACATTTTGCAAATATTTTTTTTTTTTTCATACACGTGGAACACACAAAAATGGATATGGCACAAACCAATTCTCATCAATATAAATAATATATAATATAAGTTGGATGCTAAAATTTTAAAAGAAAATCGATTATATCTTTGTTTTGAATAAAGTCTTTATTAAAAAAATAAAATAAAAAATAAACATTCTTTAAAAATAAACAAACAAACAAAAAAAATTTAAGCAGTTCTACTGCTATAACAAAGTTTTCGTTTACAGTACAATATTCTAATTAATTCATTACTTAAAAAGATAGTACATTGTAAATACATATTAACTTGGTAAAAACAAAATAAAAAAGCAGTTATTCTGCTATCACTTTTTAGTTTCTAAATATTAAGCAATGTTTTATTTTAAGATATTGCTTATCAATTTCAGGTAAAAACGGTAACAAGTCTTCAAGGTCTTTTTTTTTTCTTTTGAGATCGGTGTTGGTAGTGCACCCTTGGTGGCTGTCTTAAATAAACTTAAAGTTTTGTAGTCTTTTTCTTTCGCCGAGTTTTTAAATTTTATTTCAAAATCGAATTTTTTTTCATAAAGTAATATTTTTACTTTGGAAAAAGGTACTTTGCTAAAGTCCATTTTGTTAGCCAAAATGGAATACGCCTTAAAATCTTCAGGAAGCATTTGAATAATTCTGTGTTCATGCTTGTTAAAAGCTTGACTAGGTGTAGTGGACTATGAATCTCAAGGTTTTTCGAATACTTATCGATTGCCGAATGAAAGCAATCCACCTCCTGAATTGAGGAATGTCCCGGCTTGGAATATCTCTGGACAATCATCTCTACATCACTTCGGTTCAGGAACATTTTAATTGCGGTGGAATTGATTTTGTTCCTATTTTGCGGAACAATGAATCACTCCATAGTACGATGGATTTTAAGGTGGGGTATACTTCGATAAGCCTGTCCCGAGCGACCACTATGAGCTTATGTCCAAACTACGCAATTGTAATGGATATGGCACAAACCAATATTAAAATTTTGTTTGCGATCATTGTCCCACAAAAATAGCATTTCTTTAACACAAGTGCACGTAGGACAAACCAATTCTCAGCATTCTTAGTATTTTTTCTATCCCTTGTCACCGTAATATGCACGTGGAACAAAACAATTCTGACAAAAAACTTGACAAAAATTGTATGGAAAAAATGTCCCAAACGCCAAAAAATGGTTTATGGCACAGAACAATTCTAGAAAATGTTGATTTTGGTGGATATTGAACAAAATTGATATTGGATATCTCGGGATTGAAAAGACGTAGCGCAAATCTGATCACAGATTAAGAAAGAGCATACAAAATTACCATAGAATCCATTCTAAACCAAATCTCGGGCAACGATATAGTGTTTTCATTTCCATTACTTTCATACGTTATTTAAAATCTATTGTTAAATTTATTAGATGTTCTAGAAGATTTAAATCTTATGGTATCTTTGTTAATCATCAATAAAAATATGGAAATAATTTGAAACTGAATTGAATCTAGCCAACAAAGAAAAACTCCACTTTTAGGACATAACTAAGTAGACTGGTGAAAGCTATACCTATCTACTCATAAAAGAAATTAGATAAAGAATGACGAGGCTGGTTGGTTTTGCGAAATGAGGATTTTTATGGTAATGTTTCTGAGAGCATATATCAGTGCGATATGAGATATGCTTGTCCTACAATTCTCTTATCTTACCTCGAATAGTATGAGAAACTTAAACAAGAATTCATTGTGGATGCAAGCGACAACCGTTTTTGGCAATAAAAAATGAGAATTATTGACCTCAAACCATCCATCGGCTGTACTCTATAAAAGCAAATTCATTTCATTCATTTTTTAATTTTATTTACTACGTCTTTTGAAAGACAAACAACAAAATATAGAAAGGATCAAATAAAAACAAATACACGATCCCATCAACTCCATACTCAAGGGTTTTAGCTCAACCAAGCACGACGCTCCTGAAGTAGCTGCGATCGTCCAATAAAAACAAATAATTAAGTAGCTCACAAGATTACCGAGAGAAAGACTGAGAAGGGAGATTAGAAAAAAAAAACACAACAAATCCTTGAAATCCTGAAACCACTAAAACGAAAAACACACAAACCCGAAGACACACAGAAAAGTGGACGGATTCGTGCATTTTGTTTACTCACATGGCAATCAACGACCAGAAACCAAACATCAGAATTCAGAAATTATTTAACATACTGCTTCAGTGAGTGCTATGATTTTGTAATTTGAAACTCGTCCTGGTTTTTGTGTCTTCATGTCAGTACAGATGATATGTCGCACGACTGACGAACGGAAAGTGGGCAGGACGACGTATAAACAAAAAAAAAAAAAAAAAACAAAAAAAAAATCGAATCTGTTGAAATATCCTTCTACACATGAGTGCACCACATTCCAGGATAGAGATACTCCAATTTCCTTTTTTTATTTTGTATTTTTTTTTTTTTATTTCTCATCATTAATTTTTATGAGAAGGATTTCACTTTCCTTCTGTTTGTTTCTGATCAGAAGGATGGAATTTTGACAATTTCCAGATTCGGGGGTATGACCTTTTGACACATAGCCAAGCATCAATTGACAGGCTGTCTACCCTAGTCAAAAAATTTGTATAAGATGGTATTTTTTTTATGGTCTTTTTATGGGGCACAATGATTATTTGAGCTAGATGTGGGTTTGTTGGGAGGACTTCTGTGAGTCGTAAAATTGATGCTAGATTGGTCATTACGGTGGTTCTTATATCTTTGACTGGGATAAGGAGCTACAATGTGTGAAATGTCTATTACTTTTCTTTTTCAGCCGTCGTTTTGTTGAATTCTTTGGTAATATGTCAGTAGTAGTTGGTGCGGGTAGTAGTAGTATATACTTCTTTAAGGTTCCTTGAGGCCTTTTATTTTGAGTTAAGAGCAGAATGTGAAAGTACTTCATTTGTTTGGGGATATCGTTCTTAAAGGGTAATGGAGCTTTTGCGAATTTGGATTTAACCCTTGAATGACGACAAATATATTTTTCTTTCTTCCAATAACCATACCGACCTTGGAGCTGGAACGAATGACGTTTTTATGGGTTGATTTGAACCGCTATAATATAAGCTTATACGTCACAACAGACAGACTATGAGGAAAGTACTTCGTCTACTGCAATTGACACGGAAAATAACATCAATGGGGAGATCAAACGTAACTCTAGCCAATCGTTGCTACTTTGGGTTAAGAAGGCTATTGAGATAATAAAACAATTTCTAGAAAAATGAAGGAAACCCTTAATTCCAAATCGATCATTCCGTCCCTGCCATACGGCGCAGACGCATGAACCTTATCTAAAGCGGATGAAAGACAACCACTCCGAATGATTTTTGGTCCCGTATGTGAAATATGACGGCCATGTGTAGAGAAGAAGATTCATTTACGCACTATATCAGCTGCACTGCGAAATAGCTGCGATAGAGACATTTAGAGCGATGACAAATCAACGCTGCGGGTTCACAGGTTTTCGAAACGCAGGGAAAGACAGACCTCGTCTTAGGTGGCTCAATCAAGTGAAAGAAGACCTCGACCGACTTGGAGTGCAAAACTGGAGAGAGCTCGCCCGAGATCGAAGTCGTTATCGAAAGATGTTGGTCGAGGCTCAGGTTCACCCCGAACTCTGATGCCCACCTAAGTAAGAAGCAAGCAAATCCGAAATATCTCTCCACGAAACAACATACGCATCGGTTTTGACTCTCGAGTTTTATGTGAATGCTGCTCAGTGTTAATTTTTGGCGAAATCAGGAGTTCTGATATACATTCATTACTTGTTACTTGATATTGACGTTTGACTTTAATTGATATGTTTGAGTGCTTCTATAAGTTCGGTTCTGATTTTAAAGACATAAATAAATTTATCTAAATTGGACGCGTGAAAGTGTCATTTCAGGACTTCATAAAAGCTTCCGTCCAAGATGAATAAACGAAAATACATGGAATGGAATATGTTTATGGTAGCCAGACGCCAATGATTTTTTTCCAAAATTAGCCTTAAAACTTTTAAAATTAGTCCAAAAACCTTAAGTTTCTTAAGGTTTTTAATTTTATTCGTTAAGCCTCAAGACAAAGTTTGTGTTAATGCGAATTTACCTACTTACAGTTCGGGGTGAATCTGGGCTTCAACCAATATCTTACGTCAATAATTTCGATTCCGAGCGAGCTATCACCAGTTTCGCACTCTAAGTTGGTTGAGGTTTTCTTCCAATTGATTACCCTAGCTAAGACGAGGTTTTCCCCTTCCACGATTACCCTGCAAAGCCCGACAAGACGGAGCAGGATGCTTACTGTTCTAGCTCCAAGTCGCGTTACAGCTTATTCAGCTCGTTGTATCTTCTTCTCCACACACTGTCTTCGCATATGGGAAAAATGAAAATTCAGAGTATTTTTCTTTCGAAACGACCAAGGGTTTCCCCATCTGCGGATCCTAGGTAGACAAACCCCATCTAACGGATCCTAGGTAGACAAAGTCTTGTACTATTGTAACGTTTCGTCCAATTAGTCGATGTTCGCTGTCCTTGTTTAATGACAAATCATACTTACTTCGTTTAATCCACATTAACCATCGAACCCATTTTTGCCGCTTCTGATTCAATGCTCGCTAAAAAGCACCTGTGACATCACGCTACCTTCTATATCGTCTGCGTCAGCGAGTTACTATACAGACTTTTGAAAGATTGTTACTTTGGTCTTGACGTCTAAATTTTGCACAATTATGCAGTTTCCAACGTCAATGGAAACGGTGAGTTCTTTACCGACCTTGACAGAGCAGCATGAATTTTCCAAAGTCATTTTGCATAGTTTAACAAGTTTTGCAGGGATGCCAAAACTAGACATACTTTGTACAGCTTATCTTTGTCATATATGTATGTGACTATAAAATCGATAAAAATATGGTGTATTCCTATGTTGTATTCCCGGATTTTTCCAAGACCTGTCGTACTGCGAAATGTGGTCGATTGTGGACTTTTCTGGTCTAAAAAAAAACATTGAAAATGACGTTAACAAATTATTGGCTTTGGGCTTCAAATTAGAGCACATTAGATTTTATGTGCGATGCTTAGGATGCCTCTACCTATACAATATGGAGATTTTAAGTTCTTATAGGTCGGGAGGTTGGCAATCTTGATCATCGTCCAAGTTGAAAGAGGCATTCTGCGAGACAACGGAAATAGTGTCTGGAAATCTGACATGATCTTTTCACCTTTTTTTCTGTAAGACTTCCGAATCTTATTGCAGTCATGGCACCTCTCAATTTCCCCAGACGGGCGCTTATAATGCTGCATTTTTTACTTGCGATTATACTACTAATACTACTAAGGTACTATAAGGCAAGTCTTGCAATCGTGCAGAAAAAATTATTTGAGACAACAATTAAATATGGCATTGCGATGATTGAGAATACGAAAAAAGTGGGTCCTGCAATTCTGCCTGTCTTGTCGGTATGTTCGTATATGTATCTACAGCCTGAACGGCTTGACCGATTTTCTTTTCAGTTATGGTCTTTGGGGTAGCCTACAGAGGAGTTTTTGGAATTGGGTCTCTAGGTCTTGAAGTAACGGTTAACGGTACTTGCCATACAACCAATATGATTATACCTAATTTTCGCGAAAACAACTGTAACGATTTTGATAAAATTTCACTTAAGGTATTAACGGGTTTTTCAATAGGTATGATATAATTTTGGAGTGGCGTTTCGGCCATTTGAAGTAAGTCATGATCTGTCATTTGTTTTTTATTGCATTCAGAAGTGATTACTATTTCACCATTGGACCACCGTAAACGTCGTGAACTTTCTGATTTTGCCTTGGAACAAATTGAAATCGATAACGATTTTTTTAAGAAAATCATCTTTACCGAAGAGGCTTACTTTTATGTGACTAGTGCGTTAAATAAACAAAACTGGCGATGAATATCACAAAATATTCACGAAAAACAATTACATTCACCTAAATTGACAGTTTGGTGTGGTTTTTGGGCAGGTGGAATCATCGGTCCGTGCTTCTTACAAAATGAAGCTAGTAACACCATTACTGTCAATGAAGAGCGGTATAAATCGATGATAACCAACTTTTATGGCCGAAATTGAAAGAAGTTGATAATGACAACATTTGTTTTCAACAAGACGGGGCTACGTGCCACACAGCAATTACTTTTCTTTTTCAGCCGTCGTTTTGTTGAATTCTTTGGTAATATGTCAGTAGTAGTTGGTGCGGGTAGTAGTAGTATATACTTCTTTAAGGTTCCTTGAGGCCTTTTATTTTGAGTTAAGAGCAGAATGTGAAAGTACTTCATTTGTTTGGGGATATCGTTCTTAAAGGGTAATGGAGCTTTTGCGAATTTGGATTTAACCCTTGAATGACGACAAATATATTTTTCTTTCTTCCAATAACCATACCGACCTTGGAGCTGGAACGAATGACGTTTTTATGGGTTGATTTGAACCGCTATAATATAAGCTTATACGTCACAACAGACAGACTATGAGGAAAGTACTTCGTCTACTGCAATTGACACGGAAAATAACATCAATGGGGAGATCAAACGTAACTCTAGCCAATCGTTGCTACTTTGGGTTAAGAAGGCTATTGAGATAATAAAACAATTTCTAGAAAAATGAAGGAAACCCTTAATTCCAAATCGATCATTCCGTCCCTGCCATACGGCGCAGACGCATGAACCTTATCTAAAGCGGATGAAAGACAACCACTCCGAATGATTTTTGGTCCCGTATGTGAAATATGACGGCCATGTGTAGAGAAGAAGATTCATTTACGCACTATATCAGCTGCACTGCGAAATAGCTGCGATAGAGACATTTAGAGCGATGACAAATCAACGCTGCGGGTTCACAGGTTTTCGAAACGCAGGGAAAGACAGACCTCGTCTTAGGTGGCTCAATCAAGTGAAAGAAGACCTCGACCGACTTGGAGTGCAAAACTGGAGAGAGCTCGCCCGAGATCGAAGTCGTTATCGAAAGATGTTGGTCGAGGCTCAGGTTCACCCCGAACTCTGATGCCCACCTAAGTAAGAAGCAAGCAAATCCGAAATATCTCTCCACGAAACAACATACGCATCGGTTTTGACTCTCGAGTTTTATGTGAATGCTGCTCAGTGTTAATTTTTGGCGAAATCAGGAGTTCTGATATACATTCATTACTTGTTACTTGATATTGACGTTTGACTTTAATTGATATGTTTGAGTGCTTCTATAAGTTCGGTTCTGATTTTAAAGACATAAATAAATTTATCTAAATTGGACGCGTGAAAGTGTCATTTCAGGACTTCATAAAAGCTTCCGTCCAAGATGAATAAACGAAAATACATGGAATGGAATATGTTTATGGTAGCCAGACGCCAATGATTTTTTTCCAAAATTAGCCTTAAAACTTTTAAAATTAGTCCAAAAACCTTAAGTTTCTTAAGGTTTTTAATTTTATTCGTTAAGCCTCAAGACAAAGTTTGTGTTAATGCGAATTTACCTACTTACAGTTCGGGGTGAATCTGGGCTTCAACCAATATCTTACGTCAATAATTTCGATTCCGAGCGAGCTATCACCAGTTTCGCACTCTAAGTTGGTTGAGGTTTTCTTCCAATTGATTACCCTAGCTAAGACGAGGTTTTCCCCTTCCACGATTACCCTGCAAAGCCCGACAAGACGGAGCAGGATGCTTACTGTTCTAGCTCCAAGTCGCGTTACAGCTTATTCAGCTCGTTGTATCTTCTTCTCCACACACTGTCTTCGCATATGGGAAAAATGAAAATTCAGAGTATTTTTCTTTCGAAACGACCAAGGGTTTCCCCATCTGCGGATCCTAGGTAGACAAACCCCATCTAACGGATCCTAGGTAGACAAAGTCTTGTACTATTGTAACGTTTCGTCCAATTAGTCGATGTTCGCTGTCCTTGTTTAATGACAAATCATACTTACTTCGTTTAATCCACATTAACCATCGAACCCATTTTTGCCGCTTCTGATTCAATGCTCGCTAAAAAGCACCTGTGACATCACGCTACCTTCTATATCGTCTGCGTCAGCGAGTTACTATACAGACTTTTGAAAGATTGTTACTTTGGTCTTGACGTCTAAATTTTGCACAATTATGCAGTTTCCAACGTCAATGGAAACGGTGAGTTCTTTACCGACCTTGACAGAGCAGCATGAATTTTCCAAAGTCATTTTGCATAGTTTAACAAGTTTTGCAGGGATGCCAAAACTAGACATACTTTGTACAGCTTATCTTTGTCATATATGTATGTGACTATAAAATCGATAAAAATATGGTGTATTCCTATGTTGTATTCCCGGATTTTTCCAAGACCTGTCGTACTGCGAAATGTGGTCGATTGTGGACTTTTCTGGTCTAAAAAAAAACATTGAAAATGACGTTAACAAATTATTGGCTTTGGGCTTCAAATTAGAGCACATTAGATTTTATGTGCGATGCTTAGGATGCCTCTACCTATACAATATGGAGATTTTAAGTTCTTATAGGTCGGGAGGTTGGCAATCTTGATCATCGTCCAAGTTGAAAGAGGCATTCTGCGAGACAACGGAAATAGTGTCTGGAAATCTGACATGATCTTTTCACCTTTTTTTCTGTAAGACTTCCGAATCTTATTGCAGTCATGGCACCTCTCAATTTCCCCAGACGGGCGCTTATAATGCTGCATTTTTTACTTGCGATTATACTACTAATACTACTAAGGTACTATAAGGCAAGTCTTGCAATCGTGCAGAAAAAATTATTTGAGACAACAATTAAATATGGCATTGCGATGATTGAGAATACGAAAAAAGTGGGTCCTGCAATTCTGCCTGTCTTGTCGGTATGTTCGTATATGTATCTACAGCCTGAACGGCTTGACCGATTTTCTTTTCAGTTATGGTCTTTGGGGTAGCCTACAGAGGAGTTTTTGGAATTGGGTCTCTAGGTCTTGAAGTAACGGTTAACGGTACTTGCCATACAACCAATATGATTATACCTAATTTTCGCGAAAACAACTGTAACGATTTTGATAAAATTTCACTTAAGGTATTAACGGGTTTTTCAATAGGTATGATATAATTTTGGAGTGGCGTTTCGGCCATTTGAAGTAAGTCATGATCTGTCATTTGTTTTTTATTGCATTCAGAAGTGATTACTATTTCACCATTGGACCACCGTAAACGTCGTGAACTTTCTGATTTTGCCTTGGAACAAATTGAAATCGATAACGATTTTTTTAAGAAAATCATCTTTACCGAAGAGGCTTACTTTTATGTGACTAGTGCGTTAAATAAACAAAACTGGCGATGAATATCACAAAATATTCACGAAAAACAATTACATTCACCTAAATTGACAGTTTGGTGTGGTTTTTGGGCAGGTGGAATCATCGGTCCGTGCTTCTTACAAAATGAAGCTAGTAACACCATTACTGTCAATGAAGAGCGGTATAAATCGATGATAACCAACTTTTATGGCCGAAATTGAAAGAAGTTGATAATGACAACATTTGTTTTCAACAAGACGGGGCTACGTGCCACACAGCAAATGTAACAATTGAATTATTGCAAGAAAAGTTTGAAGATTCAAATGAAATAAGAAATGGTGATATTGAATGTCCTCCAAGAAGTTGTGATTTAAGACCATTAGACTATTTATTGTGGGGTTATTTGAAGTCATTGGTCTTTAAAAATAAACCAGATTCTCTTCCAGCTTCAAAATTCAATATTGAACGTTCCATTCATGATATACGACTTGATTTAGTGGAAAAAGTGCTCGAAAAATTGGGTTCATCGAATTTGTTGCTAAAGAAGAAGTCGTGGTGGCCATTTGAATGACGTTTTATTTAAAACTTAATTGTATTGATCGAACTGCACATTGAATAAAAGATATTTGAATTTCCTTAACAAGTGTGTTTTTTTCAAAAAAGAAATCTTATCACTCTTATTGGAAAACCCTTTATTTTTGAATAGCTATTCTTATGAATCTAACTTGAAGGTGTTTGCAGTTCCGTTAGACATTTTACACATAAAGTTCTAGTGTGGTAAAGGCAACAACATCTGCCACATCCATCGCAGGTGGTTCTGCTTTTCTTGTCGTCTGCTATTGGGCAAAGGTGACATCTGCCTCTTTTACAATAGCGCCTTTCGGGGATTGTTGGTAATACTTCCTGAACTCTCCCTAAAATACAGAGAGTGCCCAATGCAGATGTTCCAATGGCAGATTGTGTTGCAGGTTATTGAACGGTTATTCAGTTCTGACTCCATCAGCTAGTTCGATAAGCTTATCACTTCTGAGCAAATATTTGTTTCTTCTAGGTGGATTGAAGTGTCGAAAAGTGATGACAGTTGCTAGGGCTGCTACGTCTAGCAAGTTGTAGAATACAACCATCGGCCAACGATTTGTTTGACGTGTATATGAGTATATCGAGACTGTTTGGTCGAATACATCGACTCCACCTCTGGTGCGGTTAAAATCAGGTATTTTTGCAGGTTTACTATATGTTGCCCGGAAGTGGCTTTCTCACAGTTACCTTGTGTTGATAGCAATGCCACTTGTTTGTTTGGTTTCGGAACATAACTCACCAACGCCATTTTTCCAGAAAATCGAAAGATGGATGAGTGAACTGGACGATACTGCTTTTTGTTATTGGCATTTACATGCTCATTCTGGTCATCAAGAACCTCCTTCGCTACAAAAGGCTTAGGCACATCTCTTTTGTTTTTCCGGATCGTGCCAAGAATTGTTAACTTCTTATCCTGCAACCTCAATGCCAAGTCCACCGACGGACGTATAGAAATTATCAATCGTGAGCTTGCGTCCAGAATGAAAATATGATCATCAACGCGGTCACCACATCATATCCACGACCAAGTCCTGTACTTCGGTCAGAGCTACCCAGCCCCAGATCTTCAATTTTTTAAAGGCGGGGCAAATACTGAAAAATGCCGCCCCCACCAATTTATATTTGGTTTTACCTTTATAATCTTTATTATTTCAGCTATCATATCTTCACTAATTGACTGACAACTGGACACAAGCCTTTCAGAAAAAATACTTAAACCGCTGTTTTTTTCTGTTTTAATCCTATTTATTTACAGATATGATAAGACTTAAAATAAAAATGTTTATAATAAAGACAAAATCAAATATACTAATGTATTTATCATTTGCAATTACAATTTTACTCTTCGAGCTTTTTGCTCAGCAAATAAATCTATGACCTTATCATAATTTAATTCGTGTGCGATTCGATTTTCTATCGCTAAGATTGCTAGACTGGATAAGCGTTCCTGGCTCATAGATGATCGCAAATAATTCTTAATTAGTTTTAGTTTGCTAAAACTTCGCTCTCAGCTTGCGGATGTAGTGGGAAGCGGAGCGTAAATTCGCAAGGCAACACAAATATTTGGAAAAGCATCCTGCAAATCATGCGCATAGATCTGTTGCAAGAGATAGAAACCGTTAGCTTTTTCAATGTCACCAAATAAAAGCGGAGCTTGCTCTTTAAAAACGTAGAGTTCCTGACAGAATTCAACGGTGCTCACATCTCGCTAATTTTTTTTAACCAGATCCGCTTTATACTTTTGCAGTTCTTCAATTGACATTTTCAAAATATTAGAGCCACTAAGAAAAGCGAAGTTCATATTCAGCATGGTGGCACAATCAAATCTCTTTTTAATTTCTGATATGATTCGATCAAATACCATCATTATTTCCTTAGAAAAGAGTTGAACAGGTTTGAGTGTTCTTCACATATCTCATCGAAATGTTTTTTATGTTTCGGAATTCCTTTGTTTTGCAAGATAGGGTCAACACCACTTTTTTCAGCCACTTCTCTAGCCTCATTTATCCAATACTCCATTGGATTTTGTCTCATTTTTTGTAAAGTTTTGAGCAGACCATCCATTAGTGCGACGGAACGGGCAAGGATAACGGCGAGAAAACTTGAATTTTATGGAAAAATCCGGTTTAGTGGCCCGTACCACTTGGCCGGTATGAGTAACGACTTTGCCAAAAAGAACATTTTTGTAGAGCGTTCAATTTTGAGAAAAAACCATCTTTGGTTGAAGCGATCCCATGAAATGCCGCTGAGCTATAGAAATTTAAAAATAAAAAATCAGAGTTTCCGTGTATTTTCAATGGGAAATCTTCATACTTCTTGATCGAGCACTTAAAATTAATATTAAGGGCTCAAAGTTTCAGGGCTTATTTTTTTTAGTATTTTCAACAAAATTTCAAATCAAAATTTGTAAATATGTACATAATATGTGTAGGTACATATTTTTTTATAGCATTCAGTAATAAAAAATAGAAACAACAAATAATTGTTACTTTCAAATCGTCAGACTAAGAGTACGCCCCCATATAATTGTCAGATTATCATCCTGGAGGACGAAGACATCAAGTTCTGTATAAAAATCTGACGAGCTCGTGTATTTCAAGGTAACGTGTTTTTTTACATTTTTAAAAATCAGCCATGACTTATGGCCCCACTCAAATTGTCAGATTATTGAAACATACGCTTTTTTGAGTACACTTAACATTCACTTTAAAAATCTGAAAGAAAAGTTGTCCACTTCTCGGTCGCAGCAAACGATGCTGCTTTGAAACCGAAAGGTAGAAAAATTGTGTACTTCTCGATCGCAACTAGCGTTGCTGTTTTGGAACCGAAAAGTAGCTAATTTTTTCATTCAGCCACCAAAACTTCAAGAGTATTTTGCAGGCTTGCTGATTTTTCATTTAGTAATTACGTAAGACATAGGGGAGTTCTGCTCAAGATGACATACTCAGGTAAGATGACATACTCGTATTTTCTCTGTTTATAAAGCCGCCACAGTTCTCTCGAACACATCCAGACATGCATTTTTTCTATCTATTTTGCCAGAATAAACTTACAGCTGCCAGTATACTACCTGCTGTCATCGTGATCGGTTCAAAGGAAAGAGCTAGAGAATAAATTTTTTTGCGAGTCATTGTTTACTTCAAAATTGCTTAAAAAATTAAGTGTTTTTCTATATCCTTTGTGTTTTATGTTTGCATTTATGTGTATAGAGAATATTTTTTGTGTGATTTGGCTCCTAAATTATAATGTTTTGATTCCTGAATGGTTGTAAAAGTTTTATTTCCTATCGGGTAAGATGACATATTGCTTATCAGTCCATGATGACATACTATAAATACTATGACATTCCTACTAAAAACACAAACCTTATTTTTTAATTTAAACATTTAAATGCAAATTTAAAGTACATAATTATATTTCACCAAGCATAAAACAAAAATCATGAAAGCTAAATGGCCGAAAATCTAAGTTGAAAATGTGAGGTATATAGATACTGACTGAAGCTGAAAAGCCAAATAAAGCAGGCATTTTTACAATATGTCATCTTACCCTCATGAAGTATGTCATCTTATACCCAACTATGTCATCTTAGCCTTGGCCTCGGACTGCTTTTAACTAATTTTTTTAAATAAATTCTTTTTACTTTAAACTTTTCATTCCAACTTTATTTTTTCCATACAATCATTAATTATTTAATTATGTAAAGATTTTAACGCTAGGGTTTGTAGAAAATTTTATTTCTTACTATAAACAAAAAGTATGTCATCTTGAGCACAATTCCCCTACATTTCGAAAGGGATAAGTGCGAATCCCCAGATTTGCGAAACTAGGCAATTTTTGTCGATTTTGAAATTGAAACATTTTGTTGGTGACCTCATACATACCTGCATCTCTGCTTAAATTTCTATATCACTGCTATAAAAATTATTTACAAAGAATTCATACAATAGCCAGAAGAATTATAACTGAACAATATAAATCAGAAATCAAAAGAAGTTCAAAGAAAAAATCGTAGGGTTCATTTGGACACCAGGTCCGGTGGACACGACTTTTGCCGGTCGTAAAGGAGGGTTAATTCAATTTTCAAAATCAACGTTCAGTTGGCATCCCTGTACCACAAAATATATAAAGAGCGAGTACTAAAACCTTTTACTCGGCCTTAAGATTTTGGTATTGTACTTAGCACACAATCGCAAGTTCGTGCGACCCAGTGGTGGCCATTTTTTCTATATGAAATTCGGTGTCCTTCCTCCTTCCTTTATTTTCTTTTTAAAATCTGGTTATACTGGTCAGAGGGAGCCCCTCTGGATAGTTAACTCTTCGAATGAACCCCAAGCTTGAAGGGTATGTCCTCTTGGAACGCATTTGGAAATAAAGAGACGGATCAGCACTTTGCTGCAAGCGTCTGAGAGCTTCCGTTGGCTTAAATAGTGATTATCCGCCACCATCGTGGTATTGAAAGACCCCGAAAAATATTCAAACCAATTACATCGGATTCATAGGCTTCATTTCTGCTTCTGGTGGAAATCACCATTCGTTCTGTGAGTTGAAATTATTCACTGTGACATCTCCGTTAAGCTCAATCAGACCGCTGACAAGCATTACTCTGCCAGTTCTACTACTGTTGGAAAGGGTCAGCCGATTCACAAATTCGTTGCTTCTTATCCGCACTCATTCGAAGGTTGAGAAAAGATGTTTTAGACGATTGGTACAGCATTTATCCATCCACCTTAAGTAAATCTAAATCTAATTGAATCTTTTCAAAATTCTGTTTCTGTGCATAATGCACTTATATTTTTTATTATGAAAACCACTTTTACTATTTTTGATTATATCCCATCTGCAATCAAGATCCACTTTTCTTAATTTAAGTTTTTGTTAAAACCAAAAAAAAAATTATGAAAACAGAAGGAACTCAAAAAAGTAACCCCCACATTTGAATTAATTTCTGACAGAAATCAGGCTAGCGTTTTCTGTCTTTCATATTCCATCCAATCCACACTTAATAAAAACAAAGGGTTGCCCAGAACTGATATGAAATGATCGCTCCTAGGCTTGCTGGTGTGTGGCAAAACTTTTACAACTATTTTCATTTCAATTTTGAGAAGAAAAACAATGACCAACAGAAAAAACACTTAACCTCGCGTTGTTTGCAAAGAACATATAAGTATACATAGATAGGAAGGTACTCTCCGTATTCTCGCTATCCCTCGTGTATTTAGGTCGCGGATTTAAAATTTCATTAAATCTCATCTGTTGAACTCTGAACGAAAAGATGCCAAAACAATAAAACTTTGCATCGCAAGCTACTGTGTGCCGTTGATGCGCTCTTCTCTAGCCCACTCTATCCTATGCTCATCGTTGCTTGGTTTCATCAAGTTTGCAAATAGTTTTCTAACCACCACCCCAAACCCAGTATCCGAGAATATATACCCTGTCGGTAGAAGTGAGGTTTTTTTTCTTTCTGTTTGGGATATTTTGACGTGCTGCTTGCTGCGCTTGCTGAAACGCTCAAGCAAAAAGCCATTGTTTGCATATCCTTTTCAAATACTCTTCACATGCATAGGTATAATTTTTTTTTTAAATATTAAAAGAATAAAAAGAAATAAAAACATTTTATTAATTTGTTGAAGATTTATATAGAAGTGAAGGGATCCATAGAAAAAAAAATATATGCTGATGTGGTTTTGGATAACATGAGCTAGAGAATGAACAGCCCTCTTGCACCACCAGCTATATGTACGTGGGAAAAGCAAATTTTAATAAAACAAAACTGCAAGCTGTGTGGTCGGTCGGATGGTTGGGATATCCTTGTTTTTTGTGTGAGAATTTCAGAAACTAAATAATTTGCTTTTTGAGTTTCGTTCCTAGATTGGACTTGTTTTTTTCTTTTTTTTACTAATAACAGTTGGTGTCAGAACCTAATATTTGAACAGGTTTGTAGATCTACCTGGGGTGAACCTTTTACCTGGTTTACCTGTACTCAACTTATGGATTTTTAGAAATCCAGCTTTTGGTGGAAGTGAGAGTAATCTGATGAAATACTTTTTCAATTTGTTAATGCAAAGCAAGTGTATTGCTGCCTCAAAATATTTGCATGCTCATACTCTTGCACTAATGACTTGCAGGTCTTTGTTCAGTAAAACTGTGATAAGTTGAATGAAATGGAAGCAGAGATTGCTCTAGTAAGTGGAGTGTTATTTTAGAGTTCTTTTGTTTAGATGCTCTCAAGCCTAAATTAGTATCAGTGTTCTTGTATGTACCGAAGCAACTTCAGAATAAACTCAGTCCCAATCAACATACAGAGATTCTCTCATTTCTGTCTCAATCAAAATGTAACGTACAATAGAACATTACCCAACTGGAGTGTACCTACGTTATTATGCCACTTCATAGGACTCGAAAACTACTATATAAATATATAGGAATGCTTTCATTGGAAAGGGAAAGTGACGAGCAAATATTATATATTTGCACCCGTGACACCTTAAAACACAACCACAAGTGTGCATACAGCTCCTAAAGCTTAGACGACATACATACATTTCGAAAAATTAAAAATTTGCTTTAAGAGATTTCTTAACCTTTCCAGCATTATGAAAATACTTTTTTTTTATAATTAGCGCACACATCAAGGGGGTATGACTATACCCTTATGATGTTATAGAACACAGTGGGAGCATTTAGGAAAATAGGAGAGGATTTGAAAGGAGACATCGATGTACGTTGCTTTTAAATTTCTGCGAATAGTAATGTAGGGGAAAAACAGGGCCAGGTAGAGCATTCCACATTCGGGTGGTGCGACTTAAATAAGAATCTCTATACTTGACTGTAAGCCCAAAGTTGGACTCAAGGTAAAACTGATGAGAATTCCTAGCGAGGCGGGTGTTGCGGCTAAATTGTTTCAGGGGAGGAATGCAGCTGGCTATTTCACTAGAGCACTGTTTGTGAAAAAAGCGATAAAACAGAGTGAGACAGTGTCTAATCGATTCGACGATGTCTAAGAGAATCAATCGATTCTACGATTGAACTATCACCTATCAATTTTAACGCTCTATTTTGTACCCTATCAAGTAGGCGCAAGGATGTTTGAGGAGCACCTGACCAGATATGGGAGTTATACTCCAGTTTTGGGCGATTGAAGGCCTTATAAATTGTAGCCAGATCAGAAGGGTAGAAGAACTTCCTGCATCGTATCAAGAAGCCTAAGCATTTAGCAGCGTTTTTGGCGACTTTAAATATGCGGTCGTTCCTATACGAAGATCATCGTTTACACACATACCAAGCACTGACAGCATTTCGGTTTCTTGGATGCAGGTACCATTCATGGATAATGGCAATGGGGGAATGTTAAGCTTCAACGGCAAGAGACAGAATTGAGTTTTCGAAGCATTGAATTCTACTCGGTTCATAAGACCCCATGCAACAATGCTGTCAAGGTCAGAATTCAATAAGCTTATCATACGCAACCGTTCCAGTTCCACATCCGAAGAGCAGGGACGTGAATTTGGAAACGAATATGAAAAGCTGAGGGTCGAGTCGTCAGCAAAACAGTTAAGCGGATTAGAAGTTTCAGACAAGAGATCATTTATGAAAATGAGGAAGAGAGTCGGAGACAAAACGGAGCCCTGGGGCACACCAGCATTTATGAAGTTGGTATCAGACTTGAAGCCATCCAACACAACCTGTATTGAACGGTCGGAAAGGTAATTTCTAATCCAACGAAGAAGAGACTCATCGATACCAAAAGCACGCATTTTCGATAAAAGAGCCTGATGCCAAACTCTATCAAATGCTTTAGAAATATCAAGCGCAATAATCTGGCTTTCTCCAAAACAATGTAAAGATTGGTTCCACTTTTCGGTGAGATAAGCCATCAAATCACCAGTGGACCGTTTGCTACGAAAGCCGTACTGACGGTCGTCAAGAAACTTTAGTTCTTCAAGATATTTCATCAGTTGACGGTTTATCAACGTTTCCAAGACCTTGGAAAGAAAGGACTTTAGTGTAATTGGTCGGTAATAGGAAAGGGGATTAAGATTCGCCTTTTTCAAGGACCGGCTGGACAAAGGCAGTTTTCTCTCTGCTCGGGAAAATCCCAGCAGAATAGGAAAGATGAAAAAGGCAGTGGTTTTGCCAGCGTAGAAGAACACCTCTTCAGAATAACGGCGGGGATACCATCTGGACCAGCAGATTTATGTATATTTAGATCTTTTAGGACTCTCACAACCGAGCGAGTTCGAAAAAAAATCTGTTTCATCAAAGAATTTGCAGACTCGAGAGGTGGAGCCAATATGCTATGAGGAAGTGTCGAGATGGCAGCAAATAGAGCTGACAGCAAATTGGCTTTGTCGATGGAGCTTACATATGGAGAGTCATTGAAGACGAGCGTTGGGACCGATGACGTGGTCGAGTTCTTAATGTTCTTCACAAAAGACCATAAGTTTTTACTTCCTTTTAGACAAAATAGTATTTTTTACCTTACTTTTTGGTCATGTAAAAACTTAGCCTTTTGTATATGAGCATTGCAGAAATGTCTGCCTCGTTTAAACAAATTTAGGTTTTCCACTGTAGGGTTGTTTTTAAATTTTCGAAAACTACTTTCTCTATCCCCTATCGCCTCTTTACAACTTGAATCAAACCACGAATTCTCTTTGGCGATGATACTTTTTGTTCTGTGAAGAACAAAATTTCTCATGGCGATGCCGTTGAGAATTACGTTAGATATCATATCAGCTGATGCATCAACGTTTCCGTCGAGAAAGCACAATGACCAATTAAAATTTTGAAAGAAATTATTCAGGCCGTCCCAATCGGCTTTCTCATATTGCCACACAGTTCTTTTTGGGGACTTCATCTTTTTTTACCGTGACGGAAAACGAAAAATCTATCGATATGACACAATGGTCCGATTTGCCTAAAGGAGATTATACTACGACCCTGTATTTTTCGGAATGAGAAGTTAGAAATAGGTCAAGAGTGCTGGCCGCATGGCCTTCAATATCTGGAACCCGAGTGGGCTCATCAAGACCTCAGACAGGGAAAAATAAAAAACTGCAGGACTTTCTGAGGTCAAAGCGTTGTATACCACGGCGGGCGGGTCACAAGGGAAAAGCAGAGTAGCGGCAGAAAAGTGCACAAAAAATATGTTTATATAAAAGAGGCTAATTGGCATTTATAAGTGATGAGACTCTTAGGACTAGCTCATGGATCCCAATAAGTGCCTTTTTTCAGTTCCCATCGCACACTGATTACAATCTATCAACGCCGTGTCTCTTTGTTGTTAGTACTTCAGCAACATCACTAAGTAAATTACATAGTGCAACGCGCCGAAGAATGGAGTTTGTAATATGGTTTTGTGAAGCTTCTCTAGCATGGTTTATCATCCTACTAGACAAATCAAAAATATTTTGGAAGAGAATTTACGAAACACCGTCTTTACATCAGCACGTAAAGGCATTTTTGACTTTTTGAGAGCATTTGTTATTGTTCTAAGAATGATCTACTCTAGTAAATTTGCAGTTCATCCATAAGATTCCCAATAAACCAGCACAGCTTATAAAAGTAACGACATTCTAAAGTTGTCGTTAAATCGTCATCGGATGTGCTTTTCTATCGTCATGCCCTGACCGACAAATCAGAAATATTTTAAGAGTCACGCCTGACTAAAATAGTGCTTCGCACAACGCTCATTAAATAAATCATTGTCTCGCAATCGAAATAATTTAAACCGCATCCCTTTGTCTCAGCCCTTCATTTTCATTTTTAATAGCGTCCAAGTGTTCCAACTTGAATCAATAAAAAAAAACATTTAAAAATATCCAAAACCTGTCTCTTTTTCCTTGGCTTGAATTTTCTTTCTCGTATGATTGTAATTCTTTTAATTTTCTTTCAACTTGTCAAATTTACAAAAAAAGAAAAAGAGATAAATTTATGATCTCTCGTTAGTTAAACGTGGATAATGTACACCCTACTCGAATATTGTGTAAAATAAACTCATAAACATCGGAGAAAATAAAAACCTAAAAATAATTATTGTTTTCACCCCATACAAGGATTTCGTGGTTATGCATTTATGTATAGGTACCCAGTACCCACTATTTGCTAGAAGTTCATGCACTTGTTCCACAACCAAATCGATCGTAAATAGTTCGGGACGTGTTCTTTTCTTTTTCTTTTTTTTTTTTTGTACAAGAAAAGAGAGAGTGGGTTGCTGGTATAGAGCGACCGATTCATAGACGAACAAGATGACTTTCTCGTGATGATGACAACGATGATGGGTTTATAATAAGCCCCAAACCAACAGTAATAAGGCGCTGCTGTTTAGCTGTGGTTGACGCACATGTGCTCGTTACTGATACCTAATTTGACAATCTAACCCCTTCAATGCGAGGAGGAGGATGTATGAATTTTTTAAAAATCAATTTCAAAGCCGTGTGAATTTGTTTTTCAAAAACATTGAATGTTTTTGTTACGCTCCAAGTCTCTGTAGGCTAAACACATATCGAGCAATGATGCGAGACGACAAATTAACACCGCACATCATAGAACATCACGTCTTACTACTCGTTTGAGTCATTTAAAAGCCATTTCCATGCCGCTGTCATAGCTCTCTAGCTACTGCCGATGCCGATAGATATTCAAATTCCTTTATCCAAATGGGAAATTAAGTGGTACTTCCATTATCACTGAACCGTGGCACTGTACACTTTGAAAATGAGAACGAACGAGTGAGTACTTTCGTTCGGAGAGTTATCAAACTAAAAAGAACTCTCGTAAACTGCTTTCTTTTTGAAGTGCGGTTTAGTGGGTTCGGTTCAGACTTTATGAACCTATTTTGATGGCTGTCATGCCTGTTGGGACGTTGGGTGCCCCCCCAATAGTGTCAATGGGAGCAAAATTGTTTGCAGCCACTTAAGAGCGATTATCGATTGCAGAACAATTTTCCCATATCGTTGTGTTGCTGCTTCGGGTATGGAGGAGTGACTGGAGTGTATACCACTTAATGAATTTTTTCGTTTCTAGTACGTTTTTTAGAAGTCCCATTATGACAGAATCTTTTATTTCTATCATCGCTGCTCTGCATCAACACTTTTTACTCACTTTTTGAACACAAAGACTTCTTTGAATGGAGTGCTAAATCATTAGAGAGAGAAAGACAGACGATTGGTGGCATGATTAATCTATTATGGCACAGTAAGAGGATGTACACTTATTATTTCGAAAAAAGAATTGATTTTTTTATTAAACTATGTTTTTACGGAGTTGAAGCAAAAAACGCTCTTTGAAATGTTTTGCAAGTCTTCTAATGATCATCTTACTTACTTACTTAGGTGGGCATTACAGTTCGGGGTGAACCTGGGCCTCAGCCAACATCCTTCTGTAACGATTTCGATCTCGGGCGAGCTCTCTCCAGTTTCGCACTCCAAGTCGGTTGAGGTCTTCATCCACTTGATTGCGCCACCTAAGACGAGGTCTTCCCCGATTTCCCTGCAATGTGCTTTCGAACACCCGACGAGTCGGAGCGTTTGGGTCCATCCGCTCTACATGGCCCAACCATCGTAGCCTCGCGATGCGTACTCTTCTGGCTATGCCCATGTCGCGGTACAGCTCATACAGCTCGTTGTTGTATCTTCTTCTCCACACATTGTCTTCGCATACGGGACCAAAGATCATTCGGAGAATTTTTCTTTCGAAACGACCAAGAGTTTAATCATCCTTTTTTTTTTTTTTTTTTGTTTATTTATTCACTTAAGGTTAATTACATTTTTTGATAGCTTAAATAAACTTAAAAGCTATGGGTTCTCCAATATAGATATGTATATATTTATATATTTTTTTTTTTTAAGTAAAAGACCTTTACGGTTCGCAATACATGTTTTCTATGTTTAGTATATAGTTTTCTATTATAATTTTCTGTTTTTTTTCCAATGTTACATTGACTATTTATAAATTTATTTATTTTTCGTTGATAGGAGAAATTGTGAAAAACCTATAAGAGGACTGTCGCTTTATTTTATGTATATTAAAAAACTAAAAACCTACAGAACTAACTTAATCTAACTAAATCTATGACCCTACTCCCTCGTGTGATCCCCGATTTGTAGACAATTGAGAATATAAATAATTGAAAAATCTAATCCTCGTTGTTGTCGTCAGATCAGAGATCACCCCAAAGAGCCGAGTTTACTAAGCCTAAGTATTAGCTTAAGACCAGTCAAGCCACCAGTATTTTTCCCGATTGAGCCTATTTTTGTTGGTGATATCTTTTTCAGGTATGCTAGTGCAGTACCTCAGATTAGCATTCCCTCCCCCTGACTCAAAAGGCTCGTATAAAATTCTTTTGTCTGTTGCTCGTCTTGCAGCATGATATATTATCGGTACGTTTTTCGAGTCAGATAGGTAACCATGTGCATCCAGAAACAAGAAGGCTTCAGGCGGTATGCATCCACTTTCTAGCGTGTTTTTAAAATATACCGGGTTGGGGTAAAACAATCCGGATACATATTCGTTTTCCGTCACGCATGCCGACCGTGCAAAATGGTTTCTGATGAGGTCTAACATAAAATTATCTATTCTAGAGACTCCAGAAGCATCAAGAAGTTTTTTGTTTGAAATATAATGTCGATAATCAGAGTGTGCACTTCTATACATTTGAGTGCAAGCTCTTAAACATTTTCGCTCGAATCCTCGATACTTTTCCATGTATGATGGATTGATGTTCCACCATACTGGACTTGCATAAGTCAGAATTGGACGCACAAATGCTTGGTAACAAATGATCTTCACATCACTCCTTAAATAGCTAGAGTAAAAGAGAGCTTTAAGTGACATAAACGCTGCTCTTGCCTTTTTCAGTTGCATGTTTATATGTTCATTAAAATACAAAAATTTGTCCAAGTGAACACCTAGATACTTAACTACTTGCTTCGTTTCGATGTGAAGACCATCTGTGTTCGTTATCTTAAGGTTTTTCCAGTTGCGTCTCAAATCTGAATTGCCGCGTCTTACTGGTGTGCGGAATAGTATGGTTTCACACTTGGAATAATTGATTTTAAGTTTCCAATCAGCACAAAAAACTTGAAATTTATCGAATGATTCTTGAAGTTGGGTTTGGATATCTTTAATTTTAGAGCCGCTTGCATACAAATTAGCATCATCGGCAAATGCTATCGAGCCGTCTATCTGTTTAAGTATGTCCGAAATAAAGATATTGAAAAGGGTTGGCGCAGTTACTGTACCTTGCAGTAGCCCGTTGGTGACATTAAAGACTTTAGTTGTCGTGTATTCTCTATCGGTTACAACAAACTTCTTCTCATATATCATAGACATTATCATGTTTATGAGATGGCGTGGGAACTCATACCGTATAAGTTTGTAAATAAGTCCGTCGATCCAGACCGTGTCAAAGGCTTTTTCGATATCCACTAGACAGGCAGCTGTACATCTTTTGGCATTGAGATTCCAATTGACATCTGATATCAATTTAGTTACAGCGTGCACTGCCGAGTGATTCCTTTTGAACCCAAATTGGTTTCGCGGTATAATCTCCTTTTCTTTGCAAACGAACAAAATCGACTTACTTATAATAACCTCAAAAACCTTTCCGATGTTAGGCAGGAGACTAATAGGCCTATAATTGTAAGGATCGGAAGGGTCTTTCTTTTTTTTAACTATTGGAAACACCTTTGATATTTTCCAGCAACTCGGAAAGTAGTAGTTATTTAGTAGGTTGTTAAATATAACACAGTATTGCCTTATAATATCAATTGGAATATGCTTTAATACTATATTAGGTATGCTATCTAAACCGCTAGACCTCTTAGTATTTAGTTTTCTAAATATTTCTGTCAATTCCTCCATAGTTGTAAAGTAGTTGTCTGTATGTTCGTGTGTTATTTGGTCTGCTCTTAATTCTTCTGAAAATCTCAGAAGAGAAGTAATTTCGCAGTTTCGAAACCTTTGTAATTCATTACATACTTCGCCAGATTTGTGGCTTGGGAGTTCTCTTGCGTGTACCGTCTCAAAATGTGAGCCAATGAGATTGAGCTTGTCTGCTCCCCCCGATATGACATACTGGTTTTCTATGATGGGACAGTCTTGAATCCCTGCCTGAGAAAGAAGGGACCGAGAAGACGTGGGTATTTTCAGTTTCGGAATTTTGACAACCTCACGTGGTTTGAACAGCTGGTTTATCTTTGGAGACATGTTCCTGCTATCTGTTTTTACTATGCTTTCAGCACGCTGTTTCCAGTAGTCGTTGACACTATTTCGAAACTGTTGATTCAACAGGGTTTTAACGTTTCTCAGAAGGGACTTCAATCTCTGTAGTTCAAGATTGAGAGATGCGTCTTGGAACTGACGTCGTATTCGATTAATCTGAGTTATCAAGAAGCTTTTATGAGTTTGTAGCGTCTTAATGTCACGGTTTAGATAACATTCTATGCTATTTTTTGATTTGATTTTTGGAACTGACGCATCTATAGCTTGTGCTACCACTTTATTCAGGTTTTCGATGTATAGATCACACTCTTCGTTTGAGAGATTCCTATTGGTCGGAATACTAGAAGATGCAGGGCAATTCCTATATTTTCTGGTGGCGCAACGTTGGAATTTGCACCAATCGGTCTGCCTAAAATTAAATTTAGTTACTTCATGCCATGTAGCAAATCTAAACGCCGAGTCGGCAGCGATTGTCATATGTATTACTATAGCATGGTGATTACTATCATATGGCAATATTGAAATTTTGTTACTGTGGACCGTTTCTATTTGCAATCGTGCGTCCGCGATGCAAAGATCAAGATATGAATTTCCTGAGGGGAAGCTTGGCGTAACTGGGCTGTATAATTTCGTTCTATACTCGACCTCGTTGTCTTCGATGAAGCGATGTAGAAACCTGCCTCTTCCATTCGCCACCGAATCCAACCAGGCCGCGTTTTTTGCGTTGAGATCACCGGCTAAGACGAAATAGTTATTTAAGCTATTTAGTCTTAGGGTGTTGAACAATTTTTCGATCTCAGCGTTAAATTGATTAGCGGAATTTGGCGGAGCGTACGCCGATATTAAATACAGACAACCATTATCTTTTAAAGGCAGGGAGATAATGGTTGTCTCTAGACAACTAAAGTTTTGAATTTCGTTTTTGTGGACAAGAGAGTAACAAAGGGGCTTACGAATGAGTATTGCCGTACCACCACCTTGTACTGAATTTCGTCTATCTGTCCGTATGAGATTATATTGTTCAAATTGTAAGTAGTGTCTGTCATTTAGTTTTGTTTCGCTTAGGAAGAGCAGATCGGGTTTTTGATCTTCTGTGAAACGCAACAGATCACCACGCCTTTTTAGAGATATGATGGAGTTGACGTTAATGGCAATAATTTTAAGAGAAGCAAAGTTAATTGAACCAGCCATTTTAAGATTTAAAAAGGTTCAGCAAGGCGTCAACCTTAGCTGAAAGATCAGCAACAGTCTTAGCAAGACTGTTTACTTGGATTTGTAGGTTATTATCTACCGTAGGGTTATGAATTGGGTTTGTCTTGGGTTTGGTGACAACGGTTTTACCATTGTATCCTGAACCGTTACCACTTCCGAGGACGTTAGCGAAGGATGTGCCCCCCTTTATATGATAATCTATCGATGATATTCTTTGGGAAACATTTTGTTTTGTTTCCCCTTTCTGCATTTTTAGCTTTGCTGCTAGGCTTTTATATTTTTCACATCCTCTCCAGGATGCTGGGTGACCAGTTTTTTCGCATAAGACGCAGAAGAGTTCTGCCTTACCTGCTTCTTTTTGCACTTGGCAACTACCCGGTTCATGCGTATTTTGGCACTTCACGCATCGATATAACATGCTGCAATTAGATGCAGCGTGGCCAAATCGTTGGCACCGTCGGCACTGGAAAATACCATTTTTTCTTATTTTTTCAAAAGATACAATGTGTCTTTTCACGTGCCTTATGTTTCGTAGGTTTTGGGCTTTACTATCTGGAGATATCTGTACCGCTATAAAAGGTAGGGTTCTTTTGAGACTAATTGAACGCGCCGTAGCATACCTGAACGCTTTTTCAAATTTAATATCTTCTAGATTAAGGCTTTAAAGTTCTTCGAGAACTTCTTCTGGGCTAAAGCTTTCACTGAGACCTTTTAGCAAAAATGTCTGCAACTTTTCGTCTCTACCCGTATATGTAAAAAATTCCGATTTCGTTTCTCTTAGGAGGTTTTTGACTTCGTTGCAGTCACTTTTGCTATTCAGATTTACAGATAGTTTATCTTTGCTTAATTTTTTAATTACAAAATTATTACTACCAAGTTTTTCTTCTAATAACTTACTTATATTACGACTGTCCTCTTTATATATTTTTATTGGTGGTGGTTTACTTTTTTTCACCACTGTTGTTTTTGTATTTTTATTTTTGTGGTGTGTATTGTTGTTGTTGCTTTGTGATATCGTTGTAGTAGCCGTCATCTCAATTGTTGTTCTCAATTTTTTTTCGTTTGCTTTTTTCATTTCGCTTACCAGTGCACTTGTGCTTGCAGTGCATGCTAATGATGATTCGTTATTATGAGGTGTTTGGGATTCCATGGGTTCTGCTACGTTATCTGGCAATAGATTAAATATGTTTCTATTGTTTTTTGGTGGTTCGATTTGATTTTTCGCATTATTTTTTTTTGATCTCTTCGTTCTCTTGCCATCTGGTGTGATGAAAGAGTCATCGCTGTCGCTGCTGTTGTTGTTTTCAGCAAGCTTTCTTTTTAGCTCTTGTATTTCGCCTTCGTATTGTTTCATTACTATCAAGAGATTTACATACATCTCTTTCGTAATCATCGTTTCCTCCACCATGCTCCCTTCTTGTTGGGACGCCATGGTTTTGGCTCCTTCTATTGTTTTTTTTATTTTCACTTTAATAATTTAAGTTCAAGTTCAGTAGATTATTTAGGAAAATACTTGACTGCAGCATAAAGCTCAGTTGAAATTTTTTTTTTTTTTTTTTTTTTATCTTTATAGTTTTGTTTTATGTTTTACTTTTTTCCACTTTCGCTTGCGCTCGCTTTGGTGACTTTCCGCGGCCGTAGCTGAGAGTGCACTGAGAGTTTCCTCATCCGCTTTCGATAAGGTCCATGCTTCTGCGCCGTACAGCAGGACTGGGATGATCAAGGTCTTATACAAGGTTACCTTGGTTTTTCTAGAGGGGGTTTTGTTTCTCAATTGCCTTCTTAACCCAAAGAAGCACCGTTTGGCAAGAGTTATTCTCCGTTTGATCTCCGCACTGATGTTGTTGTCCGTGTCTACAGCGGATCCTAGGTAGACGAAGTCCTGTACTACCTCGAAGTTATGTCTGTCTATTGTGACGTTTTGTCCAATTCGTCGATGTTCTGTGTCCTTGTTTGATGACAGCATATACTTCGTTTTGCCCTCATTAACCATCAAACCCATTTTTGCCGCTTTTGTTCCAATACTCGCAAAAGCACCTATGACATCACGCTTATTCCTTCCCATTACGTCAATATCGTCTGCATAGGCGAGTAATTGTACAGACTTTTGAAAGATTGTTCCTCTGGTGTTGACGTTTGAGTTTCTTACAATCTGTTCAAGTATGATGTTGAAGAAATCGCATGACAGTTTGTCCCCTTGCCTAAAACCTTTTTCGACATCAAAGGTCTCGGTGAGTTCTTTTCCGACCTTGACGGAGCAGCGTGAATTCTCCAAAGTCATCCTGCATAGTCGTACGAGCTTTGCAGGGATGCCGAAACTAGACATGGCTCTGTACAGCTCGTCTCTGTAAATACTGTCATGCGCGGCCTTGAAATCGATAAAGAGGTGGTGAATATCGATATTATGTTCTCGGGTTTTTTCCAAGATCTGCCGTAATGTGAAAATTTGGTCTATTGTGGACTTCTCTGGTCTAAAACCACATTGATAAATACCTATCAAGTTGTTGACGTGGGGTTTCAGACGTTCACATATTACAGCAGACAAGATCTTATAAGCGACGTTAAGGAGGCTTATCCCTCTGTAATTGGCGCAATTGTGAGGGTCCCCCTTCTTTAGGATCGGGCATACGATACTGAGGTTCCATTCATCGGGCATGCTTTCTTCCGACCATATCATGCAGATCAGCTGGTGCATGCTCCTTTCCAACTGATCTCCAGCTGCCTTGAAAAGTTCGGCATCAAGGCCATCTGCACCTGCAGTCTTATTTGATTTAAGTTTGCATATGGCAAGTTTAACCTCTTCTAGGTCGGGAGGACGGCATTCTTGATCATCGTCCAAGCTGAATGGGGCAATCTGCCTGACAGCGGAATTTGTGTCTTCATCGCCGTTAAGCAGTCTGCAGAAGTGATCTTTCCAGATCCTCAGTAGCGACTGTGACTCTATAACTATGTTTCCCTGCTGGTCTTTACAGGCTTGATTGCCACCCTGGCAGGATCTTTTTACCTTTTGGTAAAACTTCCGAATCTCGTTCCTGTCATGGCACCTCTCTATTTCCTCAAACGAGCGCTTCTCATGCTGCTTCTTTTTCTTTTTGAGAAGTCGGTGTTCTTCCCTTCTTCTCTCCTTGTAAATCTCGTTATACTGATCGTAAGCAGCCCTCGTTCGTGTTTGCATAAGCATTTGTCGTGCTCTTTGTTTGGCTGCATTTGCCTGCCTGCATTCTTCATCGAACCATGGGTTTCGTTTTGGTGGCCGAGTGAAACCCAGAACCTCAGAGGCAGCGGTTCTGATGGCTTGTTGGCATTGCTGCCACTGGTCTTCAATGCTTAATGCTGGCGGCATGGGATTCAAGGATAATTGAAGGGACACTCGATTGGAAAAGGCATTGGCAACCTCTTGCGATTGTAGCTTTCCGACGTCATGTCTCTTCCACAGCGTTAGTTCGTGCTGGTTCGTGTTTTTCATCTTCTTTATGCCCGGTCCACTCCATCGCACTTCTTGAATGGCGATTATGTCTGCTTTACAGCAGTCCAGGGCGTCCGCTAATTCTCCAGCTGCACGTAGTCCGTTAAGAGATCTTACGTTCCACGTGCAGATCCGGAGGTCATTGTAATTTTTTTGTTTGCTTGGATCGTCAACTTTGAAATCATTATCGTTATCTGAGGTTGATTATTATCCGTTTCGGAACTAATATTTTTTTACGTGGGACATAAAGGGCTGGAATATCCAGTGTCAGTACCCTGCTGCAGGGATGTGAGTGCTGCCGTTGGCTCACCAGGAGCTCATCCGCCACCATCTCTACTTCAATACCCTGTCCTAGTACTGAAAGACCCTGAAAGACCTTTAAACCAAATATGTTGGAGTAGCTCCTTCAGGGGTTTCTGCTTTTTTGACTGCTGAAGTCCACCGTTGATTCTGTCATTTGAATTCATCCGCTGGGACATATACGCGAAAGCTCTCGTAGACTACTGAGATTCGTGCAGTCAGTCATTGTTCGCAGAGCAATTATAGTGTTGGCCGATCACAATTCTTTTGTTCCGGATTCCCTTGTCAACACTCGCACTTACTAGTTTAGCAGGTCAGCTCTGGACGGAGCATCCCAGGTCCCAGTGGATACCGCTTGGAGGTATAGTAAGCACAATTGACGTGTACTATAAGTTACAGCATCTGGGCGCCGCCAAGTTGGCACCAGTCAGAGCCTACCCGAATAGTACAACGCCCATCCACCTAATGATCATCTATGGTTGATTAATTGTTGAACGAAACTCTGCTGGGTTCGTTTATCGATAAATAAATTTCTTTTCTTACGAATGCATCAGCTTTCCGGTAAAAACACAACTGCCAGCAAAACACATTTGCATAATTGAATGATAAATACGATATAACGATTAAAAAAACTAAATAATTCTTGCACGGATCCGGTTAGTAAAACTGTGTCAGAGGTTAGAGTTTTTGTATTCAAAGAAGGAAAGAGTACAATTTTTGCCTCATGAAAAGAAAACTAGACCCTCTCAATCCAACTATGGAAAAAGTTCTACATAACATCGCATTTAAGATCGATTAGAATATTTTCAAAAAATTATTATATTTCAATAGATTTTGAACTAAAAACCCAACAATTCTTTCGACAAGGCTACAGACAGGACTCTACATATTACGGTTGTTTCCAACTCTAAAGCGGGGAATACACGATGCAATCGTCGAATGCGACTTGGGTCAAGGCATTTGACATTGCGATGTTGAAACAATCAAAATTTTTTGCATACACACTATACAAACATTCCATGCGATGTACGATTATCGGCACGGTAATTGTATCGTGTATACCCCGCTTAACATACTGTTTGCGATGCAGAACAATGAACAAAATATATGTATGATGGTAAGTTGACATCAATTAAGATGAAGATGATTCGTATTAAAGAATGACTATCAGAGCTTGATTGAGTTAGTTATATGTAGGGGAGGCCGTGGCTAGTAGACTAACAATTTTCTTATCTTTTTTTAAACATAAAAACTAAGAGAAATATCAAAACGGAAAAAAACCTTTGTATAAAACATTATTTTTACTATAAAAAATGTATTCTTAACATTGTTAACACTCAGACATTTTTTCCTAATTCTACAAAACGACCTCAAGTTAGTCAACTTACCCCAAAACCGGGGTAAGTTGGCCAAGGCTATGAGGTAAGTTGACTATATTCTTATTTCCACTAAAACTATAAGCAAATAGAAATAGAAGTCAATTTTATTTGAAACTACAAATTATAAATAAATACGCTTCGTGCAGTATACAAAAAAAAACTAGACTAAGAAAAATGTATTAAAAAAAGTAAAATGAAGTTAACAAACAAAATCCACTCCTTGTTGCTTCACAAAATAAATAAAAAAAATTAATCAAATAAACAAATAAGGCTACGGTCATGCAGTGAGCGACGAGCGACTGAGCGACTGAGCGACTAAGCGACTGAGCGACGCAAAAAAATTTAAACACATGAAATAGTTTGGAGTGGCCACCTCCAAACAATTTCATGTAAACCCTGTGCGACTGAGGGATTTTTTAAGCGACAGAGCGACGTCGCGTCGCTTAGCAATCAAATCTGTTTTAATTTTTCAGTCGATCTCTGAGCGACGAAGAAAAAGATGAATTAAATCTTAATATATAAAAAAAAGTGTACGGTTGGTTGTGATCGCATCACTTGAGAACAAAAATCTGAAATCGGTACACCCGTTCCCGAGCTATGGCTTTTTCCTGAATGTCACTTTTGTCCATATAAAAACTTCAGGAAACGAATGACGATACCGGGATCCTTTAAGCTACGGACTGTACATATATGAAATAGGATTTGTGTTTGTTTGTATGTATGTATGTTTGTCCGATATAGACTCCTAAGCCACCCAATGGGTTTTTATGAAATTTTCAGGGTAGGCATAGTTTAGTCCAGAGATGGTTTCTTTCAAGGTTTGGTCCCCATATTCCCACAAGAACGGCGTTGGGAACGGAAACCTAGAAACTGTAGATTTCAACTCTATAATTCCACGGGCACAGATACAGGAAAGAGAACGGGAACCTTTAAGTTACAGATCTGAGCAACGCCGGGCGGTTTAACTAGTATATAATATTACTAAATTCATTTTCCACTTTGTTTTTTGTATAAATTATATTTTAGTAGCCCTTTGCTCCTATTCCACCCATTGCTCAGATGCGTCGCTCAGTGACGTCGTTTAGTAAATGGCCACCTATCGCTCAGAATCGTCGCTCAGTCGCTCGTCGCTCAATGCGTGCCCGTAGCCTTTAAGCCATTTCATGTGATATAAAAAACAAAAAACTTAAAAAAAAAACAATTGCTTTCGCCGCCCCCGCGGTTTTGCGCACGTAAGTCCTCATTTTTCTTGAAATTGAGCCCAACTTCGGGCGTACAGTCAAGTATAGAGATTCTTATTTAAGTCGCACCACCCGAAAGTGGAATGCTTTACCTGGCTCTGTATTTCCCCTGCATTACGATTCGCAAAGGTTCAAAAGCAATGTGCATCGGTGTCTCCTATTAAATCCTCTCCTATTTTCCTAAATGCTCGCACTGTGTTCTATAACATTATAAGGGTATTCTAACCCCTTGATGTGCGCGCTAATTATATAAGAAAAAAAAATTATCAAGAAAAAAAATTAGTCTACTTACCCAAAAATAATAAAATAGCCAACTTACCCCCTTCGGTTCTTCAGCACTCAACGGCTTTTTTTGGTACTCCAGATTCATGATAAAATATAACTACCAGGTGTTTAGAATAGCAGCACGAACTGTACTCTTTTTCCAAAAAAAAAAAAATTACATTGAACACAAACACCCTTAAGAAAAAAAATTGGGGATAATACCCGAACGGGATCATGACGAAATCTAGAATGCCAAAAATCTCGAATGCCGAAAACCTCGAAAATAAAAAAAAATTATCTAGAACGCAAAAATCTCGAATCCACAAAAATCCAGAATCAACAAAAATCTCAAAAGACTTGTTACGTTGCCGAGTCATGAAAAGAATCAAATGAGCAAAATATTACCTATACGCCACAGTGACCCTACAGACGAGACACTTTGCGGAGGAATAAACTATGTAGAAACACCACACCATAGTCAAGACTTCAAATTACTGTCCATTGCAGATGATAAAGACTTAGACTACGGCCAAGACCGAGGGTGGCAGTTTCAACAAAACGAATTCATACTTACGGCTTGCTTTCCATAAATGTAGTGCTGAGAGCAGAAACCCGGTACATTTGGTTCGACCTTCGACCTCTTTACCTTCCCTGCTGAACTTTCACACAGCCGGTAATTCTAAATTGTGCTGATGAAGCCAATTAACAATACAAAAAAAAAATAATAAAGAAGTAAAGAATATTTAATCGAAAATGGCATCTATTTTGCCTTCTGAATTCTGAAAGAATAAGAATTTTGACAGATGAAAAATCAACTTGTAGTTTTAAAAACTACAATAAATAAGGGTAGTTGCAATTTAAAGAAAGTATCTAGATGCAATAAAATAGAAAGTAGTAAGAAGAGATCTGTGATATTAGGTATAAGTTGTATTAAGTCCATGATTGCAATGTTTAGTATGTATGTATATGTGTAAGTAATAATAGTACTAAGGTCTGACTAAGGGTAAGACTAATAGAAGAGCATAGAAGATGAGAGATAGAAACTAACTAACATTTAGTTACAATATCCAGCTATACTACCAGTTAGAGTTATTTACCTAAATGAAACAAAGGAAAGACTAAATATATAATTAGTTTCTTTGTGCACGAAAAGACAAAGAGTAGTCATAAAGCAGCCAAAGAGCAGTCAGATAAAATGCAGTGAAAGAAACTAGGTTTCTAAATTAAATAAAAGTTTTAAACTGAAATTTTGAATTAAAAAGAAAAAAGAAAAAAAAAAATTTAACTAAGCGGAAAGACAATTCGATACAAAGTGAGTGCATTTAGGTTTGAAATTGTACATAGTGTAAAAAATTTGATAATTTAGAAAAGTCCCGAAGGAAGAAAAGAAGAGGAAATAGAGCCCAAGAAATCTGGATTTGACAAAAAAAAAAGATCAGAAGTTCGTAAAATTACTGAAATAGCTTCTTAACCATCGCATAATTTAAGTTGGGTCTACTCGCTTAGGTACTCTTTCGGTATACCAAGGGCTCGACAAATTTCGGTGGCCGAAATAAGTGCCTCTGCTTCTTAAGAGGTGATTGAAGCTCTGGAAATTATTGAGCAGAGTTCAAAGTAGTTCCTGAAGTTCAGGAGCCATAAGAAAGAAGGTCCCAAAACTAGTAATCCCCGAAGATGAGGATGTGTGTATGAGTATCGGGAGAAATCTTTTTATAAAGAAAAGTTTTTTTAGTCAAAAACATAGAAATTAATAATCAAACGAATCAAGTGAATTAAAAGAAAAAAGAAAAAAAAAATAAAAAATAGTTACATAATGCCATTCAGGCATATATACATATTACAAGTAACTGAAAAATTTTTTTGAATACAAAAAAAAAAAAGAAGAAAAATAGAATTCGCAAAAATCTGCTCTTAAGGGCAATTCACATGAGCGCGACCAACGAACGACGAATAAATCAAGAAATGTGATTTTAAGTACCTTACAATCATAAATTCCTCACGAATTTTTTAGGAAACGATGGCAATATAGTTCCTACTTACTTTTTGGTAAACAAACTCTTATTTTTGTGCCTAAGCTTTTGGGAATAGAGAAAATAAATTTATTCGCTACGAATAAAATTTATTCTTAACGAATAAATTTCTTTTCTCTATTGCTTTAATTTAAGGCACAAAAAGAAGTGTTTATCCATCTAAAAATAAGTATGAACTATATTTCCATCGTTTCCTAAAAAATTCGTGAGGAATTTATGATTGTAAGGTACTTAAAATCACATTTCTTGATTTATTCGTCGTTCGTTGGTCGCACTCATGTGAATTCACCTTTAAGGGGGTTAAAATCGGTTCGCGGGTAAAAGAAAATATATATATATAATAACATATCCAAGGAAACAGAAACCAACGTTCCTGATCAGTGCTGCCGGCAGGACTTCGAGGGATGAAAAGGTGAAAAGAAAAAAAGTGAGTACAACTTTATATACTTACGTACGTACTTATAAGAGGCGAAATATATCCTGGGTTGAGTATAAAGAACTCCCCAGATTAATAAGTGACCGTTTAAGGGCAGAAAATATCTTTTATAATCTAATAATAATAATCTTTCTTGAAGTTTTAAATTGGAATCAATAAACAAGTATGTATATATAGGTAGGTACTGATTTGCAGAAAAGAAATGGGAAAAGTGATTTTTCATTCTAAGCTAGCATTTATTTCCGTTGGGTTATTAAAAGGAAAAATGAAGTGCTAAAAATAATACGATTGGTGTGTGAAGGTTCTAGGCAGACCGTCTAGAAGAATTAGATATGGACTGACGGTATACGCGGAAGTATTTGTATGGTTGGTAATCATCGCAGGGGCTGTCTTCCTTAAATCGGGTTTCGGAGATAGCATAGGATGTGTTGTGACACATGGGCGGGGTGACCAGGAATTACCAATGACATCAGGTAAACCAGTCTGATCTGAGCGAGGCATTATCCGGACGAGATAGCGGAATCTGAGGTTTTTTTTTTTGTGTTTCATGACACTGAATTAGATATAGGTATGGTATAAGGAAAGTAAAGCAGGTTTGCAAATACTTTTATTTTAGATTAGATAGAATATAATTATAGGGTTAGAGTAAGAAATAATAATACAATATGCATAAATATTAGAGTAAGTGAAGTCTAATATATTGAATTATTTTGAGTTAGCCTTTTAAACCCAAATCTATCCGCCCTTTCGTCTGAGTAATTGCAAAGATAAGTTAGTGTGTGAGTTCCTTCTTTTTCTTTCTACCCGTCTGTTTCTTCTGTCCGTCTGCTATAGAGTAAAAGCTTTATCCCCTTTCCTTTTCCTGTTCCTATTCATGGCATGTATTAAATGAGATTGAGTTATTGGTGTTTTATACTAGACAAGAACCTCCCCATCCGACGAGCTTAGCTGAGCCGTGACAAGCATGCCATCGTCAAAATATAGATCACCGTAGTCACCTTCTTCTTCTTCTTCTTTCCATTTCCGGCGTTACGAGTAGTGATCTTGAAGCGATCACAACTCTCCCACTTTTCTGCTTCACACTAGTGATCCGCCTGTGGGGTACGCCGCGTTGACCTCAGAGTCACCGTAGTCACCTCTTGTGTCTAAAAACATAGCTCATTTCAGACTCTATCTAGAAAAAAATCTCGAAAAAAAATAAAAATTCGAGATTTTTTTTTTGTATTTTTAACAGTTAAAACTCAATAAAACACAAATACATCAGTTTACCCAATATTTTATTTTCTGAGCAAGAAAAATACATAGTTGCAAACAATAAGAAAATCAAAACAATAATCAAAAAAAGAAAACGAAAACATATTAAATATGTATTTTAAACACAACAAAACAAATACTTAATACAAGTATTATAAATTTGTGTTAGCCGCAAGACTTCTTAGGAACCCAACATAACTTTTCTCTTCCTTTTCGTCGAGGACTTTCACTCAGAAAAAAAACGAGCTAAATTCAAGTAAATCGGTGTCAAAACAAGCCTATTCGTTGACGAAAGTCTGCCAACCTCGAAAATTCTTAATCCGTGCCCAAAATTCTTGCTTTAAGCCTATTTTTTATAAGCCTCAAATTCTGATTTCAAGAATGTTTTCATCTTAATATAAGATTATTTAAGCTAAATAATAAGAGTATAGGAGCTTAATGTCAGACTATTACAACCTAAAATTAAGATCACTTATTCTTAAATATACCAGGGATAAGAACAAAGCATACTTGAATCAAGTGTTTTATATTAATACATTAAGCATTAACAAACTTGAAACAAGAACAAAAATTGGTTTGCCTTAGCTGCTTTCGGATCGTTTCTAGCTCGTTTAACTTTGAATTTAGACTGAAATTAAGCATTAAAGAACTTGAAATGAGAACAAAAACCCTTTTATTTAAGTATCCTTCATATAGCTTCTAGCTTATGAAATAATGATCTAAGATTTGAAACTCTTACCTTCAGAATCAATCCACTCGTCCGCACCCCTTAACCCCAACCCTCGTCCCCACCCCCTCGTCCCCACTCCTCGTCCCCACCCCTCGTCCCTACCCCTTGTCTCCACCCCTCGTCCCCACCCCCTCGTCCACACCCCTCTCCTCCAAAATGAAATTGAAAGCACTTATAATTTCAATGTGTTTATATTTTTATTAACTTTTATTTTACAAAAAATATTTAAGTATACTTAATTCTAAAATAGATTTTTTCATTGTTCAGTGGATACAGAAATTGTTTATGGATTTGCAAAAGCTTGTCTTCATCGATGCTGCCGGTGCCTATGACGGTAAAAGCAGCGTAGTTGGTAATCGTTGCTATGATTGTGGTAAACGCGTCGCGTCGGTTTCGGCTGAATAGGCAATTGTTTGTTACATCGTTCACTTTGTCACTCACTAGATCAAAGTTTCCGTCAATGTTCTCAAAAACATATAGGTACAATATTCATTACTAGATTTTACACTGTTTTCAATGTCATTTTCGTCCGAAGTAAAGTTTTCCATAGTAATCACTAATCACTCAATAAGAATATCACGTCCGAACAGTAATAAAGCACGCTTCAAAATGAAACAATGATCTAAGCTTCTTTGTAATCAAACTGCATCATATAAGTTTAAGATCGTTTCGGCTTAATTTCAGAATAATAATCTCAGATCGTCTAAGATCGTATCGGCTCGTTTTAACATTCAATAATCTAAAATTAAGAATGTTTTGTTCTTAATAAGAAAACGAAACTAAATCAAGATATTGACGAACTTAATTTAAGAACGAATATCTTATTATAACTTCAAACAAATCTTATGTTAAGAATGTCATACTAAAATCAAGTTTTATGTTCCTATTTTCGGAATAAATACTTGTTTCTAGAATAAAATTCTTGAATTATGAATAAAACGTATCGTTTTTAAGATACCAAAACTAAGAATACAAAAAATTAGAACTAAGCTTGCTCGTACTTGATTTTAGCCTGCCTTTTTTCTCTGAGTGTTCAAGATACGTTTTTCTTTTTGTAAGTACTCTCGTCTAACTCTAGTCTCCTCTCCCATCTGAAGTTTTTCAACAAGACACCTAACATGAACAGATTCATTCGAAAAAATTTCAATTAATTTGTACAGGCCAATGTGAGGCCTTCCAACTGAAACCTTAAGCCTTCTGTGCCAGGACTCAACTTTGTTTTGAGTTCTGGGGAGGCTCTGCTTTACTTGTTCCGCACACGACCAAAATGGAAAATACATTGGCTTCGATTTTTGGGTGCCAATATAGTTTCTATCAAACCAGTTTCCTATTAAGTTACTGCTTTCGCAAAATTGATCACTCAATGAATTGAAGTAGTCACGAACTTCAACGGCAGGTACAAAAGCCAGGCATTTCAGCATTCGCATTTCCATACAGAAGTTCTTATCATTTCCGTACTTTTTGGCCAAGCCTACTTTTTGGATCTTTCGATAAACGATTTGTTCTAAATGAAAATAGCATCCTTTGGATTGAGCTCGAGGAAAAAAAAACTGGGCTTTTTTATAGCTGGCTTTTTCAAAGTCTGAAATAATAATGGATGGATTGAGTGTGATGTTATTTTCTGAAGATCATTTAATAATCTCTGAAAACAAAATGTCATAAGCGGCCCTCGACTTTGAACTCATGATGCAAAAAACTACTGGGACAATTTCATCCTTTATCATGCAATGCAGGGAAAACAGTTGTCGCATGATAGATGAAACGACTTCAAAAGTGCCATCCATCAGCCAGACACTTGAAGACCCGAGCAGTTGAAGTTGTTCGGTCGTTCCCAAAATTATCAGCTTATTCCCGCCATCGTATTCTTTTTCTTGCAGAACAAATGTATTTCCATCGACGTACATACCTGTAATTTGAGTAAAATAATAATAAATAATGTTTAACTATGACCCGCATTGTGGTTGTGGATAGGCACTCGAGTCAACTTTTTTCGATTGAGTTGCTTTATTTTAATTCGCGATAAGAATTAAGAATTGACTCAATCGACATAAGTCGACTCGATTTATAAATCAACAGCGCAGCAATACGTCTTATGTATGTAAACAATATTTACCTCAGTCTCTGTGGAATATTTATTACACTTAAATCAGTGGGCTCTTTTTCCATGAGGCTTCTCACTCGAGAAACTTTCCTCTTTTGGGCAACATCCGATGGCAAATAGACTCGGCAATTTACTGGTGTGTCTACTTTTGCTCTTAGCACTATCTGAGAAGGTTGATCGGTCGAATTTGTTCCTTTGTTTTTTATTGCAGAACTACACAAATCAACATATTTCTTATATGCTACTGGGGTATGCAAATGCTCGGAGGGAATTTTAACAACAATGTGCTTGTCATTATTCTTGACAGTGATTACTCTGGCACGACAATAATGCGATTTGTTAAGCTCACACAACCAATAATATTTATTATTAACGCATTTGTTACAATGGTAAATAAATCCCTCGATTTCAATTTTAATATTTCCTTTATTTGTGACAATTTCATTTACTTTCATCTTTATAGATGTAATTTCAAGCTCACGTTATACTAATTTTAATAATACAGTGAAACCCGCTATGAAGAAAACGCGAATTGTCACAGTTTTTCTTTCACTTAAGCGGGTTTTTTACTTAACCGAACCCCGGTTAAGTGAAAAAAATTTCACTTAAGCGGAGTCCTGATAAGTGAAAAAAAATTGCACTTAAGCGGATTTAAAAGTTTACATAAATCAAATTAAATCACATTTGAGTTTTTGTAGTTTTTTGTTTTAATTCGTAGGCACATTGGGCAAAACAAAAACTCCCAAGTTTGGCTTCAGGTTTCAAATATGTATACATTCATGTTTTTGAATACGGTACGTTTTAGAAAACAAAAATAATCTTACTTTTTTTCAAAAAGTCATTAATTTTCGTTTGTGACAAAGTCTGAAAATGGCAATTCATTTTATATTCAATTTCATCTAAGATTAGATCTAGTTCATTATCTCCATAAGAAAACTGCTTAAGAACTTTGAGATTTAAAAGCTTCTTTGATTGTTGGTTTCTGAATTCCCATAATTTCCACATCTGAATCATTGTCAGATACAGATCTTTTAGCATCAAACTCTTCGAATAGTAGTGCTATGCTTCATTAATAATGTCTTCGTCCGTCATATCACCAAAACAGGGAAGATCTTGATCTATATTTACTGATCGATTACTTCTCTTATTGCTGTTGGAAAATTAGTTTCTTCTTCTTCGTCGTCTGGTTCAACTTCTTCTAAGTTTTCGTCTGTATTAAAAGTCAAACCAGCTTTCCGGAAACAGTTCTTTATGGTCAATGGGCTAACCATCCACCAGGCCCATTTTTTCATTTATAACGCAATCAGTAAATTAATTTTTTTGAAAAATCCATAAGGATTCTCCATTATCCAAATGAAGAAGTTTCTTCTTTGTAATAGATACATCTTCTGTAACGGGCCTTAAAGCAGTGTAGGTATAATTCCCTGATCCAAAGGTTGCATGACAGAGGTGGCATTCGGGGTTAAAAATTCAATTTTAATATTTTCTAAATTAATTGCATCACGATCAATTTTGTGGCAAGATGCATTGTCCACAATCAGCAAAACCTTTTTTCCTTTTCTTTAAATGTTTTGTCCAAATCTTGAATGATCATCGTCCAAATTTTACTTTTCATCCAAGCTTTGATGTTGGCATAATATTTAACGGGAATTGTGCTGTTTTTAAAGCATCTTGGATTATGAGATTTACCTATGTTTGTACATATTTAGAAGAAAAGTTATTAGCAAAAGAAAAACAAAATATGTTTAATCTTAGTCTACACACCAATACAAAAAATAATTTTGTCTGTTCCAATGGAATTGAAAATGAAAAGGACAGTGATACGGTCGACCAATGAAGCCGTCGCGTCGCGTCTGTACAGCCTTAAACATTATCCCGGATTCATCAGCATTATGCACGTCCTCTGGGTTGTAGCTTTGACGAATGTTTGGCAAAAAAATTTCCAGCCAATGGTTAGCAGCAACTGTGTCAGCAGAATTATTTTCACCACAAATCTTCTTAAAATGATTATTTTCACGTTTTTTCCACTGATCTAACCATCCATTTGTTGGCTCAAATTGTTTTGTTCGATAAATTTTTTTTTTCACTTAAGAGAGTTTTTTTCAATGAAAAATATGAAATTTAACTGAAAATATGTTTCAGGTATCCGGGTTTTTCACTTAAGCAAGTTTCACTTAAGCGGAGTGTTTAATAGGTAATTGGTCTACAAATACTCGGGGATGAAAAAATTCTTTCAGATAAGCGGGTTTTTCTCTTAAGCAAGTTTCACTTAAGCGGAGTGTTTAATAGGTAATTGGTCTACAAATACTCGGGGATGAAAAAATTCTTTCAGATAAGCAGGTTTTTCTCTTAAGCGGGTTTCTCTTAAGCGGGTTTTACTGTACTGAATTTACTGTGGATGTTCTTACAGTTTCATTGACAATGTGTTTAGATGGGTAACTGTTCTCACAGGTGCATGAGTAGCAATGTGCAATTGTATGATTGATAACTTTACTTGTCAACTTTAAGTTTGTTAAGGAGAAGTAAGTTATCTAAAATGAATGTTTGAATTTTTGAGATAATGTTTAAAATTCGTGCGAATTTTAAACATTGCCTTAAAAATTCAAACACATAGATTCTGGATTTTTGCATTCGAGATTTTTTTTTTCTAGATTTTGGCATTTCGAGATTTTATTTTCTAGATTTCTGTTTTCGAGATTTTCATATTCGAGATTTTTACTTTCTAGATAATTAATTTCTAGATATCGTGGTAGACCCTACCCGAACGACGCGTCCGACACCAGCGACAGACAATATGAGAATCAGGAAGCAGGTGGGGTCGATGTAGCAAGTGAAATAAACTTGAAAGAAATGGTTTTCTTTTGAAGTTATTGGCGGTTAGTCTACTTGCCCCTTGAGCCAACTAGCCCCAGTTACCCCTACAAAAATCAAAGACGGCAAAATTAAGCGGAAATAGACCTCAACTCACTTAAAATGGCAAGTGAAAACAAAGAAGTAGGGTGGCGCCAACCATTACGCCGCGGGGACCGCTTAAAGTGTCAGCTTACCAATAATTGGACTCGATGGTAAAGTAAAGAATGGGCACCACTGAATCGCACGAACTTGCGATGGTGTGCTAGGTACAATATCGAAGTCTCTAGGCTGAGTTTTAGTATTCGATGTTCATAAAATATTTGGTGGTAGAAATTGAAAACAACTAAATAAATATTTCAAAGGTTTTTAGCGAAAATAGAAAAAACTCTACTTTTTTGCAGTTGCCTATCCATATGAAAGCTGAAAATTAAAAAAAAGTTTTTAGAACAATTTTCTAAGAACTGGTTTTTTGTTTTTCACTTTTTTTTAAAACGCATTTCTTAAGTTCTTGCTAGAAGGTGTTCTGACAAAAAAGTTGAATATAATCAAAGGTAGGTACCATTTTGAAAATATTCATAACAATCAAAATTTTCTTAACAAATTAGTAAAATTATCAAAAATTACAATTTTCCATACACTGATAAGCAATTTTCCGTAACCGACTTCTTAAATATAAAATCTCGTCAAAACCGTGTTGGCCACTAACGAAAAAGTCGAGTCGGTACCGTTTTGAGTCTTTTCTCATGAATTTTTTTTTACATAATAATATAATAATATATAATAATAATAAAAAATAAACTCTCACACAAAATTTAATTGAAATCGAATTAGTGGTTTTCGAAAAGCAGAAGTATTTTCATATAAGCTGTATACCTGCCGTTATTTCAAATTGCAATTCCAAAAACTTCTCAATAGGCTGCCAAAGACACACTAACTGAAAATTTTGAAGAAAATCGACCAAGAAGTTCATTCTGTAGATCAATATACGGACATGCAAATAGACAAAATTGCAGACAATAGACAAAATCGAAACCCATAGCAAAATTTACTGTTATCTATTCAATCAGACTAGTAAAACCAATTATACCTGAGCAATTATACATATATGAGCCTGGTGTGTATATAGACCACTTTATCTAATAAACATTTACCTACATATGGCATTAAGAAGCTATCATGCAACGGCAAAGTGTTAAATTTTCATTTGTTCACATGGCTGCTTTCAAATGAAACACAAGTTCTAACTGTTTATGCGTATAAGGCTGAACATAAAGTAGTGGCACCGACATTTTGCTGGCATAAAAGCGGTTCCGAAACCTGAGAAGGAAATTTTGTTTAGTTGTCCCCCGTTTTTTTTTGTGTCAATGCAAAATACTACTCTCAAAAATGCAAGAAAATGATTTTTAAATTTTTTCTATTTTGGCTCATTTTCTTGATATTCCTGACATGCTTCCACGGTACAATACTACAGTAGCCTAACGTACGCATTTAAAGCAGATATGCTTAGCACAATTAATCTAAGGAACTTATGACAGATAGTCGCCTATTTCAGGTCTAAATATGAATGTGCCTTTTTGTGGATTTTCACATTTTCATTTCAGTGTCAAAAAGAGGTAAGAGAGAAAGAGTCCAAAGACACGTCTGATCACTTAAGGCTAGGTGTCCCTTGCATTTTTCGTTAAAATTTGAAAGGTGCGTTGACTTATTGCTTCATAACTTTTGCAATTTTCTTGATAATTTGATGAAACAAAATGTATTGTAAAGATGATAAGCACACAAACATTTGTGTATCATTCAAATGCTGAAAGTTATTCCGTAACGGTTTTTATAGGGACCGGAAGCTGTTTTTTTTATTGAAAATTTCGATTTGTTCACTATTTTGGTCGGGGCACCCGTATTTATGAGCTTTTTATTTTTTTCTTTTTCGTTTTATAACTAGAAAATATATATGCAACTAACCTCTGAGCGCTTTTTTTCAAATTTTGTCTCCTTGTATGAAAAAAACCTTCGTCAATTTGTTGTAATTTTTCGGTTTTCAGCATACTCTTATGGTAATAACTTTGGCGTTTATTAATATTTTTTTATGAAATAAAAAGGAAATAGTAGATAAATATCAGGCGCATCTTATAAAATCATTGGTAATAGTTTTAAGTGTTTTGAAACAGGTGTTATGATGAGAAGTTTGTGAAACTGCCTATTTTTAGCTTATAAAGCATGGGGCAAGGCGTGGGTGTTTTCAAGTACATACATATATACATTTTTTTGAAGGTAATAAAGCTCCTGAACTAACCTCTGAGCCCAAAATCAATATTTTTTTCTCCACACCGCTAAAATTCAACTTCAATAAAGTCATATTTGCAAACGATTTTTGAAAAACGAGAAGCCAAAAGAACCTCAATTTTTTGTTAATATTTTTCTTTGATATAATCTTAATTAGTTTCAATAAAGAAATATACTATTGTGGTCACAGAATTTGGAATATTAATTCTAGAAAAACTGTCTACTTTGGGTTTTTTACTAGAAAAACTTGCTTAAAAACATATACATATGCATTTCAGTTCGAAGCAAATCCGCCACCAATTTTAGCGCCGATTTCTCTTTTTTAGGTCTGTTCTCTGTGATTTGAAAAAGGAGTATTGCTCAGATGATCTTATGCGTTATGCTTGCATTCCCTCATACATATCATCTATATTCTATACCTATGACCTTATTTTGTGATCTTTTGTGCTATTCATTTCTCATTACAAACTGTGTGCCTGTTGTTTTTTTTTTTTGCTGGTAGCAGTAGCTTGCATTGTAAAAAAAAAAGTTTGAAATGACGAAGGATTGAAAGAAACGGACATAGGCAAACGCACAAAGGGAAAGGGGTGAGAAAATAGCACCACTGCACTAATAGAATGGAATTCCTTGGTCAAAGTGTACGCAACTTGATGAGAGTGTGTTTCTTTTTTTTCTTCAGCTAAAATTTTGTATTTGACTAGGTAGTTATTTTGTGTTTGAGAACTTCTATTGTTTTGTTGATGACATAACGCGGTTGGCATGAAAATGTGTGTAGGTATAGGTCAGTAACTTACATATGCATATAGGATTCAACTTATTTGGAATAAGATATGCGTTTGGGTAAGGTGTACCTATGCGAAATAATTTTTTTAACTTTGTTTCAAAGTCGTTGGTTGTACTATTCTTTCGTTATTGGTTTGTACCTATTTGTACCTATATTTTATTTATTTTATTTTTGTTTCATATTGTGCATGTGGGAAGGCAAGCAGAGGGTGGATAAGTGTGGGTAGGAAGTAAGTACTTATGTATATCTATGAAAATACATATCCGGATGTTTATGGGCATTTAATTGCAATTCAGCGTCTTCTTTATCTTAACATAGCATAAAATAAAGTCGCTTTCTCTGTCCCTATGTCCCTATGTATGCTTAGATTTTTAAAACAACGCAACGGATTTTGATGCCGTTTTTTTTAATGAATAGATTGATTCAAGAGGAAGGTTTATATGTATAATAAATGCATATTATAGCAGAGAAAAGCCAAGAAATTTAAAGTTTTGTAATGCGATGTCATAACAAACATATTTATTAAAAATATTTACTTTTACTTTTACTTCAATTTTATAATTTTCAAAATCGGTTTGAAACTCGCACGAAAAGCAAACTATTTTTTAAAGCATCGTAGTTTATGTTGAAAAGAATAGGTATCTTTTGTTTTTGTTTCTGAATGGTAAGTATTCAGATATTTTTTACTGCGGCACATACTAATAATATGGCAATTCGTACATAGGTAATCATTCATATAGAACTAAGAAATTTTTGTTCAAGTCTGGAAGACGTCGGCGTTCGAACATAGGTCGTAGTATAGTGAATGCCAAAAGAGTACGTTCAGCAAGAGATGAAGAATCGTCAACGGAACGTGAGGCTCGCCTCAGTCAGGCTCTTGCCTGACATTGATAACATAGTTACCTTCATTTTGTCGTATTTTTTTAATTTTTCCTGCATAACGTTCAGGTATATATCGTTCTGACGCACGATATCCTCAAGTACAGACATGTCGGACACTAGTTTTTCGTTGTGCTCTTTGATGGACGAAAGCGTCAACTTGAGCGACGCTAGTTCATCGCGCAAATGGTCACATTTCTTGACTTCATGGCTACGTGAACGTTGAAAGCAATGGATAAATACTTATGTTCATTTTATGACAAAGAATAACTTACCACTTTTCGGAATAAAGATTTGCTTTTTCGCTTGATAGTTTGTCAATTTCTGATTGTAACGCAGACATCGCCATCATGTGTCTCTCATTATCTGAATTTCTTTGATCAGAGGCTTTCTTTAATACGTCTTGCATTTGAAGTATTTCTTCCTGATGACGTTTAGCCATAGCTTTGCCAATATTTGAAAACATCTTTTTCTAATAAAATAAACTCAAACAAAAAGTATGTTTGAATTTGAATTGGGTTTCAAAAATGACAGCTCTATTTTTTATTCCAGAGGTATCTTTGTATATCTAAACTATAGTACTTTTACTGTGTTACGGTCACCTGGAGGAAGGAAAACAAATAAAATAAGTACCTACCTACATACACAAATAAATAAAAAAAAGAATAGGTTACTTCTTACAGGAGATTTTAGTTAGTAGATTGAGGGTTGTTTCATGTTCGGGGTAATATGGCAACTGCAAGAGCCGATGAGGTTGGCCTGAAGAAACACACAAAATGGTGTTAAGTAGGTTGTCCTGTTATTTTATTAAAATAAATAAATAAATAGGGTGGCGCAACAGAGCGAGAGGCCCCTGGGCCTAGCGCATTTCTCACAACCATGCCTTGTGAGAAAATGGAGGGGACCTACAATTTTCTGCCGGTTCCGAACGGCTAATCGAGAAAGCGCTTTTCATGGCAATGAATACTAACGGAGGACTTGCCAATTCCTCGCGAAAGGCGATACCCGTGGAAAAACATTTTTGCCTCTGTTGGGATTCGAACTCGAACCTCTGGATTAACAGGCGGACATGCTATCCATCACACCACGGGTACCACCTGTTATTTTATTAAGAAACCTGAATTCACCTTAACTTTGCAATGGCACGCGTTTGCTGGTAAAATCACTGAAAACTTTCATAATAGAGTGCACAATACTCACAGGATGTGGTACCGGAGAAGATGTATTGATTCCCCGAATCTCTCTGATACCATCGGATTTACCCTTCCAATTTAAACGCTTGCAATTTCCGGTGAAGACATCTTTTGGAATGACCATTAATAAATCGCAGGGTCAAACCTTTAACGTTGCAGGCTTAGATTTGAGTGTTGACTGTTTTTCACATGGCCAACTGTATGCCGCTCTTTCAAGAGTAACTTCCAGAGAAAATATGTTTTTAATTTTATACCCGTACGAAGCCATAGCGGGCCGCTGTGTTTTTATATACAACGTTCACAGTTTTTCTGTAGGGTATTTAGTATCAGCATTGTACCCGTGCGAAGCCGGGGCGGGTCGCTACTCAACTATCCAACCCTGGGGAAAGTTCAATGAACAGACCTAATGATGGAAATAAAAAAGTATAAACCTAGAAATTTTCAGGCATTCTTAAACTTAGTCTTCTTAGTTTTCGTTTCTTGACAGTTTTGTGTTAACAACGCTTTAAATAAGTTAGACCCGAGCAACGCGCGCCGGGTGGGTCAGCTAGTTTCTGATAAAGAAGGAACTTTTTGTATTTGAGAATTCTTTCAATTGAATTTAAAATAAATTATACATTGAGAGTTACAGTGTAATTTTCTGTAAATTGTGTTGTGCTGATTGTTAGATACATGTTGAATTTCAATTGGTATATTATAATAAAGTATTTGTGTCTAATTTTGTTTATTCGTGCTGTTGACAAAATTTCAGCCCATTCATTCAACATAACAAAACTTGTAAAAATGTCTCAAAAATCGTTTTGCAAGAAAAAATTATGGAGGGTAATTATTCATAAGGTAGATTATTCCTAGAGAGATGGAATTCCTTTTTTTTATTTTGAAAAAAACAAGTAGGTACCTAAGGAGGTGGTGTTGATACGGCCAAGTACATGAAGTTTTAAATTCTGTAGTGATGAGAAAGACTTTTTTTTATTATTAACCATGCATATATATATTTTTTAATAGGACCATCCCACGTGATCTGTTTTGGTTTTTCATAAATTGCTTTCTTAAAATGTCTAGAATACGATAGCAATGTGATTTTTGAAAATTCGAAGTCGTTTTAAAAGTACAGCAGTTAAAAATGTTTTATACTTTCACAGTTATAAGCGGACCTAAAACTTTTCTTCTCAGAACTGTGCTTTTCAGACTTTGCTCTATACTATCATACTACACACTACACACTGCTATCAACCAAATATTCCCAAGTGTACGACTTTTTTTTAGCAAAAACCAAAAAAACCAACGGAAATTCGTAACTATTTTTTCCAAATATTTACCAAAAGTCCAATTTTGTATATATTCACTTCATAATAGTTCATGCCATGCATTTAGGATTGCAGATGAAAACGACGATAACTTTTTTTTTTGTTTTCGACAAGCCAGTTGGAACCGTGGAGGAAGTGCGAGTTCATTTTTTGAAGCGGGGTATACAGAGAACTATAACTCATATTCTACCTTATATTTTCAGCTTAAAATTTATATTTATCAGTCGATATATATATTAGTAAATTATAGTAAATTTAAAGTTCTATCTATTTACTGGTCATTGAAAAAAATCCTAAGAACTCCCACAAAAAACAGGCCGTTTCATAAGATGACTTCTTTAAATCTCAATTTGCTTGGTTATGGCCCACAAGATTACTGTTTTTGTTCAAATTTCAAGTGAAAAAAAAAATAATAATAATTGTAACGGAAAATTTTTTAAATCAAATTTAACTTGAAAAATTTTGAATCTTCTTAGGGAATTTTTTGTCCTTCGATTGCAGTTTTCAAAAAACATCCATTCCTTTATTTTCTGAAAATATATCTTCTTGCAAATGAAATTATTAAAATGGATACAAGTTATTGGTAAAAAAAAATAAAAAAATAAATAAAAATAAAATATAAAAAAAAAATAAATGAAAAAAAATTAGTATTATCTAAGTTCCCAAGTTATCCCCTTTTTCATTAATTTTTCTGATCAAACTAGGCCAAGAAACTGACCTACAATTAAATCACACAAATATCATGTTTTCCACATCGGCAAAAACACAAGATAAGAAATATCGACCCTACAACATCTTCATTATTTGTATTTATCTCAGCAAGCAAACTGACAAAAAAAATGAACCGGTTTCCTGACTTGACACAATACATATTTCTATTCTCAACCCATCCAAAAACAAGAAATCGTAAAAAATGTTCATTCGGACATATTGTGTACATGCATACCTATATCTTCGTCAGTGTGCCTTATGAATGATATCTGTTTTTTTTTTTATATGCCTACTTGCACAGCGCATGCTCGTATAATTCTCACCCCTTTGTTCTGCTTATGCAAGTGCGTAATTCTTTTCTAGTTTCTGGATTCTGGCTGTTGCCGAGACCAAAAAGAGAGAGAAAAGATTGAGAATTTGAAATCAGACGCGACGATTGGCAAGAGGGATCACTTTTAAGAGAATAAAATGATTTACTAATACAAGCAAACACTTTTACATGAGTTCTGAGTTCGCTAAAAAAGTCCACCTAGCCTTAAGCATTTGTTTTGACTTTCTTCAACTCAAATTGACTTCAGGTTTGTCTTTACAACCCGACCCGAAGATGAATGAGTTTGAAATTTTTCCCAAATGACCTTAAGTTCTTGTTGACTTACGACAATTTTTTCCAAACTGTCACAAAATAAAAGTTTCCTTTTGACACCCCACAGCGAACCTATCACAACTTTTTCATATCCTCATTTGTGCCCAAAGGTTATACGTATACGTACATATTACGTAAAGGTTTATTGCCCCTATTGAGTGTCAACAACAGCAATCAATCACTCTGACAACATATTACGCAACGACTTAAAAAATGCCTAACAAAGGGGCTAAGCTGTTGTAATCGCTTCCATGAGACCTTTAGTCCGGTTTCAATCTACTTCTTCTTTTTTTTTTTTTTTGTCATCCACGACTTTATGGTAAACTAGAAAATTTCCCACCAACTCTGTCCATGTTTTTCTTTATGATTTTCCAATTTCATGCCGAAGTCAATTTCATTTTTTTGTCATTTTTCATTAATCTGTCATCACACATCCTAAGTGATTTCAGCAGCAGCAGAAGCAGCCACAACTCTTAATAACAATGCAACGAACGCACTTGAAGAGGACAACTTTTTCTAATGGAATCGATTGTGTCCAGATGGTGAGCTCCAAAGAAGAGTGATGGTTATGAAATATGTACACACAGGCACAACAAAACTCGTTCATTTATAAGTCCCTGTCCACACGTGTTATTCCAATAACGTTATATCGGTGGTTTCTGGGCAAAAGGGGTGAGGAAGAAAGAGGTTGGATGCGCAAAACGAAAACAGATTTATCTGCCTAAGCAGTACACTTGGCGTGTCCAGACGGGTTATACTCATAACGTTATGCTTTTTTTAATACACTTTCCAACACAAAATGGAGAACTTGTGCGAGGAATTATAACAACGTGTAGACACCTAGCGTTAACAGCATAACGTTATTGAAATAACCCGTCTGGACAGGCACTAAGGAAACAAGTGTCCTCTCGATTCTCTTCTCTCGTAATCGACATCACAAGTTCGAGGTTTAAATACACTACAGAAGTTGTTTTCTTATTTTTTTGACTAGACAATTTACTAGCTACACAGTACGTAACGTACGTAGTAAGACTAACTCGTCGTCGGCGTCGCTCGTCGTCGTAGATGCATTATATGAGCAAGGATTCGATGTACCAGTAGCAGCTAGCAGGAGCAGCTCAGCTACAGGATGGTTAGTTTTTTGTTCGTTTTATTTATTTTTTTCCCACAGTTCTCCAAGGACTCGAAGCGTTGAAAGTGACATGTTAAATGTCATAATTTATCCCACGAACATTGGATAAACATGGATGAAAAGATGACACTTTTTATAAACTCGGTTGCATGCCCTTTTTCTTGTTGTACTGTATTGTAGTGAACCATCCCAGTCAGCTACTGATTGAGAACAAGGACGAGGAAGGATATGTGGTTTTTCGATTTAAGTGATGAAACCAGACTCGTAGTTACGTGCAACAGTTGGTTAAGTATGGTACATGAATTAGAAGAAGTGTATGTTTCTCTTAAATATGTCAAGTTCAATGTCCTTAATTTTTTCTTCGTCATCGTCAGTATTGATTAGCTTATTGTGGATGGTATGTGAACAGTTACTCATTTCCTGAGGCTGTATGAGTGTATTTTTGTTTTTTTCAGCAGAATGATGGATGAGATTCGAGGATAATGAAAAACATGTTTTCCAATAATGTGTCTGTTACAAATTATATATGATCACTTCTGGATCGAATTAGTTTTGGGAAAAAATCTGTGGAAATACGTTGGAATTGGTGTCTGAAGGATTAGAGTTTTTATGGTACAATGTAATTAACATACTTGACCTCTGTGTGGTGAGTTGAAGTAGGTGACTGCGAGTCGTGATTTCAAATATTTATTTCTTTATACATATTTTTTTTTCCATCGCATAGTTGCGCTGAAGGTGTTCCGTATCTAAATACAAACTTTTTCTGTTGAAAAGTTAAACATACAAAATTTCCATTGGCAATACGTAATACGACAACTGTTCAATGTCGTTGGTGCCAGGATTTGAATATACCATTTTGTTGTTGAAAAATATTTTTCGGTATCTCGCTTCGTTTTCGAGATATCGATAGATAGTGTTGGACAGAGAATTAGCACATAAGGCTTTGTTTTAGTAGAAAATATCCTTTTACCAGTTGACAAAAGAATTTCTTAAAAACATTCTCAACTATCACAAACTATGCTGTATCACCCTATGATCTTTGGAAATTTACAGTTATCTACACATGTGTACCTATGTTTTATTCCAGAAGATTAGGTCGCCATTACTAAAGTTTATGTGGCCAAAGAATTAGCACAAATTGTAAAAATTGAGCGTAAATTATAAATATTGTTCAGATTTTAATAAAAAAGTAATCTAAAATTCAAAGTAAGTTTTTCTAGAGATTTGTAGAGTAAAATTCTTAATAATTATTTGATTCGATGGGCCTATAACAGTCTTGTACACCTGAGCTCAGAAAAATTATCATAACGATGAAAAATAAAGGGAAAACAATTCAAGAAATCTCAAAACTAGTGGGACGGTCAGGAAAATTAGTCTACAATGCCATCCGAAGAAACCCGCCACCAAAAAAGACAAGTTCTGCTGATGATCCAATAAATTGGTGCTTATTCCAAAAAAAATCCGTTTATGACGTCAGCTGAAATTCGGGAAGGAGTGCATAAAGAGAAAGACCATGAAATATCATTAAGCTGCAGAACAATCCGCAGAAGACTAAATGAGAAGGATTTGATAGGTTACGTAGCGCAGCACAAGCCCCTGGTATCAAAAAAAAAAATTGCAGCAAGGTTCGCTAGAGAGTACGGATAAGAATCGCTGCAATTTTTGGAAAAATTTTCTTTGGAGCGATGAGTCCAAGTTAACCACTTTAACCGTTTGGGCTCCGACGGAAAGCGTCTATTTGGAGTCCACCAAAGCAGGAGCTGAATCCGCGATACACAGTAAAAACTGTGAAGCACGGTGGTGGGTGTATCATGGTGTGGGGTGCGTTTTCATAGCACGGTGTAGGGCCAATTGTCAAAATAGAGCAGCGAATGAGCCAGCATCAGTATATGAGCATCTTAGAAAACCATATGGAGCCCTATGCTGACGATAATTTGCCATTATCGTGGACATTTATGCATGACAACGATCCTAAGCACACTTCGCGGCTAGTGAAGCAGTGGATTAGTGATCAACAAATCAATCTATTGCCTTGGCCTGCACACAGCCCTGATCTGAATCCCATAGAAAATCTATGGAACGATGTGGAATATCAGGTTGGATTGAGGAAACCAAAAACATTACCAGAACTTTGGGAATCTATTAAAGAAGGAACAGCATTCCTATTCATCGGTGTCAACGCCTAGTAGAGAGTATTCCTCGGAGGTTGCAAGCTGTGCTTAGACAGAAAGGTTTCCCAACAAAATATTAACAAAAATGAGAAGATTTTAGTGAAAAAGGATTTAATTTGTTAATTGTGCAAATTCTGTGACCACATTTTGTTGCATTAACCAACGTTATTTATAAAAAAAATTTTGTTGCTATATTATCTTGAATTGTTATTTATGTTTTTACTGAGTTTGTTCATTACTAAATAAAATATTTTGCAATAAATTACGCTTCAAAAGCATTCAAAATAATAATCTGGCTTATTTAAAAGTCTGTATATTATTTTGTGCTAATTCTCTGTCCAACACTTGTAGACGCTTTCTTGATTTAGTATGTCCAATATAAAAATCTAAAACAATAATTTCAATAATTTAGACCCGGCGAATGATTGACAAAACTATAAACTCATTTAAGTCTGGAAATATACCTACAATTTACTATAGTTGTGCCAGCGACTTCGTCCGCAAGAATTGGCATAACTTTTTTATTTATCAACCGATTGACATGAAATCTTATATATATAAAAGAAAGTCGTGTTAGTTACACTGTTCATAACTCAAGAACGGCTGAACCGATTTTTCTGAAAATTGGTGGGGAGGGAGCTTAGGACCAGGAGACGGACATAGAACACTTTTTATCCCTATATTCCTATGGGAACGACATCAATGCAATGCGTTAGCTTTCTTTAAAAACAAAACACTGTTCTTTAAAAAAAAATTTTTTAAATTGACTTATCGTGAGAAATTATTTAGATTTTTGTATGAAATCAATATTAAATACTATGTATAAATATAATATAATCTATGGCTTTATTTAGCCATTGCCTATTTAGTTAAATGAGGTGCATTTGGCGGTGCATCTGGAGAATGGTCAACGAGTATATTTCACGGCTTCGAATGCTATGCAACGTGCTGAAACACCTCCAGCAACTACTTGACCAATTTCTTTCCGATCTGCCAAAGCGATCCGTTTGCACGAACTTTACTTAACTCGGAGATGCCACGTTATTATACTTGGAATGCTTCATCGAAGAATTTTCAAAGGCGGAAGCAAGGCGATGCGGTCTCTGGGTATCCGGATGTGCTTTATACCAATGCTTTTGGTCGTTTGTATACAGTTCATCCAAAGAATAATGAATGTTTCTATTTGCGGTTGTTGCTGGTAAATGTGCGTGGGCCAACGTCATTTGAGACACTCCGGACTGTTAATGGTGTAATATTCCCCACATATCGTGCTGCATGTGAAGAACTGAACTTATTAGAAAACGATACGCATTGGGATACGACAATCGCTAAAGCCATTATCTCTGAATCTCCAAGTGGCACAAATACAAGGATAATATGTCAGAAGATATTTTACATCAAATTCGAGTCAGTTCCAAATATTACGATATTGAGATGAATGAGGATATACATTATACGTGCTTTACTCTTGATCGAAGATATGTGTTACCTCATGTGCGGTAGTTTATTAATCAGTTTAGAAATGCCAGCGCCAAATCGTGAAATAAATGATGCATTTCTAGATGCCCCTGGTGGAACTGGTAAGACATTCCTCATGTCAGTACTTTTAGCCACTGTTCGTACGAGATCCAACATAGCAGTTGCAGTTGCTTCTTCTGGAACAGCAGCTACATTGTTAAAAGGATGCCGTACGGCTCATTCAGCATTAAAATTACCGTTAAGTCTTCAAACTATTGAAGAACCAACATGTAAGATTGCAAAACACTCAGCAATGGCCAAAGTTTTATCGGCATCAAATCATCATCTGGGACGAATGCACAACGGCGCATAAACGTGCATTAAAAGCACTTAACCGAACATTGAAAAATTTACGCAATGACTCGAGATGTTTTGGAGGAGCAATGATTTTACTGTCTGACGATTTCCGCCAAGCACTGCCAGTAATTCCAAGATCTACTGCTGCCGACGAAATAAACGCTTGCCTCAAGTCGTCAAATCTATTGCGCTATGTGAAGAAACAGCAGCTGACAACAAACATGAGAGTTGCATTGCTTAATGATACATCTGCTGAAGATTTCTCTGAGCAATTGCTGACTATCGGTAATGGTCAAGAGTCAAGTATCTGTCGATGAATCGAACGGATTGATATCATTTCCAAATAATTTCTGTAGTTTTGTCTCATCAAAAAATGAACTTATTTACAATGTATTTCCAAACAGTATTTTAAACTACAAAAGTAATGAATGGTTGAGTGAGCGAGCAATTTTAGCGGCTAAGAATAAAGATGTAGATGACCTGAACTACATAATTCAAAATAAGATCATTGGAACAATGCATTCACATTTGGTGGTTAGAAAATTGATGAACAATGTAATTTACGCGACGATACTAAAAGGAAAATTCAAAGGTGAGGAAGTTCTTATTCCGAGGATCCCAATGATCCCAACCGATTTGCCCTTTGAATTTAAAAGACTTTAATTTCCAATCCGTCTTGCATTTGTCATGACCATCAACAAGACAACAAATCATAAGGCCAATCCTTAAAAGTTTGTGGTTTGAATCTAGAACATCCATGTTTTTCCCATGGTCAATTCTAAATGTGTGGCATGATCACGGGTCGGAACTCGGAAGACCATCTGCGTTGTTTGTTTTTTCGCCTTATAATAAAACAAAAAATGTCGTGTATCACAAGGTACTTAAGTGAAGGGCAACCTATGAACTAAAATACAGAAACAATAATGCATGATTAATGTAGGTACTTAATTTTTTTTTGTATTTTTCTAATAAAAAAAAACTTTATAAATTCAAAAATCTGCTTATTTATTGCTTTTAAGGCGGAACAGAGATTTCCAAAATTCTTTCATTTTGCATTAGGGGTGCTACATTATCCTCCTCCAGCAATAACTTAGACTATATTTCATTTTTATAATCCCATGGGAACAGAAACGGGAACGAGAACGGGAACATTAAAGTTACTTGACCGATTTCAAAAATTCTTTCAACTCAAGGATGTTACATTATCCCTGCCGTAGACTTATATTTCATTCACATATTTCCACGGGAACGGACGATTCCCATGGGAACGATGTCGCAATGGAAACTTAGAAACTACTGAACAGATTTCCAAAATTCTTTCGGCGTTGGGATGCTTCATAGTCCCAAAGTAAAAAAGATTATATTTCATCCCCATATTCCCACGGAAGCGAAGAACGAGAACGGGAACCTTAAAACTACAGACCCGAGCAACGCCGCACAGTGGTGCTTCTGCGGAAATAAATGCAAAAAATGAAATTTGAAGTACGGATTTGTTTGATTTGTATTTTCATAGACATATAACCGTTGTATCTTTTTCCAAAATTTGGGACATTTATATCAAGGAATATGGGAGATACAGCGCTCTAAAGTTCTCCTATCTTTAGTTTTTGAAAAGTATGTAATTTCTTGCATTTACTTCTTTTTAATGAAGAGTAGCATTTTGGTAGCTATTTGTGAAAAATAAATTTTTTTTATAAAAATATGCTATTAAACTTTAAAAAAAAAAAAAAATTTGTAAAAAATTTTGTTTTTTCGCCAATTAGTTGGGTTTAGACTGAGTGCTCTCGAATAAATATTTTAATGTTCTTTCCCTAGAGCTACAGTTTTAGCTACACTAAGCTACGTCTAGTGGCTACTATTTTTGGAAAGCTACAATATTCTACTAACTTTTTTCGAAAGATTCGTATCCGTCCTGATCCGATCTTGAACGTAGTGTACAAATTTGTTTCACTGAATCTAATTTATGAATCACGATTTTGACTTTGATCATGTTGTAAAAGATGCAATTTCGTAGACAGTAATCGTTGGAAAGATTGGCACCAGGACTTTGTTTTTGACAAAAATTTATATTTTTCATTAAAATATAAGATATGATTAATCCTTTGACAAATGTCTGATCTACGAGCCCAAATGCTAAATAATTGGTCTATGTTAATCTATTACGGATTATTTAATCGAATGACTTATCCAAATGGCAATCTAAGATCCTGAATGAAGAAACTCTTGTTCTAGGAATGTCATTATTGCATGCACGAATTTGATTTATGGAGTACATATTGCACCTGGGAAATAACTTCAGCTTTATAAAGCGTGGAGAGTCAATGAGACTACTCGTGCTATCAAAGAAGAGGAAAAAAAAAGAATTCAAGTGGAATTCCTCTCAAAGGTTCGAATAAGAGTAGACGTTGTGAAACAAGGAACTGTAACAACAAACGATGGGAACAGTTCGAGAAGATTATTTGGAAACACAAAAGACTGATAACCAGACTCGCAGTCATATTGGAAGCTGCCTACTTACTTAGGTGGGCATTACAGTTCGGGGTGAACCTGGGCCTCAACCAAAATCCTTCTATATTAGAAGTTATTTGCAGCAATTTTTCAATCGATACCTAAAAATTTAAGATCTATACTGAAGAGACAGCTAATCTCGCGATATCGTTATACCCTTGGTATCACATGCCCGCAACTGTTCACAAAATTTTACTACACTGAACGGAAATAATAGAAATTGCATCCTTGCCAGTTGGATCAGTGCTCAAAAATGCAGGAACAAGGACTACAAGTACTATAGGACCCATTACTCAAGGAAGTTCTCCCGGTTATCGACGAATTAGGATATATTGCATATGATCCTGATATCATCCGATCTATATATAACTCAATTAATACCTGAACCAAGGAAAAAACATTTTTTTTGAGTGAAGACGCCCCTGAATTAACTAAAAAACTTATTAACATTAATATTACGTTAATATTATCATAATTGAAAAAATTTCGATCATGTCAATAAACGCTGCAAATCCGAAAAATGTCAATAACTTTTCTTTTAATGATTCTTTTTCAACCAAAATTTGTCAAAATGTGTGTTCGCCACTTCCAAGCAAGTCTGCAAAATTTCATTCGATTCCACTTCATGGTTCAGACTTTACGGATTTTTTTCCGCTCTCCCATACAAACAGCACCACTGTGCGCCGGGCGGCTCAGCTAGTGTATATAGATAGATATGGATATAGATTCCAATGCCTGCCTCAAATGGGCTCAATTGCACAAAGTTTGGCATGCCTCTGAACTTTAAAGTTCGTATAGCTCCTACATGCTTTGTTTTACATTTATTTATTTTTTTAAATTAAATAAAAATAGAACATCTTGAAAAAAAAAGCGACAAGAATGAGCTGCGCTCCGCCACGTTCTTCTTTAAACATGAAAAGTGTTTTTTTTTTCGGATTGAATAACAAAAAGATATGAAAGAAAATTCAATGCAATTTTGAATTGAGTGTTAAATGCGTCTGAACACAAGAATAACAAGTGATAAAGAAATGAATGTGTACCACCGCAATGATTTTTTTATTATGTTCGTGGTCGTGCTTCATTAATCATTTTTGCTTTGGTAAACATAATCGGATTTTATTTTTAAATAGATGCCAATTGAATAATTTTTGTACGTTAATACACTCCCAAGACACGCTTTGTGCTCGTGTTCATAAGGAAAGATATGAGTAATCATCCTGGATTGCATTTACACGCAAAATCATTGTAAGACGTCTATAGAGTATTGGTGCCCCTTTGGGTCGTTAGCTAAGCTAGTTAAGATAATATTTATTGAATTTTAACATTACTTTTTTTTTTGTTCAATTTAGGACGCACCTTTCTTAGGTGTCGCCGGAAATGATGTCGCAAAGGCTGAGTTTTGAATATTTCTTAAGAAAACCTCAGAAGCTGTTTATAAAATGGGTATATAGTATATTAAACTTTTAAGCTTCCAAGGTTTGGTGAAGTTATCAACATTCAAAAGTTTAAATCCTCACAAAGAATAAATTGCTTTTTGAAATTTGACGTCAATAATTAATTAAAAAGTGAATCATACAGAACAAAAGTATAAGAGAATGCCATTTCATGCATTCTTGTTAACTCAAAGAAAATTGGCACTCGTTCCTTTACTTTCAAACAAATTTAATGTGTCTGAAACATATCACAAAATGTTTTTCCACCTCGTATAAAAATTTAATTCTCATGTAAATTGAACCTAAGCACGTAAACAGAGACAAGTGCCCCTGTTCTGTAACTATCGCCTTGGCGATAAACGGTGGAAAATGGAACGAAATTCTATGAATTTAGTAGGATTTTGTTCCATTTTCCACCGTTTATCGCCTGCTTTTATCGAGGCGATAGTTACAGAACAGGGGCAAAGACCACACAAGACATTAGAGAAATTAGTTGCATAATTTTGTGAACAACCCCATTTTTGACATTTCTAAAATAACTTAAAACAAAACAAAAACAAACTATGTACCAAAAACAAACTATGTAAACTGTACATTCTCATTATCCATTTTATATAACTATTTTTGGTTTTTAACAAAAAATGTTCGTATCTACTTTTGTGCTAACTTGTAAAACAAAACTCATTTGTTGATTTTATTGAGTTTAAAAACTCTAAAAGGACACCAACCCGCAAGTACAAAAACGCGTCACGTTTTTTTGGTAAACCATTGTTATAAATAGGACAGCCTTATATGTCAAAAATGGAATGAAAAAACAAATGAGTGAACAAAAGAGGTGGCGCAACAGAGCGGGGAGCCCCGGGACCTAGCGCATTTTTCACTACCATACCTTGTGAATTAATGGAGAGGACCTATAATTTTCTGAAAGTTCCAAAAGCAATTGCGGGCGATTTAAATGTACTCAATTCTGGTTGGCTTCGACATTCTGGCCAGACAACACCTGAAGGAAAGTGTGTTGAGATCTTCGCTGAGTTTAAGCAGTTAACTCAACTTGTTGATGAGCCCACTCGGGTTCCAGATATTGGAGGCCGTGCGGCCAACACCCTTAACTTATTTCTCACTTCTCGTCCCGAAAAATACAGGGTCGTAGTATCATCTCCTTTAGGCAACGTCACTGTAAAAAAAGATAAATTCTGTAAAAGAACTGTGTGGCAATACGAGAAAGCCAATTGGGACGGCCTGAATAATTTCTTTCAAAATTTTAATTGGTCATTGTGCTTTCTCGACGGAAACGTTGATGCATCAGCTGATATGATATCTAACGTAATTCTCAACGTCATGAGAAATTTTGTTGTAAAGAGGCGATAAGGGATAGAGAAAGTAGTTTTCGAAAATTTAAAGATAACCCTACTAGAAAACCAAAATTTGTTTAAATGGGCCAGAAATGTCTGCAATGCTCAAATACAAAAGGCTAAGTTTTTACATGACCAAAAAGTAAGGCAAAAAATACTATTTTGTCCAAAAGGAAGTAAAAACTTGTGGTCTTTTGTGAAGAACATTAAGAACTCAACCACGTCATCGGTCCCAACGCTCGTCTTCAATGACTCTCCATATGTTAGCTCCATCGATAAAGCCAATTTGCTGGCAGCTCAATTTGCTCCTAACTCTACACTTCCTCATAGCATATTGGCTCCACCTGAGCTCGAGTCTGCAAATTCTGTGATGAAGCAGTTTTTTTTTTGAACTCGCTCGGTTGCAAGAGTCCTCAAAGATCTCAAAATACATAAATCCGCTGGTCCAGATGGTATCCCCGTCGTTATTCTGAAGAGCTGTTCTTCTACGCTGGCAAAACCACTGCGTAAACTTTTCCATCTTTCCTATTCTGCTGGGATTTTCCCGAGCAGAGAGAAAACTGCTTTTGTCCAGCCACTCCCTAAAACCGTGAATCTTCCTCCCCTTCCAATTACCGTCCAATTGCACTAACGTCCCTTCTTTCCAAGGTCATGGAAACGTTGATAAATCGTCAACTTATGAAATATCTTGAAGAACGAAAGCTTCTAAATGACCGCCAGTACGGCTTTCGTAGCAAACGGCCCACTGGTGATTTGATGGCTTATCTCACCGAAAAGTGGAACCAATCTTTACATTGTTTTGGAGAAAGCAAGATTATTGCGCTTGATATTTCTAAAACATCTGATAGAGTGTAGCATCAGGCTCTTTTATCGAAAATACGTGCTTTTATCTTTTTTATTATGTATCGATGAGTCTCTTCTTCGTTGGATTAGAAACTACCTTACCCACTTCATAAATGCTGGTGTGCCCCAGGGCTCCGTTTTGTCTCCGACTCTCTTCCTCATTTTCATAAACTATCTTTTGTCTGAAACTTCTAATCCGCTTAACTGTTTTGCTGGCGACTCGACCCTCAGCTTTTTGTCCTTGGTCTTCGGATGTGGAACTGGAACGGTTGCGTATGATTAGTTCATTGAATTCTGACCTTGACAGCATTGTTACATGGGGTCATAAAAACGAGAAGAATTCAATGCTTCGAAAACTCAATGCTGTCTCTTGTCGTTGAAGCTTAACATTCCCCATTGCCATTATCCATGAATGGTATCTGCATCATTTTTCATTTTTAATCCATTTTTTATTCATTTCCACTTATAACTACTTACATGCTAACAAAAATGTATAAAACTAGCTTATATAATATCTTAACTAACTTACTGACCCTAATCAGGTACTCTAAATTAAACAATATCTTAATTCTAATGCCTTTCGGCCTAAGGATAACTTATTAATTTACAACTTATCTATATGGTTAAGACTAAGAAAAATTGAAAAACTTAGTCTTCTAGATCATTTTTATTTTTGTGTTCTTAAAATTACTTAAATCTAATTAAAACTACTTAAATCTACTTAAAACTAGAGCAGCCACAGCAGCTTTTTTTGCTTTTTTTTTGTAATAATTTTTTTTTTTTTTTGGGTTTTAGTGTTTTGTAATTTTTTTTTTTTTTTTTTGATTTTTTATGATTTTTTTTTGGGTTTTAACTTTTTTATATATTTTTTTTGTATTTTTTTTCTGATTTTTTTTTTTTTTTTGCCACTGTGTCCACCCCCTACCCAAGACTTACACGCTAAGCCTATGTAAGCCAGCCATTGGCGACTGACTATCATCATCCATAACAATTTGTTGCTCGGACAACCACCAGAACATATCTGACATTTTAACAACGTCACGACGATCGCGATCTGAGACCGCCCTACTGAACCGGAGGAGCTCTTCAACTTCTCCGCCTACTGCGGCGACGTCACGGTTGTAAAGGAGCCGTCGTTCTACGGACTTACGGCAGACGTGGTAGATTAACGGAACCGCCAATCTGTCCTGAATCAAACCTATCATGTCAAAATAGAGGAAAGCCTCCGGTGGGACAAATCCACTGAAACGTGTTCTCTCCATATATTCTATGTTGGGGTAGTAAGCCCCAAATATCAGGCCATTGTTCGAAGACATCGCCCTTGCAGTGTGACCCCGAGTCAGTTTTATCATGAAGTTGTCGATTCTGTTTATTTGAGCCCCGTTGTAAAGGAACCCATTAGGATAATATTTTCTGTACTCCGACTCTGGTGTTCTGTGCAATCCAAGACAGGTACGCAGACACTGTCTCTCAAACACCCGAATCTTTTCCATCTGAGACGCTGTAACATTGAACCACACAGGGCACCCATAGACAATCATTGGCCTTATGAGGGCCGTGTAGCAAATCACCTTCACTCTGCTATCAAGTTGACTGCTGTGAAACAGTCGCCTCGTCAGAGCAAAAGCTCCTCTAGCCCTGGCCAGAACCGCATCCATATGTTTGTTAAAATATAGATACTGATCTAGCCAGATGCCGAGGCACTTGACTACTACTTTGCTAGGCAGTGGGTGGCCATGTAGATCAACGATCACCAGCTTTCGCCAGTTCTTTCTCTTATCCCATGAGGCCCGAGCCAACGGGGTTCTAAACACAATTGTTTCCGATTTCTGAAAGTTGATCTTCAACTTCCAGTCATCGCAATATTGCTGAATCTTATCGAAGTCACTTTTCAAAAGACTTCTGATGTCTTCGATCTTTGGACCTGTTCTGTACGCAATGAGGTCATCGGCGTACGCTATAGCATGGTGAAAAGAACCAATTAGATCGCCGGTGAAAATGCTAAACAAAATAGGCGAATTCACCGCTCCTTGTTGCAGACCGTTCTGTATTTTAAAAGTTCTGGTAGAAGTAGAAGTTATATTGCAATTTTTCACAACAAACGTTCTACCATGAAGCATGTCATTGAGAATATACAGCAGTGGTTTATTCATGCCATATCTGATCAACTTATAGAAAAGACCGTCTAACCAAACGGTATCGAATGCCTTCTCCAAGTCAACCAGACATGCACCCGTACACTGCTTTTTAGCTTTGTTCCATTGAAGGTCAGATACTAGTTTAGACGCGGCATGTATGGTATCATGGCCCGCCTTAAAGCCAAACTGATTTTCTGGGATAATATGTTTGTCCTCACCCCATGTGGACAAAGCTCTATTGAGAACTTTCTCGAATACCTTGCTGATACTCGGAAGAAGACTAATTGACCGGAGATTTGCTGGATTGGAACCATCCTTCCTTTTTTTAAGGAGAGGATGGACCACTGCCGTCTTCTAACGCACTGGATAATATGCATTATTCAGCGCATTGTTGAACAACGTGGTGTATATGTCCACCGCTTCCGCAGGGAGGTTTCGCAGCACAATATTGGGTATGCCGTCGACTCCTGCTGACTTCTTTTTCTTTATTTTGTGAAAGATGTCCAAGAGGTCCATCTTAGAAACGAACAGGGTGTTATCCCCGTTTCGCTGGGCGATGACTGCATTTGCAAGTCGGTCGTCATTGAACCTAGTGAAACCAGGATTCTCGGATCGCCAATGCGAGATCTCGTCTCTAAGATAGAAGTGTCCAACGAAGGCTCTATTCTCGAGGTCGTAATTTGGGCGAATGCACTCATTCACCTTATATACTCGCTCGAAAACAGCACCCACCGTCTCTACCTTCTCTTGAGCATCTTCCACTATAAAGTTGTCATGATCCAAGATGGCGTCATCTGGATCTATTCCAATTGTCAAAAGTAAATTCTTGTTGTCTGTCGTCCTTTGGAGTTTAATACTCTGAAGGTCATTTTGATCTTTTCTCCTAAACATTTTTTTTATTTCCGGAAACATACTCGGGTTGTTGGACTGCACATCCCGAATTTTATTGTTCCAGAAACATGAAATGGAAATTTTATAGTTTTCTTTAATAAGTTGTTGGAGATTTTTGATCTGTGACCTCAGAGTTCTAATCTCCAAATCGTGTCGGTCAGTAAACCTCCTGTGCAAGAGTTTGAGTCTCGACAGGAGCACACTTTTTTGTTTGTAGAGTGCGTCTATTGTCGCGTTTCTGTACATGTTCGTTGGATCGTTTTGCCTATACTTAGGAATTGTCCTGTCCATTGTTCTACGGATTGCATCCTCCATACTTTGCAGGTATCCATCGATCTCAACGTTCGACAGATTCCTGTTGCATGGCGGCGCAATACCGTTCAAATGAAGTTCCCTTGAAACGGCACCGGAAAATCGCGGCCAACGTGTGTGGGTCTAAAAGCAATAGATCCAAATATGAACTACTTCGAGGATATGAAGCCCTGTCAGTAGCCAGCAGATCGACTTTACACTCAATGCTGTGGAGCCCCAACCAATTGAATAGCTGGGTCCCCCTGGGATTGGCTAATTGATTTCCCCAATCTTGATGTTTAGCATTGTAATCACCGGCCAAAAGGAAATAGTTTTCATCCGAATTCAGTTTCAGACATCGAAAAAGTGTTTCGAGCTCCGTTACGAAACATGAGGTTTGAGAAGCTTCCGGCGGTGCATAGAGCGCGACCAGATACAACCGCTTCCCCTGTTGGAGAGGGATGCATATGATACACGTTTCCAGCAACCGGAATCGGCGTACTTCACCGCTATATATTACCTTATGAGCAATGCCCTTACGTAAGAAGATCGCAACCCCACCCGCGAGAGTCGAGTTGGGTCGGTCCCTCCTTATGATAATGTAATTGTTATCCGTCAATTTGTGATGCTGATTTAGCCTAGTTTCGCTAACCATACATACATCAGGACGTTGGTCTTTTAACAACTCAAGGAAGTTGGCTCGTCGTTCTATCCTAACTAGCGAATTCACATTCACGGCTAGGATCTTAAAAGGCCTCTCCGGCAGCGCGCCCGTTAACCTAAAAATTGCGCAAGCGACGGCACTGCACGGCAGATCAAGTCCACCCTATGCGCCTGCTCACTTATTTGCCGTGATAGTTCGCTCATTTGTGCCTGAATGACACGCAGAGCGACCATCACTTCTGACTCCCCAGCAGCAGCCTTTGACACAGATGGCTGTGCGGCCGCCTTCTGGGGAGGTTGTACCGTTTTCCCAGCTCCACCCGCCATTTGGGCGTAGGAAACTTCGGGAACGACGGCCCTTGGAGTCGGTCTGGCTGCAAGCCTTCCCTCATCCTCAGTTACTGTTGGAGCAGCTTTTATTGATTTTTTTATAACTTGGTATCGAGGACAACCCCGATAGATTGCAGGGTGTCCATCTCCACCAGAGAGAACACATTTCAGTAGGGTCTTATCTTTGACCCTTGCCTCACCGAGCTTGCACTCTTTATCGTTGTGGTTCTCTCCACACTTTACGCATCTCGACTGCATTTGGCAGTTGAATGCGGCGTGACCGAACCGTTGGCAACGGAGACATTGTAAAATGTCCCCGTGCCTGTCTATTTTCTCCCATTTTACCATCTGGTAGTCCAGGACGGAGATACTCCAGAAACTTTCCAGACGGCTACTGGGTGACAAGGTGACTAGGAACATCGGCAATAACTGCCTCTCCCGTCTAGCCTTGGCCGTGGTGAACGGCTTGACCCCGATAAACTCGAGATCGCTGCTCGCCAACATGCGGAGTTCAGCTAAGAGCTCCTCTGGGTCAGAGGAAGGCTCTACCCCTTTCAATAGCATGCTTTTAGGCTTCTCCTCTTTGGGAGTATTACTATAATACTCGGTGGTTGTCTTCGCTAACAACTCCCGAACGATCTTATGGTCACCAATGTTTTGACATTGGATCGTATGTCGATCTTGACCTAAACGTTTTATTACAAATTTATCGCCAATGGCGGACTTACATAGGCTTTTTGTTGCTTGTAGATCCATTTTGTGGGTATTGATTGGGGGCATCCTGCTCTTCTGTATCTTCTTTGGCTGCTGCTGTTGTTGTGCTGGCTGTTGTTGTTGGTTTTGCTTCTTCTCGGCTGGATGCTGCTGGCTGGGGATCGATGGCGCGGCTTTTTTAGCCGCGGTCCCACGTTGCTGCTCTTTTGTAGCAGTTTTTTTTCTTTTGTTTTCAACAGCTATTTTACTAGCTGGCGCAGTTTTGATTTTTACAGCCTTTGTTGTTGTAGGCTGCTGTTGTTCATTGGCAGTTTTTTCTGTCGCGAGCAATCGTTGTTGTTTGGCCTCGCTTTCCGCTTGCCTGCGGGCCACTTGCCTTGCTTTTATCAGAGCTATTTCGGCATGCAGTTTCTCCACTGTTGTTGTCAGCTTGTGGAATCGCTTGCTTTCCTCGTTATCTTCATTATCATCGTCGCCGTCACCGTCTGGTAATGCAGCGAACGAGTTGTGTCTGCCGGTGTAACGGCCCTCACCGTCGTTCGACTCGTAATCACTTTCATTGCTTGTCGACATACTCTTGTCGTCGACCTCCTCCTTATCACCCACCGTCTTTTGCTTGCGGGGCATCGTGGTATTGGGCTGTTCGGCTGTCGCTGCTGTTGTTGCGGTTGTTGCCGCTACTTTATTTGCGGTTGTTGCCGCTGCTGTACTTGTTGTTGTTGTTTTTGCAGTTGTTGTTGCCAACGCTTTAGTTGTTGTTGATGGACCGGAGAGGTCCATCACAGCACTATCACAAACTCCTCTATAAGATATTTCGGCAATTTTTCTTAAGAAAAAATATAATTGTTTGGTTCACCGTGGGGGTTGAAACCCGCTTCTGTCAACACCAGGTACCCGCTGCTTGTCACACTAGGCTACTGCCTTCATTAATTTCACTGCTTCTAATTTACTGCTAAAGCACTATTCAGATTTAAAAGTCACTGCTAAAGTCGTCAACAGAACACGTCCACTCACTGTAGCAGTTGCTGAACGATCTGCATCGAAGAAACCGAAATGCTGTCAGTACTTGGTATGTGTGTAAACGATGATCTTCGTAGGAACGACCGCATATTTGAAGTCGCCAAAAACGCTGCTAAATGCTTAGGTTTCTTGAGACGATGCAGGAAGTTCTGCACTCCTTCTGATCTGGCTACAATTTATAAGGCCTTCATCCGCCCAAAACTGGAATATAACTCCCATATCTGGTCAGGTGCTCCTCAAACATATTTGCATCTGCTTGATAGGGTACAAAATAGAGCGTTAAAATTGATAGGTTATAGTTCAATCGTAGAATCGATTGATTCTCTTAGACGCCGTCGAAACGCCACCTGTCTCCCTATCTTTTATCGCTTTTTTCACAAACAGTGCTCTAGTGAAGTAGCCAATTGCATTCCTCCCTTGAAACAATTTATCCGCAACACCCGCCTCGCTAGGAATGCTCATCAGTTTTACCTTGAGTCCAACTTCGGCCGTACAGTCAAGTATAGAGATTCATATTGTAGTTGCACCTTCCGAATGTGGAATGCTCTATCTGACCCTGTTGTTCTCCAACATTGCGATCCACAAAAATTCAAAAGCAACGTGCATCGATGTCTCCTTTCAAATCCTCTCCTATTTTCCTAAATGCTCGCACTGTGTCTTTATAACATTATAAGGGTAGTCATAACCTCTTGATATGCGCGTTAATTATAAAAAAAAAAAAAGCAGATTTGCCTGGTCGGGCATTTCCCCAGTTGGCATAGTTGCAAGACAAGCTCGTCTGTTGAACTACTTAATAAAAATTAAAAGCCTTTAACCAATCTAAGCCCATGAAGTTGGACACCTGCTCACTCTTTACAACCTGCAACGGCAGCAAGAGGGTCCTCTGCTTCAATGTAGATACAGGATAGAAAAAAAATGTATACGCTCAACAACTGAATGTCTACTAATACGACGAAGCCAAGAAACCTATTTATTATTTTTAGAACCCAACAAGTTATTTACTTTATCTTTCTGTTCACTCGCCAGTGGACATTATTCAATTAATCAAGAGAATGTGACACACACTGGTTTTTTTTTAACAAACCCAAGCATTAAAATGCTTTAACAATACACTAACATGCACGAGCACGTGTAACAAAAGGACTAAGTGGACGTGTTTCATAATCAAAAACATTTTTACGCCCACCGAAGTACTTGACACGAACATAAAAAAGGACGATGACTAGTCATTTCAGCAGAATATGTACTACTACGCGTACGTTTACTACAGAAATTGTTGTTGACAGGAACAAAGCAAAAAAAATTTCCAGCATGGTTTTAACTCAATCTCAAGGGTCAAGGATGATGATATCTTTAGTTCACTTCCTGAAGGCTGATACACATTTTTAGTTCATGAAAATTTAATAAAATTTACTTCGTATCGCATTGCGCATAATTAGAAGAGGATTCAAATTAGACAATGATTTTGTTTGTTTGGATTGTTACTATGATGAATTTCTTGAACATTGTGTAATTGTTATATATTTCCTGCGTAGTAAAAAGCAAAAAGTTGTTATTCGCCTAGATTGGAAATTGGATATAGATTGGAATATGTACTTAATAATTGCAGAATGTATGTGAGTTTTGTATGGGAGCGTATCAGAATCCCAATTTTTATAACTCTGATTCTTATAGAAATCCCGAAAAAAAGTTTTGAAATTCTGTCTACAGTGTATTTTTACCTTCAAGAACTTTCGTTGTAATCACCCCGCTATTAAAACAGTGCCGTGATTCAAGTTGTGACTTAAAAAAATATGAAAAGTAGCTGTAATTAAATTTTTAATTAAAATTTATTTAAATTTAAAAACGTTTTTGAGTAACCGTAAAGCACCTTTTCCCTGCTTTACGGTTACTCAAAGAGTAACCACATTCCACATTCGGAAAGTGCGACTGAAAAGTGAATCTCTATACTTGACTGTACGCCCGAAATTGGGTACGAGGGAAGACTGATGAGCATTCCTAGCGAGGCGGGTGTTGCGGCTTAGTTGTTTAAGGGAGGAGTGCAACTGGCTACTTCACTAGAGCACTGTGTCTGAAAAAGCGATAAAAGAGAGAAAGACAGGTGACGTTTCGACGGCGTCCAAGAGTAGGTATTAATCAATTCTACGATTGAACTATCACCTATCAATTTTAACGCTCTATTTTGTACCCTATCAAGTAGGCGCAAAGATGATTGAGGAGCACCTTACCAGGTATGAGAGTTATATTCCAGTTTTTGGCGGATGAAGGTCTTATAAATTGTAGCCAGATCTGAAGGGTAGAAGAACTTCCTGCATCGTCTCAAGGAGCCTAAGCATTTAGCAGCGTTTTTGGCTACTTCAAATATGTGGTCGTTCCAATGAAGATCATCTTTTACACACAATCAATTCGAATTCATTTTGATTAAGTATGTATATTTGCTTAGTTACTATCATCAATAAGTTCAGCACCTATTGCCAAAAATGGAATCTCGAAGTTAATTTAGACAAGTCTGAGATTGTTATATTTAGAAATGGAGGTCGCAGAGCAGCCAGTGAAGCATGGTACTTTAACGAAGCAGAAATCAAAATAACAAACCAATACAAGTATCTTGGCGTCATATTTACTTACAATATGTCATGGTCCGAACATCTGACAAAAAGACTGGCATCATCGAAAAATGCAATAAACGCTACTTGGTCAAAATTCATAAAAAATAAATACGTTTCACACTCAGCCAAATTTAAAGTACATGACGCAGCCACCAGATCGATAATGTATCACTGTGCACAAGTGTGGGGGTACAAGGAGTACACTCAAGTTGAAAAACTTCAAAGGTTCTTCGTCAAAAGGTGTTTCAACTTGCCTGATAATACACCAAACTATGTAGTAAATATCGAAACTGGTCTGTCCAAAGCATTTGTCACAACACTGAATGCTCATTTCGGATACATACGAAAAACTATATGTCTTCCTCGTAGTAGATTGCCCCATATACTCACTGTGGCAGTACTTCAAAAAAATATTTATTGGGCCCGAGAATGGTCAAGCCTTTTCCAAGAAAACGGAATGACTTTCACCGTCAATGCCAACAACCACGAATGGAAAAATGTTCACAACACGCTTTTGGAAAAGCTTAAGGAAAATCTATGGAAGTCGTTTACCGATCGTGCTCTTCTATCTCAATTCCATGACGAATACTGTAACTTATCCTTCACTGATGTACCCAATTACTTTGATGACTCAAATTCACGAGAAATGAAACCTTATATTAAAAGCCCGATGCGGGTTACTGAATTTGAATGCAAGGGCGTTTTGCAACGATTCTATCGGACTTTGCACGATGTGCAACCTTGATTCAACTGAGAACACGTACCACTTCGTTAGTATTTGTCCTATTTTCAAAACTTACCGCAGAATATATCTGGGAGCTGAGACGATTGATCATGCAGAATTTCTGAATATACTGAACGGAAAATGTTACTTAAAACTTTATAAATTCTTAAAACATGCTCTAAATTATCGAAACTTAATTGTAAATGAATATAATTGAACTGAATCAAACCTTAAATTCAATTTAAGTCATAATTTAAATCTTGAAATTTTTTAACCTGACAGACAACTTTAATAAGTTATTGTCTTAATTAATTTTGTAAACCAGCATTATCTTGTTTTTATAACTATTTTTTCGAAAAAATAAAATTATTTTATCTATCTATCTATCTATCTATCTATCTATCTAGTCTATGTTATTGAGGGAAAATGTAGCATCCTAGAGCAGAAAGAATTTTTAAAATCTGTCCAGTAGTTTCGAAGTTTGCGTTCCCAATCCCGTTCCCGTGGGAATATGGGGACGAATTAAATTTTATGTTACTCGGTGATAGTGTAGCATTCTAACGGTGAAAGAATTTTTGAAATCGGTTCAGTAGTTTCTAGGTTCCCGTTTACATTCCCGTTCCCATAGGAATATAGGGTTAAAAAGTATCCTATGTCCGTCTCCTGTTCCTAAACTACCTCCCCACCAATTTTCAGACAAATCGGTTCAGCCGTTCTTGAGTTATGAATAGTGTAACTAACACGACTTTCTTTTATATAGTATATAGATTTTGTAGTATTTAAGCTATTATTAGTTACGATAATGTAAAGCAAATTTTGGGGTACATTTGCTCCCGACGTACTTTTTTCGTTTACACACATACCAAGTACTGACAGCTTTCCGGTTTCTTGGATTCAGGTACCATTCATGGATAGTGGCAATGGGGGAATTTTAAGCTTCAACGACAAGAGACAGCATTGAGTTTTCGAAGCATTGAATTCTACTCGGTTCATAAGACCCCATGAAACAATGCTGTCAAGGCCAGAATTCAATGAGCTAATCATAAGCAACCGTTCCAGTTCCACATTCGAAGAGCAGGGACGTGAACTTGGAAACGAATATGAAAAGCTGAGGGTCGAGTCGTCAATCGTCATTTATGAAAATGAGGAAGAGAGTCGGAGACAAAACGGAGCCCTGTGCACACCAGCATTTATGAAGTGGGTATCAGACTTGAAGCCATCCAATACAACTTGTATTGAACGGTCGGAAAGGTAGTTTCTAATCCAACGAAGAAGAGACTCATCGATACCAAAAGCACGCATTTTCGATAAGAGAGCCTGATGCCAAACTCAATCAAATGCTTTAGAAATATCAAACGCAATAATCTTAAGGGCCAACTATAATGCACTTTGCCGAGCTTACGCCTACTTTAGCGAACGAGGCAATACACTGTTTTATATGACACTAACCATAATAGATTTTCTACTCAGTTTCGTTACATTTCGCTAACTTTCGCGCAATTAAGCAACAGCCATTGGATTGGCTCGACCTTACTTAGGAAGAAGGGAAGAGAGAAAACCAACACTCCTCTTGCCCCGCAACTTCCATTTGACTACATAGTGTGGTGTGGTTTGCCCTCTTGTGTATCTCTTCTGTGGTATCAAATTAACTCAACTCAGCTCAACGCATGTTTACATGTTAAGTAGCCATAATCCATTATAGTTGCTTTTTCTTTAACGAACACTTTCGGAAACTTTTCGTCAGATTTTTGACACTAGCCTAAGCTCGGCTAAGTGTATTAAAGTTGGCCCTTTACTTTCTCCAAAACAATGTAAAGATTGGTTCCACTTTTCGGTGAGATAAGCTATCAAATCAACAGTGGACCGTTTACTACGAAAGCCGTACTGACGGTCATTAAGAAGCTTTCGTTCTTCAAGATATTTCATAAGTTGACGGTTTATCAAAGTTTCCATGACCTTGGAAAGAAGGGACGTTAGTGCAATTGGACGGTAATTGGAAGGAGAGGAAGATTCGCCTTTTTTAGGGACCGGCTGGACAAATGCAGTTTTCCATCTGCTCGGAAAAATCCCAGCAGAATAGAAAAGATGGAAAAGTTAAGTGGTTTTGCCAGCGTAGAAGAACACCTCTTCAGAATAACGGCGGGGATACCATCTGGACCAGCGGATTTATGTATGTTGAGATCTTTAAGGACTCTCGCAACCGAGCGAGTTCGAAAAAATATCTGCTGCATCAAAGAATTTGCAGACTCGAGCTCAGGTGGAGCCAATATGCTATAAGGAAGTGTCGAGTTGGCAGCAAATTATGCTGCTAGCAAATTGGCTTTGTCGATGGAGCTGACATACGGAGAGTCATTGAAGACGAGCGTTGGGACCGATGATGTGGTCGAGTTCTTAATATTCATAACAAAAGACCAAAAGTTTTTACTTCCTTTTGGACACAATAGTATTTTTTGCCTTACCTTTTGGTCATATAAAAACTTGGTCTTCTGTATGTGAGTATTGCAGGCGTTCCTTGCGCACTTAAACTTATTTCTGTTTTCTTCTGTAGGGTCATTTTTAAAAATCCGAAAACATTTTTCTCTTTCCCTAATCATCTCCCTACAGCTCGAATCGAACCACGAATTTTCTTTGGGGATGATGCTCTTTGATCTATGCGGAACAAAATTTCTCATGCCGTTGAGAATTACGTTAGATAATGGCAATGGGGGAATGTTAAGCATTGAGTTTTCGAACCATTGAATTCTACTCGGTTCTTATGACCCCATGTAACAATGATGTCAAGGTCAGAATTCAATGGGCTTATCATACGCAACCGTTCTAGTTCCACATCCGAAGAGCAGGGACGTAAATTTGGAAACGAATATGAAAAGCTGAGGGTTGAGTCGTCAGCAAAACAGTTAAGCGGATTAGAAGTTTAAGACAAGAGATCATTAATGAAAATGAGGAAGAGAGTCGGAGGCAAAACGGAGCCTAAGTGTATTAAAGTTGGCCCTTTACTTTCTCCAAAACAATGTAAAGATTGGTTCCACTTTTCGGTGAGATAAGCCATCAAATCACCAGTGGACCGTTTACTACGAAAGCCGTACTGACGGTCATTAAGAAGCTTTCGTTCTTCAAGATATTTCATAAGTTGACGATTTATCGACGTTTCCATGACCTTGGAAAGAAGGGACGTCTGCTCGGGAAAATCCCAGCAGAATAGGAAAGATGGAAAAGTTTACGCATTGGTTTTGCCAGCGTAGAAGATCAGCTCATCAGAATAACGACGGGGATACCATCTGGAATAGCAGATCTATGTATATTGAGATCTTTTAGGACTCTCGCAACCGAGTGAGTTCGAAAAAATATCTGCTTCAGCAAAGAATTTGCAGACTCGAGCTCAGGTGGAGCCAGAGGAAGTATCGAGTTTAACGAAGGAACCTATTATATGCAAGAAAAACTCGTCCTTTACCCCTGGTCTCCACATGCTTTAAATCTATCGCAGCTATTACAGCAGCCTTTGAATATCGCAAGTGGAGACCATTATAGCAGCTTTATCTTCATAGCCTGCGATAGATAGCATAGCTTTATCGCAGGGTATCTATCGCAGCTATCAAAGCAGAGGGAACTGTCATCTGTATATGTTTTTCACCTGTGAGAAACGGAGTTCCTTACTCCATATCCCTGGTTAGAAATATGATATTTCCATTCAATCTGCGCTCAGATATAAATGCAATTGTTTAAATCTTCAGGAAACTCATGATATTTTTTATCAAATGATAGTTTTGATATTGCGACACTGATATTGATAGTGATATTGTCATATTGTCATGAAATGATTTTTTTTCTAAGAGCACAATATGTTCGTACGTTGAATTTTTTCCGCTATAAGAGTTTAACACACTCAACTAATTTTTTAAATGAAGTCGAATACATCACGCGGCAGAGCAAATCTCAGAAATAAAACGAATATAAAAAACAAAGCTTCCAAGTTTAATGTACAATTTAAGAAAAGATATAACTACGTCCGTTAGAGGAAGTTACTAAAGATGGTTGTTATTATTTCTATAAAAAGGTATCCACCGATCACCGAACTACAGGAGCAGCACCGAAATAACAGACTTAAATCGAAAGCAGAAGAAGTTCTGGTGGAGTATGATTACAATTATTGGTAGCTCAAGAATGCAGTTGTGAAGTGTCTTCCATTTGTAGTCATTGAAGAATTCAACGTACTGACTTTTGATGTAAGCGTATGGAAGTGAGAAGAATTATTCACACCAAGGTGAGTTTGTTGGGAGTCAATCTTAGGCCAGGTCCTTGTCTCTCGGCGGCATACTGGATGACTTCAGGTGCGTGTTCGATGGTAACTTGCTTTGCTTGAACAGCAATGTTCTTAGGTTAAAGTACAACGGGAATATGTGATTCAGTATTCCATTCGACGACCAATTGCTAATTGTCAAAGATGTTGTAAACAGCGAAACTTCACCAGCGTACTTCAGCATCGAATTAAATGGCAATTAACGTATCAAAACATAAAACGATATAACCCAGAGGAATAAAAAACTCTATTAAGGCAAGTTTTGCAAACGTATAGAAAAAAAATGGGCACGACTGGGTCGCACGAACTTGCGATCGTTTGCTAAGTAAAATACCAAAATCTTAAGAATGAGCAAAAGGTTTTAGTATTCGTTCTTGATATATTTGGTTTTACAGGGTTGCCAACTACACATTAATTGTGAAAATTGAATTAAATCACGAAAACAATTGAAAAAAATTAAAATAAATATTCCAAAAGATTCAAGCGAAAATCTAAAAACGCCATTTTTTTGCAATTGCTTATACACATAAACTCATGAAATTTAATCGAAATCGTTAGAGCCATTTTTTAAAAAACTGGTTTTTTATTTTTAATTTTTTTTAAAAATGAGGTTTTCAAAATTCAAGTACACAAGTTTTAAGATCTTGCTAAAAGATGTATTGACAAAAAAATTGAAATAAATCAAATATACCGTTTGGAAAATATTCGGAAAGACAAATTTTTTTAAAAAAAATTAATGAAAATTCGAAGAAACTAAATTTTTCAAATGTAGATATGCCGTCTTTCTCAAACAACTTAGGACTTCTTAAATATGAAATTTCGTCAAAATCGTGTTAGCCATTACCGAGAAAGTCGGTTTTGAAAAAAACGGTACTATGGGGGGTACGGTCTTTAGGCTTTCTCCAAAAAATTTTTTTACGTCATTAGAACAGTTATTAAAAAATAATATCTCACCTAAAATTTTATCAAAATCGTTAGAGCCGTTTTCGAGAAAAATAGGTATTGTCATATCGGTTGTACGGCAGGTACCGTTATTTCAAGACCTAGAGACCCAATTCCAAAAACCCCTCTGTAGGCTATTTCAGAGACCATATCTGCAAATTTTGAAGAAAATCGGTCAAGCGGTTCAGGCTGTAGATCCATATACGGACAGACAGACAGACAGACAGACAGACAGACAGAATTGTAGGACCTACTTTTTTCGTATTCTCTATCATCGTAATGTCATATTTAGTTGTTATCTCAAGTTTTTTTTTCTGCACGATTGCAAGACTTGCCTTATAGTACCTATAATCGCAAGTAAAAAAATGGGCACGACTGGGTCGCACGAACTTGCGATCGTTTGCTAAGTAAAATACCAAAATCTTAATACTGAGCAAAAGGTTTTAGTATTCGTTCTTTATGTATTTGGTTTTACAGGGTTGCCAACTACACATTAATTGTGAAAATTGAATTAAATCACGAAAAGTATTGAAAAAAATTAAATTAAATATTCCAAAAGTTTCAAGCGAAAATCTAAAAAAGCCATTTTTTTGCAATTACTTATGCATATAAACCCTTAAAATTTAATCAAAATCGTTAGAGCCATTTCTTAAAAAACTGGTTTTTTATTTTTAATTTTTTTTAAAAATTAGGTTTTCAAAATTCAAGTACACAAGTTTTAAGATCTTGCTAAAAGATGTATTGAAAAAAAATTTGAAATAAATCAAATATATCGTTTGGAAAATATTCGGAAAAACAAATTTTTTTTAAAAAAATTAATGAAAATTCGAAAAAACTAAATTTTTCAAATGTAGATATGCAATATTTTTCAAACAACTTAATACTTCTTAAATATGAAATTTCGTCAAAATCGTGTTAGCCATTACCGAGAAAGTCGGTTTTGAAAAAAACGGTACTATGGGGGGTACCGTCTTTAGGCTTTCTCCAAAAATTTTTTTTACATCATTAGAACAGTTATTAAAAAATAATACCTCACGTAAAATTTTTTCAAAATCGTTAGAGCCGTTTTCGAGAAAAATAGGTATTGTCATATCGGTTGTATGGCAGGTACCGTTATTTCAAGACCTAGAGACCCAATTCCAAAAACCCCTCTGTAGGCTATTTCAGAGACCATAACTGCAAATTTTGAAGAAAGTCGGTCAAGCGGTTCAGGCTGTAGATCCATATACGGACAGACAGACAGACAGACAGACAGACAGACAGACAGACAGACAGAATTGTAGGACCCACTTTTTTCGTATTCTCTATCATCGTAATGTCATATTTAGTTGCTATCTCAAATTTTTTTTTCTGCACGATTGCAAGACTTGCCTTTACATAAAAAAGGTCAGAAAACAGAAACAAAAGAAAAATTCTCCTTAAGTCACTGATGCTGGTGTTCTTTGTGTGAAATTTTGTTCTAACCTTACCAAGCTTAAGCTAAGGAAGAATAAATCTATCCACAAAAATCGCTTATCTGCCAAGCTGTTTGGAAACAACTACAGTGACAAAAGTAATATTTACGTAAACAATAGCCTCTCCTTTCATACACGTGGAATTTGGAAAGCAGCTGAGATTGCCAAAAAAACTAAAGGCTATAAATTTTTGTGGTTACAAAATTCAATTATATTGATGAGGAAAAAGGAAGGTGACAAGGCTATTGCAATAAATTGCTTGGACGACTTAACCCTTAAACCCTACCCTGGGGTCCAGCGCCATTGCAAACATACATTTTCTTGAATTTTTTAAAAACTAAGCAACTCACACCAGTGCCACCCCTGGAATTCTCATATTATCGCAGCAGACGTCTAAAAATCAGTCATTTCGCCACCTGAGAGTATAAGTGCCCCATAGACCACTTTTTCGGGAAACTGAGTTAATGATGCAGTTATACTAATTCGAATATTCTCTATCGTTTGGTCCTATTCCCATTGCTCTATCTCTATTATTAACAGAGTTACGAAACCCACTTTTGCTCTACAGACCACACATTTTTGGGTTCTCTTAGTGCTTATTTGCCTTATATCCAAAATTTGTACTACGTGAGGCAATTTTTGTAGAGAAGTTGAAATAACAAACACTTAGTGCTTAAATGCCCTATAGCAATGGGCAATGGATATAGAGCAAATTCAATTAAAATATATTGTCAGTGCTTAATTACCCCATATCCACAGGAGCTAGGATATAGAGCATTTAAGCTCACATAATATATTACAATTAAGTAAACATTTAAGTGCTTATTTGCTCCATATCCATGGACAAATGTGCAGTCAGCTTGAAAAGTATAAATAGAAGCATAATTTTCGCGATCATTTCAGTAGCCAGAAGACAAAGTTGCTGTTCTACAAACAGCTCCTCAGACCAATCATCACTTACTGCTTCCCTGCTTGGTTTAGTATATCCAAAACCAGCATGAAAAAACTCGGAGCATTTGAGAGGAAAATTCTGAGGATTTGCACAGGACTCAACTTTGACCGTCAACGACAGAGGTATTTCAGTAACAAAAAGCTCTACGAATCATCAGGAATCCTTCCCCTCAACAGATTCCTTTTGAACAGTGCAAGGAAAATAACTAACAACCTGAGCAACCATCCCAATCCACTGGTGAGAAGCTTTACAACCGAAGAGAGACATCCCGAGCCGCGATACTTAGATATAATGGCACTACTGGGCGAAGAAATCATTTCAATCAATGACGAAGAGGCAATACCCTTTTACGAGGTAGCAGCCTCAGCTTACCACCGTGGCTAGAGGCCACACAAACCCCCTTCAACATAAAGACAACCAGATCTGAACAACCCGAGATTTTTTAAATCACCTTATAAATTTATATATTTTTCTTATCATAGGCAATAATTATAATTATTTTAGCAAACAAATCAATATTTAAAGTTAGGCCCCTTCTGTGCCAACAAAACAAAATATATCTAAATGTTATGTAATCTTAGAATTAAGAACCAATTGTATATATACCTGTTCAATAAAAATAGTTAAACAGTTAAACAGCGATCATTTCAGTTGGTTTCGTGCTCTCGTGGAGTAAAGTTCAAAGGAGGAAAAAAAAATATGATGATGACATAATGAAAAGTTCTTAATTTCATTTTAATGTTTTTTTTTTAATTAAAATATTTTATTTTTATTTTATAACTTGAATTATAATTTTCTTTTTTTATTTAATAAAATGTTTGATAAAAAACACAAAAAACAGTCTTTGTTTCAAATCTATTTGTTGACTATGCTTTGATATTTCAGTTTTGGTGGGAATCTTCTTCAAAGACGAAATTGTAATCGTCTATCTCTGATTTTTTCAAAAAAGCAGCCATTAAAAACAATATGTTTTTAAAATATTGCAAAAAAAATAGAAAACGAGGTAAACAACAGGAAACAAATTTATTTTATGTAAGTAGAACTATTTAGCTTCACGTTGTCATACTACATAACGGAGTTAAATGTAGTTTTTTCTGACTTTTTAATTTTTATATTAAAGCATTTTTTTTTTTTTTAAATAAACTGGACAAAAACAAAATTGGTGAAAAAAAATAAAAAAAAAAATATAATAAATAATCCCCTAATAAAGGAAGCTTCTACGAATGTTGAAGTATTTTAGTAACCCATTCCAAATAAAATTAAATGTATTTTTCTAGAAAATTTAACGGACCAAAAGTAGTTTTAAGTATTTTTCCTAATTTAGTGTTAAAAAAATGTGTCATTTTGAAAGGTTTCTCATTGACTTAAAAATAAGCTTATGTGATATAAGGAAGGACATACCCAAAGTATTTATACTAATGTTTATTTTATATTTCTATCACTAAAAATAAAATTTTAAAAATTAATAATCCTAGTAATTTTGAATTTTTTTAGTATTCTTGTTTTCTTTGACATTCCAATGTTTAGTGCACAAATGTCCTATATCCCATGGAAAAATGGAGTTTGGTTTTGATTCATTCACCCATCGTATGGAACAGGGTCCTATATCCATTTCTGACTTTTTTCGAACTTTTTTTTTTCTTTTTTTTACCGTAACAGTTTTCGACCCAAGGTTCACAAATTACAAAAGAGAAATGTTCAATTAGTATGTATAAACATTCAAAAGTCATATTAGTTAAGTAGAAAGTAACGCAATTATTTTTCAAACCTTAAAATTCGTTTTCTGAGGAATAATTTCAATGGATATGAGGCACTTAAACTCTCAGGTGGCGATTTATTAATTTTCGAGTGGTGCAGTCGAAAATATTTGAGCTTCAGGGTCCCATAGACCCCAGGGTAGTGAAAGTTAAAGTTTTTGAACAGTTTGACAGTGTTTCAAGACGAGTGAAACGATGGCCATTGGCTATGTTTTATGGGATCTTAAATATTGTTGGTGTAAATTTGTATGTCCTCCTCAAAATAGCGTTCAATAAAACTCAAATAAGTCGAAATTTCTTAAAAAACTTATCCTTGGAACTCATTAAACCCCACATGGAGGAGAGGTTTACTTGGCCAACTTTGCCATCCAATCTCCAGGTCCTCATTAGAAATATTTTAAAAAAGAAGTGACCTGTGGCTGAGTCAACATTTTCAGTCACTACAAAAAATAGATGTGCCGTGTGTCCACGATACAAAGACCGCAAGACCAAAACACGATGCAGCAGTTGTCGAAATCCACTTTGTGGCGAACATAGCCGCTCAGTGTGTCATAATTGTCTTGATGTAAACTTTTAAAACATTTTTCATAACTAAACATTCCTATCTTTCATGTTAGTAAATAAAATTTTTGATTTAATTGTTTTTTTTATAAAATTGGGGCAAAAACTTTTTGGGGTCTCTAAGACCCAAGGGTAGCAATAGTGTTTCTCCCGGGATGGGTAGGGTTTAAGGGTTTTAAATAACATTTAATATTTGTTCATTTATATTTCCTATTTCTTTTCTTTTATTTCTCCTTTCGTTATTTCTTGAATCTTGTTTTTATATGCCACTGTCAACTTTAAATGATTTAGAAACAGATGATAATGTTGTAACTTCTTGTACATTTGTAAATGATTTCTTGTGTAAAGTATTTCAAATAGGTCAAAATCACTCTTTAAATTTTTTTATTGCTTAACAGAATATTCGAAGTTTGCGTGCTAATTTTGATTTGTTGTTGCTTTCTATTTAAACGTTTACAAACAAGCCGGATTTTATTTTTGTTTCGGAAATTTGGATTTTTGACTTCGAAATATCTAATTTTGTAATTCCAGGATAGGCTTTTTTTCGACTTGTAACAATTCCTATTGCGCTGGTGGTGTCGGTGTCTTTATCAAAAAGAAGTTCACTCATTGCGAAATTGAAAACATAAACTTAGAGACAGCAGATGCTATAAAAGTAACTTTGAATCTCAATAATGAAGCACATTGTTTCCTTTGTCTCTATAGACTTCATATTGCTAGTAAAGATGTTTTTCTTGAAGATCTTAAACAGTTATTATCGAATGAGAATTCTAAAAATTTTTGTTTTTTAGGAGATATTATAATATTGATATCCTGTCTAACACCCCTTTCGTTGAAAACTATTTAATGATATTAGCAGCCAATGGTTTAGATTGCTGTATAAGTGTACCTACTAGAATTACTGATAATTCCAAGACATGTATTGACCATATTTTTTGCCGAAAAAGCTTATCTCGTAATTTTAAATTAGTTAGCTCATTAGCTGACCTAGATATCACGGATCATTGTATGACAAGCTTGCATTATTTGAATGTTGTAGTTAAGACGGATTCTTGTGTAGCCAACAGCCAAATTAAAAAAATCGATTTTGAGAAGCTAAATTTACTTTTACTTACTTACTTACTTAAGGTGGCGCTACAGTCCGTGTCGGACTAGGGCCTCAACCAACATGCTTCTCCAGCCAGCTCGGTCCCTAGCTAGCTGCCTCCAGTTTTGCACGCCAAGTTGGTTGAGTTCCTCTCCTACTTGCGTGCGCCACCTGAGTCGCGGTCTTCCTCTACTGCGCCGTCAGTCGGGATTGGATTCGAAGACTTTCCGGGCCGGAGCGTTGGTGTCCATTCGCTCTACATGACCCAGCCATCTAAGCCGCTGGACTTTGACTCGTTTGACAAGGTCAGTGTCGCTGTACAGCCCGTACAGTTCGTCGTTAAATCTTCTTCTTCACTCTCCATCTATGCAGACGGGACCAAAAATCACCCGAAGAATTTTTCTCTCGAAGCATCCTAAAGCGTTCTCGTCTGCCTTTGACAAGGTCCATGCCTCTGCGCCATATATAAGAACCGGGATGATAAGTGTCTTATACAGGGACACTTAAGTTGCTCGAGAGAGGACTTTACTACTCAATTGCCTTCTTAGTCCGAAGAAACAGCGATTGGCAAGAGTTATTCTTCGTTTGATTTCAGCGCTGGTGTCGTTGTCTGAATTAATAGTGGCGCCTAGGTAGACAAAGTCCTTAACTACCTCAAAGTTATAGCTGTCAATCGTGACGTTTTGTCCAAGACGTCGGTGTTGGGTGTCCTTTCTTGATGACAGCATATACTTGGTCTTGCCCTCATTTACCACTAAACCCATCTTCTTCGCTTATGTCTCAATGCTCATAAACGCGCCATTGACATCACGCTGCGTTCTTCCAATTATGTCAATATCGTCGGCATATCCGAGCAATTGAACGGATTTTTGAAAGATTGTGCCTCTTGTGCTGACGTGGGAGTTTTGCACTATTCTTTCAAGAACGATGTTGAAGAAGTCGCATGACAGTGCATCGCCTTGCCTAAAACCTTTTTTGACATCGAATGTATCGGTGAGATCTTTTCCGACCCTGATGGAGCAGCGTGCGTTCTCCATCGTCATCCTACACAATCGGACAAGTTTGGTAGGGATGCCAAAACTAGACATGGCTCTATATAACTCCTCTCTATAGATGCTGTCATACGCGGCCTTAAAATCGATAAAAAGGTGGTGGGTATCGATTTGAAGCTCCTGGGTTTTTTCCAAGATCTGCCGTAGTGTGAAGATTTGGTTCATGGTGGACTTTCCTGGTCTAAGCCGCACTGATAAGGACCTATCAGGTTGTTGACGAATGGCTTCAGACGCTCACACAATACGGCAGAGAGGATCTTATATGCGATGTTAAGAAGACTGATACCTCTGTAGTTGGCGCAGTTCAGAGGGTCTCCTTTCTTGAGGACCTCGGAAACAATGAAATAAAAATTTTTCTTTTACGTTTTGAATTTTGGGACAGTGTTTATAACGAGAGTGATCCATCGATTGCGTTTGATAGTTTCAAAAATATTCTAAGCAACTTCATTGAAAATAGTACTATCAGACTAAATCAAACAAACAATACACCTAAACGTTTGAACTTTGAAGGAATGGATGTCAGTGTACTTACTAACTAAAGTTAATGAAAAAAACAGACTTCGCCAAAAGCTCAGGAAATCTCCAAATAACTCCTTACTTAAAACCAACTACAAAAATCTATGCAGTTCATTGTCGATGGAATTTAAAACCTGTAAAGAAAAATATTACTTAGCTGAGCTGGAAAAATATAAAGGAAATGTTAAATCTGAATGGAATGTTGTTAACAGAATCTTAAATCGCAGTTCTGCAAGTGAAAAACCATTGACTATAGATGATGGTAATATAAAAATAACTGATGCTAATGAAATAGCAAATCGTTTTAATGAGTTCTTCACTTCATTATCTCAAAATGTTTCTGCCGATGTATTTCGAAACTTCAATGTTTGTTTTCACGACGAAGGAATAGTCAATGACAATATCCTAACTGAAAGTTTATTTTTTGAACCAATTATGCCTGTTGAAATTTTAAGTATTATTAAATCACTTAATAATTCCAATTCAATTTCAAATGATGGTTGCTCCAATATGATTCTAAAAAGAATTGCTTTCAATGTAATAGATGTACTTGCTCATATCTTTAATAAAAGCGTTTATGGTGGTATTTTTCCCAGTGCACTAAAAGTTGCAGAAGTCATTCCTCTTCACAAAAAGGCAAATCCTAATGATATGAATAATTACAGACCTATTTCTTTATTACCTGCTTGCTCCAAGATTTTTGAAAAGGCAATGAAAAGTAGAATTTTAGGGTTCTTAAACAAAAATAACTTTTTTAGTGATTCACAGTATGGGTTTCGTATAGGAAGGTCTACCGAAGATGCTTTACTAAAATTCTGTAGTGAAATTTACGAAAACTTAAATCAAAACCTGTTATCCACAGGCCTTTTTATCGACCTTACTAAAGCGTTTGATTTAGTTGACCACAATATTCTTTTATCGAATTTGGAGAATGCGGGTATGCGTGGTTTTATTTTTAATTGGCTAACTTCTTACTTATCTGATAGAAAGCAAAGAGTCAAAATAAATGAAAGTTTGAGTAAATTATGTGGTCTACATGCTGGTGTTCCACAAGGCTCTGTTCTGGGTCCTATACTTTTTTTAATATACGTCAACTCTATCTTTAAACAGAATTTTAAATGCTTAATTACAGCGTTTGCTGATGATATGGCTTTGTCTTATGGCTCTAATTCCTTGCCTAACTTAGTTGCAGACATTAACTCAGACTTGGATCTTTTAAGGCGATATTTTTCTTGCAACAAATTGGTGTTGAGCGATAAAACTAAATTAATGCACTTTCATCTCTCTGGAACAACTAGCCAGATTGTGATATTTTCTATCATTCCCCTGGATGTCTTAAATTTAATCTTTGTGAGATATTTGATTCCAATAGAGTTTGCTCGGACCATTGTTTTCAAGTGAATTTTGTTAAAACATTCAAATATCTTGGTATAATACTTGACCATCGAATGAATTGGGCCGATCATACCAGTGCGCGAAAAAATTATTTGATGTGTTGCTCTAGGCAGCTGTATAATCTCAGTTTGTATTGTTCACAAAAATTATTAAGTATGGTTTACTATGGTCTTGTTAATTCTAAACTTCAGTATGGTATAAGCTGTTGGGGAGGAACGTATAAAAATAAAATTAATCCTCTTCTAATATTACAAAAGCATCTGGTGAGAATTATTTGTAGAAAGAATCGCCTACATAAAAGTTTTATCTTGTTCCAGGAACTGAAAGTTCTTCCACTTAAACATCTTTACTACTATAAAGTTCTTAAATAATTTTTTGTAAGAAGTGGCTATCTTTCAGTAAGGAGAAATTCACGGCACAATCTGCGTTTGAACTCGTTCAATCTTGTTAACATTCCCCGCCACAATAAAGTTCACTATAAAAAATTTTCACCTCTATTTTTAATAAATTACCTTTCAGAATCAGAAGTCTTAAAGTATTATCAATTTTCCTAAAATCAATAAAGTCTTGGTTATATATTAAAAATTATATTTAAAATTTAAAATTTTAAATTTTTTCAAAATTTTGACTTTGAAAATTATTATTTCAAAAACTATTCAAATGAACAACTTATTTTTAGATTTTATTTAATGTATAGGTTTTTGGCTTTTCAAAATGATATAGCACGACTCTGTAAGTATTACCGTTATTTTTAAATAATATTTTTTCCATTTTTAGTGATTTTTTTCTTAAATGGCCCCTCCCGCCAACACATGGGAAAATGGACCCCCCCCCCTCCCATATGATTTTTTGCTTGTCTAGGTCCAACCTACACACCCTATCTTTTTGTCACACCTTATGCGAATCACCCTGTATATTTAAAAAAAAAAAAAAAAAATGTTATGTAAATATGTTTTTATATTAAAATAAATCTAATCTAATCTAATCTAATATGTACTTATTTTTTTCAAAAACGGCTCCAACGATTTTTATGTGAAGAATTATTTCTTAATGGTTTTTCTTTTGATCTAAAATTTGATGTACGTTTTTTTTTTAAAACCTACTTTTTCCTTAATGGCTTTCACGATTTTGACAAAATTTAGTATTTAGTGGTCTTAGAAAGATTGCGAGTCAACATTTGAGAAACTTAAATTTTTAGTTCTTAAAAAAAAATATTTTTTAAAACATTTTCAAAACATTTTGAATATTTTTTTAAAATTCTTTGTCGAAACATCTTCTAAACAGGTCTTGGGACTTGCATACTTTTTTAAAAAGTGAAAAATAAAAAACGGGTTTTTAAGAAAACTGCCCTAACGATTTTCATAAAATTTTCATGTATGTATTAAAAACTTCTAAAAGGTGGCGTTTTTTACTTTTCGATATATGTATTTTACGATCTTATTCAATTTACATAATTAATGTGTAGTTGGCAACCCTGCACCACCAAATATATTGTGAAGAGCGTGAAACATTGCACTCAGCCTCAAGACTTTGATATTGTACTACCGCAAGTTCGTGCGACTAAGTTCAGCCCATTTTTTTTAGAAAATAGTGTCATAGGGGAGTTCGTTCCTGTATACTTTTCTTACAACTTTTTCGACCCTGGTCAACATCTCGTCATCGGAACGCTAAGCTTTAGGTAAGGATAGATAATTTGTTGTTGTTTGTTATTGCTTAGCAAATTTCGAGTCAACATTTTCAGTATGTTTCTGACACTGTCGCAAGTTACACTAACAGAAACTACGATGCAGTGTGTTTTACACTCGTAATAAAATAAAATAATAGGCTCACTAAAAAATTGATTCCAGGCTGGTTGGGGCTTTAAAATTCAGTTCTGCCCATTATCCAGTCTACCATATTGCATTACAGTTCCTGCTTCCCTGGGAACATTTAAATTGAATTCAATTAAAATCTTCTCGTACCTAAGGCTTTGCAGCTATCTCTTCAGCTTCAAATGAATTGAAAGCTTACTATGTTTGAATTCTGGGATTCTGTCTCTTTTTTTCAGGGACCTTCTCTCTTTTTATTATTATTTTTTTTTTTTTTTAACTCACAAATATTTCCTCAAAGTAGTTGTTTACAATGATCCTTAAAGGACTAGGAACTGTAAAGGAAAATGCAATTAAAATTCTGATTTTCTTTGTGAGGTGTAGGTTTCTTAACCAAGAAAATCTTGACTGCGTACTTACTCATGCGAAAAATACTTCCGTTGATGCATTTTCAAGTTTATTTTGGTTGTAGTTTTTGGATCGAAAAATAAGTAATTACCTAATTAGTTCACCTCTTTTTCATTCATATTCTTGGAACTCAGTTACTTTGAGCGATAGTTGATGTATGAACTTCAGCACAAACCCAAATCAAAATGAAGGGTTTGTTGTTTACTGCGTTTACACAATATTTTCAGTGGCGCTTATTTTCTACTGACCTTGTCCTTGAACTCTCCATTTTATTTTTTGTGGCACAATAAGCATTATTATTGTGGTTGTAGTGTTTTTCATGAAAAATTCCTATTACAAAATTTTATTATATTTTAATCAGCGGGAATGGTAACGATTTACTTACGGAGGTGTTTAGTTTGTAAAGGTTGAAATGGACTTTTTCCACACCAGCTTTTTGTTTATTTGGCATAGTTCTCTTTTGCACTAATTGATAGAAAAAGCATTTGATCAACATCCGAAAGATCTAATATGAGTTATCCTCAGTCAACGAGGAGTTCCAGTCAGGTTCATATTGGAGTTCGGAGGACTGAAGATACGAATGAAGGAGCAAAGATGAAGGTAAGATGTGCAACATAATGTGTGCTATGAGTGCTAGCGATTAGACGTCACAGTGCTGTTTATTTTCAAACCTTTCAAAGTTTTATAAACCAAAACTCTAGAAAAAGTGCAGCTTAAATTAAATCTGATAAGTTTCAAACAACTAAATTGACAATTATTACTTATCAAAATCTAAAATTTGAATAAAATTTTTTTTTTTTTAGTAAGATCATTTTATGGTGGATGGGCGTTGTACTATTCGGGTAGGCTCTGACTGGTGCCAACTTGGCGGCGCCCAGATGCTGCAACTTATAGTACACGTCAATTGTGCTTACTATACCTCCAAGCGGTATCCACTGGGACCTGGGATGCTCCGTCCAGAGCTGACCTGCTAAACTAGTAAGTGCAAGTATTGACAAAGGAATGTGGAACAAAAGAATTGTGATCAACACTGTAATTGCTCTGCGAACAATAACTGACTGCACGAATCTCAGTGATCTACGAGAGCTTTCGTGTAAATGTCCCAGCGGATGAATTCGAAGGACAGAATCAACGGTGGACTTCAGCAGCCAAAAAAGCAGAAACCCTTGAAGGAGCTACTCCAACCTATTTGGTTTAAAGGTCTTTCAGGGTCTTTCAATACTAGGACAGGGTATTGAAGTAGAGATGATGGCGGATGAGCTCCTGGTGAGCCAACGGCAGCACTCACACCCCTGCAGCAGGGTACTGACACTGGATATGCCAGCCCTTTGTGTCCGAAAAGATCCAAAAGGACCTGGCCCTCCAGGTTGGGGGTTGTGCGTAGGGTTAACTACCCAACCACGTAAAAAAAATGTGTTCCGAAACAACAAACAGCCTCTGATAACGATAATGATTTCAAATTTGACGACCCAAGCGAACGAAAAAAGGACAATGACCTCCGGATCTGCATGTGCAAAGTAAGATCTCTTAACGGACTACGTGCGGCTGGAGAATTAGCGGACGCCCTGGACTCCTGCAAAGCAGACATAACCGCCATCCAAGAAGTGCGATGGAGTGGACCAGGCATAAAGAAGATGAAAAACTGTGACATCTACTATGGCGACTGCTACAGACAACAGAAACAACGCTTATTTGGATGCGAATTTGTCGTTAGAGGAAGACTCAGGGATAAGGTGATTAGCCAAAATCCAGTCAATGAGCGTATAATGACCATCCGCATCAGGGCTAAATTCGCCAACATTAGCCTTATATGCGCCCACGCCCCCACAGAAGAGAAAGACGACAATTCCAAAGACTGTTTCTACGAGCTCCTCGAAGAAACGTATGAGCAGTGCCCTAGACACGACGTGAAAATCGTTCTTGGCGATTTCAACGATAAAGCTAGGGAAGGAGGACATCTTTGGAAACACAATCGGTAAGCATAGCCTCCACGACAAAACCTCCGAAAACGGACTGAGGCTAATCGATATTGCTGCAGGGCTAAATCTTGTTGTAAGTAGTACACGCTTCCCGCATCTCAAAATTCATAAAGGTACATGGCGATCTCCAGATCAATTAACCGTCAACCAAATTGACCATGTTGCGATCGACGCAAGGCACTCTTCCAGTGTGCTAGATGTCCGAACTTTCCAAGGGGCCAACTTTCACTCGGACCACTACCTTGTTGTAGCCAAGCTACGAATGAGGATATCTTGTTCACGACCAGCATGAACTAACGCTGTGAAGAGACATGACGTCGGAAAGCTACAATCGCAAGAGATTGCCAATGCCTTTTCCAATCGAGTGTCCCTTCAATTATCCTTGAATCCATGCCGCCAGCATTAAGCATTGAAGACCAGTGGCAGCAATGCAAAGAAGCCATCAGAACCGCTGCCTCTGAGGTTCTGGATTTCACTCGGCCACCAAAACGAAACCCATGGTTCGATGAAGAATGCAGGCAGGCAAATGCAGCCAAACAAAAAGCACGACAAATGCTGATGCAAAAACGAACAAGGGCTGCTTACGATCAGTATAACGAGATCTACAGGGAGAAAAGAAGGGAAGAACATCGACTTCTCAAAAATTAAAAAAAGCAACATGAGAAGCGCTCGTTTGAGGAAATAGAGAAGTGCCATGACAGGAACGAGATTAGGAAGTTTTAGGAAAAGGTAAAAAGATCCTGCCAGGGTGGCAAGCCCCGAACTCAAGCCTGTAAGGACCAGCAGGGAAACATAATTGTAGAGTCACAGTCGCTACTGAGGATCTGGAAAGATCATTTCTGCAGACTGCTTAACGGCGATGAGGACACAAATTCCGCTGTCAGGCAGATTGCCCCATTCAGCTTGGACGATGATCAAGAATGCCGTCCTCCCGACCTAGAGGAAGTTAAGCTTGCCATATGCAAACTTAAATCAAATAAGACTGCAGGTGCAGATGGCCTTGATGCCGAACTTTTCAAGGCAGCTGGAGACCAGTTCGAAAGGAGCATGCACCAACTGATCAGCATGATATGGTCCGAAGAAAGCATGCCCGATGAATGGAACCTCAGTATCGTATGCCCGAAAAAAGGGAGACCCTCACAATTGCGCCAATTATAGAGGAATAAGCCTTCTTAACGTCGCTTATAAGATCTTGTCTACTGTAATATGTGAACGTCTGAAACCCCACGTCAACAACTTGATAGGTCCTTATCAATGTGGTTTTAGACCAGAGAAGTCCACAATAGACCAAATTTTCACATTACGGCAGATCTTGAAAAAAACCCGAAAAAATAATATCGATATTCACCACCTCTTTATCGATTTCAAGGCCGCGTATGACAGTATTTACTGAGACGAGCTGTACAGAGCCATGTCTAGTTTCGGCATCCCTGCAAAGCTCGTACGACTATGCAGGATGACTTTGGAGAATTCACGCTGCTCCGTCAAGGTCGGAAAAGAACTCACCGAGACCTTTGATGTCGAAAAAGGCTTTAGTCAAGGCGACAAACTGTCATGCGATTTCTTCAACATCATACTTGAACAGATTGTAAGAAACTCAAACGTCAACACCAGAGGAACAATCTTTCAAAGTACAATTACTCGCCTACGCAGACGATATTGACGTAATGGGAAGAAAAAAGCGTGATGTCATATGTGTTTTTTCGAGTATTGAAAGAGAAGCGGCAAAAATGGGTTTGATGGTTAATGAGGGCAAAACCAAGTATATGCTGTCATCAAACAGAGACACAGAACATCGACGAATTGGACAAATCGTCACAATAGACAGACATAACTTCGAGGTAGTACAGGACTTCGTCTACCTAGGATCCGCTGTAGACACAACCCTCTCCAGAAAAACCAAGGTGACCTTGTATAAGACCTTGATCATCCCAGTCCTGCTTTACGGCGCGGAAGCATGGACTTTATCGGAAGCGGATGAGGAAACCCTTGGTCGTTTCGAAAGAAAAATTCTCCGAATGATCTTTGGTCCCGTATGCGAAGACAATGTGTGGAGAAGAAGATACAACAACGAGCTGTCTGAGCTGTACCGCGACATGGGCATAGCCAGAAGAGTACACATCTCGAGGCTACGATGGTTGGGCCATGTAGAGCGGATGGACCCAAACGCTCCGGCTCGTCGGGTGTTCGAAAGCACATAGCAGGGAAATCGCGGAAGGGGAATACCTCGTCTTAGGTGGCGCAATCAAGTGGATGAAGACCTCAACCGACTTGGAGTGCGAAACTGGAAAGAGCTTGCCCGAAATCGAAATCGTTATAGAAGGATGTTGGTTGAGGCCCAGGTTCACCCCGAACTGTAATGCCCACCTAATTAAGTAAGTAAGATCATTTTATATGAACTATAAGGCTCTATATTATACAAACACCACTGATCTTTTCTCTAAACTCCTACATTGCCATCTCACCATCACGATCAACAATATCACTGCTGCAAATAACTCTGCTTTCGGTACAAAACTTACCACCACTTAGTCAAAAGTTTGACTTGGATAAATTACATTAAAGTCAGTTCATTTATTTAGAATAAAATAATTTGTTGGCCCTCTTTTGAATGGTTAATTCATTTGTCTGAAAGTTTCAATAATAAACCGCTGCTTCTGAGTAACAAAAGACAATTATTTTGTCCAACCCTGGAAAGTTTCGGTACCATTTCAAAGTGATTCTCATTGAAATTAATAAACTTTATCCTTTTATAGGAACTCTATTGTAAACTCCCTCTCAACCGCCCTTTTCTCATCTTTATCTCTAAGAAAAATTGCACTTTTTTGATAGATGGTAGATGCAATACAATTTATCACATTTAACAGTAATTCTGTTTACTCTCTTTATCTTGTGTATGCCATTTTAAGAGTCAACCTCGCTAAATAAACTCCACCTATACATACTCGATGATGGCACATTGAAAACTTTTGAACAGAGAGCTCATATAAGTTACAGTCCTTATAGCTAAGCTTTGAATAGCTCTTTCATGAACGTCCCTTCCCACAAATCTTTTCCATTGAAAAAATAACACAATTTATTTTCCTTAACCAAAAAGACTGCATGCAATACACGAGGGCATCCTGCGAACATAATTTTAACCACCAAGGAGGGGTAGATAAAAGATTCATATGAAGGAACACAAAGAGTGAAAGGAAACACGTTGATTAGATTCTTTTTCTTCTTGGAAGTCATTTACTTTTCAATGGCAGTTTTGTAATGCTACTTTTACCACTTGATATAGAAAATCCCAAGGACTTTCTGCACTAGAAACGACATACTTAATTTGTCTTTCTGCTAATGTTGGTTTATACATATATCGATGTTAGAAATAAGTCAAATTGAGTTTTATTTTGTGTTGTAGTCATTCTCACATTCATACATAAAAACTGACTTCTGCTGTCCTATAGAAAGACTAAAAACAAGGTTCATCTTTGAACTAAATCATAGCGTTCGTCATGAAAGTTGAAATTTATGACAACGATCGAAAATCTTTTTTGAATTACGTAATTGGTATGCACACACTTTGAACGTTCCTTTTCGAGGTAGGTACCTATAGTTTTGAGCAATGATATCAAGTAGTATTTCAGCACATTTCGCTGATTCAGAGCGGCAACTAAAGAATACGTCAAAGAGTTATAAATACACTCACTTACTTCATGTAAGACTGACGACGGTTGATAGTTTGGTCATTTATGTTTGACCAAATCGATTCATTATTTTTTTCACTTGGTAAATGGTAACGTGGTCAATTTTTCAACGGGAAGAGAATAACGCGATTTCTTAGTTAAGTTCTTAAAAACGAAATGTCTTTAATAGTGTTATCGTAAAAAGTTCAGTAGTAAGTCCGTTCGTTCAAGGCCAGGGGTTGGGTTAAGGTAGCAACAAAATACCCAAAATGCCAAACTAAGTGTTTTCTGAGCCCTAGGTTTGCTTCTAACCCGCCCTGAAGAAGAGCTTTGCTTTTGATGTTAGGGCGAGTTCAGGTAACAAACAGAGATGTCAAATTGTACATGTAGTGATTTCGTGGTTAACCATTTTTTAAGAATAGGAAACCTATAATAGGCTGTTCTTATAAACTAATGTTTTTAATTGAACGAACTACATAAACCCTGCACAACTGAATGAGTTTTTTCCATTTCATTTCATTAACCATTGAAACCATTTTTGCCCTTCTGTTACAATGCCTGCAAAAGCACCGATGGCATCACGCTTTGGTTCTTCCTTAAATTATTTCAATAGCGTCCGCGAAAGCGAATTAGAATAGTTTCTAATATTGACCTTACCGTTTTTTACAATATCTTTGCAAGTCTAACGTAATTTTGCATAGTCGTACGAATTTCGCAGGGATGCCAAAAGTAGACATTGCTCTGTAGAGCTCATCTCTGTATACGTAGCCTTGAAATCGTCAAAAAGATGGTGTGTGCAGTAACGGTTTTAGGGTAGGGCGAGGTTGGGCGATGGCTCAAGGCGCCAGACAAAAGGGGCGCCGCAGGCGCCCTCTCAGCTCATGTTTATATATTTTTTTTTTTTTTTTAGGTTTTTTAAATACCAGCTGAAGCACTCAGACCTAAATACCGGTCCATTGTACTACCAGATAGCAGCCTTCTATTTGTTATAGCTTTCCAGATGTTCGGAGAAAAGCCAAAAGACCAGCTCTCACCATGTCTGCACCGAGTATCTGTAACCTCATGCGAGAAAAAGCAGGACATTCACAGAGGAAGTGCTCTGCGGTGTCCTCATCTTCTCCACAAGATTCATAGAGTGTGGTATCACTTAAGCCTAACACGTTTAAATGTTTGGCAAAAGAGAAGTGTTCGCTGGCAACGCCGATAAGCTTTCTACAGTCTTTTCTGCTACGAGCTAGCAAAAATGTTGCAGTCTTCTTACTAACGTTGGGAGCATACGCTTGGTTTGTCTGCATCCAATGGAGGCATGCCATCTACGGTTTTGCTCTTCGCAGATCCAATCGTTGATTGAAGCCCTCACTGAGGACGCTGGCAAACCTAGCGACGGTTCAGGTCCTGAGAAAGCTGTCTGAGATCCCTGCCTAGCGAGTTCATCGGCGATCTCATTTCCAGTTATGCCGTGATGGCCCGGAACCCAAATGAGACTCAAGGAATTTAATCTTCCGATCGCATTCAGAGAGCTCTTGCATTCCTGGATCACTTTCGAAGTGGTTAGAGGGTTAAGAAGGGCCTTAAGCACAGCTTGGCTGTCGCTGCAAACAAAGATACTTCTCCCCGTCCATCCATTGCTCGTTACGTGGCTCAAGGCCATTAGGATAGCATAAGCCTCCGCTTGGAAAACGGATGCGTATGATCCCAAAGATGAGTGCAGTCGTATGTCGTCGTTCTCAACAAAGGCACCAGCACCAGTAGGGCGTTCTTTTATGGCTTCGATGTTACGCGATGCTGTAGTGTCAAAATCATCGTTGTTGTTGTGTATGTTTGACTTTGTTACAAAATCATGATTGCATTTAGGAACGACTCGATGATACACTTTGTTGGTCTGTCAAAAATAAGAATAAAGTATTTCTTTTATTTATTTTATTAATATAAAACCAGCTAAAAGAAACTCGTTTTTGATGAAGAAAAAATAATTCTGAAATGAACAAGACTGAAATTCAATAACTGCTTACAGAATTTTGAAAGATTAATGAAAAAGAAAACCAAAAAAAATCTGAGCAACAACAATTCTAGAGGGGTTTGACAGATCAACATCGAAACTCTAGTCCCAGAGATGAGTTGGAAAAAGTTACGAAACGTAACATTCTGACAGTTCAACATTGCATTTAGGAACGACATCGATGTTACATTTCGTAACTTTTTTGCATTTAGGAACGACATAATGTTACCCGATGTTACATCGCGTAACATCCAAGAATAAAAGAACAGACTACAGAACCCTCGTCGAGCTCATGTTTTTAGTTTGAGGTCTACTTAGTCGTAAATTCCCTTTGATCTAGTCATGCAGGAGCACTTGCGATTAGCTATGAAGGGTGATGTTTCAGACCACTAGTGTGGAAAAGACATTCAAAATAAATTAATAGAGCTGATGGGTGAAAAAGTGAAGTCAGAAATCATATCACACGCAAAGAAATCAAAATATTATTCTATTATAGCTGACTGTACGCCAGACATTAGTCATGTAGAACAACTTTCGCTGACATTACGATTTGTTGATTTATCAGATGATAATGAAAAAATATCAGTAAAAGAGCATTTCTGGGAATTTATACCTGTCAACTGGTGAAAGACTGACTGAAGATATTATTAATATTTTAAATAAATACGGACTGGAATTGAACGATTGTAGAGGTCAGGGTTATGACAACGGGCCGAATATGAAAGGAAAAAACATTGGGGTTCAAAGGAGAATTCTCGACATGAGCCCCTTAGCTTTTTATGTACCGTGTGGCTGTCATAGCTACAATCTAGTAATATGCGAAGCCGCTAAGTCATCCGTAGTATCAATCACTTTGTTTGGGGTACTTCAGAGGTTGTTCACATTGTTTTCAGCTTCTGTTCATCGATTGAAAATTCTAACCAATCACTTGGGACTATATACTATAAAAAAGCTCAGTGACACACTTTTGGAAGCAAGAATAAGCAGCGTTAAATCAGTCCGTTATCAAATTAGTGCTATCCATCCATGGTGTTTTAATTACTTTGGCTATTCAAACTCATAAAACTGATGTTCAAGTGTCTCATTAGGCTGCTACTCTAGCCGAACAGCTAAAAGATTCCAGCTTCATAGTTGCATTGGTTGTTTGGTCTGACATACTTTTTCAAATAAATATTGTAAGTAAATCTCTACAGTCAAGAGACATGGATCTTGGTGAATGTACAAAAATGTTGAAAAAATGCTGCAATTTCTCTGAAGACTACAGAAATACAGGCTTTAAAAGTGCTATTTTAACTGCGAAGGAGTTGGCCTGTGTTTACAACAAGAATTCGACGTGTTAAGCGTCAAGCTGGTGAAATTGAACGCGATGACCCTATAACTTCTCCCGAAAAAAAATTTGAGGTATAATTTTCTTCTTTTGGATACTTCATTAATTTCAGTCAATGAAAGGTTCGAACAGTTAAATGAGTACTCGGAATCTTGATCTTTTTTGTACAATATTAAACAGATTCCAGTAAAATCCAACCTTTTTTCAAGCTCTGTAGTGATCTCCAATCAAAATTAACTGTAGGCTCTAAATCAGACATAGATGGTTGTATGTTGTGTGATGAACTTGTAGGTCTGATATCCTATTTGACTGATCAAAATGTTGTTACTCCCTTTTTTGTTTTAAATTTCATCAAAGATCGCAACTTACAAGAACTGTATCCAAATGTATGGATAGCATTGCGAATCTTATTGACTATACCTGTAACGGTTGCTAGTGGGGAGCGGAGTTTTTCAAAATTGAAGCTGATAAAAACCTATCTTCGATCAACAATATCTTAATCTAGATTGACAAACCTAGCAAACTTTTTCAATTGAAAACGAAATTGCTAAAAACATCAACTTTGATAACCTTATAAAAGAGTTCGCTGATAAAAAGGCCAGAAAAGTAAAATTTTTTAATTTTTTTCTAATACATAAATGTTTCTTTTTTTATAAAAAATAATTATTTCTTTTAATAAATGCGCTGGTTATTTCACTATTATGTTTTCCCTTTTTTGTATGGGTTTGAATTGCAGTTGGAGGGCGAAGTAGAAATCTCGCCCAGGGCGCTGGTAGTGCTAAAACAGGCACTGGGTGTGTGTCGATATTGTATTCCCTTTCCTTCCCAGATCTTCCCTCCTGTGAACATTTTTAAACGTACAGCAAAGAAAATGTTGTACGCAACGTTTAGGAAGTACAACTGCAAGGGTTTCCCTCTTTAAGGATTGGACATAAGATACTTAGGTTCGATTCATGGGATATGTCTTCTTCCGACCATTTCATGCAGATCAGTTGGTGCATGCAGCTATTTGATTTCAGTTTGAATATGGTAACCTTAAGTTCTTTTTGGTCGGGAGTAAGGGCTTCTTAATCTTCATCAAAGTTGAATGAAGCATGACAGTGGAATTTGTGTCTTCATCGCCTATCTGCAGTCAGCAGATGTAGTTTTTCCGGATGCTCAACAATGACTTCGATTCTATCACTATGTTTGCCTGATCGTTCTTACAGGCTTGGGTCTAGGTTTGTAACTTTCGCATTATTTCATTGATAACTCTCTATTTCTTCAAACAAGCACCTTTAATCGGCGTTCTTCCCTTACTTTCCCTTCATTCAACGAATCCAATCACTATTTTGGAATTTTAGTTAGTTGAAGTTTGGTCAATATTTTCATTTTTGGACACATTTTTTGTTTGGCCAAGTGGCAACCGTGAGCGTGGCTATTAGAAAATTAGGTAATAGACATCGATGCACATTGATGTGAGGCCCTTGCAAGTTGTAATGAAAAGAAAGGACAGAGCCGAATGATGTCACTGTGACAATGTTAAACGCAGCTTTCAAATAGGGTTGCGAACTTCAAATTCACTTTAGTTAACGGAAATCTTAAGGCATTCGGAGTATTTTTTCTTTCGAAGTCATCGCATAAGCGGATTCTAATTAGACAAAGTCCTGTACTATTTACTTACTTACTTAGGTGGGCATTACAGTTCGGGGTGAACCTGGGCCTCAACCAACATCCTTCTGTAACGACTTCGATTTCGGGCGAGCTCTCTCCAGTTTTGCACTCTAAGTCGGTTGAGGTCTTCATCCACTTGATTGCACCACCTAAGACGAGGTCTTCCCCTTCCGCGATTTCCCTGCAATGTGCTTTCGAAAACCCGTCGAGTTGGAACGTTTTTTTCTGGCAATGCCCATGTTGCGTTACAGCTCATACAGCTCTTTGTTGTATCTTCTTCTCCACACGTTGTCTTCGCATACGGAACCAAAGATCATTCGGAGAATTTTACTTTCGAAACGACCAAGGGCTTCCTCATCCGCTTTCGATAAGGTCCATACTTCCGCGCCGTAAAGCAGGACTGGGATGATTAAGGTCTTATTCAAGGTTACCTTGGTTTTTCTGGGGAGGGTTTTGTTTCTCAATTGCCTTCTTAACCCAAAGAAGCAACGGTTGGCAAGAGTTATTCTGCGTTTGATCTCCGCACTGATGCTGTTGTCCGTGTCTATAGCGGATCCTAGGTAGACGAAGTCCTGTACTACCTCGAAGTTATTTCTGTCTATGGTGACGTTTTGTCCAATTCGTCGATGTTCTGTGTCCTTGTTTGATGACAACATACACTTCATTTTGCCCTCATTAACCATCAAACCCATTTTTGCCGCTTCGGTTTCAATACTCGCAAAAGCTTCTTTGACATCACGCTTTTTTCTTCCCTTTACGTCAATATCGTCTGCGTAGGCGAGTAATTGTACAGACTTTTGAAAGATGGTTCCTCTGGTGTTGACGTTTGAGTTTCTTGCAATCTTTTCAAGTATGATGTTGAAGAAATCGCATGACAGTTTGTCGCCTTGCCTAAAGCCTTTTTCGACATCAAAAGTCTCGTTTAGTTCTCTACCGACCCTTTGCGGAAGGGCTGGGGAGCCGACTGCAGTTCAAGGAAGGCCTCACAAGCTAACCAAGAAATGTGGAGAGCCCTCTGGTTCTAACGCCCCTCCTAAGGAGGATGCCCATACCAGTGGAAGAGTTGCAGTGACTCTTTGTAGCACTTCCACTCATACTGCCCGTATTGAAGGGACCCCGGAGAAGACTGTTGCAGCAAGTAGAGGGGCCGAGACTTTCGGTTCCAACGCGAACTGTGATATGTTGACGAAAGGGCTACCCTCATCAAAAACACTGCCCCAACCTCCCACCTCATCCCATCCTATGTCAAAGGACTCAAGGTCGACCAACCCGGACGGTACGGGTGCCGAGACTTTCGGCTCCGTGGCTGAAAGGGGAGGACCTCCTTCGAGCTCCGGAAACACTCCTTCCCTCCCCCAAGTTGTAGGCGAAACTGTGACTTACAGTGGGACAAACAACGAAAGGGTGTCCAATCCCCCTAACCCCAAAGTTGGAGGTGAAACTGTGACTTACAGTGGAACTGAAAACAAAAGGGTTTCCAATCCCTCTAACCCCCAAGTTGAATGTGAAACTGTGACTTACAGTGGAACTGAAAACGAAAGGGTTTCCAATCCCCCTAACCCCCAAGTTGAAGGTGAAACTGTGTTTTACAGTGGAACGGACAACGAAGGGCATCCCAACCTCCCTACATTCCCAAACCACAAAGAAAGGCGGAATGCGGAGAAAATTGCGAAGGTGTTAGGTGCGGTACCTAAACCTAAGCTTGATTCAACGCAATCTGCCAAACTTGAGTGGGCAATGAAAATCATTGCAATAAATGAAAAACACAGCGAAGACTCAACGTCTAAGCGCCAACGCTCGTTCGAGCAGTCAACCCCGAACGCCAAAAGGCCTAAGGTGCAAAAACCAAGCACCCTCAGCTCCAAAAAAGACATGTCGTACAGTGACGCACTGAAGGACAAACCCATTTTCGCTGTCATTGACAGGAGTAACGCGGATGGTGCGATCTCTTTCGATCAATGGGCGATCATCATGAACAAGCTCCAGGCCTCCTACTGGACTCTTATGATTTAAAACCCAGGGGAACCTGCCATCTTTGAGGACGCAGGATGGTATCAGGGGCACGTCAGGTTAATCGCGTTTGATGGAGAGAGATCGCGCGATCTGTATAAGCTTGCGATAAGCAGGTTAGAGGGACTCTGGCCTGGTGCTAAGGTTGAAGTCGTGTCAAGGGAGGATATCCCTTGCAGGCCTAGAGCTCGCGCTAGATTACCAGCAGAACTCTCCTGCAAAGAAACAATCATGAAAATGATTCAATTCGGCAATCCAGCCCTTCCTACCCATGACTGGAAAGTCGCGAAGCTGGAAGAGCCACAGGGTCACTATAGATCGGCTATAATAGTCATCAATAAGGACTCCCTAGCACCCCTGGCTGCGACAAAAGGCGTGATTCGGTTTGGCTGGTCAAATATTGCCTTAAAAATAGACAAAAAAGATGAAGAACAAAACATCGTTCCATCTTTCATAACAAAAAGTGCGTCTTCAGTGGAAGAACCCGCAGGGCAAGTCGACCCTCCATCCATGGAGATAGACGAACTCGGCACATCCTCTGCTGAAACGTATGATAACAAACCCTCCACATCCGACTTGGATGCCCAAAACGTCGTCAAATTCTCCGACTTGGAGACTGATGACTCCGATGCCCAAAACGTCGTCAAATTCTCCGACTTGGAGACTGATGACTCCGCTAACGAGGTTTCGCTCAGCGAGGATGACCTTCTTAGGTCAAACTCTGAGAGCGAAACAGACGACGACCTCAACCAGACCGTGGTGGGGGTTAGTCTACTTAGTTGTTCCCAAGATGGTGCAGCTAACTCAGATTAACCTCCAACACTCCAAGCAGGCTTCGGCCTCCCTTCTTCTCCGTCTAAACAAGAGGGGAGAAGACATTGTCCTTATCCAAGAGCCTTGGATCATCAAGTCCACCGTTCGAGGACTAAGGACTCCTGGATATACTCTACTGTATATGAAGGACAAAGGTGAACCCAGATCCTGCATATTGGTAAGAAGTAGCACTAATGTATTTTTACTCCCTCATTACAGCAATCGTGATGTAACCACAATAAGATACCAGACCAGTGACAACATCTACTGGCTGGTATCAGCTTACCTCGGCCATGACCATCCTGGCCCTCCTCCATGCGACTTATTTAAAAGGATTGTCGCTGCAGCAGAACGGCAGAAGATCTGCCTCATCATTGGATGCGATGCTAATGCGCATCACACAGTATGGGGTAGTACTGACATAAATGAAAGGGGTGAGTCACTTTTTGATTTTATTTTAAGTACTAACCTTATAGTAAGTAATATTGGCAATGAACCAACATTCATTACCAAAAACAGACAAGAAGTTTTAGATATCACTCTTGTCTAGGACTCGGTTCATCATAGGATTACTAATTGGAAAGTATCTACTGAACACTCCTTTGCTGATCATAGATACATTCAATTTGATCTAAATGAGGAACCTCTCAAGCAACCAGTCTTCCGAAACTATCGGAAAACTGACTGGCAAAAATATCGGGTAATTTTGAAAAAGTTTATTAAACCTGAACTTTTACAAAACCCTACAAACAAACAGGATCTAGACAAAAAAGTCAATGATCTTACCACTGCCCTTAACCATTCACTGCAGAAATCCTGTCCTCTTATAAAAATAAGAGGAAAACAGAAACCACTGTGGTGGAGCTCGGGGCTAGAACCGCTCAGGAAGGAATGTAGAAAACTTTTCAACCGAGGTAAACAATCTAAAACTTTAATAGACTGGGACTCCTACAAGGAATCCCTCAAAACTTATAAATATCAACTGAGGAAGAATAAAAGAACTTCCTGGAGAAACTTCTGTGGAAAAATAGAAGATACTTCAGAAGCTTCTAGATTAAGAAAAATCCTCTCAAAGAGTCCGACCATGCCTAGCAGTTTGAAAACAGCTGACGGTTGGACAGAATCCTGCGAAGAAACGCTCAATTTGCTTCTGGACACTCACTTTCCAGGAAGCTCTAAGAACTTATGCAACTATGATTCCACAGAACCAGGTAGCATAATAACAAACAACCCCGATCTGATTACAAGGGAAAAACTAGTTTGGGCCATTAACAGCTTTGACCCATACAAATCCCCTGGACCTGATGGTATAATTCCAGCCGAACTTCAAAAGGCCGCGGACATTATTATCCCTGTCCTTGAAGTAATTCTCATCGGCTGTACCACCTTGAACTATATCCCCACTCAGTGGAGAGAAGTCAAGGTGGTGTTTATACCTAAGGCTGGGAAATCATCCCACGTAAACCCAAAAGATCTCCGACCAATAAGTCTATCATCTTTCCTTCTTAAAACTTTAGAACGACTGATTGATATCCACCTGCGTACAGCTATAGATCCAAAATTGTTATCTACAGCACAACACGCCTACTGCAAGGGAAAATCTGTAGAAACGGCCCTACACACCCTGGTACGTACTATAGAATATTCCCTCCATCACAAAGAATTCACTCTGGCCGCCTTCCTCGACATAGAGGGCGCCTTCAACAACGTCAGCAACTCTGCAATTACAAAGGCACTGACGAAGCGCAAAGTAGATGATTCCATAGTGGAGTTGATAAATCTAATGCTAAAAAGCAGGAGAATCAACTCTACTCTAGGAAACTTCTCTGCAAAGAGATCTGTCAGTAGAGGAACACCGCAAGGCGGAGTCCTATCCCCTCTTCTATGGAATATAGTCGTCAATGAACTTCTAGTTGACTTAGAAGCTGAGGGATTCAAAGTGATTGCATATGCAGATGACGTCTCCATTGCGGTGTCCGGCAAACATGCTCACGTCCTTACGGACCTGATGCAGACCGCTCTAAATAAACTTGTAAAATGGGCGGGAAAATGTGATCTAGGGGTCAACCCTCAGAAAACTGAACTCGTTCTCTTCACCAGGAAATATAAAATTCCTCAACTAACAACTCCATCAATAAATGGAATCTCACTTGTACTTCCAAACGAAGCCAAATATCTAGGTATAATCCTAGACAAAAAGCTAAATTGGAAAGCCAATGTACAGGAAAGAATCAGGAAATCCACCGTGGCCTTATTTTCCTGCAAAAAAGCCATTGGTAACAAATGGGGTTTCTCTCCCCAAATCACCCACTGGCTCTACACCGCGGTTATCAGACCAATACTCACATACGGAGTAGTGGTATGGTGGACCGCTCTTGATAAAAGGACCTACTGCGACAATTTAAGCAAGGTCCAACGAACAGCCTGTCTGTGTATAAGCGGAGCACTGAGATCAACACCCTCAGCTGCACTAAATACACTCCTAAACCTCACACCACTAGATATCTTCAGCAAACAAATGGCCGCCAGTGCAGCCACTCGTATGAGAGCTATCTCCCAATGGACCGATAACAACATCGGTCATGCTGCAATCCTGAATTTATTCGGATCAATTCCCTGTCACTCCGACTACACCATCCCCCAATTGGTTTTTGATAATAAGTTCCAAGTCTCAATCCCACCGAGAACGACCTGGGAAGACGAAGAATTTTTGAGAGATGATTCAATTCATTTCTATACAGATGGTTCAAAAACCGAAGAAGGGGTAGGCTGTGGGGTGTACTCAAACCGACTTAACGTAAGTCTCTCGTTCCGCCTTCCAAACCATTGTAGCGTGTTCCAAGCGGAAATTCTGGCGATCAAAGAGGTCCTATCATGGCTAAAAGAAAACGTGATATCCTCAACGAATATCCGGATTTTCTCAGATAGTCAAGCAGCCCTCAAATCACTCGGCGCTGTTTCTACGAACTCAGTAACCGCCCTCAATTGTCGCTTATCTCTTAAGGAGATGGCTGAACAGTTCAATATTCACCTTATTTGGGTGCCGGGGCACAGAGATATCGTGGGTAACTGCAAAGCCGATGAACTCGCCAGAGAAGGAACCGTTCTACCGATCTCAACCAGCAGGTTGAATATTGGTATACCAATCGCTACACGTAAGCTTATGCTAAAGCAAGAGGCAATGGATAGAACAAATCATAGGTGGTACAATATCACCACGTGCGTGGCAACAAAACGGATATGGCCTGGTCTAGATCCAAAACGCACAAGACATTTGTTATCAATTGCCAGATTGCAAGTTAGCTCCGTAATCAATGTCATCACCGGACATTGTCTGATAGGAAGACACGCCATAAGACTTGGCGTTCCCTCAAATGACTTCTGCAGAAGTTGCTTAGATGAGGAGGAGGAGGAGACAATCCCACACCTCCTCTGCTCATGTCCTGCACTCTCTTTTAAAAGAAAGCGGCATCTAGGAAAATATTTTCTTGATGATCCAAGCGATCTGGCACACACAGATCCCCTGCATATCCTTCGCTTTATTAAAAGCTCCAAATGGTTTTGTTAAGTGAGGTATTCCCTCGCATAATACTTATGGTATCACAATGGACCTAATATTGGTCAAAGTGTGTCAGTTTGTTTTCCTGACAGCCATTTAAACCTAACCTAACCTCTACCGACCTTGACGAAGCAGCGTGAATTCTCCAAACTCATCTTGCATAGTCGTACGAGTTTTGCTGGGATGCCGTAAATAGACATGGCTCTCTACAGCTCGTCTCTGTAAATACTGTCATACGCGGCCTTGAAATCGATAAAAAGATGGTGTGTATCGATATTATATTCTCTGGTTTTTTCCAAGATCTGCCGTAATGTGAAAATTTGGTCTATTGTGGACTTCTCTGGTCTAAAACCACAATGAAAATGACCTATCAAGTTGTTGACGTGGGGTTTCAGACGTTCACATATTACAGTAGACAAGATCTTATAAGCGACGTTTAGGAGGCTTATCCCTCTATAAATGGCGCAATTGTGAGGGTCTCCCTTTTTCGGGCATTCGATACTGAGGTTCCATTCAGAAGTCATGTACTACCTCGAGGTTATTTCTGCCTAAAGTGATGTTTTACCCAGTTCGTCGATGTTATATTTGTCCATTTTTGATTAGAACATATGCTTTGTTTTGCATTACCCTTTTTGAAAACCCTATTTTATAGTCAAAGCGCTCGGTGAGTTCTTTATCAATCTCGATGAAGCAGTGTGAGTTCTCCAAAGCTATTCTGCATAGTCGTACAAGTTTTGCATGGATGCCAATTTAGATATGGCTCTGCACAGTTCGTCTCGGTAAAAACTGTCATATAAAGAATTGAAATCGCATTGTAAGGGACGACCTATCAAATTGTTGAAGTGGTGTTTCATCCGTTCACATATTACAGCAGACGAGATCTTATATTTATGTGACGTGGAGGCTCTAGGTCGGGAAAACAGCATTCTTGATCATCGTCCAAATTTAATGAGGCATTCTTCATCGCCATGTAGCAATCTGCAAAAGTGTTTTTCCCACATTCTTAGTAGCGACTGCGATTCTATCGCTATGTTTCCCTGCTGGTCTTTACAAGAGTAATTTCAATTTCCTCAAACGAGAACTTCTTTTCCTCTTTTTGAGATTTCAATATTATTCCTTTCATTTCACTAAATATGTAAATCTCCTTGCCTACTGATCAAAGCCAGCCCAAGATTTTTCGTGCTTTTTGCTTGGTTATATTTGCCTATCTGTGCTCTCCGTCGAGCTTTGGGTTTCATTTTAGAACCCGAGCGAAACCTAGAACCTCAAAGGCAGTAGTTCTGATGGCTTATTGATAGGGTGTCCATCGTATCTCTTTAAAAGAGAACATGTTCTCTTTTTATAGCCCGATCTTTTTTACACTATCTTTTCTTGCAAGGATCTATTTTTGTTCTCTTTTTAGACAAAACTCACTTTCATTTTATTTACGTATTTAAATTTAATTTCACCATAAAATATATAATTCAATCACCTAAAATCAGATGTAGACGTAAGTTGCATTTATGAAGACGTAGTTTAACGAGTGTTAAGGTAGTTTACTTCGTTCTATGTACTACAAAAATTCCAAAAGGGCTACTATAAATGTATATTAATGCTATTTTCACGATGGTCAAACCTTTGCTTCTATCGCCCCGTAAGTTTCTTTTATTTATATGTATTGTTGTTTTTGTAACACGATAAAGATAAAAAGAAAGGAAAAATACGAAGAAGACAAAAGTGAAGAGGATGAATTGGTCGAAGAATCTATATAAAATCATTTTACTGCGAATTAAACAGTTACCTATGTAAAATAGATTTAAAGACTTAAAGACTTACACTGCTGTTCACTTAATTAGACGCAGAAATTTTTTTTTTTTTTTACATAAACCTAATTTTTTTGTAAGTGTGGGTAGCAATTGTCAAACAATTGCATTTATTTGAAAGCTTATAAAATTCTCAACAAAATAACACTAAAAAGTCCAAGGTGAGTGGAAGTAAACGGACATTTTTTTTCACTTTTGTCTATGCTCAAAGAAAAAGTACAGTTTTTTTTTTGTTCACATGATTAGACGCACCTGTAAAATTAGTTAGTTGGTCGCGATCTGTTACGTGGATTACAGATAGCTGCAAAGTTTAAGCAATAAAAAAGTGTTTGTCACAGATTTCAGTCCAAAATGTTGGAAAAAAAAGTTTTAGCTGCAGAAGAAAAAGGGAAAATTGACGTGTTGCAATCCGAAGAGTTTTCAATGCGAAGAATTGCAAAAAAAAATAGGCCAAGTGACCATGTTGTGAGGAATTTTATTAAAACCAGTGATTCATACGATAAAAACTGCAAAACAAGGACAAAAACGGCTTTAACTCCTCAGGATAAGAGAAAACATTTAAAAACTGCATCAAATTCAGCTCTCTCTACCAGCAAAATAAAGGAAAAAGCGGGGGTAACAGCCAGCACATTAACTGTTCGTCGATTTATTTTAGGTGCAGATCATCTTCAATTAAAAAAAAAAAAACAAAAAAAAAATGCCTCCACTAAACGCCATAAGAGCAAACAGCGGTTGGAGTTCGCACACGTTGACATGACCCGGGATAGCAACTTTGGAAATGGGCTAAATTGGCAAAATGCGGTTTTTCTGACCAAAAAAATAATCAGGGAAACAGTGGTTGTATCCATCAGGACCATCTAGGTTAAATTTTTTTGGTCAGAAAAATCGCATTTTGCCAATTTAGCTCATTGGAAGTTAAATAAATTGTTTTTATTGCTTTATTCATTTTTTTTTATGTTCTCTTTTTTGTTCTCTATTTTCTTCTTCAAAGTTCTCTTTTTCAATAGTTTTTGAGTTACTTGTCCTCTTTTCTGGAAGTAGCCAGATGGACACCCTACTTATTGACATTGTTGCCTCTGTTCTTCAATGCTAATTGCTGGTGGAATAGTAGGTATTCAACGATAATTGGAATTATAAACGATTGGAAAAAGCATTGTCTCTCTGTTCTGACTGCAACTTTTCAGTATCATATCATTTTTGTTAGTTCGTGAACAGGATTTCTTATTTGTAGTAAGATAGTGGTCCGAGTCAAACTATGCCCCACGAAAAGTAAAACATCCTTAACGCTGAAAGAGTATCTTGCGTTGATGGCAACATGCGGTCAACTGGTTGTATACCGTAAACCGGTGTTACTTTGCGCCTGCGGGTGTAACTTTGCGCCATTGTTATAAAGAGTTTACAATTCGTTTTATGTTCAGACACGTTCAGTTTTGCTCACCGGTCTTACTGTAACATAATGTAGTGTTTGTGTGTGTGCGAAGTCATGTGCAGCTTCATACCTACGTTTATTTTTCATTCAACCATTGTAGTCCGAAGAGGAGCGACCTAATTGTGAGTTTTTTCGGGGTAGAAAATTTGAAGTGTAAAAGCGACTGTATCCAAATATAAAAAGTGAGTATTTTTGTTAACGTTTAAGTGTCTTTTTTCCTTTAATTTTACACAAAGTTAACTTTCCTGGTCCCAAAATATATTAGTAATTTTTTTTTTTTGTGAAAACATACCAATTTTCGTAATTTTGGGGTAACTTTGCACCGGAGCAAAGTAACCCCGAAAGTTGGTTTGGGGTTACTTTGCTCCGGAGCAAAGTCAAAAAAAAAATGTATGTTTCGGATTTAGTTATTTTTTTCACAGAAAGGATGTTTGTAGCATTGTTCATAAACTGTATGAATATCATTACTCCAGCACTTCAAACAAAAGCATAATGATGGGAAACGCAGAACGGAGCAAAGTAACCCCCTCCCTTGAACAACTTTGCCCCACTTTTAAACAAAAAAAAAAATATTTTCACTATAACTAAAAAAGTTTTTATAACATAAATGTATTATTTCATATCTTTTTAATGAAATAAAAAAAAAAGTATATAAAAAAATAATTCTCTGAAACTTTTTAGAGGCTTTATAAAAAAAAGGGGGAAAAACGTTGCAAAGTAACCCCGGTTTACGGTAGTTGATTATTCAGAAGATATTTATGAATTTTTAGATGAGAAGCATGTGCTTTTAACAATCAGATTTAACCCTGCACCAAAATCAAATGGCCTGAGTTTTTTTTTGTGAGTTTGTCATGCCAACACTATTCACTGATCTCCCATTTCACCACTAGCGACAAATCGGCACCCAAATAAGTATCTAGAAAGACTATTAGCGATCAATATCAACCCGAATTGGTCCTGAAACAAAATTTATCAGTTTTCGTTTGAAAAAAAAAACTCAATTCCCAGTAAAACTCAACTTAAATCTACTTTTGTATATCAAGCTCTTCATTTGGTACCAATGTCTACCTGATTCATGGATCGAGGTTCGAACACCAAAAGTTTACAATTGTTTTGCGACAGGTATTTCATGTCCTGGAGAATCGACAAGTCGGTCGAGAGTTGTGAAAGTTGCCATGAAAAGCGCTTTCTCAACTATTAAGTTCCCTCCATTTGTCACGTAAGTATGGTTGAGAGAAATGCACTCGGGCTATTGCCCCATCCTATTTATTTATTTACTTAATCACTCCCTATATTGAATTTACAAAACAACTTTTTTTATCGTGATTTTAAAATTGGCAACCATTGGAAGTAATAAACCAGTAATGATTTGAAATCACACAGTAGTATAACTACTAACGTGCTCACTTTCTCAGCTGTGTCTGACAATTCACTCAAGTAAAAGACCTGAAATTAAAACAATCAATACCTACCTCCAAGCTCCAAGTCGATTAAGAATTTCATTTATATTGTTTTGTTTGATCTGAGCAACCCTCAGTCGGTTTTTCAACCTCATATAAGTCGATTAAGTACGAGTATACTATCGGTAGAAGTGATATTGAAATGCCTGGTGATACAATTATCAAAATTCGCTGTTATGCAGGGCAAGCGATAATTTTGCTGATTTACCCCATAGTATTGTTCCTGGCAATCGGCAGTGTTATCTTTAAAAGTTTCTTTAAGACTCGAAAAAGCGTTGAAGGCGAAATTGCTTTGGTAATTTTTTTTCTATAATATTTTTGATATGATTACTCAGTTGAGAGAACAACGATGTGCAAAGGTTGATTGGTTTTGGTTTGAATGTGAATGTTTGTATGTAAGTCTTTAGAATGCAAAAACAGAGCGATTATAGCAACACTATAAATGCGGTTTGGATTGCACGCAAGTTGTCGTATGAACAACAGGGCGCAGCAGAAAGTTCAAGGCAGAGTTCATAAAAACAAGGTATAGTTACTACCTAATCTTGTTTGCTGCTTTAGTGTAAGGTTTTTATTCGAATCTTGTAGAAGTCATGTCAGTTTCAGTTTCAGTTTATTTAAAACAATAGTACAAATAAGACTTAGTCTTTTATAGTACATAAGATAATTGGAACAATTTCAATTCAAAATAACAATAAATAAAAGTTATACAAAAGTTAATAAATCAAAATAGAAAAACAATAAAAGTATTAAATCAGTGTTTTGATTCTATTAGGCATTTTGAACAATAGAGACTGTGATAAAGAAAAAAAAAATTATTAAAAATTAAAAATATGTTTAGAAGTAGATATAGAAAGAAGACTGATAGACAGAAAAGTGAAATAAGAAAAAAAAAAGAAAAGAAAATACTGACCCAAACTTAAAGACAATGATATTTTTTCAGCCAAGAGAATTTTATCATTATAGAGATGAAAAATTTGCCAATACTGCAGTTTTGAATTTACTATCATCAACTATTTTTTTTATCACCGTGGGGAGGGAATTCCATAATTTGGTCACATAAACATAGAAAAGATGCGAGGAGTTTAAAGGGGTTATAAGATTTAAGGTTCCGCTTGATTGAGCGAATTGAAGTTTTTCACATAAATAAATTGGAGTTTTGTTCATAATGATTTTATGCATAAAGAGGCAGCACTTTGTGTCAAGAAATTGTTGAAAAGTGCATCCTAGGACCAGTTTATGATAATCCGATATATGTTCAGATCGGCGTAGCCCATACACATACCTAATCATATCATTGAACGCGACCAGTAGCTTATGGTGGGAGTGAGAGTCGAGTTTACAGTACACAACTGAAGAGTAATCTAATATAGGCAAAAATAGAGTCTTAATAAGTCTTAGTTTCGTAGCTACAGGAGTAAAGTTGGATGACAAACTAAGTTTCCGCAGCCCACCATAAATTCGTCTTATAACAAAATTGATGTGATCAGTTCCAGACAGTGAGCGATTAAGTTTAAAACCAAGGTTATTTACTGTGTCCGAAAATTTCAACTGCAATTTGTTTAAGAATACAGGTGGGATTTCATCAGTGTTATAAGGTTTCTTAAAAATACATATAAGCTGAGATTTGTTTGGGTTTAAATTAACTCCGTTGCAAACCGACCAGTTGTAAATATTAGATAGGTCTTCATTGACTCTTGATATATGATCTTCAATAAGTCCGATTGGTCGAGAAAGATATATTTGAGCATCGTCAGCATAAAGATGTAAGGATACACTTGAGCAAACTTTAGGCAAATCGTTAATGAACAGACAGAATAATAGCAGCGTTTTATTATTGATCTGATCCGGATCAGATCATGGGTTTATTAGCGTTACAACAACAAAGCGAAATCCTGCTTTTTAGTTGGATCTATTTTTGTGATCTAAAAATTAGTTCTTCTACTTCACACAAGAGCAGACTTTCCATTGAAACGTTGGTATCATTTCCAATATTTCCAATAACAACAGTATTGCCACATGAACATTTTTATCTGTGTGATATGAAATATATTTTAGATAGATACCGAGAAACTTCACATTTATTCATTTTTGTATAATACATGACATAATGAAAAAGTTTTGCAAAACAAACCATATATTCGTGAAATTAATAAGAATTAGTGCAAAAAAATATATATTTGACAAAGTGGATGAATATCATTTTTCCCTAAAAAAAAGAACAAAAAATTAACCATTGAAAAAAAAGTTCGTAGGGCAACTCTGCAACTCTTTTGAAATGTCAGTTGGGAGAGCGAGTCTCTCACAGCTTCCAACTGGAAATATGATGATCTAAAGCTGTTTTATTATCAAGATCTGATCCGGATTGGATCATTGTGATAATAAAACGCGGCTAATAATGGCCCCAAAATAGATCCTTATGGAACTCCCGCGCACAACGACCCAGATAAGGAGCAATTCTGCCCATAAACAACCCTTTGGTGACGATTGATCAGATAATTCATTACCAGGCGCACCGATCTCTCACTAAAGCCAAAATATAGTCTAAGTTTCTGACAAAGCACCATATGATTCACACTATCAAAAGCTTTGGAAAAATCAATCAAGCAGAATACCGTTAAGTAATCCATATCAAATTTAACCCTTATATCATTGACAATCTTTACCATAGCAGTAGAACAGCTGTGACGTTTACGAAAGCCAGATTGAATTGGGGCTATCAAACTATGTTCATTGAGAATTGTAGAGATTTGTTTAAAAATAATTTTCTCAAAAACTTGCGAAAGACAGGGTAAAATACTGATGACGAAAGTCATTTACCGTCAAAGGCTGAGTTTTTTTCGGGACTGGAATAACTTTAGCTAACTTCCAATTGGGAAAGATTGAGGTTGTGATACAGAAAACAGAAGTTAATTATATGCGTAAGACTGCTTAGCAAATGTGGCAGATCATTTTCACAAAATGAATAGGAATACCATCCTCACCAACAGCATTAGACTTGATAGAGCGGATAGTATTAACAACATCTGTTTCAGATACAACTTCAAACTCAAAGTCAAAAAAGAAGGACAGTCGATCATCTGGAACAAAACGTGAATTATCAAAAGCGGTGGAAATAAAAGCATTATTAAGGTCATTGACATCAGGAATGCTATCAGTACTGTTTATATTACCAACCCCAATAGAGCGTAGATTACTCCATATTTTTTTTGCTGTTTGACCCGTACTTAATTTTGATAAAAAATATCTTTTTTTCGCCCTGCGGGTTATGTAAGTCGAATGTTTCCGAGCATGGCAGAAAGTTTCCCAGTTTGCGCTTGTTGCAGTACGCTTCCATCTAGAGAATGCTTTGTTACGTATTTTGATTGCACTGCGAACCTCAGACGTAAACCAGGGACATTTTCTATTAATTATAGCTACTGTCTTTAAAGGAACATGTGCCTGAAAGAGATTAAATAATAATGTTTCAAAGTAATCGACTTTGCTATTTATGTCAGATTTGAAGAAACAGTGTCTCCATGGAAAAAGACTCGCATCTAATTGCAAAGCATCATTGTTAATGGATTTAAAATCTCTAAATTGAAAAAATGATGGAGAGGAAAAACGAGTGAAGTCAATATTGTACGTACAAAACAATAAGTCGTGATCAGATATGCCAGCTAGAGAAAGCTGATCACTTAATAAAATGTTTGATCGGTTTGAGACCATTATCACATCGAGCAGACTAGGAGGAGAGTTTGGAGAAAAATGTGTAGCATAGGAATTAATTATGGACAATCCAGAACCAGCACTTAGATCTAACAGTTGTCGAGCTTTACTGTCAGATTTTAATAGATCTGCGTTGAGGTCACCACATATTATAATATGCTCATAATGTGCAGTAAAATCATGAAAAGCAGAAAACAATGGCTCAGGCGAGTTAACTCGCTTTAGATTGTAACTTACACCAACAAGACATTTAATAGTACCATCCGTAACTTCTATTAAATGATATTCCACTACACTACCTTCCGATTTACTAATTATTTTTGACTGCAAAGTTTCACGACAATACACGGCAACTCCACCACCTGTTGTTGTAGTGATTCTATCATTCTTCAATAATAATGAGTTTATATCCAGGAATATTATATAATTGATCGATACTAGCTGAGTCCAGCCAGGTCTCAGTGATGCAGATCAAATCAATTCCTAAATCAAGAAACTAATATCTTAAATAGTCCAACTTTGCTAAATTTAGACTTCTGGCATTTAAATAACAAACCTTAAAACCCGCGAAAGCATTCGATAGTATTTTAAGAATTCACCGCACAGAATCTCCCCTAACCACACTCCCTATATTGATGAAGTAGTAGTTATAATCAAAACTCATTCAAAGGCAAATAAAATATAGGGTGCCTATTGATTCGCACATTTTATTACGCATTCTATTATTTTGTTTTTGACACAATTATTTTTGTTTACTTCGCATTGCCTGTTTTGTTTTTCTGTTACTTGGATTTTCAATCATTTCGCTGCACACTTACTTTGCATTTCTTATCTCGCTTACCATTTTTTCGCATTTCCATTGAACTTACAAATGATTATTTAGACTTTATTTATCTCGATAACTGTTTTTTCGCATTTTGTCTCTACGGTAATCTATTGTTTTGACATTCAATTAATTCGCTCATTATCAGATTATTATTGCTTGTGAAATCGCGCGGTTCGGTTTTTCAGAAATTTAATAAATATTTCGAAATTTGATATTATTTCTGACTAATTGGTTCTGAAAATGCTTCTAAAATATGATATATCTTTGAAAGTTCTAATCAATTTTCAATAAAGTTTGATGAGAAGCTAAGCAAACTGTTAAAATACCAAAAAAAACCGGTATACAGTTCAATTTTGGATTGTTTCGCCATCGTTTGATTGGTATTTTAATTTTTGTGGATGAAAAAAGAGGCTAGAGGTGTAAAAATTCGCGCGAATTTTTACACCTCTAGCCTCTTTTTTCATCCACAAAAATTAAAATACCAATCAAACGATGGCGAAATAATCAAAATCTATATAAACAAAAGCGAACTGATCGAAAAACGAAACAATAGAAAGCGAAACGAGCCAAATATAAAGTAATAAAAGGCTAAATAATCTTTAAACGAAACGAATGCAAAGCGAAGCGAGAAATATCGAAATATAGATAGACGAAACAAACGAAAAATTTAACAACAAAATGCGAAACAACCAATTGCGATACAACTTGGGCGAAACAACAATAAACGAGATAAAAATGACGAAACGTACCATACCCTAAAATATAATACAATGATGAGAAAGCATCAATGTATTTAAATGTAAAGTCAGTAAAGTGAAGAGTTTAAGTAGAAAATAGAAAAAAAAAAAAAAAAAAAGAAATTAGAGAGAAAATGAAAAGGAGATTAATGATAAGCTTAGCTAAAATACCAATAAATGCAAATTGTCGGGAGCAAGCGCATGCACTCAGAGATTTTGATTTTGAAATTCGGCTACGGTAATAAACAATTTAAAAACGACACCAAAATTCCAGCTATGGTATCCAAAGCAGAGTTATTGTACGCAAATTACGACCACCGCGACCCAACCAGAGCTGTCATCACTCTTTCCAAACTTGCAGCAACACATTCATTCAGCTGTTATTTTAAAGAAAAAAAATGAAGGTATATTACCAAATCGCAAGAGCTATCGTATCCGATTCATTTAGCAGTGGTAACGTCCACTTGAATACGATAGCCAATATGCGGATGTAGTAGTTTTATTTTGCTCACAGAACCTATGCAAGATGTATCGTACCTTACCAGAACTACGTGTGTGATAGCTCTCTAAGCAAAGAGTCATCATAGCTCCGTCTATGTTTTGTACGATAGCCAATATGAGGACATAGTAGCTCCACAAGATGTATCGTAGCTTACAATAACTTTGTTAGTGATAGCTCCAACCAAAGGGACATGATAGCTCCGTCTGCGTTTTGACGATAGCTAATATGAGGATATGGTAGCTCTAGAATATGTATCATAGCTTATAATAACTTTGTTAGTGATAGCTCAAAGCGACATCATAGCAAATTTGTGATTGTAATAGTGACTTCCACTTTTGCAAAAAAGTTTCCCTACTCATTGTTAGATATACTCTACTCTGACGCTGAGTGCCGAGCCGATGTCGACAGTTCACATCACACAACGCACAGTGAAACACGTATTCAATTTCATTCAGAGTTCAGAGCAGATGCAGAATTGCAGAAGGAAAAGAGAAAAAAATTTTAACTCTCAACTTGTGTGAAACATCATCATTATCAGGTAATTTTTTTAAATTATTCTTCACAAAGTTATTTTTATAACCTGAAAATAACTCACTCTTTTTCGTAGAAGCGTAAGTTTTTGTTTTACTTGGTGCATCTTTGGCTTCGACAACTCCTACAACGAGATAAATTACAGTACGTACATTAACAAAATTAGGAAAATGTTCCTTAATTGTTCCTTTGGCGGGAATGATGTTATTGCAAAAATTAAAAAAAAGGAAAAAGAATTTCAAGTCGAAGATTTTAAAGAAGCAGGTAAATATGAAATGTTTTCATCTTCTATAATTAAATAAAAACTAGAAAACAAAAACTAAATAGCTCTTATTTTCAAGTTAACTGAACCATGAAATTCAAATTTTCTGGACCAACTTGAACAGAAAGCAATTGCATTCCAGTTTAGTTCGTAACATTTTTATTCCATGGTTTAGTTTACTTGAAAATATGAGCTGAACTTTTTATCTTTTGTTAATAACCCTGTAAATACATTTATAAGAAAAATACAAATTTTTTGTTAAATTCTTTATTGATATTGAAAAATATACAGAATGTACCACAGTTGGCTGGCTAAATTAAAAACCATGGGACCCTTTACTTTTAGGCATATTTACATTCATACTTTTGTTAAGTTATAATATCCTTGTGCTTACTTAAATTTCTTTTAAAGATAAGATAATTTTGGGTTGAAAGCCTAACTTAAATAATTTTATTACTTATAATAAGAATTGTATTTATTTTTAATAAAATTTTTTTCCTGATTTCAAACATTGAATTCAAAAATTCTGTAAACAAATATCCATATTTGACAAATTTCTTTTTACTATGAAAAACTAATTTTCTCAACAAAAAAATTTGAAATGTATCTTTGTAGTTGATAGAATTGTTGTTCATAAAATAATATCAATAAAAAACTTTATGTCATGAAAAATGAAACATTCTATTGTTCGTATTTTAAATAGTCTTCAATGTAATATTTTTCTATGTCGAATTTGTAGCTCTAGCAAAACCTTCATGTTGATATTAAAAGGATTCTAAGAGCTTGGTAAGTATTTATAACAGTTCTGTATCATCGATGGATACAATTCTTTTATAATATAAAATAGCTCTTTTTACAATCATAATAGCTGAAATTAGCACTTTTCACAACCCTTAAAAAGTTCTTACAGCTTTATCACTAAGTGCGATGGCTCAGTAAATATATATCACATTTCTTTTAGTGATAACCATAGCTCTGTGAGTGTATTAAAAAACTTTATTACTTAGCTGATAACTTTATCAAGAGTTTAGATAACTCTTGACAAATTAAGCACAGCTAGATTTAAAATGAAGGGAACTCTCATTGTACTTATGATAACTGTGACAATAACAGTAAGTATGATTACTCTGACAATAATTATGATGACTTCGTCGATACTGATGACAGCTCTGCTAGTACTCTTGGAAATTCTGTCACCATTTTCAAGGGCTCTGTTTACATAAATCATAGCTCTTTCAAGAAAAAATACAACTTTGTTATTAACTTTTATAGCTCCATGCTTAGTTATGGTAGCACTGTTAGACTTCTTAAATAGTTACGACACCTTTTTGAATATTTGTGGCAGTAAAATAAGTTCTATTGAGAACCTTTACAGTAAGTATGATAACTCTGAAAATACTTATGATGATGCCGCAGATACTGATGGCAGCTCTGACAGTACTTTTGCAAGTTCTATTAACATTTTTAAGAGCTATGTTAATATAAGTCATAGCTCTTTCAGGAAAAAGTAGAACTTTGTTATTACCTACCATAGCTCTCTACATGGCTATGGTAACTCTGTTAGACCCTCCTATGTATGAAGATAGTTTTCTAGACAGTTACAATAGCTCTTTGAAAGTTTGTCATAGCTAAATCAACTATAATGAGTACTCTTACTACTTTAAAGTAAACTCTGTTGATAACTGTCCACATTTACAGCAACTCTGCAAATCTTAACAATAGCTCTGAAATTAATTTCAACAATCATATCAGTATTTATAAAGACTCTATCACCATAAATGATAGCTTTATAAATATTTGCTATTAATCTTTATAAGTTCCAATAGCTCTGATGCTTAAAAATTTGCTTTTGACAATACATCCGATAGCTCTTTGCATATTTATTGCAGCCCAAATTTAAATAATAACAGCTCAAGCATTGCATTTGGTAACTCTTATTGTCAGAGCTCAGAGTCCCTAAAAAAAAAGAGCTGGCGTGTTTAAGAGGTTACGACAACTCTTAGGATTTCTGAGTGTGCACATACAGAATATAAGAAGCAAACTTATTGCTTAAATCGGCAAGAAAAAATTGTATTAATTGTAAAATTTGAACTTTTTGTAATTTTAATTCGAAGAGTCATATTTTATTTCGTTTTCTCTCGAAATATTAAGAGTATTAAACTTTCCGGCAGACGGCTTAAAGTCATGCTTGTAAATCTTTGTAATTTCAAAATTATAATTGTATAATTGTACTTATTATGAAAAAATGAAGATTCTTTAATAATAATAATAATAATAATTGCAAAATAAACTGAACTGAACTGATTGGAATTTTGTCAAGCTTACATCAGCAGAGTTTTATTGGGAATTTTTATATTCACTTCACTTGCGAGTCTCAATAAAACGCTCTTTTGGCTATATTCACTTACTAAGCTCACTTTCCCATAAACGCCATTTACCAGCCATCCCTGCTGTTCACTTCGGCAAGTGAGTTATTTTTGTCCACTTATCGTTGTTCACTTTAGAGTTGTTGTTTTTGCATATGTGATGTTTTGCGATGTTTTGCTGAAGTGAATATTCCCAATGAAGTCGGCAACTAACAACAAAATTTCCCAATCACTTGACTGATTGGTTGAGAAATTGAATAAGATGAAGGCGGTGCAAATGATAGCAGCGTGCAGTTGGGACAGCTTACGCATTTCAGATAAAACTTAAATGCCATATTAAATTTCAGATAACTGGCAGTGGACAAGGTTTAGGAAAAGAAATCGCGATTGGATTAGCCGCGAAGGGATGTCACATAGCCGTTGTTGATATTAACAAAGAAGCAGCTGAGAATACAGCCCAAGAACTGATTGGAACATACAAAGTCAAGGCCAAGGCTTTTAAGGTTTTCTCCTTAGCTGTTTTTATTGTTAACGAACATATGACTTATAAATATTTTTTAAGGTTAATGTTACAAAATACGATGAAGTTGAGAAGCTCGCCGCGGATGTAGAGGAATCTCTAGGTCCTGTAACAATTTTGGTAAATAATGCAGGTTTGATGATGTTCAGCAAGTCTACTAAGCCTCCGCCAGAAGAAATACAAGCAATGATTAATACAAATCTCACAGCACACCTTTGGGTAAGAGAGTTGACATTAAGATTTGCTGAACTGTAATCAATTTACCATTTTTATGATTCAATAGACTGTACGGGTTTTTTTGGATAAAATGAGGCAGTTGGGAAAAGGACATATTGTTGCTATTTCTTCATTATGCGGTAATAATATTGAATCATTTGATATTTACTCTTTGCTATTTTCATCATTGGTAACTAATTTATCATACCTACCTTAGTGGGGAAAATTTATTTTATGTTAAAATCATTTGAATTTTCACCTGCCTATATTTTACGAACTAAAGCCTAATGCGGATTACGCTGCTGATCCGTAGAGAAATTTTTCGTTGGTCTCCATATCCACCATAAAATAATGAACGAACCCTCAACGGAAATCATCTGTGTAGAGTATCAGCTGTTTCAAAAAATTGACAATCAAAGTCAAGTAAAGTTCCCAACAGAAAAAAATTTGCAAAAGCTTTTTGCCACAGTAATTTATTTTCTTTGGTTTATTTTTTATTTATTTATATGGTTTATGATATGATATGCTAATCTGGAGAACTCAGACCTAATTTCCGGTCCATTGTACTTGCCAGGGTAGCAGCTTTCCCTTTTTGTGGGTTGCAGTAGTTGGAAATAAGGTGTTAGTATTTTCACATATAACCTCAAGGGCGGCGTCCATGTGAAACTGAGAGGCTGAAAGAAAAGTAGATGCCCTGAGCGGGATTCGAACCCACGCGTCCGGCTTATCTACTGAACACTCTACCACTGCTCGACAGCCGCCCTTTTGTTTTTGGGTCTACTTTGATCTCTTTTTCCCAAAAATACACTTCCATTTTGCGAAAGTGGCTATTGTTGTGGCACAAAGTAAAAAAAGCAAGAACTGTCAAAATTCCGCAAACATTTATTGTACCGGGAAGTACAATATTTACGTACGGAGAAGTGTGAAAAATTTTAAAATTTGTAGTACGAAATCTACTACAACTATTTACCCATAGAACTCATTACGCAAAGCAGCAGCGTACTGCACAACGAAAAGGACAGTGTGACGTGCTTTTTGCTTTCCAGCCGAGGTTTTGCTCGTCGGATTAGCCAGGGTCTTTCTGAAGAAAAACACGAAACTTCAGGATAAGGTCTTCACCTTAAATGTACCAACTCTTTATTACTCTTAACTCGGTATAAATTATAAACTTAAAACTAGCTACGGTGCCGTACAGTCCGTACGGATGGTCCTCGGTCGTAAGGACTTACGGTTAGATGCCTATTTGTAGATAACGCCTTGACCTGAAACAAATAGAGAAAAGCAGGTAAATTTACGGTCCCTTGGTGTCACGGAGAAACAGCAGGCAATAGCTCTGGTGGATCAGAAGGTTTATTTACGGCCCCTTGTGGCACGGAAAAAAAGCAGTCAATAGCTCTGGTGGATCGGCAGGTTTATGTACGGTCCCTGGTGGCACGGAAAACAGCAGGCAATAGCTTTGGTGGATCAGAAGGTTTATTTACGGCCCCTTGTGGCACGGAAAAAGAGCAGGCAATAGCTCTGGTGGATCGGCAGGTTTATGTACGGCCCCTGGTGGCACGGAGGACGTTAAGTAGCTGCGAACTGAGGGTTTCCTTACGAAAATCTTATAGTACGCAATATTCGGACGGTTTGCAGTCGGCAAAAGTAAAATCAAAAAAATGTAACTAAACTAATTTCTTACCTAGTCCTATGGCTGCTTACTATAAGTTGATGGCGGCGGGTTCATCCTTTTTTACGAAATTCAGGTTGCCTATATAAATATTTCGAAAGGAACCATGTGTGAGTTATACTCAGCGAGTAAAAACTTTAATGTCTCGTGCATTCATATGGCTGTTGTGTGGGTAGTGTGGCGATGATACACTGTACTTTCGTGAATCAGTGCTGTCGACTCTGGTTGTACTATAGTATCAAAAGTACTAGACAGCAGAGAGGTATCAAAAGTAAAAGGTAGCATGAACGCTTCGTTACAACAGCCAAGCTTTCCGTATACGATTCCGTCTTGTCGTTTTTGTATGGGATTTTTCTTTTCCTTTCAGCAGCGTACTAAGCTTGAAAGAATATCTAAAAGTGTTTGCTTATTAAAAGACATATACTCCGTTTCAATCGACAGAATAAAAGACAGTAGGTCCCTAAAATGTGCCCAGACTAGTTACGCACATCCCTATTAATGTATTTATTTTTAAGACAATATTGGTAGCAAACGGTCTATTGGCTACTTAATCTATTGTTTCTGTCAATTCCTTCAAATAGCTTCGAAGCTGCGAAGCATGAAAAGTTATTAAAAAAAATTGTAAGCCACGAATAGATTTGACAACAACGCAACGTCTCAAGTTTGACGAGCTATACTCAGCCAAGTATCAAATTCCATCTTCTGTTTCATAAGTCTGGACTGGTGCTTAGCCCAGCAAAGTAAAAGCTAACAGAAGAAAAGAAAATGAAAAACAAAATAACACTTAATTCAATTTACCGTAAACAATCGTCTTAGATTTGCGATGTAAAAAATACGATGGGATAGAAAATAGTCTCAAGTAGTAGCCATTTCGGACTGTGACGCGTTTCTTTTTTCTCTGCAGTTTGGGTATGCTCGTTACGTCCAGGGTCGACCAAAGAAAACACGTAAGACTTCGGTTGTGAAAATCCAGTTCTTTTATTGATCTTAATACTGAAATAATATGAAGTATTGTTCGATCGCTGGCGATCGGCACTGGTGCCCGAGCAGCGTCTCTAAAGCCGGCAAATCAACAGATAAAAACTGTCATCAAAAACTCAACCGTTGGCAGATCAACTGTCAAACTGGAAAGAAAATACTCAAATGTTTTTAAAAGACAAGTGGAAGAACTTCGTACTCCAAGCTCAAAGTGAATTTTGTTTTCCTTTTTAAGGAGTTAGCTGTGCACTAAATTGTTTCCCTCACAAAAGGCCTTACTACTATTTCTTCGTATTTTTCGGAATGCCATATATCGGGCTTTCCAATTATTACTTCATAACATTCCTACTTGTGATTATAGGTAGTTAAAGGCAAGTTTTGCAAATTTGAGAAAACAATAAAACATGACATTACGGATTAAGATGATAGAGAATACGAAAGAAGTCTGTCTTCCAATTTTGTCTGTCTATCCGTATCTGGATCTACAGCCTGAACTGCTTGAAAATGACTCCAACGATTTTGATTAAATTTTGTGTAAAGCATAAGTTTTGGGTTGTCTTTCTTATGTTGTAAAAAAAAATTTGAAAAAAGTCTATGAACGGTACCTCCTATAGCACGGTTTTTTTTTAACCGAATTTTTTGACTTTTTGAAATAACTTCTAAACCGTATCTTTGATTTTTTTTTTTTTCAAATTTGTTGTCAAACAACTTCCAACAAGATCTTATACCTTTTTTTTAAATAAAAAATAAAAAACTTTGGGCAAACTATTTTGATTAAATTTTCAGCGTTCATATTTGTATTAGCAATTGCAAAAGAATGGCGTTTTCAGATTTTCGCTTGAAACCGTTGGAATATTTAATTAAATTTGTTTCATTATTTTGCGTGACTTAATTCAATTTTCATAATTAATGTGTAGTTCACAATGTTGGACAATGTACAAAAAGTATGAGAGCAAATTGACGGCAGCCGAAATGAAGATGCTTCGGATGACAGCAGGAGTAACAAAGCTTGATCGAATTAGAAGTACTAAGATCCGTGGAAGCCTTCATGTCAAAAGTACCATCTTGGACAAAATTCAGCACGACCGGCTCAGTTGGTATTGTCATGTTCAAAGGAGAGATCCGCATAACCCCGTCCAAAAGGCAATATCGTACAACGTTTCAACAAATTCGCGACGAAAAAGAAAAGGCAGGCCAAAACACTCCTGGTACAAGCAAATGCAAAAACAGCAGCATTTGGTTGGCCTCAGACATGGAACAATCCAAAACCGGGAGGATTGCCGACGCTTTCTGAGGTCAACGTGGCGTAACCCACAGGCGGATCACTAGTGTGAAGCAGAAAAGTGGGAGAGTTGTGATCGCTTCAAGATCACTACTCGTAACACCGGAAATGGGAAAGAAGAAGAAGAATGTGTAGTTGGCAACCCTGTACCACCAAATATATTATGATGAGTGAATATGAATACTAAAACCTTTTACTTAGACTTAAGATTTATATCATATTTAGCACACAATCGCAAGTTCGTGCGACCGAGTCGTGCCCAGTTTTTATGGATGAAGTTGGGAGATATGAAGCAAATGTGGACTTTCACCCTATGAGGCATATTTTGCTCATTGACGAACCCATTGAGCCGAAAATGGGCTTCGTCACCGAAGATGATTTTGCGATGAAATTCATCATCTTGGAGTATCTTCTCCAGAGTCCATCGGAGATCGTATGTCGCTTCAAATAACCCATCGGCTTCAATTCTTGAAATAGCTTTAATTTGTGTGGGTGTAAGACAAGATCCACACACAAAATATGCCATAATGTGGTCTGACCAATGCCCATTTCTCGAAAACGCCGTGGAATTGATCAATTTGGATCGTTTGTTACGGAAGCCTGAACCGACCCGTTGTTTCACTGACACGGCAAAATCACACAACGAATATGTAGACTCAAATTTTTGTACTGAACTTGTATAACAAGTTTAGTACTAATTCGAAACTTAAAACCCAAAAGTGGAGTTATCTTCCTCAAAGATGCGGTCACCGACTCCGAATTTCGGCAGAAAACTTTTATGATTTGCAGACGTTATTCTTTCGTGTACTTTACCATGTACATTCTCCAGATAAAAAACGAAATGTCCACCCACATTTTTCTTTCATTTTTATTTAATGAAAGAAAGTTGAAAGAGAAACACTGTTTTTAAGAGAGTGAAACGGAGTGTAAGCTAACCTGTGTGGAGCGAAGTTCCTTCAACTTTGATACTTCTTTTCATACACCGATGATCTTCAGTTTACTTGTGTGATTTTTGGGGAAATTTTAAATGGCTTAATCGAATTTGTCTCTCTATTGTAAAATTCCTCTCTTGAACTTTAAGTTTTCTAATATTTTCTACAATATCCGATAGTAAACGGTGTTTCCAAGTTTACATTCCAGTGCCAAAATGGGGACGAAATATACTCTATGTTAATCTAACGATGAATGAATTAATGGAATCGGGCCACCATTTTCCTATTTCCCAGTTGCGTTTCCTTTTCCGTTCCCGAGGCTATATTTACTTCTAATATTCTTAAAGGAAATATAGCCTATGTCAAATTTTCAAGTTCTAGACCATTTTTGTTCCTCGTCTCAATTGTTTTGGAGCCCTTTTCAATATTTGTTTATTTGTTTATTTCACCAAATAGAGATTTATATTCTCATTTGGATTACAAAAAAAATAATATAGAGTATGTAAATTAAAAGATCAAAGTTTATCAAATGATAATAGTAATAATAACAATAGTAAACATAATAGTGATAGTAAACGTATAAATAATAAATGAAAAAAAGAATTATTAGAGCGTTTGCAATACTAACACGACATTTTTCTTGAAAGAATTTCTAGAACAATAATTGAAAATGTCAATTAGATCGACTACTTCGTTAGTTTCTCTGATGCAACGAGCTATTGGTCCATTCCTACCATAATTAGTAGGCATGAATGTTTCCCGGAAATGAAAAGGTAAACGGAGACTCCTACTAGGAGAATAAAAATCAATTCGCTCTAGCAAGTTTGGGCAAATTATATGGGCTTTAATGACAGCTGCTATTATCATAATTGAAAAATATTTCCGTCTAAGCTCAAGTGTTCTTATGTCGAAAAGTAGGCACCTGACATTATATGGTGGCCTTTCAATATACCAGTTCAGCTTAAAGCATATCTCGTAAACCTTTTTGAATTTTCTCTATTCTATAAGAATGTGTATTATAACATGGATTCCATACCACGGAACAATATTCAAAAATAGACCTAACAAGAGCTACATAAAGCGTTTTCAGTGTAAAAGGATCTGAGAACTCTTTTGCATTCCGTTTAATAAAACCTAGCATCTTATAGGCTTTATTGACTATGTAATCCATATGAAGTGTGAAAGATAACTTGGGGTCTAAAATAACTCCTAGGTCCTTTTTTTGACTAACCTTTTCTAGTCTTATAATATTGATAGAGTAATCAAAAACTATATACGACTTTTCCTGCAACATATAAAACTTTCACATTTGGACACATTTAGAAAAAGTTGATTTTTCTTACAGCACTCAGCAAGCTTTGTTAAGTCTTCCTGGAGCAAAAGACAGTCATGGACTGTGTTTATGTATTTAAATATTTTTAGATCATCTGCATACAATAAATGTTTAGAATGCTGAAAAATATATCTGGTATATCATTTATGAATAAATTGAACAATAATGGGCCAATATGAGTTCCTTGTGGAACTTCTGAAGTAACCTTAATACATCTTGACATAAATTTACCTATCTTAACGTATTGCAGTCGATTTAAAAGATATGAACAAATCCACTTTATAAAATTTGAACTGAATCCCATTTTAGACAGTTTGTATAGTAAGATTTCATGATTTACAGTCTGACAACCCTTTACAAAACCATTTATAACTGAGTCACATAAAATCGTAAGATTTGTGGCTGTAGATCTTCCTTGAACGAATCCATGCTGTGAGTCAGATATGACTCAGAAAATTAATCTTGTCACACACAATCTTCTCGAACAATTTTGGAATAACCGATAATTTAAAAATCGGCCGGTAATTGCACACTTTTTGCTTCGAGCCTGATTTGAAAATCGGAGTTATAAAAGTCTTTTTCCATTCGTCTAAAAACTGTCCAGTATTAAGAGAGGCATTGAAAATCTTGCACAGTGGTAAAGAGAGTGATGCAACACATCTTCTTACAACTATTGGAGAAACACTTCGCTTTTGTTTTCATCTAAAGCGTTCAGTAGTGGCGTAGCTAGGAAATTTTTCGGGGGGGGTTACATGTAAATATTTGTACGTAAGTAAAAGTCGTTATAACTTATATATAAGTTATTACGATATGAAACCGAAATTACTTATATATTAGTTATTGCGGATTGAAAACGCAATAATTCATATATAAGTTATTACGGTCTAATGTCGTAATAAAATATATGAAATGTAAGATTCATTCTTTGAAAATTGGCACAGTTATTATTTATCTCACTCCTATGAAGGAAAATGCATATATTGTTCTTCTATATTCTATATTATCTATACACCGATGAAATCGAATGTAAACAATTCCATGTAAATGCGGCTCCAAAAATTCTAAAAATAGAACTTCACAGCATATTTATCGATATAAGTTATTACGGTTTCAAACCGCAATAGCTTATATATAAGTTATTTCGGTTTCATGTCGTAATAACTTATATATGAATTATTGCGGATTCAACCCGCAATTACTTATATATAAGTTATTGCGGATTTAAAAACGAAATAACTTATATATAAGCTATTGCGGTTCCATATCGTAATAACTTATATGACCGTTATCATATAAATTACTACGGTTTGAAACCGTAGTAACTGCTATATAAGTTATTTCCGTATAAGTTATTTCGGGGTCCCGCTCATAAGAGCAAGCCCATTCAGCTTATCTTCGCCTGTAGAATTCCTAATCCAATATTTTAGACGCCTCAACGTGGAAAAACTACGCTCGCTGCTAGCAATGGTCGCAGCCAATGTTGCACCTATTTTCAAAAACTTGAAAATGTTTGGAAAAAGTGGATCGTTACAAATATTTAATGGTTCTATAAATGTCTTTGGTTGAGTTTCTGGCCCAACCCAACGTTGTCTCCAAAATAACACTTCAATTATTACGGTTGGAGCAGCTGCCTCAGTCGCTGTTGACCATTGATTCATTATTACTTCCACGGTTTCATCAATATTCTCAACATCTTTCCTGACCAATTTTTCAGGGATGGTATTTCCGATTATTGACAAAATTTTGTTGTGTTTCGCAAATCTGTCAGATATGGATGATATGAAGTGATCCAGGAAAAGTATGAATATTGATGTACGGTAATAATCTTCTGCTGAGCGGCTTTGGTAATTTTGTCGGTTTTTGTGACGATGCACAATCCTGGAAACTTCAATTTTTTCTCCTATAGACTCGGCTATTTTTTCAGCATCAGCGAATATACTGATAGATATTGTACATTCTGATGATGATGAGTAAAAGTTTGAAAACAAGGACACAGTTAAGCTGAGAATTATGTTCCACAAAACCGTTTGCGCTCCGTCAAAGTGACATTGAGCGCTCAGTGAGATTTTTCTTTGTGGAACTGGCGTAATAGATCATTGTGATTGAAGCATTGTATTGACTTATGATACACGGACTGCTAGTTGCATTAATTCTCTATACAAAAGTTGGATAGTAATAGGTGTGTTTCTTTACTGAAAATTCGCACGAAATGCACCGAAATTCGTCGAAAGTCAGTCTAATGCCGTTCCAGCACAGCGATTTTTCGTAGCAGTGCACAAAAGAGAGTGCTCACGAGAGAGTAAAAAATTTCCCCACCCTGTGAATTTCTGCCACCTAAATTTCTATGGACAGAAATCGTGCACAGCAAAAACAAATACAACAACTGTCAAACAGACATTTTTCCAAGCGTTGCTGCGAATGTTTTGTTCAAGGCGTTTCTTTACTTTTAGGACAATTAGGCTCTTTCAGAGAGTTTCTGAGAGTTTCTGAGAGAATTTTACCCCCACTCCTAATAATATGACAGATTGTGAATTTCTGTCCACAAAGTAAAGAAACAGACCTAATGATTGCACTTATTTTTGGTTACACTAGCCAATATCTTACTCTTAACTAAAACACTAACGACATCTGCTGTGATTTAGCTAGCGTGATTATTGAGCAGTGTCAAAAATGTTTCACTAGTTTTCCGCTGAAATTATGCTCGCTAGTACTGCTTAGAATAAGTGGAACCATCGTGAAGTTGGGTCCTAGCAGTCCATGTTTAATAAGTCAATGATTTTAATAAATGGGAGCCCTACTAACGCATTTCAACTCTTTTCTATAGCTCAATGTAGGCAAAACACAAACATACATGTATTTAAATACTGATTTGTGAAAAGCTCGAACTTAAATTTTCAATATGAAAAACAATTTTGCATCAATAAAACAAAAAAAAAATAATTGAAGCGTTTAAATGATATTCGACTGAAATATTTTCGGGGGGGGGGGGGGGGGTTTATCCCCAAACCCCCCCCCCTACGCTACGCCACTGGCGTTCAGTGCTTCTAAAACTTCTTCCACGCTAAAATGAAAGCTATCTATATCAGCCACATTTGCTGAAGAAAAATCTGGAAGATCATTCGGCTTCATGGGGTAGAGTCAAAATAATCAGCAAAGAAATTACATATTGTGGGCATGTCACTAGATGTGAATCCAGTATATTCCATGCAGTCCTGTGCTATTTCTTTTAGTATTTATAAAGCTCCAAAAATGTTTGCTGCAGATTCAGCAGTTAAAACATATTTGCTGTACAAAAACTTATTTAACGCACTAAGTTCTCGTTTACGTGCTCGTTCTAGTTTCCGTCGGAATATCTGAATAAAAAACATTCTTACTGGGAAAAAATTTTGAAATCGGTCAGGCAGTTTTTAAGTTACCGTGTATGTTGCCGTTTCCGTTCTCATGGAAACAAGGGCATAAAATATACATATAAATTTAGATTACTCTATCTATAAAAAAAAACCGCATCAAAATCCGTTGCATAGTTTTAAAGATCTAAGCATACAGACAGAAAGCGAAAACCAACTTTTTTTTTCTATGTAAGGAAAGGATAAGGATTGTTTAGATCTCAGATCGCAATTGTAGATGTACCTTAACTAAATAATATCTGTTAATTGAAAATCATAAATAGGCTATCTAAACGCGGTTCCAATAATTCTATAAATTTTTTTTTATTTCATCCCTCTTCAGGATTCTTACCCGTCCACAGGCAACTTGAATACACAGCAACAAAGTTTGCAATTCGTGGTCTTATGATGGCTCTTCAAACAGAATTATTTGCCCTCAATTGTGAGTTCATTAAAACAACTACTGTGTACCCGTTCTTTTTGAAAACAAACGAAAGAGTAGAGGACTTATCTAAGAAAGTAGGGTGAGTTTAATTTGTTTTGTTACGTACTTGAAACGAGCTTCTATTATATGTTTTAAAAATTGTCAACATATTTTTAGCACATGAAACTGATGGAATTTTTTTAAATTTTTTCCAGAGCTCTTGATTATTATCCAAGCATTTCTGGTGCAGAAGCAGCCAAGGCCGTAGTCGAAGGAATTGTGACAAACGAAACGGAAGTTGTAATTCCCAAAATAAGTGCCCTCAGTTACAGATTATTGGAGTAAGGCCGATAAATATTTACTAGCGATAACAACATTTTTCATTAAATTTTTTTCTCTTAGAATTCTTCCTAGGGACTGGTTTATGAAAATCCTAAAAAGCACATCTAGTCGCGAATCGCTGAAAAACATTGAGTACGACTGTACAAACACTAAATGATCAATGGAATGTGAATACCAACATGATTTTTCAAATGTATTATGTATTTTGTTTTTCTTGTGTTTTTGGCTTAACGATTGAGCCTTATACAAGTTTTTATTTAGAAATGCTATAAATTAAACAAAAACTAAAAATTTTTGGTTATGACTTTATAATTAGAAAAACAACCCCATTAATTGCAAAGCCCAACTCAAAGTGGAGCACTATGTCACTCCAATTTCTAGTTGGTTTCAGACTATAGCTCACCCATTGCTTGAATAATATTGGCGTTGGATAGATGTTTTAATCGTTTCCGGATTGTTGGCATAATATTGATCCATTAAGGTTCTCTACAAAATAAGTCCAAAGGGGTTCAAATCGCAATTCTAAGAGCCTAGGAGCTGTGACAAAGCGTCACACTTTTTCTCAACCAGAGCCGAACCGACTACAACTCACTCTATTGTTTGCATTAATTTACCAATGCGTCCGACCCGAAACACGAAATAACATTCGCGCAGAGAAATTAACAAGGCAACAACCCAGGATTACACACATCTCGCAGCAACCGCCTTTTTTTCTGTTGGAGGTTTTTAAAATAACAGCTGGAGCAGTGAGACCTAAATACCGGTCCATTGTACTACCAGTTAGCAACCTTCTATTTGTTATAGCTTTCCAGATGTTCGGAGAAAAGCCAAAAGACGCTGCCATGATAAGGAGCCTAAGTTACCAGCTCTCACCATGTCTGCGCCGAGTATCTGTAACCTCATGCGAGAAAAAGCAGGACATTCACAGAGGAAGTGCTCTGCGGTGTCCTCATCTTTTCCACAAGATTCACAGAGTGTGGTATCACTTAAGTCTAACACATTTAAATGCTTGGCAAAAGAGAAGTACCCAATGGCAAAGCCAACAAGCTTTCTACAGTCTTTTCTGCTACGAGCTAGCAAAAATGTTGCAGTCTTCTTACGAACGTTGGGGAGCATACGCTTGGTTTGTCTGCGTCCAATGGAGGCATGCCATCTACGGTTGTGCTCTTCACAGATCTAATCGTTGATTGAAGCCCTCACTGAGAACGCTGGCAGACCTAGCGGTGGTTCAGGTCCTGAGAAAGCTGTCTGAGATCCTTGTCTAGCAAGTTCATCGGCGATCTCATTTCCAGTTATGCCGTGATGGCCCGGAACCAAAATCAGACTCAAGGAATTTAATCTTCCGACCGCATTCAGAAAGCTCTTGCATTCCTGGATCACTTTCGAAGTGGTTAGAGGGTTGAGAAGGGCCTTAAGCACAGCTTGGCTGTCGCTGCAAACAAAGATATATTCTCCCCGTCCATTCATTGTTCGTTACGTGGCTCAAGGCCATTATGATAGCATAAGCCTCCGCTTGGAAAACGGATGTGTATGATCGCAAAGATGAGTGCAGTCGTATGTCGTCGTTCTCAACAAAGACACCAGCACCAGAACCCTCATCGGTTTTGGAGCCATCTGTGAAGATACGATAACAGTTCTTTCCAGGCTCAGATTCTGGAGCGAACCAGTCCTGAACCGAAGGAAAGTTGACTGAGTAATTTTTATGCAGTTTGAGCCTTGGGATCATCGTGTCAGACGGCATATCCATTAGACGTGGGTCAAAAGATATGCTGCTAGCGAGTTCCTCAAAGCTCCAGTGCGAATTGTGCCAGAGACCACATCTCTTAAAACGAAAAATGGTATTGAGAGTACACCCCATGATGTAGGTATCAAGGGGAGGAAGATTCAGCAGTGCGTCGAGAGCAGCTCCCGGTGTGCTGGGGAAGGCCCCAGTAACACCAAGACAAACTGTTCTTTGAAGTTTGGCAAACGAGACAATAACGTATTTACCAGAGAGCTTATTCCACCAAACAACTGAAAGCCTCAACCCATAGAATCCGTTGCGTCCGTTCGCTCTCGGATTCACCTGACAGCTCGATTAAATACACACGATCTTATGAGAGGTGACCCAAAAGCATCGGATGCAACGGACGCAACGCAAACAGTAGCCCAACTTTTAACTTTTTGCGTCCGGCAGAAGAGAGACATGCGCAGTAAGAACCAATTTGAAATTTTCTCTCTGATGACATGCGCAGTAAGAACCAATTTGAAATTTTCTCTTCTGCTAACATGAGTGGTCTTGTTGAGTTGAGACACCGCAACGGATTCTATGGGTCACCCCAATCCGTTGTGTCCGGCAAAACTCACAGCTGTCAGGTGAATCCGGCAGCGAACGGACGCAACTGATTCTATGGGTCGGGGCCTTGACGCATAGCAGATGATTGGTCTTATCATAGCCGTATAGATCCAAAGGACCCTTTTCGGTGAAAAACCAAGCCAAGCGACCGCCTAATGCCAACACTTCTTGCAGTTACGCTATAGCGTTTTATGTTCGCAAGTAATTCCTTCGCCATACAAAAATAAAAGTGGACGAGCAGCGGCGGGTAAGCTTCCAGTGACCTTCACATTTATTTTTCCTGTGCTGATTGCACAACCGCACATGGTATGTATGTTTGGTTTTTTTTAAACAGCAACGCACGGTGCTGGTGTGTATGCATCGGCTCAGGCGATTGTGACCGAGCTAAATTATATAAACATTTCGCACGCCCGTTAAAACTTAGGCTACGTTTATGACCGAGCGTAATCGCAACGCGCGATGCGATGAGAATCGCTACTAGCGATAAATTATATTAGTGCATATGGTGGTGTTCACGACACAGCGGTTTAGCGAAAAGCGAATTGAGCGATTACAAGCGATAAAAGCGACGAAAATTTGCAATCAAAATATTTTGATTCATTTGAGCGAAACCAGCGAAACAGCATGGACATTTTCATAGAGTGTGTGCGTGATAATCAATGTTTATGGAATTTGTGCCATGCAGATTAAAAAAAATGTGACTTGGGATGTGAGTAAATTATTGACGATATTTCTTTTAAGATGTACTCAAAAGTTTCCTTGCTCATGCGATAGTACTGTTTAAATTTTTCAGGAAATTGTAAAAGGCGTACGTGTAAATGATGAAATTCACCATAATATTTTCGTTCCGTGGCGATTGGGTGCACTTGAAAATTTTTTGTTTTATTTATATTTTTTAAATATTTTTTGCGCAACAAATAGCTGTTCTCTAACAATAAAATTTTGCGAGTTAATGCACGCATATTGCTTTCTCAACTGCTCCAACGTGAATAAAAAAAATGTTGAGTTGTGTTGTTAACTTTCAATCGCTTGCGATTACGCGCTACTATAAACACTCAATCGCCCGCGATAAACATAGCGAAAATGTGACAAGCGATGGAGCGATTCTCATCGCATCGCGCGTTGCGATTACGCTCGGTCATAAACGTAGCCTTAGACTTTGTTGTTTCCGAAAAATTTATGAATAGGAGTAACAATTTAGATAAAACCAGAGAAGAAATGTCCAGGAATATCTGTTGTGGGAGTACTACTCTATATCGAGCTTTTCACTTCTCGGAACATTCAATACCCGGAACAACGTTCTTAACTATTAACGCTGAGCTCTTTACAGGAACACGCCGGGGTCAGAGAGCCCAGTCCAGTACCAGTAGAACAGATACGCCATAACACCGAAACCGCCAACCTGCACCGAGACTTCGTGCCGTCCAATTACCGAGGATACAAATCCCACTCTAATACCAGAAGAGGAAACCAGGGAAAGTGCCTTCGGCACTCAAAACTGTAGTTTTACGAATCATTTAAAGTCACATTGTTCAGTAAATCAAGACTTGCTTTGTTGAAACTACTACTATTGTAATAAACATAAGACTTGTCCCTAGTATCACGAGCTAGTATAAGAATAAAATGTATCAAAATCTATTTGCCGTGTCGGAATTGTTATTCCCAGAAGTTGGACCGCCGCGCCGCTTCCCAAGTTTTCGAGCTTCCTTGGGAAAGACCCTGGACCCGCTGAGTACTACTCCAGCTGGAAACCAAAGAAGCCTCATAGAGCCTAGGAGACTAATTGTCTCAATTTTAGCAAAAACTTCTTTTCGAAAAACGCACTGTTTAAGCTACACAGCACTAACTTTGAAATTAAGTGTTCAGTATTTTCCAACGTTGTTCAAGCGTAAAGCTCATTTTTTTCCGCACATGTATGTTGCTGACTTTCTGTCAAGATTTCGAGCGGGAAAGCTGTCAGTGTCAAAATGACATATGCTTTCAAAGGAAAACACTAGATGGCGCTCCCTTTACTAATTCGTCGTTGCTCTGGTATAACTTTAACTCTAGTGTAATGTTTCAGATATAAGTTTAAAAGACCTTTTAATCTCCACAAAATAAAAGAATACTTAAACTACTACTTTCCTATCATGGAATTCCAAAAAATACTTTTTGAAACTTCGGAAAGTTTTTCTATATAGAAAAATTTGTTTGCAAGTATGTATATAAAACAACTGCTATCAAAGTAGACGAAGCTTTCGCCATTTTACTGTGATTGGAAAATGGAGGACATGAGAGTAAAATTAAAATGGTTTAACGTAGTTTGGGCCCCAGAAACCATTGAACAATAATTATTTGAAAACCAAGATGATAGTGAATGGGAAGAAGACTACGAGGCATCGAATCTCTCAATCTCACAATGAATACTTGCTTACATACAATATTTCATTTTTTAATAAAATTTTTGATTTTCATTCAATTTGATAAATGTGTTAAAGTTAAAAAGCGTCTGGCAAGTAGAAGGCTGAAACCAAATCGTCTGGGACACTTTTTTTTTGAAATTAGGGGAACTTTACTGATGGCGTACTATTCATGTGGCTATCGCTTCGAACTCAAAATCTGAACAATTGACACACAATTAAAACGCCCGCCTCCGCCCAGGCTGAAAAAACCTGGCAGACGATTTTTTGTATTGATTTGATTTGATGTATTGGCCTTTATATCTACAGATACATGAGCGTGAAATCTGGTTATCAATCCACTCCAAAAATTTGATTCCGCAGCTCTTGGTCTAAATATACATATATGGATTACTAAGCAATCTTGACTAAATAGAAATAAAAATAATAAAAATGTAATATATCTGGAAGATTCAGTCGAACATCTTGCGCCTCTGAAGTGTATGGGTATCTCCAATTCTATTCCCAAGAGGGTTATTGCTCCTAAAGTTGTTTCTTGCTTTTTTTTATATAATAAACATAATAAATATAATAACGACTTTAGTTAATCCTAAAAAAATACGAAAGTTGATTCAAAAGTTAAAAACTAAATAATTTCTTGGCATGGACGGTATAAGCATTAAAATTTTGAAATTCGTCCCCCTCTCAGGCTTACGATATCTGACTTCAATTTTCAGTGCTTGGCTTGAATTAGGATCCTTTCCAAATTGCTGGAAAACTGCTGTGATAATACCAATCGCAAAGCCCGGCAAACCAAAAGGTATTGCTAGCAGCTATATGCCGATAAGCTTACTGAGCTCTCTAAGCAAGCTATTAGAAAAGATAATCAAGGAAAGTCTTGACAATCATTTAACTGCGAACAATATTCTGCCTGATCATATTTATATCATCATATTTATATATTCTGAGAATCAAAAATCACGTCAAAGAAAAATTTAATATGAAAGAGTCGACTGCTTTAGTACTTTTGGATATTGAAAAGGCCTTCGACACGGTTTGGCATGATGCATTGATATATAAACTTGTTAGATTTAACTTTCCAATTGCGACAGTAAAAATTATTTTGAGATTCCTAAGTGGGAGACAATTTTTAGTAAAAGTACAAGACGATATATCTTCTGTACATAATATTCCATATGGAATTCCTTAAGGTACAGTGCTTGGTCCCATGTTATTTAATATCTTTGTCTCCGATTTACCAAATCTTGGAAATAATATTGGTATTGCAATGTTTGCTGATGACACGGCTATTCTTACATCGGGCACATTTTACTTGGAAGTTTATCACACGTTGCAGATTGCTCTTTATAAAATCGAAAATTACTTCTTTAAGTGGAAGATTAAAATAAATCCTTCGAAAAGACAAGCAATATGGTTTACGAGGCGTCGAAAGTCTTGTATTCTCCCAAACAATGTACAAACAACTGCGCATGAGTTCTGTGGATATTGACTGGTCCGAGCATTGTCGAAATTTTGGGGTCATACTAGACAAAAAACTTAGTTCAAAAACATATATCTACAACTATTGACAAGATAAATCTATACAAAAGTATTCTATACCCATTAATATGCAGAAACTCTAAACTCAGCAAAGAAAATAAAAATTTATTGCTCAAATCAATTTTCCAATCTATCCTCTTATACGGTGCTCCTGTTTGGAACGATTGCGCTAAAACTTACAAGCTTAATCAGCAAAGATGTCAGAACAAAATTCTAAAAATGATGCTTGATCGTCCATGGCACTATTCAACCTACAGGCTTCATGAACAAAGCAATGTCAATTTTCTGGAAACCCTTATTGAAAATTCAACTAAACTAATTCAACTAAATTGTTCTATCGCGATAATGAATCTATTAAATGTTTACCCCCACCATAAACTTATATATACGTTTGTATATATGTATTTGAAACTTTATTTTGTACCTTTTGACATGTAGCAGAAAATGGCTGATTTTAAATCACAGTTTAAGTACTAATTTAACGTGGTAGTTTTTAAGAGTTGAATAAGGGTTTTTATTTGTAGCTTTTCCTTGAATAATTAATATCAAAATTCATTAAACAAATTACTTTTCTCATAATGTATAATATGTATATGTATGTATGTATATGTATAATATGTAGTATAAATTTATAGTTGAAAAGGAAATGCTTATCCTAAATCTCTGTAACAATATCCTTACCAATTGTAAAATAAATAATGTATACTGCTACTTAAATAAATAAATGAATGAAAAATAATAACGACATCTAGTAACCGAATGCAATTATTTCGAATAGAAAGTGCAAAGGTTTTATTTTATATGGTAAATCGCGTAGTTTTCATGTAGTTTTGGAATAGTTTTGAGTTAAACTCGTTTAAGTGTCACATGAAAATATAACCGTGTTTTTTTTAAGCCAGCAGCTAGTACAACCTTCGAGTTAAAAAAACGCTGTATTCACAGTATTTTCTTTCATATTTCAAAGTTGGTCCTAGTAGTGTTTTTTTACTTTTCAAAAAAAGCACTTTTCAAAATTTTGTACCAGTAGTGTTTTTCGCTTTTCAACAAAAAACAAAATCAAATTTTTTCTTGTTTTGGTCTTTTACTCGTTCTGCTAAATGAACAACGACAACAAATCAGGTATGAATTTGTACTTTTTTTTCTCAATTTTCCATGTATCAGATTCTTTGTTACAAGTTTTTTTTTTAAAATTTTTGGGAATAACGTCCAGCTGTGAAGAAAGTTCTATGTCATAGTCAGCTGTTGAACTCCTCCGGGTATGTTCAGGGAGTATGTCAAAAGATTAAAAACTAATCTTCGATCCAAATCACTGGAAAAGCAATTTTCATACTATTTACCTGTCATCTCGATAGATTTGGATGGAAAATAAATTGATTCTTTTTAATGAATTATCTTACCGCATGTATTTTATCATTATATTAAATTTTATTTTTTACAAACATTATTTTTTTTTATGTATTTTTATGTATATGTCACACTAAAATTAGGTTTCTTGTGAATATAATTTCTATTTCTTTGATTTTTAATCGACAGAAATTTTGCATACTGCAGCGCCTATTTTTGAAATTTACCTAACGAAGTGTGTACGGGATGGATCGAAGAAATAAAGTATCACTACTTATTTTTCGAACCACTGACTTTTTCGATCACCACTGTTTTATTTTCTTTTAACATTGAACTTATGCGAAGGTTCTTTCGCGAGCATGCAAAGTAACTATACAGACAACAATAATAAAAACTATTGCCACAAATTAAACTGCTTTATAATTTCTTCTCGTATGATTAAGCTACTTTGTAGTTTTCTTTATAGTATGTACAACGTTTTGTTGATGACTCTAATAGAGTCCAAGGCTAATGTTTTCGGATCAACATTCGCCTATCGCACAATTGGCACATCGTATCAATATACGAAGTAAAACGCAACCGAGAGTTGAACGTCGTGTCATCGGCTTGAAAACGCATTTAAGTGCACGATCGCATTATGATCTTCAATGCTCCGTGTACGTTGTATTACTTGAGTGAAAAAAACACATTTGCTTAAAAGAATGCATTACAATCAACTATCTACACACAAAGCCTCCTCAAAGATTGGTTTTATAGATTTTCCACTCCAATACAATACACAAACCTACAACCATAAAAAAGTATAAATATTTCAATACTAAATCAAATATGTATACATTTATGTTCATTCGATAACTGTTAAATTTAGTGGCAAATAATATGCCTACACAAATTAGTGCAAGTAAATATATGATGTGTGGTGGCAATCAGTAGCTTGAATAAATAAAAATAAATAAATAGGGTGGCGCAACAGAGCGAGAAGCCCCAGGGGCCTAGCGCGTTTTTCACAACCAAGCCTTGTGAGGGAATGGAAGGGACCTACAATTTTCTGCCAGTTCCGAACGGCTGATTGAGAAAGCGCTTTTCATGGCAATGAATACTAACGGAGGACTTGCCAGTTCCTCGCGAAAGGCGATACCCGTGGAAAAAACATTTTTGCCTCTGTTGGGATTCGAACCACGAACTTCTGGATTAACAGGCGGACATGCTATCAATCACACCACGGGTACCACCACGGGTAGCTTGAATACTGAATGAATTTGAAAAAACAATAAGTTAAAAAACAGTTGAGTTGAGTTGAGAAGCAAAATAAATTAATTCAGAAATATAAAGTTAACAAAACAATAACTTACTTACTTACTTAAGGTGGCGCTACAGTCCGGGTCGGACTAGGGCCTCAACCAACATGCTTCTCCAGCCAGCTCGGTCCCTAGCTAGCTGCCTCCAGTTTTGCACGACAAGTTGGTTGAGGTCCTCTCCTACTTGCGTGCGCCACCTGAGTAGCGGTCTTCCTCTACTGCGCCGTCCCTCGGGATTGGATTCGAAGACTTTCCGGGCCGGAGCGTTGGTGTCCATTCGCTCTACATGACCCAGCCATCTAAGCCGCTGGACCTTGACTCGTTTGACAAGGTCAGTGTCGCTGTACAGCCCGTACAATTTGTCGTTAAATCTTCTTCTCCACTCTCCATCTATGCAGATGGGACCAAAAATCACCCGAAGAATTTTTCTCTCGAAGCATCCTAAAGCGTTCTCGTCTGCCTTTGACAAGGTCCATGCCTCTGCGCCATATATAAGAACCGGGATGATAAGTGTCTTATACAGGGACACTTAAGTTGCTCGAGAGAGGACTTTACTACTCAATTGCCTTCTTAGTCCGAAGAAACAGCGATTGGCAAGAGTTATTCTTCGTTTGATTTCAGCGCTGGTGTCGTTGTCTGAATTAATAGCGGCGCGGCGCCTAGGTACACAAATTCCTTAACTACCTCAAATTTATAGCTGTCAATCGTGACGTTTTGTCCAAGACGTCGGTGTTGGGTGTCCTTTTTTGATGACAGCATATACTTGGTCTTGCCCTCATTTACCACTAAACCCATCTTCTTCGCTTCCGTCTCAATGCTCATAAACGCGCCATTGACATCACGCTGCGTTCTTCCAATTATGTCAATATCGTCGGCATATCCGAGCAATTGAACGGGTCTTTGAAAGATTGTGCCTCTTGTGTTGACGTGGGAGTTTTGCACTATTCTTTCAAGAACGATGTTGAAGAAGTCGCATGACAGTGCATCGCCTTGCCTAAAACCTTTTTTGACATCGAATGTATCGGTGAGTTCTTTTCCGACCCTGATGGAGCAGCGTGCGTTCTCCATCGTCATCCTACACAATCGGACAAGTTTGGTAGGGATGCCAAAACTAGACATGGCTCTATATAACTCCTCTCTATAGATGCTGTCATACGCGGCCTTAAAATCGATAAAAAGGTGGTGGGTATCGATTTGAAGCTCCTGGGTTTTTTCCAAGATCTGCCGTAGTGTGAAGATTTGGTTCATGGTGGACTTTCCTGGTCTAAGCCGCACTGAGAAGGACCTATCAGGTTGTTGACGAATGGCTTCAGACGCTCACACAATACGGCAGAGAGGATCTTGTACGCGATGTTAAGAAGACTGATACCTCTGTAGTTGGCGCAGTTCAGAGGGTCTCCTTTCTTGAGGACCGGGGAAACAATGCTGAGGTTCCATTCATCGGGCATGCTTTCTTCCGACCATATTTTGCAAATAAGCTGGTGCATACTCCTGACCAGGTCATTGCCTGCCGCTTTAAACAATTCGGCAGTGAGGCCATCAGCTCCAGCAGCTTTGTTGGACTTTAGCTTGGATACTGCTGTCTTCACTTCGTTCAGGTCGGGTTGGCGGAATTGTTGGTCTACGTCGCCTAAATCGAATGGTTCTATCTCTCTAACAGCGGAATTGGGTTCATCATCGCCGTTATAGAGCTTGGAAAAGTGGTCTTTCCATATCCTCAGCATTGACTGCGGTTCCACCACGATGTTCCCTTGGTCGTCTTTGCAGGCTTCGGCTCGGGGCTTATAGCCCGAGGCTGTTGTTTTTACCTTTTGGTAAAACTTCCGAACCTCATTCCTGCTATGGCACCCTTCTATCTCCTCGATCGCGCGCTTCTCATGCTCTCTCTTTTTCCGTCTGAGAAGCCGGTGTTCGTCTCTCCTCTTCTGCTTGTAGAGCTCGTAAGCAGTTCTAGTCTTTTTGTGCAGCGCCGCTTTGTATGCTTCCTGTTTAGCTGCATGTGCTTGCCGGCATTCGTCGTCAAACCAGGGGTTTCGTTGTGGTGGCCGTGTGAAACCCAGCACTTCAGAAGCGGCATCTCTGATGGCTGATTGGCAGTGCTGCCACTGGTTCTCTATACTTGATGCTGGCGGCATAGGACTCCTTAAGAGGTTGTAAGAGATTCGATCGGAAAAGGACTTGGCGATCTCTTGCGATTGTAGTCGTCCAACGTCGAATTTTCTCACAGTAGTTCCTTGTGTTGGCTTGGATCGGGATATCCGCAGTCGTAACTTGGCTACAACAAGGTAGTGGTCCGAGTCAATGTTGGCCCCTCGGAAGGTTCGGACATCCTCTATACTGGAGAAGTGTCGTGCGTCGATCGCAATGTGGTCAATCTGGTTGACGGTTGATTGATCAGGAGATTTCCATGTCCCTTTGTGGATATTGAGGTGCTGGAACCGCGTACTAGCTACCAGAACATCTCGCCCCGCAGCGAAATCGATCAGCCTGAATCCGTTATCGGAGGTGTTGTCGTGCAGGCTGTATCTTCCGATTATTCCACCAAAGATATCCTCTCTTCCTAGCTTGGCATTAAAATCTCCTAGAACAATCTTAATGTCATAGCCAGGGCACTGCTCATATGTTTTGTCCAGGAGCTCGTAGAATACGTCTTTGGTGTCTTCATCCTTTTCCTCTGTGGGGGCGTTTGCGCAAATGAGGCTTATGTTGACGAATTCAGCCTTGATGCGGATTGTTGCTATGCGCTCGTTCACATAGTTGAAACTCAAGACTTTTTGCCTGAGTCTAGTTCCAACAACAAATCCACATCCAAACAATCGCTGCTTTTGCTCTCGGTAGCAATCGCCGTAGTAGATATCGCAGTCTTTTAATTTGCGTCTACCTGGTCCATCCCATCGCATTTCTTGGATAGCGGTAATATCTGCTTTGTAGCAGTTTAGGGCTTCCGCTAATTGTTCGGCTGCACGTGGTCTATTGAGGGACCTAACATTCCACGTACAGATCCGAAGTTCGTTGTCCGTTTTTCGTTTGCTTGGTTCGTCATCAGTAAATCCGTCCGTATCCGAGGCTTGTTGGTGCTTCGCAACTAACAATTTCTTTACGTGGCCGGGAAGTCACCCCGACAGCACGACCCCCAACCTGGAGGGCCGGATCCTTGTATAACTCCAAAGATGGGGAGCCGGATAAACCGTTCCTTATAGGCCTGAGCTCCAAATATGTTGTAGTAGCCCTATAAGGTGTTCACTAAGTAGTTCAAACTGACTGGAACTGTAGACGCCACCGTTGATTCCATCTAGGGAATTCCTCCGCTGCCGTCTGGATGAAAGAAGAGGTGCCTTAGTGGGAACACCTCTCCCCCCCTCTCTCGTTTTCTGCCACCAACAACCTTCCACTGGGGTTGAGACCCAGTCTCCAGTTGAGGTACTAGGCACCCGATGTTCACCACGTGGAGGTGAGAGTAGGAGTTGATAGACAGAGGTGGGTTTTAAGAAAAACCTATGAACGCTAGGGTCCTCTTGGGTGCACGTTTCTACCATTTAAACATCAAACAATAACTTACTAAAAATTAAAAAAAAGTTATTTAAAATCATCTTAGCCATCTACCAAGGTGCCGCAAGAAGCGGTAGATTAGTCAGTCTCAGTTAGAGTTTGTACTTTTTAAACAAACCATATGTATTGTGTGACTCCAGCGTTTAGATATCCTCCAAGACTCTAGACTGCTAAAATTCTGTTACTTGTTAGAACTTAAGGCCCCGACCCCTAGAATCCATTGCCGCTCGGCATAGTGTGGACGCACCTTAACGTACGAAAGTTCGACGCAAATTCAAACCGAATGAAATGGCTCCGATTGCCGCCCGGCATAGTGTGGACGCACCTTAGAACCTCAGCCTACAAAAGTATTCTGTCCCGGAAATTAAAAAATTCTATTTTAATAAGAAACCCTACCCACATAACGCTTCGAATGATGAGATTCTTCGCTTGCATAAGAAAAAGTTAAAAAATAAAGTTGGCGAAAATAAAGAGACTTGCACAATTTAAGGTATAGGTTTTCGTCGTGCTCATATCACAAAACAAAATGAAGAGGAATTGCTTTAGATTTGAGAGAAAAGTTATGCATGATTGCGGCTTCTCCGAATCGTATAACTGAGTTGCAATTAATTTCATAGCCAGCACTACTTCCTTAAAACACAAATCATGCATTTTATTGGTTACCTATGCAAGCAGCATCCATATGTTAACCTTTTCAATCCTACTACAACAAACTTTCAACAAATACCTGTACAACGTGCATTTGATAAATTGGAAGTTGTTCAAAATCTATGACAATCCGTTTAAAAATAAAACAACTGCATGTTTGGAATTTCAACGGATTTAATAAAAAATATAATTACTGTCAGTCAGCGCAGCTTTAGCCGGTGATTACGAATTTCGAATTCCAGATGAAATTATTGAATGAGTACTCTGCACCTACCTCAATACATGTCTACTTTTTGTTTTATCTACACAAGACGTAGGCCTTTAAATCAGCGTAACTTATTAATCTATGAAATGGAGGAATGACTATTCTGCAGCTTTACGATTTCTTTCGATCAGACAAACCCTCAGTCTGTTTTTTAACCTCAGGGCGATTAAGTATTTACTTTCAGTAGAAGTGAAAAGTGATTATTAAAATGGCGAGTGATACAATAATCAAATTTCGTTATTGGGTTTTGCAAGTGATTGTTCTGGTGATATATCCTTTAGCATTGATGCTGGCAATCGGTAGTGAAATCCTTAAAAGTTTTTTGAAGACGCGAAAGAGTGTTGCAGGCGAAGTTGCTTTGGTAGTTTATTTTCATCTATAATTACTCTTTCTTGATCATAGTACTGGTTTATCAGTTTACAGACTTCTATGGCTTGGGTCTAGGTTCATGTTTTGTATGGCCTTTTATGAATACCTAATGAATTTGTAGAATCTGATTAACGGTTGTGTTGCCAATTTTATTTGATTCAAGTTTCAATGCACATTCACTGAGTTTATTTTTGAGACTTTTCGTGTCGTACGCAACATTGGTAAAGACGTATGGGGCTTCTTAATAAATAATTTGCTTGAAGCAATCTTCTTATCACAGGTTCTAATGATATCAGTCCAGTTTATGCACCAAGGCGATTACTAATTATGAGTGAATTAAAAAAAATCGAACCAAAAGTATTCTTTCTAAGTCTTTTCATTACTTGATTTAAGAAGAGAGAGTTTTAAGCTGTTGCTTACCTCTTATAAGTTGTATGTTACCTTCAAGAATCTTGATCAGCTTAAAATAATTGTAGTTTTACTTTTTTACTTTCAGCCACGAATAAAAAAGTACATCATCTTACTTCAGATCACATTGCTTACGATTGGGTTAGTATGCCAATGTTGAAATAACCTGTATTGGAATTACATTCAACCAAAGCCATTATTATGTTCGTCGTTCTTTTCTTTTATTATAATATTCATTTGTTTGCATCAAGCTCTGATAATGGTTCTATGCAATTTCATAGTTTGTGAGTAAGAAAATCAATCTTGAACTGGTTTGGTGTAGGAAATTGTTTATTCAAAGTTTGATTAGTTTTAGTGTGTTGCTTGTTGTTAAACTTGAGTTATAACACCGCATCAGGGCTAGATTCGCTAACATTAGCATGATATGCACACACGCCCCCACAGAAGAGAAAGATGAGAATTCCAAGGATTGTGTCCACGAGCTCCTTAAAAAACATATATGAACAATGCCCTAGACGTAGAGATTTTAAAGCACAACTATTTAAGGAGGACTCTTTCGAAATACCATCACTGGGAGTAGCCTACATGACAAAACCTTAAAAAAATACTCTGGCTAATCGATTTAGCTATGATACTAGATCTTGCACATGATTCCCTCATCTTGAAATTTATAAAGGCACATAGCGATCTCAAAATCAATCAGTCGTCAACTAAATTGACTTTGTTGCGATTGACACAATACACTCTTCTAGTGTTATTGGTGTCCGAGCTTTCTGAGGGGTTAATTTTGTCTCAGACTAAAACCTTGTTGTAGCCAATGTACAAATGAGGATATCCTGCTCATGACCCACGCGAAATAACGTTAAACGTTTGGTGCAGTGCAATAAGGCCCGCGGCAATAAGACCCGCGGGTCTTATTTCCTCTTTGTTTTGGAAATAAGGCCCACGGGGGTTATTTCCATGATGAAATGGCAGTAACAGCCGCGGGCCTTAGTTCCTTTTTCTGCGAACTTAAATACCATTTCGTAATGGAAAGAAGTCCCACGTTTGCACCCAAACTTATTTTCAATGTGAATAAACTTGCACAGGGACGTAACTCCACTAGACATAAGTCCATGCTCTGATTGTGGGTTATGACATACCAAAGAGGAACACACGTACATATTAATATCTATGGAACTATGAATCATACTATGTGTTTAATGCGGTCAATTCGCGCGTATTTCTTAAGTTCAACCGCAGGCACGTATTACACGTAGGCAAATTTTGTTCGCTTTGCTTTTTACTCACGGATAGAATAATGAAGCTAAAAGCGAAGCGGAAAAAATTTTCTCAAGGGAATATGGATGTGTGGTGTAAAAATAAAAATTCGCGCGAATTTGACTATGATCAAGAAAGAGTAATTATTCACAGCTTTGTTTTTCGGTACCTCAAAATGTTGTTTCCTTCAAATAAAAAAATATATGCATTTAGCGCATCCGCTATGTTCTTCACCCTTTCTAAGAAGGAAAACTAATTTTAAGATCCCATGTTCAACAGACTCATATAAATGCTGCTCAAAATGGCAACAAAAGACATGGGCCTTGATTCTTTTCTTTGGTGGGTCTTATTGCCTCTTCAAAGTGGAAACAAAGCCCATGGGTGTTATTTCCATTTCCTTGGGCAATAAGACCCACGGGTCTTATTGCCCATGTCTCAATTTCGTCTAGAAAATTATTGTCATCCGTTCGTGTGGGCACGAAGTTGCATTCGAATTGTTTAGCGAATGCCTCCGCCTTTACCTGATCTGATCTGGCTTCCCATCGTTGGATGTGATTACTTCCGGCATTGCGTTCTTTGTGCCAACTATCCTGTTTATTTCCTTGAAAACATCTGGACAAGGTTTTATTATTTACAGTCTCTTTTGGAAGTGGACGTCGTTGCAGTGCTGGATCGCGTTCCGTTGGCTTCAAACGATATGACGTCGGAAAGCTAGAATTGCAAGAGATAAAGAATTCTCTTACCAATCGGGTATCCATCCAACCATCCCTGAATCCTAAACCGCAAATATTTAGCAGCAGCAATAACAACAAGTTCAGACCCGCAGCCTCTGATGTTATGTATTCTACTTGACCTTCGAAACGAAAACCATGATTCGACGAAAAATACAGAAATACAGACTACAAATGCTTATGCAAAAGGAGTTCGATGAGATTTACAAGGAGAAAAGAAGGGAAGAACACCGAAATTTTAATGTGCTCGTTTGAGGAGATTAAAATATGTAATGATTGAAATGAGATTCCAAAGTTTTACCAAAAAGTATAAAAATAGTATGCCTGGAGGGCAAGCTCCAAAACCAAGCTTGAATAGACCACCAGGGAAACATTGTATTAGAATCGCAGATGATACTGAGGATCTTTGAGGATCGCTTTTGAAGATTGCTTAACGGCGATGAAAACACTACTTCCGCTGTCAGGCAGGACGATGATCGAAATTGCCGCCCTAGAAGAAGTTTAGTTTACCATGTATATGGGACATTTCACGCAAAGCAGAAAGGTAAAAAATGTCAATGTTTCCGATTTTGTTGAAAATTGTTTAGGTTGTGCGTTGTGCCTATGCATGTCTTTGAAATGCGCACCAAATATTTTATAACGACTCTTTGAAGGTCAAATATTTGACATGGACTGGAATAATCAATTGATTTGATTAATTAGATTAGATTAGATTAGATTGAGATTTTTATTTCACAACAGAAAATTGACAAAAACCTTATGGATACCTACCTACATTGAAATATCATAAGTTAAATTTAAAACTTAATCTTTAAAGGCATGGACCGTCAAAAAGAATGATAGCTTTATAAAACAAAAAAATTTGATAATTTAATTGTGTTTTGAGAAACTTTGAATTTAGAAGTCTTCTCGTATTATTCTTAGAGCTGTTTCAATGAAATGTGATAGTTTTTTCCAGTCCTTTCCATTCAAAATTGCTGAAAACTCGGTTTGATGAATAGTTTTCTTGCCATGTTTGTCGCCGTATATATTCCCAAATTGGGCATCTTGCGATAAAATGAAATAAGTTAAGTTAAGTTAAGTAAGTTCATTTATTTACACTTCAATGTAAAAAATAGAATACAAAAATGAGTTTAAGAGCTATGGCTAAGCCGTCAGCCTGGTTAGCAAATTTATAAATATTTATTTTGTAGTTAATTTAAGTAGGTTTTCAATAATTAACAAAAAGAGAGAAAAAAAAATGAATTAAAGTTTCAAACGTATTCTAATATCAATAACATTCTATACTTGTAAACTGTTTTTAAGAAATCGCTTAGGGTTTTCCAATCACACTCGTTTAGAATCAGGATAGTTTCCTGCATAGTTAATGACTGTTTTCCAAAGAAAACTTGTCTTTGCGGTGCGAATATTGGGCATAGACTTATAATATGGAAGCAATCTTCTTTCGATTTTAAGTTGCAGAGCGTACAAATTTGACTAAAGCTTCCATTATAGGAGTTGCCATTTAAAGAAAGGAGCTCACATATTGCTTTGAATATCAAGGATATTTCATCATAGCTAAGTGAGTCATGAAAGTAGTTGTTCATATTTAGATTAAAATTAAGCTGACTGTATAAAATTCTGCTTTCAGACTCCTGTGCCTTTACGATGAACGCATCTCGAATAGTGTCTTCGTTTTTCTGAATAATGCGGTAGAGTTGGTTTTTCAAATCACATGGGTTGTTCACATCAATTTGTAAGTTTTCTCCATGAGCGTTCCCAATAGAGAGCCATCTTTCATACCACCAGTCCTTATTTCTCAACTCGTACAAAAATAGTTTTTTTTGAAAGTCTTGATTCCTCATATTGGCAGCATACCTTTATTATGTAGTCAGCCTGTGTCTTGAGTGTACTCGTGAAGAGTTTTGGTAGACCGGTTTCCAAATATATAGCGTAACTAGGTGTATTTTGGGGTAGATGAAAGAGCTTTTTTACAAAGTTCCTATGGAATTTCTCAATTTCTTCGTACTGATATGATCCCCAAACTTGAGAAGCATAGCAAAGAGTGGATTTGACAACTGCATTGAATATTTTATATTTTGCAGATAAAATTATTCTTTTGTTTGAAAATACATTTTTCCATGAAAGATTAAGAAAATTTTGAGAACTATTGGTTTTTTCTATTAGGTGTTTGTTGAAATTTAAAGTTGGATTTAGTTTAACTCCCAGATACTTAACCTCCTTAGCTGTTTCTAAAACATGGCCATAGTATGTCCATTGTCTTTCATTATGAGCTCTTTGATATCGCGCAAAAACCATAATTTTTGACTTCTCTGTATTAATTGCAATAACACGATAAGCGATAAATAAAATGAAATATATTTTCTCTTTCGTTGGTGTTACACAAAGAGCATTTTAGTGCTAGATCGTTACGATGTGGTATGAAATTGAGCGGTAAAAGCTCTCCTCTTGCTCCGAAAAGGTTTGATATTATTTCAGTGCTAAAGCGGTCCTTGAAGTAGTTTTTGACGCCTAGTTCGTACTGCAGCTTCGAATATGCAGTGAATATCTATAGCCTGTTCCACATAGTCTTCTCTTACTTTGGAATGTAGCTTTTCAATCAAGTTGTCAGGGAATGGTTTCCAAAGTAATGTGGAAATTCAGTTCACATATGTCTGCCAATTTTTTCCATTCTTCAAACCATAAGCGTCGGGACCTTATTATTGCAAGTGCAACATTTCTTGCTATTTTTTAATGCTGCTGTTCATAAGTTTAACAATGTAGGTAAAGTGGAGCTTTAAAGATAAGAGGTACAGTGGTGATAATCCAGTTTCTATCATCAGCATATAATTGGGTGTGCCAGACACGGCAGCCAAAATTGGCGTTTTAAGACGGACATCAACCCCATGACTGCCGCATAAAGCATAATTATTTCGGAAGTTGCAGTGTAAACTTTGAACTTTGCACTAAATGATAAGACTTTATTTCCGTAAACATTTTGCCACACACAACCAATTGCATTTTTCGAGGAAGACAGCTTTTTGACCAGATGTTTTTCTATGTTTAGATTGTTTGTAACAGTAAAACCTAGGTGTTGGTATTCCCTAACGGTTTCGATCGATTCTCCTCCATAGTACCATTTTTCATTTGCTGCCAAACGTCCTGTTCCTTTTCTAAAGATCATTGTTTTTGATTTGTTTAGATTAACGCTGAGATTCCAATTCAAACAGTAATTGCGTTATTTGTTAATCACTAATTGGAGAGATTGAGGTGATTCCGATAAAAGTACAAGATCATCTTCGCGTACATGAGTACCTTAATCAGAAATCTAAACCCCTTAAGTAGAGATAAATGTAAAGAAATATACACTTGGTTGGCCTCAAAAATGGAAAAATTTAATACCGGGAGGTTTTCCAACTCATTCTGAGGTTCTCGCGGCGTATCCCACGAGCGGATCACGAGTTTGAAGCAGTTGAGTGGAACAGCTGCGATCCCTTCGAGATCACTATACTCGTGTTGTCGGAACAAAGCATACTCGATGAATGGAACCTCAGTATCGCATGTTTAGTTCTTAAAAAAATGAGCCTCATAATTGCGCCATGGAATATGGGAAAGTCTGAAAGCCCATGTCATTAATTTGAAAGGTCACTATCAGTATACGGTTTAAGACTTGAAAACGCCAAAATCTACCAAACCAAGAATACATCACCAATATACATCATCTTTTTATCGGTTTCAAGGTCTCTTATGGCAATATTTAAAGACATCAACTGTATAGACTTTGGAGAGCTGACGCTACTCCGTCAAGGTCCTAAAAGGCCTCAAGAAAGAAATATGCTTGGTGCCATTGCAATTGAAGCGACGAAAATGGATTTGATGATTATTGAGGGCAAAACGAGGTATATACTGTCATCAAACAATTTAATTTTAATTTTGGTGGGGGCAAAACCCCCATTTATTAGGCTTAGTACAAGCTATTAACTTACAAACTAATTAGTTGGAGGGCTTAGGAGACGAAGTTTTAGGCAGGGAGTACTCCTATTGAAGTCAAAACAAGAAGAGTGAGAATTGACATTCCTCAGCATTCGGGAGATCTGTTCATTGGAGCAGTAAGAGGTTCGATGGGTGGGAAGATAGAAGAGACGGGGATGCCGAGTGTTACGAGGGTTCGTATTTAGAAAAATGGATTCGTTAAGGGCTGGACAGTCAAAGGTACCAGTGAAGATTCGGTGAATGAAGAGAATGTCAAATATTTCTCTTCGATCTTTCAGCGTATTGAGGTTGAGGAGTTTGATTCGGTCTTGATAAGGAGGTAATATCAGAGGATTACTCCAATTAAGACCTAGAAGAGCAAATCGGAGGAAACGGCGTTGTATGCTCTCAATTCTGGCAATGTGCACTTGTTGGAAAGGCGACTAGACTTGACAAACGTATTTAAGAAGCGGACGAACAAATGAAATGTAATGTTAATGTTAATTTTAATTTAATTTAAGTTTTACTTTTATATTTTGTAATGTTTTTTATTTTCCTCGTATACGTTCTCTTTGTACTTGTGTTGGCGTTATTTACTAACCACTAACACTTGCATTAATGATGAAGAGCGTAGATAAGTGTGTACAAATGAGCTTGCTCTAAGTTCAGTGCCACTTAAGTCTCTGAGATGAAAATAAAAAAAAATAGTAAAGGGATCGGGTTACATAGGGGTTTGCAACGTTTCACGAAGCGTCGATATGCTTGAGGAAAATCAGCTCACGGTCGCAAATAATCCCAAGGTGACGGATCACCTGAACGGAGGAAATGGTTTGACTGTTTAGAAGATAGAGACGGGAAGGAGATTTGATGCGTTTACGTGAGAAGGTTATTGATTGGCACTTGGAAACATTTAGCTCCAGGCAGTTTTTGGAGCACCATATTGAAAAATTGGAGGTGGGAAGAGTCTTCAGAAGAAGAAATTACTCGGTAAAACTTAGTATCGTCCGCATAGAGAGAGATAGAGGAGTGTTTGATGATCATTTCAATGTCGTTTATACTGAGGGTGAAGAGGAGAGGGCCTTAATGGCTGCCTTGGGGAACACCGGATGTAGCTAAAAAGCGGATCTGAACCGAACGCTGTAAAAACGGTATTCTAAACAAGAAGAAATCCATCTCAACAGAATTTGTTCAAAGCCGAGGGTGGAAAGTTTAAAAAGAATAAGTTTGTGGGAGATTTTATCGAAAGCTTTACTAAAGTAAGTTGAAATTACATCGACCTCCTTTCCATTCTCCAAGTCTGTTAGGGAAAATGAGACAAAGTCAACGAGGTTTGTTGTTGACCTGCCTTTGAGGAACCCGTGTTGTCTAGGGGAAATGAGAGATTTGCAACGAAAACTTAAGTTTTCATACAATATACTTTCGAAAATTTTGGGTATATGCGATAGTTTAGCGATGGGACGATAATTTTTCACGTCGCACTTAGGATCTTTTTTGTGTAAAAAAAAACTCCGTTTTCCAAGCTTGGTGGAAATCTCCTAACAAAGATAAGGAACATCGATGAATCGAACAAAACGTTACAATAGACAGACATAGCTTCGAGGTAGTACAAAACTTCGTCTACCTACGGTCCGCTATAGAAACGGAAAGTAACATCAGAGATCGAACGCAAAACTATACTCTTCCCAACTGCTACTTCTTTGGGTTGAATCAATTGAGAAATAATACCTTTTAAACATAAACTAAGGTAACCCTTTATAAGAGACCCTTCATCAAAGTCCTGCTATTGAGAGCGGGATATTGACCGTATCTAAAGCGGATGAGGCAATTCTGCATGAGCTGCCCCGCGATATTGCTAAAGCTAGGAGATTACTCATCACGAAATTATGATGGTTGGGACATGTACAGTGGATGACAGCTTATTTGACCCACCTCTTACTTATTTATTGAAATGAGTACCTCCTTAACAAAAAAAGCTATCAACAAAGTACAAGGGCAGATAGCTTAATTAAGACTTTAGCTTTAACATGACTCCTTAATAAAAAATTTTATCGCAAATCCTCAATTTATTCTTAAGAAGAGCGAAATAATTCGATTTTACCATGCCACAGCTTATTTGACCCACTGTGTTTAATGTGCAGTTGCGATCGCACGAGGTTGGGGATAACGGGCCTTGTTGCGTCTATTGCTTAGTTGTTGCATTTTCAAGTAGAATTATCAGTTTCGGTTAATTTTCATGAATAAAGCACGTGTTATAAGTATGAGAAAGCGCACAACAATTGAGCAACGTGAAATACCTATTTCTTCAACTTCACAGGAATGGACTTTCTCGGAGGAAAATAGCCGAAATTGTTAACATTCCAGATGGCACGGTAAAAGGTATTATCCACCGCTTTGTGTTCGAAAATCGTGTCGAAAATAAAGGGAGAAGTGCTCCAAATAAAATATTCAGTGCCTCGGATGACCGGTATATTAAGTAAGAAAAGTGATGCAAAATCCCAAGATATCAGCACCAAAATTGGCTAGTGAAATGGAGAGGATATGATTCGAAAGGATTTTTCCCCTGAAAATATAAGACGAATTCTAAGAAACAATGATTTACATGGAAGAGTCACACGGAAAAAGCCATTCATTAATAAAAGAAATCGACACTGTCGTTTGAAGTTCGCAAAGGAGCACATAAGGAAGGATTCAAGTTTTTGGCAGCATGTAATATTTGCAGATGAGTCAAAATTCAACATTTTCGGATCCGATGGGCGATGTTATGTGTGGCGCAAACCCAACACAGAGCTGCAGGAGAAAAACCTACGAACAACAGTCAAACATGGAGGTGGCCATGTTATTGTATGGACCTGTATGTCTGCAACGGGAGTCGGAAAGCTTCAATTTATTGAAAGCACAATGGACAAGATTGCTTATCTTAACATTCTTAAGGAAAACTTACTCCAAAATGCGGAGTAATTGGGAATAAGAGACACTTTTCGTTTTACCAGGACAATGACCCGAAGCACACTTCGGGAATTGTGCAAACTTGGCTGATTTATAACTGTCCACACGTTATGAAACCCCCGGCACAATCTCCAGATTTGAATGTGACTGAAAACTTGTGGTCAATTTTGGATGCAAACATTCGCAAACGCCAGATATCAAACAAAAATGATTTGAAGACAGCTTAAATTGAGGAATGGTCTAGAATACCTCCAGAAACAAGCAAAAAATTTGTGGATTCTTATCATAAACGTCTTAGAATCGTTATAGAGCAAAAAGGGGGACACACTAAATATTTATGTTGAGAAAAAGAATTGTTCCACATCATTTTCTTAAACTTTATTTTCAATGGGTCAAATTAGCTGTGCGACTGAATTGTTGATTATGTTTTGTTTTTGTTTTTTTTTTTATGGAATTCTAATCGAAAATGAATAAATGAAAACATTTTGTTTAAGTTGAAAGCTCAATAAACCATTCTGCGTTTTTATTCTGTTAATAACTTTTTTCTTTAAGGATCCATACTCATTTAAAGGTTTAAATATAGGTTGGGTTGAATAAGCTGTGATCCACTGTAGGTAGAGTAGATGGATATGAACCAAAATGACCACCCAGGTAAATATTCATGTAAGGAATGGCCACTAATTTCGAGCTGATACAGAATAGCCGATGGTCTTTCTTTGGCAACTAAGTAAAATCATTTTGGATCCTATTGGGAATCTCGTACCGACCTTTAACGCTTAATAACCTCACAAACTTACTATTTTACATTGAGTACACACCACTTTTTTTAAATGATTTTGAAAGATTAACTTTCAGAGATGTTCTAAGCGGCGAAAAGGAAGAGGAGGAAGAAGTATAAGAAAATGAAAGTTGTTCTTAATAATTGTTCTTGTGGTAAGGATTGGTAAAGTTAACGTTCACCCTTTGAAAAGCTATTTCAAGCTTACATTAGTTTGGTATTTGATTCCTTTAGCAAATTCACAAATTCAAACTTATCGTTATAATTGATTCCCCATAAATGACTTCAATTTGCGTCACTTTTCGCAGAATCTGTTTTGCAGGTGTGAGTGTATTTATGTAGATTTCTTTTCCTAACAAAAGCGATATAGCAAATTTTTCCCTAAGAGAAATTATATTTGATTAGAGACAGATTTTAATAAGAACAGTGTCTTTAAATAATCCCTATCTGTCCTACTGACTCAGCAAAAAGCTAAACTTGTGATGTAAACGTCATAACAAAACCATAATAATGGCCCAAGCTTAAGCGCTATTGGCACACTACCTTAGAGAACAATAAGAACGCGTTACATACGTTTCAATTCATTGTCTATTTTATTATAATCTTTCATTGAACAGATATTTGTTTTAATTTTAGATTACTGGTAGTGGAAATGGATTAGGAAAAGAAATCGCTATTGGACTTGCAGCCAAAGGATGTCACATAGCTGTTGTTGATATAAATAAAGAAGCAGCTGAGAAAACAGCCCAAGAAATTATAGAAAAATACAAAATCAAAGCGAAGGCTTTCACGGTTTGCTTGTCGAAATAGTTTCATAAATGCCTATACAAATAAATGCTCTTCAAGGTAAATGTTACGAGGCACGACGAAGTTGAAAAACTGGCAAATGAAGTTGAAGAAGCATTGGGACCTGTATCAATTCTAATTAACAATGCGGGAATAATTATTTTTACTACGTCTACTAATACTCCTCCAGAAGAAATTCAAGCAATGATCAATACAAATCTTACAGCTCACGTTTGGGTAAGAATTTATCAAAGTTTACTCGAATAATCTCAATCTTATAGCATGCCATTCCATTTATTTAAAACAGACTGTTCGCGTCTTCCTGGAGAAAATGAGGAAACTAGGAAAAGGACACATTGTGGCTGTTTCTTCAATAGCTGGTGAGAATGTATTTAGTAACTTGATTGAAATATTACTTTGATTTTGCGCTCGGGGCAGAAAAGTTTTTTTTTATAATTTATGCAGTTTTGAGTAAAATTTGATTTATGTTGTGCAACCTACCTATTGTTCGCCATCTTGAAATAAATGGTGCCATTTATTTGAAAAATCAGAAAGTTGCAATCGAAAATAAACGAATACTTTCAATTAAAATTTATATTTGTTTTAAACAAAATTATAGTCGTCAATAATTAAACCCCTTTCTGGATATTTTTCGTCATTGCGTTCTTTGTCGAAGCTTTCTTATTTTCAAGGTTATAGTTAAAAAGTCGCTGATCATAATTTTAGAACACTCATTATTTCTTTTGAAATAAGATTTAAGTCCATTTATATGTACATTCTGTACCGCATGAATTCAGTCAGTCATATGAACAAGAGACGGTTTGTTCACGCTTGATTATGCTTAATGAATGATTTTCAAGTTTATATGAAAATGTAAAGATTTTTGAATAACCAATGACTTTTAACCAAGCAGTAAAAAAAAGTGAACAAACAACCGTTGGTGATCACAGACTCTTAATCTTGTATTTTTTTTTTTTTTTATAATTAACGCGCACATCAAGGGGTTATGATATGACTACCCTTATAATGTTATAGAACACAGTGCGAGCATTTAGGAAAGTAGGAGAGGGTTTAATAGGAGACACCGATGCACATTGCTTTTGAATCTTTGTGAATCGTAATGCAGGGGAAACACAGAGCCAGGTAAAGCATTCCACATACGGGTGGTGCGACTAAAATAAGAATCTTTATACTTGACTGTACGCCCGAAGTTGGGCTCGAGGCGGGTGTTGCGGCTGAATTGTTTCAGGGGAGGAATGCAACTGGCTATTTCACTAGAGCATTGTTTGTAAAAAAAAGCGATAAAAGAGAGAGAGACAGGTGAGTTTTCGACGATGTTCAAGAGAATCAATCGATTCTACGATTGAACTATCACCTATCAATCTTAACGCTCTATTTTGTACCCTATCCTATCAAGCAGGCGCAAAGATGTTTGAGAAGCACCTGAACAGATATGGGAGTTAAACACCAGTTTTGGGCGGATGAAGGCCTTATAAATGGTAGCCAGATCAGAAGGGCAGAAGAACTTCCTGCATCGTCTCAAGAAGCCTAAGCATTTAGCAGCATTTTTGGCGACTTCAAATATGTGGTCGTTCCAACGAAGATCATCGTTGACACACATACCAAGTACTGAAAGCTTTTCGGTTTCTTTGATGCAGGTACCATTCGTGGATAATGGCAATGGGGGAATGTTAAGCTTCAACGACAAGAGACAGCATTGAGTTTTCGAAGCATTGAATTCTACTCGGTTCATAAGACCCCATGCAACAATGCTGTCAAGGTCGGAATTCAATGAGCTTATCATACGCAACCGTTCCAGTTCCACATCCGAAGAGCAGGGACGTGAATTTGGAAACGAATATGAAAAGCTGAGGGTCGAGTCGTCAGCAAAACAGTTAAGCGGATTAGAAGTTTCAGACAAGAGATCATTAATGAAAATGAGGAAGAGAGTCGGAGACAAAACGGAGCCTTGGGGCACACCAGCATTTATGAAGTTGGTATCAGACTTGAAGCCATCCAACACAACTTGTATTGAACGGTCGGAAAGGTAATTTCTAATCCAACGAAGAAGAGACTCATCGATACCAAAAGCACGCATTTTCTATAAAAGAGCCTGAAGCCAAACTCTATCAAATGCTTTAGAAATATCAAACGCAATAATCTTACTTTCTCCAAAACAATGTTGGTTCAAAAAAAGATTGGTTCCACTTTTCGGTGAGATAAGCCATCAAATCACCAGTGGACCGTTTGCTACGAAAGCCGTACAGACGGTCATTAAGAAGCTTTCGTTATTCAAGATGTTTCATAAGCTGACGGTTTACCAACGTTTCTATGACCTTGTAAAGAAAGGACGTTAGTGCAATTGGACGGTAATTGGAAGGGGAGGAAGATTAGCCTTTTTTAGAAAAGTTTTTACTTCCTTTTGGACCCAATAGTATTTTTTGCCTTACTTTTTGGTCATGTAAAAACTTAGCCCTTTGTATTTGAGCATTTCAGAAATTTCTGGCCCGTTTGAACAAATTTCGGTTTTCTACAGTAGGGTTATCTTTAAATTTTCGAAAACTACTTCCTCTATCCCTAATCGCCTCTCTACAACTTGAATCAAACCACGAATTCTCTTTGGCGATGATACTTTTTGTTCTGTGAGGAACTAAATTTCTCATGCCGTTGAGAATTACGTTAGATATCATATCAGCTGATGCATCAACGTTTCCGTCGAGAAAGCACAATGACCAATTAAAATTTCGAAGAGGGATCAGAATCAACACTCACCTGTGTTTCACTTAGTGCCAAAACAGCTGGCCTGCATTTTGCAGTGTGAGCGTACACAGCAAAGAAATTCGATCTTAGCCCCCTTATGTTGCTAAAATCGACCCGAAATTTACCCGACATTACCATTCAATTAAGTAAACTTAAGATAAGTATCATTGCAATGCTGATGCTTAGCTGGGTATTTGAAAGAGAATAAAAATAAAATAAAAAATAAATTAAAAAAAGAAAGAAACTTCAAGTTATTTTGACAGGGCTTTATTAACTTACTTTTTCGCATCTCAGAGACTAAGTTGCACCTGCACTGCGCTTAGAGCAAGCTCACTTGTTCGTACTTATCTACGCTCTTCACCATAAATGCAAGTGTTAGAAGTTAGTCAAACGCCTACACCAGCACAAAAAGAGCGTATAGAGCAAATAAAACAAAGAAAAATTTTAGCTACTTTACATAAACATATTTAACGACAAAACAGGCGAATTTACGTTCGTTAGCACGGGATGATCATCGGTTATAGACTACTGCTGTCTTTCATACGCTGCGTCACATATGGTAGATTATTTTTTTGTTGGTTGCGAAACCTTCTCTGACCACATGCCCATGATCTGCTCTATAAAATCTCCTGGTTCGAGACTGCCTAAAAACGATATGCGTGCACTACCGCGAATAAAATGGTCAGATAATAGATGTATTTCCTACAAGACACGTCTTGAGTTACTCGTACCTTCAAAAATAGTTCATACTAATAGCATTGAAGAACGCTGTATTGGCCTCAGAAACTGCATTTATGAAGCAAACGGCTACACAAAAAATCAAGTTCGAGCCCAAGAAACCTTGGTTCGACCTAGCTTGTTATTTGGCCAGGAAAACTGCGTTTAAACGCCTCAAAGCTTTTAGAAAACTCAACCTTGATACTTGCAGAAAAAATTGCAACGCTGCTAATAATAAATTCCGGAATTTATGCAAATAAAAAAAGGAATCGTATTTTCAAAATCTTGCAAACAGTTTAAAAAATGTAAACACAGCCAGAGAGTGGTGGAAGATTGCCAGAGAAATACGCAGAGTCACTTTTAATACGCCAGCTCAATTTATCAGCCGCTGTATTCAAAATCTATTTCCTAAATCTGCTGTCCTCATCGCCAAACTATAGTTCCATCAGTTCCTGTTCACCTCTAATCCTTACGCCTCAGTTAGACCGCATCATTGAGTTTACTGAAGTTTGTTCTTCAAAGTATCATAAGGCCCCGGCTATGGATTGAATACCATTTGAATTCTATGAGAATGCAAGCCCGTAATGGTATCTATTATCAAAACACTTTACTTGGCTACTTTGGCTGCTGTCTGGGATGGGAAAGTTTTGTACGATTTCCTTGCTACTAAAAAAGGAGTCAAACAAGGATGCGTCGTGAGTGCTCTGCTCTTTGTTCTTTATTTGAATGACCTGCATGATAATCTACCACTGGGTTCATCTATAGATAATAGTGGTATCAACGCCCTTTTATATGCCAACGACATTGTACTCCTATCAGACAGTTCTTCAAAGTTACAAGAGCTCATTGACAGCTTTATAGTATATTGTAACAAATGGAACCTTACAGTCGATCTTGGCAAATCTGAAATAGTTATTTTTCGAAAAGGAGGACGCAGAGCTGCTTGCGAGAAATTGTTTTACAATGACATAGAAGTATTAGTACTGAACCTATATAAATATCTTGGTGCTGTGTTCAACATCAACTACAACATGTCTTGGAACGAACATTTAAATAAGAGCCTGTTATTCTATCTTCTTCATCAAAAAACTCCATAAACGCTACTTGGTCCAAGCTGCTCAGAAATAAATCAGTTCAGCACTCAGAAAATTTACAATTCACGATGCTGTTACGCGATCAGTTATGTTGTACTGCGCTCAAGTCTGGGTATATAGCGAACATATACAAGTAGAGTTACAACGATTTTTATCAAAAGATGTTTTCTCCTACCAGTTACATTATTTTTACTTCGTTGGAGTATGCCCGATCTTTAGAAGTTATAGAAGAATATTTCTTGGTAATGATTTACTCTCCTGAACACAATTTTTACATGTTCACTAACTAACACTAAAATATCGAAATCAGATTCTAAATGAATTTTCTTAATTTATATTACTCACTAAGCTTAATTCTTTGTTGTTACTTTTTTACCTGACAGGCAACTTTATGTTATTGTCATAACTAATTTTATACCAGCATATGCAATGTTTTTGTTATACCTTTTTTATGGAAATAAAATAATATCTGTCTATCTATCTATCATAATCAAATTAAACAGGACTAGACTAACCCGTGGCGTGATGGTTAGCATATCCACCTGCTAACCCAGAGGTTCGAGGTTCGAATCCCACCAGAGGCAAAAATTTTGAACGTTTTATTTCATTGCCATGAAAAGCGCTTTCTCAATTAGCCGTTCGGAACCGGCAGAAAATTGTAGGTCCCCTCCATTCCCTCACAAGGCATGGTTAGGTTAGGTTTAAATGGCTGTCTAGAAAACAAACTGATACACTTTAGACCTTTATTAGGTCCATTGTGATACCATAGAAATTATGCGAGGGAGTACCTCACTTAACAAAACCATTTGGAGCTTTTAATAAAGCGAAGAAGATGCAGGGGATCTGTGTTCGCCAGATCGCTTGAATCATCGAGAAAATACTTCCCCATATGCCGCTTTCTTTTCAAAGAGAGTGCAGGACATGAGCAGAGGAGGTGTGGGATTGATTGGGCTGCTCGACTATCTGAGAAAATCCGGATATTCGTTGAGGATATCATGTTTTCTCTTAGACATGATAGGACCTCTTTGATCGCCAGAATTTCCGCTTGGAACACGATACAATGGTTTGGAAGGCGGAACGAGAGACTTACGTTAAGTCGGTTTGAGTACACCCCACAGCCTACCCCTTCTTCGGTTTTTGAACCATCTGTATAGAAATGAATTGAATCATCTCTCAAAAGTTCTTCGTCTTCCCTTACAAGGCATGGTTGTGAGAAATGCGCTAGGCCCAGGGGCTCCTCGCTCTGTTGCACCACCCTATTTTTAGACTAGAAAATACAAAAATTAATTAAAAATCAATTACCAGCTGATCATTCATTCAACGGATGATTTCAGGACTGCCCTGAAGTAGCACTACGTTTTTTCTGGGGCGAATTCAGGTTATGAATAGGGCTTTCTAAAGGAATGTATTTTTCTTCAAGTGGTGGGTGTGTGGGGTAGTTTTGCAATCTAGGGTTTTTTTTTTTTTTTTTGTAAACTCTGGCTTTTTTTTGCAACTCATAGGATTGTCAACCCTTGTAAAGTTCAACGAACGAACCTATTAATAGTGGACAATTCTAATCAGATGATTTTGTTGGAATTGGCGTTGAGAACACTCTTAATTACTTCGATGATTTCGCAATCGAACAAAGATTCAATAGAAGGAGAGCTGATTTTGTTCGTATCGATGGATAAATTGCAAATCTTCAAAACTTCTCTTAACTTACTATTGAAGAACTTCGTAAAATATCGTTGGCGAATTCTCAGATAAAAGAAGAAGTTATTGCGGAGAGAATTTGAAGGAAAGTAGGAGTTAAGTCATAGATGTTTGCGAAAGCCTTGAAAGTATTCACTCAGTTCTCCTAAGTCTGATAGGACTCATGCTATGAGCATTTTGTGGTATTTTGTAGATGATCGCCATTGTGCAGGTATAACGATACCACCGACCGAATGCGATGAAGAGACGTAAAAAGACATTATCATAGCTGTTCTGATTTTTGACCGGATTTAAGACTGAAACCAAAATTGAAATCGTACGGATTTTAAAAATGTGTTCCTACATATTTCCGAACGGATTTACAACTGATTTTATGTCACAAAAACGTTTTGGAAATTAAATTTTTGTGTTCATTGGAACTGTCTACTACTTTAGTACATGTTAGTTCTAACATAAATGTAGTTTATTATTTTTCATTTTTAGTAATAAATAATGTTCTACAGAATGCATCAACCGCATTCAATTCCGCTAACAAAATGATAAGCGAATTGAAAGCGTGCGAATTCGGAATTGAGAACCGCGAAAATTCTAAAACGGGAGGATATGGTATCCAAATCAGCATAGTCATGTGTCTAGATTTTTAACAAAAAGACAAAAATTAAATAAAACCTTATTGTAAACGTTCAGTGAACTTTGTATTAATTTACAAAACTATCTAAAAAAAGTTGAATTAAATCACGCAAAATTTAAAAAAAATAATTAATTAAATACTTAAAAAGTTTCAAGCGAAAATCTAAAAACGCCATTCTTTTGCAGTTGCTAATACATATGAACGCTGAAAATCTAATCAAAATCGTTGGGCCCGTTATTGAAATAAACGGATTTTTATTTTTCAATTTCTTAAAAACGAGTTTTTGAAAAATCAAGTATGGAAAACTTGAGATATTGCAAGAAGTTGTTTACACAAAGTATTTTTAAAAAAAAATCAAAGAATCCGTTTTGAAGTTATTTCAAAAAATTTAAATATTTTTAAAAAATTTATAAAAGTTTCAAAAATTAAAATTTTTTAGATATTGATATGCAATCTTTTTTAAATTACTAACGACTTCCGAAATATCGTTATCGTTTATTCTTATCTTTTTTTTGTCTTTTAAACTAAGAGAGATATCAAAGCGAAAAAAAGCAATTTTATAAAACATTATTTTTGCTATTTAAAAAATGTCTTGTAAACATTGTTAATTCTACAAAACGACCACAAATTGGTCAACTAACCCCAAAACCGGGGTAAGTTGGCCATAGTTATGGGGTAAGTTGACTATACTCTTATTTCCAGCTTTTTGACACTAAAACTATAAGCAAATATAATTTTATTTGAATCTTAAAAATATAAATAAGTACACTTCATAAGAATTAGATTCAAAAAAATTACTTATAAAAAAATAAAACTAAGTTAACAAACCAAATCCACTCCTTGTGGTATCACGAAATAAAAAAAAAGACTATAGGGAAAAAATATTTTCTTTTTTCAAAATTTTGACTTTAAGGCTTCATCTCTTAAAAAACTTTTCGTTAAGTGAACTCAAATTAAGATTTTTATTAAAGAACAAAGCATTAACTTTCAAAAACACTAAAGTATGAGAAAGGAAGTAGCTGACTTTGATTTTTAATTTTTTTTTTTTAAATTTAGTCAATTTTTTATAAAATTGCCCCTTGTGCCTACACGGAGTGATATAGACCCCGCTCCCTTACAATTTTTTTCTTGACTTGACTCAACCTATCCATCCTGAGCCTTTGGCAAACGGTATCTTAAACACCCTACATAAATAAAATATAAAAAAATAAATAATTAATTATAAAAATAATTAAAAAACTGAGAGCGGTGAAAATTTTTTTTTAACTTTTTTCTATGCGCTTTTTAAAATACATTTCCGAAAATTTCATGAAAATCCATGGACTGGCCCTGGATTCCTAGGTATAAAGCTTCGGCCCTCCACTATTATGTCATATTGACTTTTCAAGATGTTATGTGAGTAGCCACTTCACCCATTTCCGGCGGCTACCAGTTCCAGGTGTGCTAGGAACTTGAAATTTCACACTTTATCTATTTTTGGGCTAGTTAGAGAAAATCTAAAAAAAAATTTTGGAAAAGCTTTTAGTTTCCCGGAAAATTGACGTTGCGTTTTCGCAACACCCGCCAAATGTAGTAGCAAAATCATTAAAGAAAAAAAATTTTTGATACGGATTTTAAATCTGTTTTATTGACAAAATATGCATTAAATATTTGTTTTTGTGTGGTATCCATTAAAGGATTTTGGATGAAGTGCTACGTTACACTTTTTGCAGAAAAAAATGGTTTGACTAGAACATTTCCGACAGCGAAGACGTTTTTCTGGTTTGATGATAGTGTGTTTCATGTCATCGAAACAAACCGCTTCATTAGGGTTTCCATCTCGTTGAATAGGCTGACTGCAGTTTGTCTCTGATCTCAACAAGGAATCGACAACAAATGCTCTGATTGAGGTAGTGTTTTGAGGATGAATGTGGATATCTTGTCCGGTCCTGTTGACTCTTTTGGGCGGTTTCTGAGTTGGAACTGTTGAAATTCTTCAGGAGTGGTGAGCTCAGGGTTGTCTGTTGGATCGCTGGACGGATTTTCATCGCTGAATTGGATGGTCTGTTGGGGGGCTTGTGCGAGTTGCCCCAATCAATGTGGGTTTGGGTTGCAACACTACAACCAGAGAGTGATGTTCTATATTTTCGTCCAGCCAATTGACAATTGCATTCTCGTCACTGTTGTTTTGTGTATCCATCCATCTTCGGTGTCAAGCGTTAAAGTCTCCTCCAATAAGTCCATAGGTGCTTCTGCATAATATCCTGTTCAAGGTATAGAGATCGTCTCTGATGTCTGATGCTGTTGCCGTGCATTTGTTGTAGATGCTGATGACTGTAAAAAAATAAATCAATTGCCAAATATTTATATTCGTTTGTGGTTTTACAATACACCACTCATTCACGAATTATTGGTTTCATTTCTTTCCAGGAAAAATAAATAGCTATTCATTGAAAAAATAAATTACCTGGGCTATTAGGTTTTTTATAACTATTGTGTCAGTCCAATTATTTCTAAGAATTTCTAACCCTTTACAGTGGTTTTTCCAAAATAGCTGTGGAATGAATTTTCGGTTCTTTTTTCCTAAGAACTTTTTTTAAAAAGTGCACATTATTTCGAAGAAACCAAATTTTATATGCAGTGAAAACCCAACGGAAATTTTTTTTTTCTTTTGGTAAATGCTACTACTTTTGGTGGGTGTTGCGAAAACGCAACGAAGGATTTCTACCTCACCTACCAATCAGGTAACCCGTATGATTTGCATCAAATGTCTATCTATTGAAATATAATTTGAATAATTCCCTAACAGTTTGTTAAAAAAAATTTTAAATAATAAGATGTTGGTACACTTTTTTAGTTCCTCAACAAAGGCTACCTCAAAAATTCCAAAATTACAGTTTTTGAAGGCGTTCAAAAGACTACAAAATTAAGTTTTTGAAAAAAATCCAAAAACAGGTCGATTAGATATTTTATTAAACTTTCAAAATCATTTGTTAGTTCTTTATAATAAAGGATCCTTTAAGCTGGAGACGCTCTCAAATATGACATTGCGTTTTCGCAACGCTAGCCGGAAATGGGTTAAAATAATTTTTGCAAAAAAATTTAGAGCTTGTTAAACTAACATAATATAAAAAGCAGTAGGTAGTAGATATCTGATTTTTCATTTGGTACCAATATCCTTTTATGTAAATTCCGACTGCAAAAAAAATGATTTTCATTTTTCTTACATCAACTTCAAGCTGATGAATCGCAGAATCTCCGAAATCAATTTTTGGAAATATTTGGAGTTTATATTCAGCTAAGCATCAGTTTTCAAATGGTACCTATCCCACTGTGAATAAACTGGCCTTGGATATATTAAAAAAAAAAAATATTGAGACGCTACAGATACAGAGCTTGGGAAGCTCTTGTATTTCCCTCCCTTGTACTAGGTGAGGACTTGCTAATTCCTTACGAAAGGCTTTATTTGTCGAAAAACGATTGGGTACTCCCAAGTAGAAGAAGGGTATGCTAACTCTTATGACACGGACAGACCCCTCTTTACCACTGGGCCCACTGGGCCCAGGCCCAGGGCCCCGCAATCACCAGGGCCCCCAAATTGCTGAAACAAAACTCAACCTCTATTGATCTATTTTCAAAAAAAAGAAGAAAATTTCTATAAATTTTTCTTTTTGAACAAAAACTTTTGTTGAACATTTTAAATCACATTCCCCCGGAATTATGTTCAAATTGAAACAAAAAAAAGAGGTCACTCAAGTTATGATCAGGACAACGAAACCATACACTCCCTTGTGTTCGTTTCAGGGTGCTTTTAAAAATCCAATCAGAAAAAGCATCCATACCTACGTGTATCTTACGATCGAAGTTAAATTGTGTTGTGAAGATGGGAAAACTTCTTGTGTATCCTTCTCACATTTGCGATGCGATGGCCCGAAAGGGTTAAGCTAAGTGTGTTACGGTAATATTTCACCGCAACAAAGATCTTCCCTTAAAAACTGATTTATGTTTTTATCCCTTTCTTTTGGTCCCGAAACCCTCCTCATCATTTCTTCGACCCACCATTTTTCCGTTGTTTGTTCTTAGCAATGTGAAAGGAACATTGCTTTGAACAAATAACAAAAGCAGGTACACCTTATCAGCGGATGAGCTGAATGATTTGTTGAGCCAAGATACAAACCTGGTAGATGGCTAGGGAGAATTGCCATTTCCAAACACAAAATGAGATACACACATGTACACAAACATCACATATAATAGAAGACACCATGTACACTATACACAACATCACACAATATACAGCATGTACATAATATACAACATCACACAAGATACAATATCATCACATGAAGTACACATCACAAACATAACACATTTTTACATGATATAATCAAGGCTTAAGCCCACCCTAAATATTTAATTGAGTGTCAAAGGTTGGAACGTTAATAGTTTTCCCTTCTCTCCCCCAAATCTGCAAAAGGGTCCACCGGCGTAAGTTAGGGTTCGCGAATATAAAAGATTTCTTCCGGCTATGATTCTTCTCGGAAAATTGTACATTTAAAATAGAGTATTTTGGAAACTGTGCCTTCCTCGATTCACTATTTGCGCGATTTAGAGTAACTGGGAGAATGCCCAGATGAAACTTGATTCTTGTTCAATAACTTTCAATTTTCTCGAAAGGTTTTGACATTGGGTAATTGGGGTCTGGACTCACCCATGAGATCGTCAAGTTTTGGATGACACCAACAACTTGTCGAACTCGCTGAATTGAGAGAGTGAGTACGAGCACTTTCGTTGGGTATTCGACAGCGATGGCAGAACCCCATTGGTGGTGATGTCGTGGAACTGAATCCCACGAAACGTGATTGGTTGAGAGATCGGATTTGTGTGTGTATGAGTGAGGTGTTGGGTCCAGACAGGGAGCTAGACTTGAAGTGGGAGACACTTCTTGGTTAGCTATCAAGCTGAAAAGTGGTTTTTTTGAGCAAAGAGAATTTTGAAGTTTTTAGAACAAAGATCAAGTTTAAGTTTTTTTAGCGGAGAAAGAAAATAGAAAATTTTGAGGAAAATTGATGAAAATAGTGAGACGAGGAAAGCAGGAAGACAGGAGTTGGAAAAAAAAGAAGAAGCAAAAGAAACGACGTCAGCAGGACGTAATTTGTGAGGAAAAATAACAGAGGAGAATAGCCGGCGGACATCTTGTCCAAAAGATAAGTAGAGTGTATTTTTTTGAGTGCGTTAGTTTTTTTTGAACTTGTGATTTTTGAGAAAATTTATAACCGTGTGGCCCCTTTCCTTTCTTTTATTTGCCCAGAAAAATATCTGGTGTAGAACCCTTATAAATTCTTCTCATCTTGAGAATCTTCGGGAAATTTCCATTACCGTTCCAATCTTCGTCATTTGCCCTTTGCAAAGTCAAATAGCGGTCCTCCAGAAAATTTATAACCGTGTGGCCCCTTTCCTTTCTTTTATTTGCCCAGAAAAATATCTGGTGTAGAACCCTTATAAATTCTTCTCATCTTGAGAATCTTCGGGAAATTTCCATTACCGTTCCAATCTTCGTCATTTGCCCTTTGCAAAGTCAAATAGCGGTCCTCCAGACCCATTGTGCATAACTGGCATTTACATTGTGTAACGTCATCCATTTACTTTCATTTAACATCCATATTGTACTATCTACTTTGTTCGAAAAGATTTGGGTTTTTCATCCAAGTCATCTACGGTTTTCCCAACATACAATAAATCATCACATATTCCATTTTAAACAATCGTGTTGTTTACATTTTCACTCGTCGTTCTTTTTCTTGGTTGTATTTCCACTCATTTTTCCTTTCCAGCAAAAGGTTTGAAAATTCCTTTTTCAAAAAAAGATTTTCTGGCGCCCACCCTTATTATTGAACAACACTGCTTTTTATTAATAACATACTTGTCTATTATTTGATATCCAAACCCTTTTAATTAATCCAACCTACCTATAAAACTTCACATTATCATCAACGAACATACCCAACACCCAGCTGAGTAGCCGTGGCTGACAGCATCTCTATATGCTGTGTGTTGCACATTATTTTTTTTTTTCTTCACCCTTCATTCAGCTATTAACATTCATTTATCATCATTTCATTCGCTTCTTTTACTCGGTGCACTACGTGCAAATTTCCTTTGTAACTTTTTATTGTTTTGGTTCGCGGTTTTCACAGTTCGGTATCGTCCTAAAACTTAGCTTTCTTTTAATAAATAATATTGTTGAAAATTAATAACCCCCTTGGAAGGGAAGAATATAAGAAAAAAAAGTGCAACAATTTGGCACCCAACGTGCGGGGCTCTGTGAAGTTTTTGTGGAAAAATTCTTGTGGTTTTTTGTGTCGTTCTGAAAGTGTTTGTTTGTTATTTTTCATATTCATACCTTGTGAACATTTTACTGTGGTTTTTTTTTATCTTCCTAGGTTAAATTGTCCAAAACAATAAGAAGTGCTAGGAGCACTAGGAGTTCAATAACAATAACAACATAACATCGGTTTTTATTTGGGAAGTTTCATCGCATCTTCGCATCACATAAGTATACAAAGTATACATTCAAGTAGGTTCTCTTTTTATTATTTTTCTTTATATACCTACATACCTATATTATTTTCTTTTTTGTTGTGCCTAATTGGTACAAAACTTGTGCATTTATTTTGTTTTTTTTATATATTCTATAATTGATATACCTCTTTCGATCAAACAAACATCTTACATACCTACATACATATTTATTTGTTAGAGAATTTGTTCGTAAAACAGTGCGCTTATCAGCAACAGTGCTTTATTTTTTTTTATTAATATACATACATCCATACATAGTGCCGTACACAATTGGCATAGCAAGCCGGCTTTTGGTTTCGTTTGTGTACACGAGTTAGGTACATTGAATTTTAGCAGTGAGTGATTAGGGTCGCGTACACGGTGTACGAGATTGATTTAGTTTGTGTGTTCGATATATTTTCGATAATTTTTTATTTTCGATATTTTTTATTTCGATTTTTTTTTTAGTTCGATATTTTTTTTTATTTCGATAGTTTTATTTCTGATTTGAAATTTCAATTGTGTTTTTGAGTTTTATTTTGTTTCGAATTTGTCTTAAATTTTGTTGTTTTGGAATTTCGATTGTGTTTTGAGTTCAATTTTCTTTTTTTGAATTGAGAAGTTTTATTGGTTTTTGGTTGTTTTTTTGAATCGTTGAACTGATTTCGATTATTTTGTTTTGGTCAGTTTTGAATATTGATTTTGGATTTTGTTGTTTGAAAGAGGTGAAGTTAAAGCGATTTTTTTTTTTGTCAAATCGACATTGTTGTTGGCTTAGGTCTTTGAATTTGTTTTGTTGTTTTTGGAGTTTTGGTTGAATCTAGTTTAAAACTAGTTTTGGTGAGTTACGAATCACTATTGTGGATTATAGAGTTTTGTAAAATTTTAAAATTAAAGTTTTTTTGATATTTTGATTTGGAAATTTTGGGATAGTTTTTTTTCTCATTGGTTCTTAATACAGTATAGAATAGCTATGGATATTAATAGATTAGCACAGGATGAGCTCGCCTACGAGATGGAATGTAGGGGCTTAGACGTAGGGACAGTTGAGGAAATGCGAAAATCGTTGAGAGGTGCTAGGTTGCTAGAAAGAAGAGGGTCTTTAGGTGCTCCTACCAAATATCCGTTCAGTTTTGTAGAAGATAGTAAGGCAATAGAGTGTAAATTAGTTGAAATAGGAAAGTTATTAGAAAATCCGCCTAAATCAAGGAAGTCGAAAGAATATTTGAAAGTTTTAGCGAAAGTTGAATGGGGGATAGGTAGATTGGATAGGTCTCAACCAGAAGATGAGAGTGAAGAGAAGCGTAAACTAGTCTTGAGAAACAAGCTAGTTATGGCTTTAGCGGACTTAGAGGAAATAGAGGACATACAAGAAGAAGAGGCACAGCTATCAACCGATAGACTGAACGCTTCAGCGGCAGGACCAGCACCAGCCTCAGCAGCAGCATCAGCAGGAACATCGACATCATCAACAGCACCAGCAGAACCATTAGCATCAACATCATCAGCAGCAGCAGGGCTTGTAGCAGTTTCAGCTCAAGCTCCATCGAGAAGTTTAGATGAATCTGGGGATAGGAATTTTGAAGGAAGTTATAGGGATAGTATTGGTAGTAGGGAATACAGTTATAGTGATAGGGCAGATAGTTTTGGTGCAGATAGGATTTTTGTAAACGCGAATAGGTTTGAAAAAATTTCAAAATGGGACGTGAAGTTTAATGGAGAACGCTGTGGTTCTTCATTGAATGCGTTCCTGGAGAGGGTAGAAGAGATTAGGTTAGCTAGAGGAGTTTCAGAGGCCCAGCTGTTTCGGTCAGCTGTAGACTTATTTGTAGGTAGGGCTTTGTTGTGGTTTAGGGCCGTTAGGGTTTCAATCAATTCATGGCAAGAACTTGTCAGTGAATTGAAGTTAGAGTTCCTCCCACCCAACTATGATGACTTGCTAATAGACGAGATTAGGCGTCGCACGCAAGGCCGCGATGAATCAATCGGGGTCTACGTTGCGATAATGCAGAACATGTTCAGGAGGCTTTCTGAACCCATCTCAGAGGGGCGAATGCTGTCAATGGTTCAGAAGAACCTGACACCATTCTACCAGACGCAGCTCGGATTGGCTAATCCGACTTGCGTTTCTGAGCTGGTTAGATTAGGGCGCAATCTCGAGATGGTTAGGGCAAACGTGGAATCTTACGTTCCACCCCCTAACAATCGCAGTAGGAACCTACTTGAGCCGGATCTGGCTTACGTAGGAGGTGAAACCCCAAGAGTCGCGGTTGTTGAGGAGAGCAACCAGACTCGCCAGGTCGAACGGAATTCAAGTCAGAATTTGAATTCTAATCCTTTTAGGTCGAATGGTAGAAGAGGTTCGGTTGTCGAGGACAACAACCAATCTCGTCCAGCGGGACAAAATTCTGATAGGTCGTTGGTTAGGAGAGTTTCTGCTGTTGAGAGCAGGCAAACTCGAGAACCCTTGAATTCGATTTCGAATCAGAATTCGAATTCTACCTCGTCGTCTGTGGTTAGGTGTTACAATTGCAATGGGTTGGGCCACTTTGCAAATAGGTGTTCTGCCCCTAGGAGTTGTTTTGGATGCGGAAAGCAGGGGGTTACGCGAAGTAACTGTTCCACCTGCTCGGGAAACGTGAGACGCACTCTCGGGTCAGTAGGACGAGAGCGCCGTTGAAATCTGTGAGGTCGCCTACTGGGGACCAGTCGGTGAATTTTGAAGTAGGTTTTGCACTTGAAGAAAATTGTAGGGATAGAAGGCCATATTTAGGAGTTAGTGTTTATGGAGTTAGGATGTTAGGGCTCTTAGACTCAGGCGCTTCACGCACAATAATTTGTAGGGAAGGGTGGAAAATTTTGAAAAGTTTAGGTGTTAGATTAGGGAAAAACAAAACTGAAAGAGTTACACTAGCGGATGGGAAGGGTATAGAGGTAGAGGGTATTGTGTCACTCCCTATCAACATCAAGGGAAAAGTAATCTTAATAGATTGCTTAGTTATTCCGAACATTCCTCAGTTCATGATTTTAGGAGCAGATTTTTGGGCTCTCTCGGGCATTGTCCCGGATTTGAAATCAGGGGAATGGGATTTTTCCAGCCAATGTGATGTAGCTTCAGTGTCGGAAGCAACACACTTAGCTGATTTAGGAGAGACACAAAACCAGGAGTTAGGGACATTTTTAGATAGGGTATTTAAAGAGATGCCAGAGGGATTAGGGTGTACCCAATTAGTGGAACACAAAATTAGGACAGATTCAGACCCAATTAAGCAGAGGTATTATCCTGTTTCTCCAGCTATCCAAAAATTCATTGATAAAGAATTGGAAGATATGTTAAAAGACGGGGTGATTGAGAAATCAGACAGCCCTTGGGCGTCCCCCATTGTGATGGTGAAGAAAAAGGATGATACCTACAGATTTTGTGTAGATTATAGGAAACTCAATGGAGTTACAGCTAGGGATGCTTACCCCCTCCCTTATATCTCAGCCATTTTAGATAGATTAAACAACGCGAAATTTCTGTCTTCCATGGATATTAAGTCTGCTTATTGGCAGATTCCAATGGAAAAGGAGTCCAGGAAATTCACTGCGTTTACAGTTCCCGGGCGTGGACTATTTCATTTCTTGAGAATGCCGTTCGGATTGCATAATGCACCCGCAACTTGGCAACGTTTTATAGATACGGTCCTTGGCCCTGAGTTAGAACCCTTCGTTTTTGTCTATCTCGATGATATTATCATCGTAACAGACACTTTCGAGAAACATATTGAGATTTTGGGAGAAGTTTTTAATAGGCTTATTAAGGCAGGTCTGAAAGTAGGTAGGGACAAATGTCATTTCTGTAGGCCTTCGTTAAAATTTTTGGGCTATGTTGTAGACCGCAATGGTTTGCACATGGACCCTGAAAAAGTTGAGAGCATGCTAGGTATCCCACAGCCAAAAAATGTTAAGGAAATTAGGAGCTTTTTAGGAACGGTTTCCTGGTATAGGAGATTCATACCAAACTTTGCTAGTTTGGTAAAACCGTTGAACGAGTTATTACAAAAGAGTAGGAAATTTATATGGACTGAGGAATGTGAGGATAGTTTTCGTAGGGCAAAAGAGTGTTTGGTTGCGGCTCCTATCCTGACCTGCCCGGATTTTACGAAGCCATTCGTTGTTCAGACGGATGCTTCGGATTTCGGGGTTGGAGCTGTCCTTAGTCAGACTACTGACGAAGGGGAAAAGGTGATCTGCTATTTGAGTAGATCCCTCAACCGATGCGAAAGAAACTATTCCACAACGGAAAAGGAGTGTTTGGCAGTGCTATGGGCCATAGAGAAACTGAGACCTTACTTGGAGGGAGTTAGGTTCACGGTTATTACAGACCACCATTCCTTGGTCTGGTTGAGCAAATTAAAAGATCCTGTTGGTAGACTGGCGCGGTGGGCGGTACGTTTACAACAGTTTGATTTTGAAATTATTCACAGGAAAGGCAAGGATCATGTGGTTCCAGATATGCTTTCGAGAAGCGTACCGGTCTTATCCGGGATTTCGGAACACAACACAGATCCTTGGCTGAAGAAGATGATCGATCAGATCGAGAAGGACCCTTTAGCGTTTCCATCATGGAGATTCGAAAACGGAACACTTTTTAAACATGTTAGGGCAAAACATATTTTAGTTAGGGACAATAACGAATGGAAAATTGTAGTAGGTAGGAGTGATAGGAAAAATATTTTAGAAAAGTGTCATGATCATCCGCTAGCAGGGCATATGGGGGTTAGAAAGACTTTTGCTAGGGTAGAAGAAAATTATTATTGGCCGAAAATGAGAGCAGATATAGCAAAGTACGTTAGGAATTGTAAAGTATGTCAGAGTGTAAAACCAGTTCATGATAAACCGGCAGGTCTAATGACGGAGAGGAAAGGGGTTTCCAATCCGTGGGAGATGATTTGTGTGGACCTCGTTGGTCCGTTACCTAAGTCGAGTAAAGGATATATGTATATCCTCACCGTTGTGGATTATTTCACAAAATTTCCCCTTTTATTTCCCCTTAGGTCTGCAACAGCGAAAGCTGTGTGCAAGGAACTTGAAGATAACGTCTTTTTGCTATTTGGTGTACCAAAAATTGTAGTCTGCGATAATGGTCCTCAATTTAAGAGTAGGGAGTTAAAATCTTTATGCGATGGATATAGGTCGTCAATTAGGTTTACTGCGCACTACCACCCTCAGGCTAATCCGGCAGAACGGATTAACCAAATCTTGAAAACGACACTACGTGCTTATGTGTCGGACAACCACCGCGTTTGGGACGCTCAGTTGGCGAAAGTCGCGTGTAGTATCCGCACTTCCCAACATGAGGTCTTGGGATTATCACCATATTATGCTGTATTCGGGAGGACGATGGTTACCTCCGGGTCAGGGCTCGCGAGCGCCACACCTCCCGACGAGTCTGTTACCAATACCAATAATGATACCGGGGGACAAAGGGACATGGGCGAAATAGAGAATAGGTTTAGAAAGCTTAGGGAAGAAATAGGTAGAAAATTAGAAGCGGCTAGCAAGAAGTCCGCCAAAACTTACAATCTTCGAAGAAGGGACGTGAAGTACTTCCCGAACGAATTAGTTTGGAGAAGAAATTTTACGTTGTCCGACGCCGCAAACTATTACGCCGCTAAGCTGGCCCCAAAGTATGTGGGGCCATTCAAAATCAAGAAAAGAGTTTCGCCATGGACTTATGTCCTAATGGACGAAAATGGTGCAGAAAAAGGTACATGGAATGTGAAGGACTTAAAACCGTACCACGATGAGCCTGATGATTCCCAAGATTAGTCGCGTAGCCGAGGATAGGCTCGCTAAGAGGAACTGAGAGCCGAAACGCTCTGTGATGTGCATACACTCTCGCCTAGAGCGATTGAGATATGGTTGTGTTGTCTTTTAGAGATTTCCTTGTGTTGGTGTTGTCTAACCTTATCTTATCCTTGTACTTCGGCTTTTCTTTCGTAAAGCCAATTGCAACTCTTGGTAGGTAAGGGGGGAGTTTGTTACGGTAATATTTCACCGCAACAAAGATCTTCCCTTAAAAACTGATTTATGTTTTTATCCCTTTCTTTTGGTCCCGAAACCCTCCTCATCATTTCTTCGACCCACCATTTTTCCGTTGTTTGTTCTTAGCAATGTGAAAGGAACATTGCTTTGAACAAATAACAAAAGCAGGTACACCTTATCAGCGGATGAGCTGAATGATTTGTTGAGCCAAGATACAAACCTGGTAGATGGCTAGGGAGAATTGCCATTTCCAAACACAAAATGAGATACACACATGTACACAAACATCACATATAATAGAAGACACCATGTACACTATACACAACATCACACAATATACAGCATGTACATAATATACAACATCACACAAGATACAATATCATCACATGAAGTACACATCACAAACATAACACATTTTTACATGATATAATCAAGGCTTAAGCCCACCCTAAATATTTAATTGAGTGTCAAAGGTTGGAACGTTAATAGTTTTCCCTTCTCTCCCCCAAATCTGCAAAAGGGTCCACCGGCGTAAGTTAGGGTTCGCGAATATAAAAGATTTCTTCCGGCTATGATTCTTCTCGGAAAATTGTACATTTAAAATAGAGTATTTTGGAAACTGTGCCTTCCTCGATTCACTATTTGCGCGATTTAGAGTAACTGGGAGAATGCCCAGATGAAACTTGATTCTTGTTCAATAACTTTCAATTTTCTCGAAAGGTTTTGACATTGGGTAATTGGGGTCTGGACTCACCCATGAGATCGTCAAGTTTTGGATGACACCAACAACTTGTCGAACTCGCTGAATTGAGAGAGTGAGTACGAGCACTTTCGTTGGGTATTCGACAGCGATGGCAGAACCCCATTGGTGGTGATGTCGTGGAACTGAATCCCACGAAACGTGATTGGTTGAGAGATCGGATTTGTGTGTGTATGAGTGAGGTGTTGGGTCCAGACAGGGAGCTAGACTTGAAGTGGGAGACACTTCTTGGTTAGCTATCAAGCTGAAAAGTGGTTTTTTTGAGCAAAGAGAATTTTGAAGTTTTTAGAACAAAGATCAAGTTTAAGTTTTTTTAGCGGAGAAAGAAAATAGAAAATTTTGAGGAAAATTGATGAAAATAGTGAGACGAGGAAAGCAGGAAGACAGGAGTTGGAAAAAAAAGAAGAAGCAAAAGAAACGACGTCAGCAGGACGTAATTTGTGAGGAAAAATAACAGAGGAGAATAGCCGGCGGACATCTTGTCCAAAAGATAAGTAGAGTGTATTTTTTTGAGTGCGTTAGTTTTTTTTGAACTTGTGATTTTTGAGAAAATTTATAACCGTGTGGCCCCTTTCCTTTCTTTTATTTGCCCAGAAAAATATCTGGTGTAGAACCCTTATAAATTCTTCTCATCTTGAGAATCTTCGGGAAATTTCCATTACCGTTCCAATCTTCGTCATTTGCCCTTTGCAAAGTCAAATAGCGGTCCTCCAGACCCATTGTGCATAACTGGCATTTACATTGTGTAACGTCATCCATTTACTTTCATTTAACATCCATATTGTACTATCTACTTTGTTCGAAAAGATTTGGGTTTTTCATCCAAGTCATCTACGGTTTTCCCAACATACAATAAATCATCACATATTCCATTTTAAACAATCGTGTTGTTTACATTTTCACTCGTCGTTCTTTTTCTTGGTTGTATTTCCACTCATTTTTCCTTTCCAGCAAAAGGTTTGAAAATTCCTTTTTCAAAAAAAGATTTTCTGGCGCCCACCCTTATTATTGAACAACACTGCTTTTTATTAATAACATACTTGTCTATTATTTGATATCCAAACCCTTTTAATTAATCCAACCTACCTATAAAACTTCACATTATCATCAACGAACATACCCAACACCCAGCTGAGTAGCCGTGGCTGACAGCATCTCTATATGCTGTGTGTTGCACATTATTTTTTTTTTTCTTCACCCTTCATTCAGCTATTAACATTCATTTATCATCATTTCATTCGCTTCTTTTACTCGGTGCACTACGTGCAAATTTCCTTTGTAACTTTTTATTGTTTTGGTTCGCGGTTTTCACAGTTCGGTATCGTCCTAAAACTTAGCTTTCTTTTAATAAATAATATTGTTGAAAATTAATAACCCCCTTGGAAGGGAAGAATATAAGAAAAAAAAGTGCAACAAGTGTACACGATTGGAAAATCTGACAATCATTGTCAGATCTGCAAACTTCTTTATGAAATTGAGCTGGACAATGAGGCGAAAATTGAATTTGTGTGTACACGGTTTGAAGAAATCTACAAATGTCCGCAAATCTATTGCCAAATGTTTGGCTGACAATATTGACAAAATAGTTTGGCCAAATGACTGGCAATAGATTTGCGGACATTTGTAGATTTCTGCAAGCTGTGTACACACCAAATTAAATTTTGGATCTGCAAATTCATTTTCAGCTCATTGTCACATTGCATCCGAAAAAAAAAACAATTAAAGTAGAAGATGAATTTCCAAGTGTTTAAACTGCACTTAGAATTTTCTTAAGAATGATGGTGACCAACTGCAGTGGCGAACATTCCTTTTTTAAGTTAAAAAGAATAAAAAACGAACTCAGAACTAAAATGGTTCAAGAAAGATTGACAAGATTATCGCTGAAAAGGGACATCCTCAGAGGTATCAATTTTGTAGATATAATCAATCATTTTGCTAATCTTAAATCAAGAAAAAGACTCCTTCAAAAAACATTCCTCTTTCCATCTTTTTGCATATCAATATTTTGTTCCTTCTACATTCTGAATTAAATTCTTTGATATTTGAATTTTGTTTATTTTTGAATTCTTTTATGAAATAATATGTATTATTTTGTTTTTATTTCTACATTGTTTATGTTTATGTTAATGTTTATGTTAAAAAATAAACATGCTGCAATAATTATTTACCTTTATAATGAATTGAAGAAAATATTATTTATTTAAAAAAATAAAAGAATAAATATCAATTCAAAGTTCTGTGATTTTTTCTGTATACCTGTATACATACAGGGCCCTATTTTCAAAAAGTGCCCAGGGCCCCCAAAAGGGTAAAGACGGCCTTGGACACGGACACAATAGACATTAACTTAAACAAGACGCTATCTTTAATTTTAATGAAAAAAAATTAAATCAATTCAGTGGTTCCTCGAATTTCCGTTCTTATTCCCGTTGGAACATGATGATGAAATATAGCCTGTATTACTATCTAGAATCTGGATCATCTCTTACCCAAATTTCATTCAAATCGATTCAGTAGTTTTGGACTCTTTTCAATACAAACAAACAAACAAACAAAAAAAGGTTTCTTTCTTATAATAATGTTATCTAAGGATAAGATCGACTTTTATGCGTATACCTAATAAATTCCAAGAACTGGGCAGGAAAAGAATAAAAATTGTTTTACCAAAATTTTTCGAATGGCACTATATGTACAAATTGTTTTTTCCCTCCAGGCTTTCTTCCCCTGCATCGACAACTTGAATACACCGCAACAAAGTTTGGAGTTCGTGGTCTGATGATGGCTCTTCGAACAGAACTATTCGCATTGAATTGTGAGTTCATTAAAACCACAACTGTGTATCCGTTCTTTCTGAAAACTAACTCAAGGGTTGACGAGTTATCCAAAAAATGCGGGTGAGTACTAGATTTTGAATGATTGTAAACATACCAGAGTGAATGAAAGGTTAGTAAATTTTCAAACAGTTAAAACGTTTTCAAAAAATTTCTTCAATCAGCTGTTTTATCTGCTGAAAAATTTACTAATCTTTCATTTATTAGCTAAAAAGCTTGTGGATAATCTCAACTATAAAACTCATCAACTAATCAGAGTATCAGTCATCAGAACTCATCATAATTTTTAGTTCATTTCATCCAATTTTTCAAATATTACAACGATAAGTTTTTCCTTATTCACTTTTTTAGGGCACTTGATATTTATCCAAGCATTTCTGGAGTAGAAGCAGCCAAAGCTGTAGTCGAAGGAATATTGAAAAACGAAATGGAAGTTGTAATTCCTAAAATATGGGCTCTGAACTACAGATTCTTGGAGTAAGACGAAAGAGGATATTTTTTCTAAAGATCTGATTTTTATTTCTTCTTTTAGGCTTTTTCCAAAAAACTGGTACACGAAACTTATTAACATAGCAGCTAGTTGCGAGTCAATGAAAAAAATTGAATACGACTACACAAATAAAATATAAACATGGCTGTTAAATATAACATTAATTGGAATAAAATCTTTTTCTTCTCTTTTTTTAATCCATTGACGTTTGAGGACAAATATGAGTAAGGCTGCATTGTTTTGCTGTGAGAATTATTTTGTGTTCAAAAGTTGTTGTTGTTGTTGTTTTGTGATTCAATAGCAACTAGCGAAGATATTCTTGTTTGAAACAAAATAAGCTTATAATTGCTTCCTTTTATTTTTTGTACAAAATTATCAAAGGAAGGAGACAGGTTAATGAAATCGATCGCAGTATGTTGTACCTTTCTATAGGTGTCCTTGACACGCCTTTAAAAAATCGAAAAATCGCGACTTTAAAAAATCGAGGGATTTTGAAATTCTACAAACCGTTCGACATGCAGTACTTCAAAAGCCGATAGACAAATTATTTAATTACGAACTGAAAAATTTTATGGATTGAATTTAATAAAAGATGCTTTTTAAATGTATGGTTTTTAATGCAGTAATACTTTTTTCGGTATTGGTCTTTTTGACAGATATAACTTGATTGAAGGGCCAATCAAATGAAAGAGTTTTTGCAGTGACGACAGCGGCAATCGCAGTTGTCAAAATTAAGTTACACAGCGACATAAGTATGAGAATGCCAACGTCGCCGTCGCGTCGACGCTCCAAAACGCAGCATTTTCATACATTTGTTTTGTCGGGCCGGCAAAAATGATGCCTACAACATATCTGCCACAACCGCGACAGCAAAAACGCTTTAGTTTGAGAGCACCTTTATGTTCAATTTGGTTTGCCATTTTATAAAAATACAAATAATTATATAGATTTATAACGTTTGTAGAGCGTGATCAACCTTCTGGCTTCAGTGGTATCACAATGAACTCTCTGTGGTCTAAGTGTGTCGGTCTCCGTGCACTACTGGCAGCTACATCTAATCTAACCTAACCTAACCTAGGCCACTGTGCGGAATTGCTGGATTTAAAAGATAAATTTAAAATTTAATATGGACTTTGACTGTAGTTCTTTTGTACATGACCAAACTGAACCAGTCGTGCTCTATTTTCTGCAAAGCGAAAGATGATACTTTTTACGTTAAGACTTCCACAGATCTTGGTACTTCTAATACGATAAGCTTTGATACTCCTGCTACGAAAATCTTCCTAGCTTATGGCTTGTGGGAATTTAAATGTCAAAGAAGACCAACTCAATGAAGACCCAGTGAGAGGTGGTATGGTAAGCGTCGGAGCAATTCAAATTTTTATCCCTGTTAAATACAAATGGCGTTGTACTATTCGGGTAGAATCTGACTGGTGCCAACTTAGTGGCGCCCAGATGTCGCAACTTATAGTACACGTCAATTGTGCTTACTAAACCTCCTCGCGGTATCCACTGGGCCCTGGGATCCTCCCTCCAGAGCTGACCTACTAAACTAGTAAGTGCGAGTGTTGACAAAGGAATGCGGATAAAAGAATTGTGATCAACACTATAATTGCTCTGCGAACCATGACTGACTGCACGAATCTCAGTGGTTTACGAGAGCTTTCGCGTAAATGTCCCAGCGGATGAATTCGAATGACAGAATCAACGGTGGACTTCAGCAGTCAAAAAAGCAGAAACCCCTGAAGGAGCTACTCCAACATATTTGGTTTAAAGGTCTTTCAGGGTCATTCAATACTAGGACAGGGTATTGAAGTAGAGATGGTGGCGGATGAGCTCCTGGTGAGACAACGGCAGCACTCACACCCCTGCAGCAGGGTACTAACACTGGATATTCCAGCCCCTGGCCCTCCAGGTTGGGGGTTGTGCGTAGGGTTTTTTTTTTTTTTTTTTTAATAAAAAGAGGAGGCTTATATGCTAATCTGGAGAACTCAGACCTAATATCCGGTCCATTGTACTACCAAAGTAGCAGCCTTCCCTTTCTTTTTTGTGATGCAGTAGTTGGAAATAAGTTGTTAGTAATTTCACATATATAACCTTAAGGGCGGCGTCCATATAAAACTGGGAGGCTGAAAGAAAAGTAGATGCCCAGAGCGGGTTTCGAACCCACGCGTCCGGCCTATCTACTAAACACTCTACCACTGCACCACGGCCGCCCTTAATAGTAGGGTGTTTCAGTTTCGAAACAACCAATAGCCTCGGATAACGATAATGATTTCAAAGTTGACGACCCAAGCAAACGAATAAAGGACAATGACCTACGGATCTGCACGTGGAACGTTAGATCACTCAATGGATTACGTGCAGCTGGAGAATTAGCGGACGCCCTGGACTGCTGCAAAGCAAACATAACCGCCATACAAGAAGTGCGATGGAGTGGACCGGGCAAAAAGAAGATGAAAAACTGTGACATCTACTATGGCGACTGCTACAGGCAACAGAAACAGCGCTTATTTGGATGCGGATTTGTTGTTAGAGGAAGACTCAGGGATAAGGTGATTAGCCAAAATCCAGTTAATGAGCGTATAATGACCATCCCCATCAGGGCTAAATTCGCCAACATTAGCCTAATATGCGCCCACGACCCCACAGAAAAGACGTCAATTCCAAAGACTGTTTCTACGAGCTCCTCGAAGAAACAGTGCCCTAGACACGACGTGAAAATCGTTCTTGGCGATTTTAACGCAAAACTAGGGAAGGAGGACATCTTTGGAAATACAATCGGTAAGCATAGCCTCCATGACAAAACCTCCGAAAACGGACTGAGGCTAATCGATTTTGCTGCGGGGCTAAATCTTGTTGTAAGTAGTACACGCTTCCCGCATCTCAAAATTCATAAAGGTACATGGCGATCCCCAGATCAATCAACCGTCAACCAAATTGATCATGTTGCGATCGACACAAGGCACTCTTCCAGTGTGCTAGATGTCCGAACTTTCCGAGGGGCCAACTTTGACTCGAACCACTACCTTGTTGCAGCCAAGGTACGAATGAGGATATCTTGTTCACTACCAGCACGAACTAACGCTGTGAAGAGATATGACGTCGGAAACCTACAATCGCAAGAGATTGCAAATGCCTTTTCCAATCGAGTGTCCCTTCAATTATCCTTGAAAATCTCATGCCGTCAGCATTAAGCATTGAAGACCAGTGGCAGCAATACCAACAAGCCATCAGAACCGCTGCCTCTGAGGTTCTCGGTTTCACTCGGCCAACAAAACGAAACCCAAATGCAGCCAAACAAAAAACACGACAAATGCTGATGCAAAAACGAACAAGGGCTGCTTACGATCAGTATAACGAGATCTAGAAGGAGAAAAGAAGGGAAGAACACCGAATTCTCAAAAAGAAAAAGAAGCAGCATGAGAAGCGCTCGTTTGAGGAAATAGAGAGGTGCCATGACAGGAACGAGATTCGGAAGTATTACCAAACATAGAAACATAGTTGTAGAGTCACAGTCGCTAATGAGGATCTGGAAAGATCACTTCTGGAGACTGCTTAACGGCGATGAGGACACAAATTCCGCTGTCAGGCAGATTGCTCCCCCCCTCCCCCATTCAACTTGTACGATGATCAATAATTCCGTCCTCCCAACCTAGAAGAAGTTAATCTTGCAGTATGCAAACTTTAATCAAATATCGGTTTTTTCAAGGCAGCTGAAGACCAGTTGGAAAGGAGCATGCTTCAGCTGATCTGCATGATATGGTCAGAAGAAAAAATGCCCGATGAATTTAACCTCAGCATCGTTTACCCGATCCTAAAGAAGGGAGCCCCTCACAATTGCGCCAATTATAGAGGGGTAAGCCTTCTTAACGTCGCTTATAAGATCTTGTCTACTGTAATATGTGAACGTCTGAAACCCCACGTCAACAACTTGATAGGTCCTTATCAATGTGGTTTTAGACCAGAGAAGTCCACAATAGACCAAATTTTCACATTACGGCAGATCTTGGAAAAAACCCGAGAACATATACATACATATCGATATTCACCACCTCTTTATCGATTTCAAGGCCGCGCATGACAGTATTTACAGAGACGAGCTGTACAGAGCCATGTCTAGTTTCGGCATCCCTGCAAAGCTCGTACGACTATGCAGGATGACTTTGGAGAATTCACGCTGCTCCGTCAAAGTCGGAAAAGAACTCACCGAGACCTTTGATGTCGAAAAAGGTTTTAGGCAAGGGGACAAACTGTCATGCGATTTCTTCAACCTCATACTTGAAAGGATTATAAAAACCTCCAACGTCAACACCAGAGGAACAATCTTTAAAAGTCTACAATTATTCGCCTACGCGGACGATATTGACGTAATGGGAAGAAAAAAGCGTGATGTCATAGGTGCTTTTGCGAGTATTGAAAGAGAAGCGGCAAAAATGGGTTTGATGGTTAATGAGGGCAAAACGAAGTATATGCTGTCATCAGACAAGGACACAGAACATCGACGAATTGGACAAAACGTCACAATAGACAGACATAACTTCGAGGTAGTACAGGACTTCGTCTACCTAGGATCCGCTGTAGACACGGACAACAACATCAGTGCGGAGATCAAACGGAGAATAACTCTTGCCAACCGTTGCTTCTTTGGGTTAAGAAGGCAATTGAGAAACAAAACCCTCTCTAGAAAAACCAAGGTAACCTTGTATAAGACCTTGATCATCCCAGTCCTGCTTTACGTCGCGGAAGCATGGACTTTATCGAAAGCGGATGAGGAAACTCTTGGTCGTTTCGAAAGAGATGACAAGTTTGTAGTCGCAAGTAAAAGTGTTCCTTCAATTTTGCTATTTTATTTCTAAATAAAGCCACAGTGTTGTTTGCAAAGTTCTTTACTTAGAGTATTAACAGACTGCGTCTATAATTGTGAAAAGTTGTATAAATTTGTCATTAAATTGCACTATTTAACTATAATTTATTTTTGTGTAAATTTTGGCTAAACATTGAAAATGCCTGACACAAGAGCGTCAAAAGCACAGTTCCAGAAGGTAAATTCCCCAAGAACAAATTCTCTGAGTAACTCAACGAACATTGCTGATCAACTGTGGAGTAAAATGGAGAAAAATCTGCAAACGTGGGGAGATGTTTTTAAGAAAGAGCTATCGAAAATTGTTGAAGCAAAGCTCTCAGCTATGGAGGATCTTTTCAATGAAAAAATCAAAAAAGTTACTCTTGATTTACAACAAAAGATCGCTGACATCACAAGTAAACAAACTCAACTGGAAACCACTATCGAAGAGATGGAAAAAGACAAATTGAAATTAGATGTGATCTTAAATGGCATCCCATTTCAGCCAAACGAAAACCTGACATCGATCTATTCAAAAATTTGTGAAACAGTTGACGTCCCAGCGCAAGGTCTTTTAGATGTTTTTAGAGTAAAACCCCATGGAAGACGATGAGATGCTGATGGCTGCATTGTGCTTAAATTTGCTCACGGCAGTGCAAAACAACAATTATTACGAGCTGCAACAACCTTCCGTAAGAGAAAAAACTCTGCACTTAAATTAAGAGACATTGGTATTGACTCACATAAGAGCTTCCATATTAATGAAAGTCTAACCAAACGGACTTACCAACTTCAAAGGCAAGCTTTAAAATTAAAACAACGCTCACTCATAACATCATTCCACACTTTCAACGGAAAGCTCTTTATACGGACTGCACCTGATCATCCTCCACTCCCAATCAATTCAACCGAAGATCTGAGTAAAATTGTCGGCAGCACTTGTCGAAGCAATACAACAACGAACAACAATCAACAACTTTAATCTGTTTTGACTTGAGTATTCTTTATACGTTCTCTTCTTTTTTATTATTATTCTTTTACTCTTTCTCTCCCTTTCTTGCCTTCTGATTTTAATTCAATTTTGTTCTTGACTGTTTAGTCATCTGTAAGAGATAACTCCAGTTTGATCAATTTTTAATTTTACTTCTATCTTCTTTACTGTTCAATTATTGTTATTGTTTTATATGAATAATTTTAATAACAACAGCGTAAGTGGAAATCTGCGTTCGCTGGTAAATGTGTTATGTAAACAACAGTCGGGTCTTCGTATTTGCCACTTAAATGCTCAAAGCCTTGTCAACAAGATCGACGAGTTCAGACAAATTTTTGTAGGGAGTGAGGTTGATGTCATTTGTGTGTCTGAGACATGGTTTGATTCTTTAGTAAACGATGAGTGTTTTTCGTTGAGTGGCTTTAAATTATTTCGTGCCGATCGTTTTGGCAGGATTGGAGGTGGATCAGCAATTTATATAAGAAACAAATTCATTTCACGGGTTGTTTTGCAGTCAGATGAAATTAGCTCCGTGCAGTTTGTTTTTATTGAAATTAAAAGTGGGGATAGTAAATGCATTATTGGTTCACTCTATATGCCACCCAATGTTGCCAGCTATCAACTAGCTCAATCCATCTTTAATGAAGTATCTCACCTTAATTTAAATATAGTTATTTGTGGTGACCTTAACATCAACCTTTTAAACAACTCATCAAGTAATAACTTTAAGGATGCAATGTGTACGTTGAACCTAAATATTGCAAATGTTACTGAAGCGACTCACTTCAAACCTAATTCAGTGCCTTCCCTACTTGACATTATACTTGTGAGTGATCGAAGTCTTTTAAAATTTTATAACCAACTTTCAGCTCCTGCTTTCTCTTTTCATGACCTAATATTTGCAACTATTGATTTTCAATGTATAACTAGTAATTCTCCTTATACTTTTCAATATAGAGAATTTCAAAAGATTAATCTACAACAGCTATTTACTGAATGTGATCTGCTAGCATGGGAAGAAATTTACCAGTTAGATAATGTCGATGACCAATTAAATATCTTTAATGATTTGGTTATAAATCTTTTTGAAAGAAATGTGCCTGTAAAAACTAAAATTATAAAAAGGCCAAGCTGCCCATGGATTTCCGAAAGCATATTATCAGCAATGGCCCTTCGTGACAATTTATTTCGCAGGTGGAAAAGATTTGCGTGTGAAGACATGCTCAATGAGTTCAAAAGAGCCAGAAATAGAGTAACATGTTTAATCCGCCATGCTAAACGTCTCCATTACACAACCAAAATTAATTCTAATGTTTCTCCAAAAAACTTCTGGAGTCGAATCAAAGATCTAGGGTTAGGAAAGAAGTCGTGTACGAGTGACGAAATTGTTGACATTAATGAGTTAAATGAAAAATTTGCCAATCCTGTTCCCAACATACCTATTATCCATGAATCCCTTACTGAAATAACTTTTTGTGATGGATTTAAATTTTATGAGGTTGACGTATATGATGTTGGTGATGCCATATTTCATGTAAAGTCCAAATGTGTTGGGCTTGATAACATACACCCGGACTTTGTTAAGATTCTTTTACCAAAGTTACTCCCTCACATAGCATTCATTTTTAATTCAATCATCCTCACTAGTGTATACCCATCTCAGTGGAAACGTGCTAAAATTATTCCAATTCCAAAAAGTTCTGGAAAAGAGAAGGATTATAGGCCGATCGCAATATTATCGTATTTATCTAAGGTTTTTGAAGTAGTCATCAGCAAGCAAATTAAGAGTTACATAAATGGGTTGAATCTCTTGAACCCTTTTCAATCTGGTTTCAGGAAAGGCCACAGCTGCATAACGGTGCTTTTAAAGGTAACTGAAGATATTCGCGAAGCTTCTGATGAAAGTAAAGTAACACTTTTAACCTTGCTTGACTTCTCCAAAGCTTTTGATTCAGTTAATTCAACTTTATTATGTAAAAAACTTGCTGAAATGTATAATTTCTCTTTTGCTGCTACCTCATTAATTTTTTCATATCTATCAAATCGGTCTCAAGCTGTTTGTCATGGTGGTAAACTTTCTTCGTTTTCCCTATTAAGATCAGGTGTTCCCCAAGGATCAATACTTGGGCCGCTCCTTTTCACTATGTTTATAAATGACCTTCCGTCTGTCTTGAGATATTGCTCGTATCACATCTATGCTGACGATGTCCAACTATATCTCAATTTTAGTTTAGGGCTTGTTGAAGATGCTGTAGTTAGAATGAATGAAGATTTGGCTTCAGTCTTAATTTGGTCAAACCAAAATCGGCTTATACTAAATCCAACTAAAACAAAATGTTTACCGATATGCACCCAACAATTCACCTTTGATGATTTTCCAAATATTATTTTGAATGGTAAAGTTATTGAAATGGTAAAAAAGGTGAAAAATCTTGGTGTCATGTTTAACAACAATCTGACTTGGACTGACCACGTCAACAGCACCGTTTCGAAGATTTATGCAGTATTGCGAGGCTTGTCACATTCAAGATACTTTTTATCATCCGAAGTTAAAATTAAATTAGTTAAGTCTCTGGTTTTACCGGTACTCACATTTGGTTGTGAAATTTTTGCAGACCTCGACTCGGCATCGTTCCGAAAAATTACACTCGCGTTTAACTCCGTAGTAAGGTACGTTTTTAATTTAAGAAGATATGATCATGTCTCCAGTTTTTCAAGGCAGATTCTCGGTTGCAGTTTGCGATGCCTCTTTCGCTACAGATGCTTGTCTGCACTCGTTAAGATAATAAAACTCAAAACACCTGAGTATCTATTTACAAATATAATTTTTTCACAATCTATAAGAAGCTTGTCAATACGACCTTACACATATAGCAACGTTATATCACGGCGCCAGTTTTTTATTTACGCTATTACAATTTGGAACCATCTTCCTTTGTCACTAAGAAACAAAATTGAACATAAAAAGTTTTCTTCTTTAATCTTTTCTTTCTTATCACTGGAAAATTCTCACTAAACATTCTTTTTAAGTTGATTATAACTGTTAACTATTCATTTTCTTTTAAATTTACTTTTCTCTTTAATTTTGTTTTTAAATGTTAGTTTTTTTGTTATTCCTATACTGTTATCATAACATTACCTGTACGTTATAAGAATTTTTGTTCTCATTGTACAGCGATTTCAAATAAATAAAAAAAAAAAAAAAAAAAAAAAAAAAAAAAAAAAAAAAAAAAAAAAAAAATTCTCCGAATGATCTTTGGTCCCGTATGCGAAGACAATGTGTGGAGAAGAAGATACAACAACGAGCTGTATGAGCTGTACCGCGACATGGGCATAGCCAGAAGAGTACGCATCGCGAGTCTACGATGGTTGGGCCATGTAGAGCGGATGGACCCAAACGCTCCGGCTCGTCGGGTGTTCGAAAGCACATTGCAGGGAAATCGCGGAAGGGGAAGACCCCATCTTAGGTGGCACAATCAAGTGGATGAAGACCTCAACCGACTTGGAGTGCGAAACTGGAGGGAGCTCGCCCGAAATCGAAGTCGTTATAGAAGGATGCTGGTTGAGGCCCAGGTTCACCCCGAACTGTAATGCCCGCCTAAGTAAGTAAGTAAATACCAAAAAGGTGGTGTCTATTATCCTAACCACACAAAAAAAACTTAATTACTGTGAACACCTTGCCAAGACCAATGAAAAGAATAACGTTATTCTTCCTACCTAAGAAACACGAACGAAAAACGATATCACTTTTCCGAAATATGTAAACAACTTACCCCTACCTACTCGGATTATCATAAAAAGCACACTGTTTTATGTTATTTTTCACTTTTAAATGTTAAATTCACCATCGAGTGGTAAATAATAATTTTCATTCAAGAGCAGATAAAAGAGATTTTTCGTTCATATAAAATTTTCACTAATTTGGGTTAACTCTGACGGTATTATGAAGTTGAATTTATTTCGTGTGTTTTTAATCATCGTCCATGTGCCGGACGATTTATTTTTTATTGCCGATCATGAAATTAATGAAATAATAAAACAAGTAAAATCGTTAAGTGAGCATTTCCATAATTTACACATTGTTATTTTCAATGGAATATAATATGTATAATTCTACAGCAGCACAAAAAAAACCCTCAACTTACTGCCGTAGTTGGAGGGCTGGAGTCTTAATTTGAAACAGGACTGAAGCGAAGGGAAGAGCATCAAATGGCTTTATTAATGAGATTTACTTATACGCGGTTATAAAGTTCAATTAACATAATCCAATGGGCAGAACATAATTCGATGATAAAAATGTGGGAACTGATTCTTCTTTTTTTTTCTGTGCAACTGCAAAATTGGACGTACGGATGTGAACCTATAAAGTATTTATAACATTGGAGTGTTTTTTTTTTTATTTCGGAAATAATCTCTCCTTGAAATGTGAGCGAATTCAATTTTCAATATCATTCCCATTTGCAGTTATAAGTTCTGTACCCCATATAACATAGATTAAATTTTCGAATAGAAGTTTACTCATTGTACCTACCGAAACTTTGTGTTTCCTCTTTTCCATTTTTAGTCGCGTCAATGAATACATAAAACAGGCAATCTTCGGAAGTCCTCAAGAACAGCTCCGATTTTGATGAATTTTTTTTATTTAAATTTCGTTTTTTTATATTCTTTAAAATCAGAAACCCGGAACTATTTATATTGTTAAAACAATATCAACTATACAATATCAATTAAAAACCTGTAAATATACAGGGTGTTCGGTAATTCGTGTTACATACTTCGGGATGTGATTCTTGGCCAGAACCCGTTTTTGGATTTCATTGTGGATGTTTGCTTTAAGTTTGGGGTATGAGTGTTCAATAGGTAAATATGTCGTATAAAAGAATAAGAAAACAAATTTGTTCATCAGTTTATCAAAATAAGTCACGATTGCAATTTAATCAGAGAGCTTTTTGAAATGCCTTCATTTACGAAAGAAGAATACGCAGACATTTTATTCGTATATGGGTTTTGCAATGGAAATTCAAGAAGAGCACAACAAGGATACTAGGAACTTTATTCCAACAGACGACTTCCTTCTTAAAATGTTTTTGGAAGTACCTTTCGAAGGCTTCGAGAAACTGGATCAGTATTAACTGCAAGACCTACGACTCATTTACCCATTGAACATTCACATTCCAAACTTAAATATCCTTGAGAAGAGGTAAGCCAATTCGGATTTTGGTAGCAGGTCAAATACACTTTTTACCATTTTCAACAGTGCACAGTCATAAAAATTACATTTAAACAATCAAATCTTGGAAAACTACTCCCATTGCAAGCTGTTACAATAAAAGTTCGTAAAAAAAACAAAATTTGATTTCTTTCCCGTTTTAGATTTTTCCAAGTATCATAAAATGTTTGGGTTTTGTTCATCAGTAAAAAATAAAAAAACTCTATGTTTATAAGACATGTTCTGAAAAAAAATGACTTCAAAGTCAAAACTTTGCTTGGGAAAGAAAGAAAATCTGGCAACCCTAAGCATACAGGAGCCCAACTTAAATACAGTTTTGAAGATTATTATATCTACAAAAAATTAAGTCTAAGGTTAGGTTAGGTTAGGTTGAATGGGGGGTGCAGCCACAAATGGCAACACCTCACTCGGATCTCAAGGATCCATTGTGCTCCCTGGGAAATCAGAGGATGAGGAAATGGGAGGATTGAAGAGGTAGATGGTTATTGTGGTAGGGAACTCCCACTGAACCATTTGGAGCCCTGAGTAAATTTCAGGACGTTGCTCAGTGGGAGATTTGAGATGTCGCCCAGTTCGTCGAAAAAGTATTCTCCGAGGGTTTTTTTCCGAGTGTGGGCCAAGCTAGGACACTCACAGAGGAAGTGGAATGATCCCTCCTCTGCCTCCTCATCTTGGCATCCTCTACATAAGTCGGATGTGCTAATGCCCATTCTCATCATGTGGGTACCCAACGAATTGTGTCCTGTGAGAATGCCAATCAACAGAGAGAGCCGAGGTCTACTTAGCTGGAGTAGAAATTCTGTTTTTTTCTTGGAAATATCTGGCCAAAGGTTTCTAGAAACTCGGCATGTTTCTAACGATGACCACCTGTCATTGGCGGGTTTTAGAAAATTGTGTCTGATTCTGTTTTTTTCTTGCTCAAGTGGCCTTAGAACTGAGGTGTTCGTTTCGCTGGATTCGAGTGCTGACCCGATTTTAGCCAGCTTATCCGCCATCATTACCGATAATGTCACGATGTCCTGGAACCCAGGTTAAACTAACTGTGTTTGTTTCGCTGAGCAGTCTTAGGTTACTGCGACAGCTGTCTACTAGTCTGGATATTGTCATAATGGATGAGATAGCTTTGATGGCCGCTTCACTGTCTATAAAGAAGTCAATATTTTTGTTAATCAGGTTTTGCGTAGCTAGGTGCTTCGCGGCTTCGCACACTGCAAGTACTTCTGCCTGAAAGACACTGCAGAAGTCGGGAAGCTTTATTGATCTATTCATGGTGGGGTAGTCTGAGAAGATACCTGACCCTACCCCTTCGTCCGTTTTGGATCCATCTGTGAAGACGGAAATGGGATTTCCTTTTATAACCCTGTTTTCCTCCCAGCTTTCTCTTGTCGGAAAGACTGTTAGGGCTACTGGATTGAAGTCAGTATGTGGGGGGGTATAGTCTATTTGAATGTCTATATCTGTATGGTTCATGATGGTTCTATGGCCTGATATGCCTGTTTTCCAATTGTTGCATTGTTTGAGTCGCAGTGCGCTTTTGGCCACCATCTCCTTAGTAAAAAGATCTAGGGGGGCTAGCGACAGGAAGGTTTCCAGAGCTGCAGTTGGTGTTGTTCTCATGGCACTAGTTGAGCCAATGCATGCAATCCTTTGGATTTTGGTCATGGTCTTAAGGTTTGAAGCATTCTCTAATGATGGCCACCAGACTAGACAGGCATATGTGAGGATTGGTCTTATTATGGATGTATAAATCCAGTGAATGGTTTTGGGACAAGGTCCCCATTTTTTCAAAAAAATTCTACTACAAGTGTAGAAAGCGATTTGAGCTTTCCTTTCTCTTTCTTTTAAATTTTCTTTCCAGTTAAGTTTGCGATCAAGGACTCCGAGATATTTTACCGTACCAGATAAGTTTATTGGTATACCATTAATGGAGGGAGGAAGTCTAAGGTTAGGTAACTACTATCTACTATCAGAGATATCGAATTTAACACATGTCAGGGTACACCAAAGTTAGCCTTTTTTTAAATTGTCAAAAAGTGATGTCAAAGTTGAGAAACGGACTTTACTGTATAACTTTTTTTTTTCTTAGAATATGACCAGGATTCACATCCCAAAATATGTAACACGAATTACGGACCACCCTGTATATAACGTTACCTGCAGCAGAGTACCAGACTCTCTGGCCTCTTATGCTTAAGATAGTTCAAAAACGACTTTGGTTTTTAGATGAATGGCTGTGTGTAGAGCAAACTGCCCATGTTATGTAAGGTTAGGTTGGGTTAAAGTGGCTTTCAGCTCGGCTGAAACTCTTAAGCCCCTTGGCCCATTGTAGTACCACAGTGGATTTTATCCTAAAGGAAACATTTTGAGCTTACAATGAAGCGGGAAAGACGAACTGAGTCGATGTGAGTAAGATCACATTAAAGAAACACGAACCTTGGTAAATCCTCGTTTGTGAGCTAAAGCGGGACATGAACAGAGAATAGTCTCCTCCTCCTTCACATCCGTACAGCTTCTGCAAAAATTGTTTGAGACAACTCCTAGCCTCGCGGCATGGACACAGTGTCCTGTAATGACACTTATCGTCGCACTAATGTGTTTTCTATTGAGAGAGATCAAGCCGTTCGACCGCTTTTGATCTAGTTTTAACCAGATTTGTTTCGTTGCGTAATGCGTTAAACTGCTTGACCATTAGGGTGGGACAAGTAATTTAAAAGAGAAAACAAAACTATCAGTTTTACTTATTTTGATAAAATGTTCACTTTCTTTGTAACTCTATAACTCAAAACATCATTTGGAATGAGCTCAGGTCATAGTCGAGACACAATAAGGGATCTGGGCTTGGGACTGCTTCCATTCGAGTAATAGATTCTAAGGGAACAGCATCTAAATCGTTACTTAGGTGCCAGTTATAGCGATCAGGAGAACGAAACAGGAAAAATTTTCAAAATTAATTATCACTATGTTTTTGTTACAATTCAATAACAAATGTTATACCAATCAATAGTAAACAGCCCAGAGAATCTATTTTGCCAAGAAAATGTTCAATTGAACAAATACTTTGCCGTAAAATTGTATTTTTCTATTTTACTGATGGAATTGAAACAGGAAAATAGAAAAATACAAATTAAACAGCAAATTTTTGTTCTATTACCTATATCTTTTTTTGGCACAAAAAATCCTTTGAGTGATTTGCCATCGATTGGTATAACATTTGTTATTCAATTGTAACGAGAACATAGTTATTATTGCATTTGAAAATTTTTCCTGATTCGTTTTCCTGTTCGCTATAACTGGCCCCTTACTGACGGTTAACTATTTGCAACCATATCAACGATATCAGTTTCTTCTAATGGGACTGAAACGCTGTTCACTTTTTTTTTTTTTTGTTTATTTTGAAAATTAATAACATTTCAAAAAATTAAAATTTGTTTGAGCGAAAATAAATAAATGAGTAAATAGAAGTACATAATTGATTTTTTTCCATTTTCCTGGTGACAAACGAGCTTTTATCAGAACTATCTTTTTTCAATATCCACGCAACTAAAACACCTTCACCACATTCTTACACGTGTGACGTTTGTCTTGAGTGCGCATTATGGGTTCTTCCAAAAAATTATCTTCCCACGATTTTGTCTAAAAATGTTATGATCAACTTGCAATTAGAAAATCCATTTCTCAAAATATTCTATAACCATGTGTTCGCTCAATAGAACTGCACTTCTTACTTACGCATCAGTTAAAAAATAAATACAACGACACACACCCCTTTTCTACTTTCCTGGCATTTTGACACGAGGAGCTCCTCACGTCCATTAAATCAATAAAAAAAAAATCAAGACACAGCCATACTTACTTACACCATAAAGTCATACCCAAGATAAAAAAAGTACCCCTTATAGCGCAGATCAACTCCACTCTGCATTTATATTCAAATCTCCTGACAAAGCTGTCAGCCTATTCCCGAACTCTTCGCAATACAATTATCCAGAACCAAAAAGGTAAAGAGCGCAGCCGACGCACTTGTCACAACGACGACGCAACGAAACAAATTAAACAAAAAAAAAAACAGCCTTACTGATCGTAATAAAAAATGAAACAAGATCAACACAACAAATGTCATCATGCACGCATATAGCCATAAACATGAATCGTAAATTATCTTGGCAGATAAAAACAATATTCGAACCGTTTGTGGAGCAACTGAACACTGAAGTTGCTGCATTACAACATTACGCCACTAGAGAATCATCATCATCAAGTTAAAATGGAAATCTAATGACGATGACTCTCTTGTGTAGATGATGTCAAATGAAGCATCCATTCTATTGCGTCAGGAAGACCCCCAGCACCTATTGCTGGAGGACTAAAAATAGATCCTTGTACGATTGTTCGGTTTGACCCCAAATAAAATTGAGTGAACCTCGTATAGTGAACGGGTGCTCGGCCGGCGCGGTATGTGTGGAAAAGAAAAGCGAAAGGGGAAAGATTGCACCCCAAGGATGCTGTTTTGTTTATCATCAATTCGAGGCGTTGCTTTTTATTCTACAAAAATAGATCACTTGTCTTTAAAGCGAATAGTGTCATGTTGATGCTACTTTGATACCCAAAAAAAAAATATATGAACAGTACACTAAAAAGGGTTTCGCTTATACGAGGTATCTTTAATCCAACTAAGTATCATGCATATTCGAATCTCAATTTTTAGTTAGTGTTTTGTATTCTACTCTTTTCGATTGTAATCTACCTACACTTTTTGAAGCTGTAATTTTTGCTGGAGTCACGGCTGAATAATGGCATGAATTTTGAGACTTTTTAAAGTTGGATTAATTTTCATCCGAACTTTTACTTTAAGGTTGCTTCAAGCAAACACAAAGGCTTGTTTACATAAACAAAATATCAATGAGATCAAATAGATTTTAGTGAATTTAGCTAAATTCTTTTTTCTCTTTGATTAAATTCTAAATTTTGAGCTTGAAAATTAAGAATGGTTTCATAAATTGTCGATAAAATAAACACGTTTTGCGCCTTTATTAAAAAAAATATGTGGAGTGTTCCGTAACTCGTGAGCCATACTTTGGGATGTTATTTTAGGTCGTATTCTAAGAAGAAAATTGTTCTACGAGAAATGAATCAAAGATAAAGTTTTGAACATATCAACCAAAAACTTTAGTAAATTAATAAAAATTTCAAAAATTTAAATTTTTGTTAAACAATCTAGGTACGACTTATTGAATGTAAAATTTTGTCATAATCTTCATAGCCATTAACACTAAGACTTGAAGAAAAAGTTTTCCACATCATAAGACAGACAATTAAGAAACAATTCCTCACATGAAATTTTAGTGGAATCGTTAGAGCTGTTTTCGAGAAGAATAAGTGTTATCATAAAGGTTGTATGCGAAGTACCGTTATTTCAAGACCTAGAGACCTAATTCCACAAATGCCTCTGTGGACTGCTCCACAGACCCTGCAAACTTCGAAGAAAATCGATAAAGCTGTTCAGGCTGCAGACCCATATGCGGACAGACAGACAAGCAGACATACAGGCATACAGACGTACAGACATACAGGCAGAATTGCAGTACCCACTCTTTGTTCGTATTCTCTATCATCATAATATGTAATTGATTGTTATCTCAATAATTTGTTTCTTGCACGATTGCAACACTTGCCTTATAGTACCTATAATCGCAAAAAAAAAAGTGAGCAACATTTAAAGCGAATAATTTTTTTGTGTGTAGAGTGATGATGGATTTTCACTAGGTGCTCTCGGTGCTTAGGCACAGGGCGGCAAATTCTGGGGGCGGCAAAATTTGAAACGAAAGTCAAAGATTCTTTCAGTCATAAAAAAATTTTTCGGGACAAAGGTGTTACATACGCTTGAAACACATCACATTATCACTGTAAATTTCCGAAATTCCTATTATCTTACCATTATTCATTTGCCGTTAATTATCTACATCTTCCCGAATTCAACTCGGTAATTGTCTAACAGTGGTTAATTATTGAAGTTAAAATCACGCGCCTTAGTATAAAGAATAAAATGCCCTGATACACTCGTCGTCAACGATACTCGTCTTCGAGTATCCTTGAGCTGCCGCCCGTGCTACTGTTTCTTTCTTTTTTTATTTGTGGGTTGGTGTTCTCGATCAGTTGTCAAACCAATAAAAGTCAACAAATGAATTTTTTTTTGCCAAATTCGCACAAAAACGCAAAAAATTTTTGTTAAAAACCAAAAGCAATTGTATAGAGTGGAAAATAAAAATATTCCGTAGTAAAATTAATGCAGGTAAACAATTTTTTTTGTCCGTTTTTTGTTAGTTTAGAAATGTCAAAAATAGGTCAGTTCACAAAGGTAACGAGGAATTTCTCTTGTGTTTTTTTGACTCTGTTTACATGCTGGGGTTGAATTCATATGAGATTTTGATTTATATGTGAGTTGGAAAAAATATTTTGTTACTTGTTTCAAACGAATTAAACTATTAATAATAAAAATATGAAACCATTTTTATGGCATACTTAACAATTACCTTTGAAAAAAATGTCAACATTCACAGAAAAATGTGAAAAGAAATATGCAAAAAGTGCTTTCAGTAACTAAACAGATCTTTTTTAAATGCTATTGCGTTGTTTTATGTATCTTTATATAAATTTACAAATATAACTCTTGAAATCAATAAAATTCTAAAAATCAAAAGTTTTCATAAACTAAATTGCGGAGTGTAAGAGTGGGCACACGATTTTATTCAGTTACACATTTGTGAACAGACCCTTTGCCACCCATTTTGCTTTTGTTCGAGATACATGAAAGTCTCTAGACACACCAACATTAAAAAATTAAAAGTCGAAAAACTCATTCGATACTCGACTAAACGTCAAAAATCTATCCCCGACCAAATCTTAACCATCCTTTTATCCATAACATCGTTTGTCGGGGATGTTGTTTTTGCTTTGCATGTAAAATGATGTTATGTATACAGGGTGTTCCGTACTTCGTGTATTATCCTTTGGGGTGTGATTCTTGGTCATATTCTAAGAAAAAAAATGTTTTACAGTAAAGCTCAATTCTATACTTTGACATCACTTTTTGACAATTTAAGAAAAGGCTAACTTTGGTGTACTATGACCTATGTTAAATTCGATATCTCTGTCAATACTAATGGTAGAGACCTAATCATAGTCTTAATTTTTTGTAAAAATAACAACCTTTAAGACTGTATTTAAGTTTAGCTTTCACAGGTTAAGAGTTGCCAGATTTTCAATTTTAAGTGCTGTTCAAATTTTCTTCCCGAAACAAAGTTTTGACTTTGAGGTCATTTTTTTGCAGAAAATGCCTGGTAAACATGGAATTTCTTTATTTTTTACAGATGAACTAAACAAAAATAAAAAAAAACTCAGCAATAAGTGCACTCAAAAACCCATACATTTTATGATATTTGAAAAAATACAAAATGGGTAAAATTAAAAAAAAAAAAGAAGAATCTTAAATTTGAGGTTTGTTTGAATAAAACAATAATATGGGCACTTTTAGTAGTTTTTTTATGTATTTTATACAAATACAATAAAACAAGTGCTCAAAGTACCTACGCAGACATTTTTTTCATATATGAGTTTTACAATGGAAATTCAAGAAGAGCACAACGAATATACCAGGAACTCTTTACTGAACATCTGGCAACCCTAAGCCTATAGGAATCTAATTTAAATACAGTTTCAAAGATTACAAGACTACAAGTAAGACAAGAGTTATCGAGAGCAAACACCTACAATGAAATTCAAAAACGGGCTCTGGCATGCAATCAAAACGAAATAGGGCACTTTGAGCACTTGTTATAACTGTATTTGTATAAAATACATAAAAAAAACTACTAAAAGTGACCATATTATTGTTTTATTCAAACAAACCTCAAATTTAAACCATTACCCATTTTGTATTTTTTCAAATATCATAAAATGTATGGGTTTTTGAGTGCACTTAATGCTGAGTTTTTTTTTATTTTTGTTTAGTTCATCTGTTAAAATCAAAGAAATTCTATGTTTACCAGGCATTTTCTGCAAAAAAATGACCTCAAAGTCAAAACTTTGTTTCGGGAAGAAAATTTGAACAGCACTTAAAATTGAAAATCTGGCAACCCTTAACCTGTGAAAGCTAAACTTAAATACAGTCTTAAAGGTTGTTATTTCTACAAAAAATTAAGACTATGATTAGGTCTCTACCATTAGTATTGACAGAGATATCGAATTTAACATAGGTCATAGTACACCAAAGTTAGCCTTTTCTTAAATTGTCAAAAAGTGATGTCAAAGTATAGAATTGAGCTTTACTGTAGAACATTTTTTTTCTTACAATATGACCAAGAATCACACCCCAAAGGATAATACACGAAGTACGGAACACCCTGTATAACAGTCTTGTGAAAAAAACACGCCTAATGTGTCAGGCATTTATTCAGGTTTGCAGGCAAGAGTAAAAAAAATAACAAAGAAATCAACGATCTTGCAGAGCATGCTCCTTGTGCTGGTCATTCGATGAATTTGGTCGGGATTCACGCAGTCGAAAGTACCCCCGAAGCAGCATCTTATTTCAACACAGTCCAAGCATTGTACAATACTTACTTACTGCATCTACACATCGCTGGGATATTCTACAAACTCATGCAGGAAAGAAGATTGCTTTGAAATCACTGTCAGCAACAAGATGGTCAGCTCGTCACGAAGCAGCTAAGGTGCTCAACAAGTACTATGGTGAGATAATTGAAACTCTAATCACCATTGAAGAAGATATCACTAGAGCGACTGGAAACAACATTCATGCAGATTCTTTGGCATTTTTTACTTTCAAGATTCGATGCTGCTGATGTGATTGCTTATGCACGAATGGAATTTAAAGTTTATGAACAGAAAGTGTCAGAAATCTCAGAGAGTCAAGAGTACCAGACAAGTGTTTCTAGAAGAAGAAGGAGAAAGTTGCAGGCTGATGAATCACGAGATGGAGATGTTCAATTGTCAGGAAGGGATAGTTTTGAGTCAACACTTTCAACGTCATTCTTGACAATCTTGACTCGGAATTGCGAAGAAGATGCCAAGTACATATATGAAGAAATTCACGGAAAGCTTTCAGTTATCATTGAATTTGGCGATTTGAATTCCTGCAAATGAATTCGTAAGAAGTCGGAACATCTAAGTACAATCTATACCTCGAACCTCGAACCTTCATTAGATGACAAATTGGTACACTTCCACGCGTATTGCTCCGAGAAAAAATTAGAGGGTGATTCACCATCCAAGCTATTAAAAGTCTTGAAAACGAACGACTTATATACCGAATTCCCAAACGTTGGAATAGCATATCGTATATTTATGACATTAGCGGTGACGAATTGCAGCGCAGAACGTTCATTTTCATGTTTGAAAATAGTCAAAAACTATTTTCGTTCAACTATGACGGGCAGTCGGCTAAATAGTCTAGCGATTATGTGCATCGAGTCGGATTTGCTTGAACGCTTGAATTGTGAAGAACTAATAGATCAGTTCGCGGTAAAGAAAGTAAGGCGTGTTTGCATTTGAAAACGAAAACGATTATAAACATCCGTAATTATCTTGTATGTCAACTTTGAGTTTTATTTTCTTATAAAAAAGTTTTATGCGATTATTCTTTTACTATGAAACAATAAATGAATTCAAGCCTTACGTTTTTGATTCATTTCATTCGTTAATTATATAGTTAACGATCTCACTAGCATTTCAAATATGTAATCATAAATCAATAATAAAGGCGGCATTTTTTACAGTGCCCAGGATGAGAGTGTGGTTCCAAAAGTATTAGACACGTGTTATTCGTTTTATCACAAATAGAACCGTAATTGTTGTGATTTTTTGTTAGCTTATAGCAATAACTGAGCAAATTTATTGGTGTTATTAAAGAAAAAACAGAAGTGTAGTCAAAAGGAGGATATGGCACGCTGAAATATCGGGATATATAGCACTGGTGCTATTTCCTCCGCTTCTACTTTCAAACCCATTTATTGTTTGACTGGCAATTGATCTAATTATTTTCTTTTAAAAATGCCAACAGTATAAAAAAAAGGTTCAGCCAAACGTGCCGAACAAGCCCAAGCCCAACTCACATCAGCCGTTGAAGCTGTGATTGCCAATAAATTGTTCAAAAAATCTGCAGCCAAGTATTTTGTGATTTACTTCACTACATTTAGGAAGCTTCTCAAAGGTACAGACAAAGGTGGCATCCGTGTCCTGTCAAGGAGAACAAATATAAAAAAAATCGTTTTCCATATAAAAACGTTTTTGGCACATGGGTTTGCTACTTTCAGGCATAAAGTTTGTCTTATGGCTTTTGGATTAGTGCTGGATAAGCCACCAATTCAATCAAGTTCACTCTGTTTATGAATCGCCATCCATAGCCATGTTGTTGCACGATGGATCTGATGGACCCGAAGACTTAACACAGGATTACGATCAAACAACGAAACCGAAAGAATGGATTCAGTATTCAGTATTTTATTTAGAATGGTGTACAAGTAAGACTTAGTCTTTTATAGTACCTAACATGATCAATTTATATATTAAATAATAAATTCATTAGTACAAATATAAATTTTTAAAATAAAAAGAGGAAACAGAGAAGGAAGCCTGTTATATCCTATATAATATTACAAATATTATTATTCCTTTTTTAGTTCTATTAATTCTTCTCTCGAAATACCATTATCTTCTTCCTCCTTTCCCCTCCCTTTCTAGTTAAACGAGAGTGAAAGCATTTTGATAAAATATTATCTTTCAAATACTATTATTATAGCACTAGCTAAAGTGTTGTTTTACAGCCTTCTCAAAATTTAATTGTGGCTGGTAAGGAATTCTAAAGTTTTGTTGCATGTACAAAAAATAGGCGTGATATCTTGTCATTGAAAGCTACAAGAAGCTTGTGTTGCGAATGCGAGTCAAGTTTACAATAAACAACATTTGCAAAGTCTATTAAGGGAGCTAAAAGAATCTTAACTAGTCTTAACTTGGTGTTAGTAGGAGTTATATCGGAGTACAACCGAAGCTTACGCAAGCCACCATAAATTCTTCCAATGGTATAGTTCACCTGGTTCTCAGCTGTACCCTAATACCAAGACTGGTAACACAATTCACAAAGTAGAGCTTGACATCTGAAAGGTTAACCTGTGGTAAAAGCATGGTATTTGTGTGCTTTTTAGATATCGCAATTAGTTGAGATTTAGCAGGGTTGAGGGTTATGTGATTGGTAAGAGACCATTTCAAAATTGCTTGTAGATCTTCATTTATTCTGTGAATAAGGTCTTCTTGCAATCCATTTGGACGTGACAAATAAATTTGGACATCATCAGCATATAGATGAATTGAAACATTCGAGCAAACGGTTGGCAAAGCATTATTGAATAGAATAGACAGAAGAGGATTGGTCCTAATATTGAGCCTTGTGCAACCCCCTTCTTCGCACATTCATTGGATCTGAGATCATTTCATCAACCTTGACCCTCTGGCTTCGATCAGACAGATAGTCTCTTATATGAGACTTACTGCTCTATAATGAAAACTGAAGTACAGTCTCAGTTTTGAAAAAAAGAATTTGATGGTTGACCTTATCAAAGGCCTTTGAAAAATCCAATAAACAAAGAACAGTCACATTGCCCAGGTCATATTGGTTTCGAACATCATCCAAGACTTTTATCATCGCAGTTTGACAACTGTGATGAGCACGAAACCCAGACTGAAATTTGGATAGTAAGTTGAACCTATCAAGGTGACTAGTTATCTGTGTAGCAAGAATCTTCTCAAAAACCTTTGATAGACAAGGTAAGATACTGATCGGACGGAAATCAGAGCAAGAACTAGGATTCGCTAGGTAATAAATGATTCAAAATTATTTTGACAAAAGAAATAGGCTCCCCATCCTCTCCAACTGTATCAGACTTAATCAGACGAATACTTTCGAAAACCTCATACTCGGAAACCACTCCAAACTCGAGTTCCGTTGCATAATGGTAAAAAGCATCGATGCGTTGGTATAAACTCTTGTTGGGTTCTATCAGTTACTTCAGATGATAAAAAGGCCTTATTTAAGTCATTTGGATTAGGCAAACTATGGACAACCTGCTTTTTTCCTATTCCAATACTACGAAGGTTGTTCCAGAGCTTTCGAGATGATTGGTTCGTATCCAGCTTAGAAAAAAATTAACTTTTTTTGGTTCTACGAGTCACAAATGTAGCTACATTCCGAGCACGACAAAAATTTTCCCAATTCGTATTGGAGCATTAATTTTCAATTTCGCATACAATTTTCTTCGGTTTTTAATTGCTATTATGTACTTCATGAGTAAACCAGTGACAGTTTTTACTACGCACCGGAAACCGGAACAGATTTAATAGGAACATGTTTATCATATAGTTCCAGAATAAGGGATTGAAAGTGGTGTACCTTATCATTGGTATTTGATAAGGCATGACATTCATTCCAGCGGTAGACAGCAGCATCATTTAAGAGTTCGAAATGGTTTATCGATTTTAGATCTCTGTATGAGAAAATTTTAAGTCGGATTAAGTGCATCACAATTAACTTTTGGTCTCATAATTACTGCAAATCCTTCAACAACGCATGCAACAAATCTGTCGAAAAATAATCGCAAGTAAAAATATGAAGAAGAATTAGGGAGACATATCACCCACGATCAGGTGCCATTTTTTTCAATCATAATCTTTCAATGTATTGTAACGTGCGCTTAGTTCGCAAAAATAAAACTCTACCTTTCAATTTAATTCTACCACTTTTATTCAGTACTAGCAGACCCGCCCGGCGTAGCTCGGGTCCTACTTCGACCTAGTGAATAGTCATAGTCTCTGCTCTCAATATTTGAATAAGAAATATTTTAATGTTGAAATAATTCAGGAAATCTGTTTAGCGCTCGGTGCTAGGCTCTAAAACGCAGACTTGTGAGGTTCTGGCATATTGACGTTCAACTCGCTGAAAGCATTCGGTGTTAGACTCCGAAAAGCAAGCTCGTGATGTTCTGGCATTTTGATACTAATGTCGCTGAAAACGCTTGGTAGTAGACACCGATACGCGAGCTTGTGAATTTCTTTTAATTTGATTGGCAAAATGTTTTGAACGTTTAGTAATAGACTCTGAGATTGCGAAGTATACTCCATTTGAATTGTAAGGCGATTGTCTGTTTCTATTGAAGACTTTCTAATGCGACGTATTTTGGTTGTCCTTGCTGTTGGCCCATGTTTTGAAAGCCGTGATCTTCTTATTTAGGCATACTCACTGTTTATTTGAAAAAGCATTTTGAAAAGTGCGATAGGAAATTGCCGGTTATTGCGGAATGGAGTGTAAGTAAGACGAAGGGCAGGGTAGACTGAATTCTTAACACAGAATCTTATTTATTTCACACTTTGTTATTTGCTTATTTTTGAGGTGAGGTGATAACTAAAAAAACACTTTCGTAGTGACTGTCCAATCTTTAATTCCTTTGAACTATAAAAACAGGCGTATTTCTTAAAAGTTATGTTTTATTTTAAAATATAGTTCACCCGCCCGGGCTAGGGTGTCCCGTAATTCGTGTAACATACTTTCTGAAATGATTCTTGGTCATGTTCTAAGAAAAAAATTGTAGCACAGTAAAGTCCGTTTCTCAACTTTGACATCACTCTTTGACAATTTAAAAAAAGGCTAACTTTGGTGTTTCCTGACCTGTGTTAAACTCGATTTCTCTGTCAATACTGATGGTAGAGACCGAATTTTAGACTTAATTTCTTGTAAAGGGTGTTTTTTTTTAGAGGTATAGAACTTTAAGTTGGCAACGCTTTTTTAACTGGCGGCCATTTTGTCAGCTGTCAAGTGATTTATGTTTAGTTTGGTTGGGCATTTCAACATGAATGAAGAAGCTCACTGCCGTATTTGGAGTAATTATAATCCTCAAGTGTATGTTGAGACACCGTTACATCTAGAAAAACTGACTGTATGATGTGCTTTATGGGCTAGGTGGAATAATTGGTCTGTACTTCTTTAAAAAGTTATCGAAAATTGGACATCCAGATTAGACTACGTCCGAGCCAGCATTGGCGGTCATATGCCAGAAATCATATTTAAATTATAATGCCAGAAGATTGTCTTCCGAATAAAGTAATTTTCATATCAATAAAAAAAATTATCTTTGTTTTATTCCATTTCAAAGTTCTATACCTCTGAAAAAACACCCTATAGAAGTAATAATCTTTAAAACTGTATTTAAATTGCTCTCCTAAACGCTCAGGGTTGTCAGACTTTCAATTTTAAATGTTGTTCAAATTTTCTTCCCACAACAAAGTTTTGACTTTGAGGTCATTTTTTTGCGACAAAATATTATCAAGCGAAATTTTTTTTTTAAATTCCTTACACGACCATTCAGTAGGGAGCCGACATGATTATTTCGTGATCTTAACCCACCTCCCGTACCTCCGTGCTCAAATCGGTGCAGTAGTTTCGGAGCCTATTCGAGATAAGACAAACAAACAAACAATTAAAACTTTCCTCTTTATAATATTAGTAAGAAGTAAGATAAGATCTCTCTCACCCTCCATGAGTTGACCTTGTCGTGGTGAGGGTGCTTACGAGGGGATCTCCAGCAATCCAGCTGCGGAATCCTCTCAACTAAAGTAACTCAAAAAAACCTCAATGTTAGAAAACTTGAAAATGAACAAAATGGAAAAAAAGTTAATAAAAGGAAATAAAAAACGGACGGGGATATACGTCCAAAAGTCGGCAGGAGTCGCGACTGCCGCCGATGGCTTGGCCTCGAAAGACGATAAGTCGCCAGTGACAACTATTATTAACAAGAACCAACAAAAAGCGAAAAGCGGTAGGGATTGTGGGTCGACCAAACTCACTGGAAGGGTTGAAAAACCATCCGGGGAGGGAGGAACACCTTCAATTCTAGACGCTACGACCAGTGGTGGTGCAAACGCCGTCACTGGTAGTACTCAACCTCCAATTTTGGTGGAACTGCCCGTGGCAAAAAAAGGGGAAGCAGTGAATTATTGTGAACCCTCTGCTTGCCACGCCAGCACTTCATTAAATGCGGAAACCAGTACCCAAATTACTGACCGTGCTGTAGTGAATCTCTGCTGCACTCCCAATCCCACAACCCAATCCCATCCTCATGAGTGCACGGAGGGGTCTGTTCCAACTCACGACACCGTGAATTACGGTCCGACCGAGAGAAAGAACCCCCCCCTTACGAGCACGGAGGCAATTTCCCTTCCCAGTGAGAGTGGCGCTGAAATATGCTCTGCTCCCAGTGAGGAAGAGAAGCTCCCACCCCCAAATCGTAGGAAACGGCGAAATGCTATGAGGCTCGTTAAGATTCTTGGTGAAACACCAATAGACAAGCGAGCTTCTGATGCGGACGCTAAACTTACGTGGGCTAAGAGCATCATTGCCAAAATCCCCACCGGCGATTCCTCTAAAAGAAACAGATCATGCGAAGGAACCATCCCGGAACCTAAGCGATCAAAGGTGCACATCAGCACCTCCACCAGAAAAGACTTGTCCTTTAGCGAAGTGTTAAAGGACAAAACAGTAGTCGCCATAATTGACAAGAGCAATGCAGATGGCGCGATTACTTTTGATCAGTGGACAATGATCTTGAACAAGCTCCAGACCTCCTATTGGGCTCTCATGATGGAGAACCCGGGAGAACCTGCAACTTTTGAAGATGCGGGTTGGTACCAGGGGCGAGTCAAGCTAATTGCCTTTGATGGAGAGAGATAGCAAAGTCTGTACAAGCTTGCAGTCAGCCGTCTAGAAGGTCTCTGGCCTGGTGCAAAGATCGAGGTTGTAGCGAAGGAGGAAATCCCTTGCAGACCAAGAGCTCGCATCAGAATACCAGCGGAGCTCTCCGACAAAGAAATAATTCTAAAGATGATCCAATTTGGTAACCCATCCCTACCGACTCACGACTGGAAGGTTGCAAAGTTGGAGGAACCAGACGGTCCCAATAGATCGGCTATTATAGTCATCAACAAAGACTCGATGGCCCCTCTAGCTGAAACCCAAGGTAAGATTAAGTTCGGATGGGCGACCATAACCTTAAGAATATATAAAAAAGACGAAGAAAGCGTAAACGCTCCTTCTGCCTCAAATATAACAAGTCTGGTAAGCGCTGAAGGCGAAAAACTCCCTGAAATGGAAGTAGATCCCCCCAGTGCCTCCTCCGTAACATCAGAAGAGGGTGAAACAGACGACTCAATGTCCGAAAACGGCCTGAAGGAAGATGACCTGTTACGGTCAACTTCAGGTAGTGAGTCTGAAGACGACCTTAACCAAACAGTGGTGGGGGTTAGTCTGCTTAGCTGCAACCAAGATGGTGAAGTTAACGCAGATTAATCTCCAACACTCCAAACAGGCCTCGGCCTCCCTTCTTCTCCGCCTGAACAAAAGAGGGGAATGTTGTCCTTATCCAGGAACCATGGATCAACAAATCCTGCATTCATGGATTAAGGACTCCTGGATATACTCAGCTATATGTAAAGGACAAAGGTGAACCCAGATCCTGCATATTGGTAAGAAGTAGCACTAATGTATTTTTACTCCCTCATTACAGCAATTGTGATGTAACTACTGCTAGTTACCAAACCAGTAACAACATCTACTGGCTGGTATCAGCTTATCTCGGCCACGACCATCCTGGCCCTCCTCCAGGCAACCTGATGAAAAAGATTGTCGCTGCAGCAGAACGGCAGAAGATCTGCCTCATTATTGGATGCGATGCAAACGCGCATCACACAGTATGGGGAAGTACTGACATAAATGAAAGGGGTGAGTCACTTTTTGATTTTATTTTAAGTACTAACCTTACAATAAGTAATATTGGCAATGAACCTACATTCATTACCAGAAACAGACAAGAAGTCTTAGACACCACCCTTGTCTCCGATTCAGTTCATCATAGGATTACAAATTGGAAAGTATCTACGGAACACTCCTTTTCTGATCATAGATACATTCAATTTGATCTTAATGAAGAACCTCTCAAGCACCCAGTTTTCCGAAACTATCGGAAAACTGACTGGCAAAAATACCGGGTAACTCTGAAAAAGTTTATTAAACCTGAACTTTTACAAAACCCTACAAACAAACAGGATCTGGACAAAAAAGTCAATGATCTTACCACTGCCCTTAACCATTCACTGCAGAAATCCTGTCCTCTTATAAAAATAAGAGGTAAACAGAAACCACTGTGGTGGAGCTCGGGGCTAGAACCGCTCAGGAAGGAATGTAGAAAACTTTTCAACCGAGCTAAACAATCTAAAACTTTAATAGACTGGGACTCCTACAAGGAATCCCTCAAAACTTATAAATATCAACTGAGGAAAAATAAAAGAACTTCCTGGAGAAACTTCTGTGGAAAAATAGAAGATACTTCAGAAGCTTCAAGATTAAGAAAAATCCTCTCAAAGAGTCCGACCATGCCTAGCAGTTTGAAAACAGCTGACGGCTGGACAGAATCCTGCGAAGAAACGCTCAATTTGCTTCTGGACACTCATTTTCCAGGCAGCTCCAAGACCTTATGTAACTATGATTCCATAGTATCAAGCAACAAAACTACAAACAATCTCGATCTGATTACAAGGGAAAAACTTTATTGGGCCATTAACAGCTTTGACCCATATAAATCCCCTGGACCTGACGGTATAATTCCAGCCGAACTTCAAAAGGCTGCGGATATCATAATCCCTATCCTTGAAGTGATTCTTATTGGCTGCACCGCCTTAAACTATATCCCCACTCAGTGGAGAGAGGTCAAGGTGGTGTTTATACCTAAGGCTGGGAAATCATCCCACGTAAATCCAAAAGATCTCCGACCAATAAGTCTATCATCTTTCCTTCTCAAAACTTTAGAACGACTGATTGATATCCACCTGCGTAAAGCTATAGATCCTAAACTGTTATCTACAGCACAACACGCCTACTGTAAGGGAAAATCTGTAGAAACGGCCCTTCACACCCTGGTTCGTACTATAGAATATTCCCTCCATCACAAAGAATACACTCTGGCCGCGTTCCTCGACATAGAGGGTGCCTTCAATAACGTCAGCAACTCTGCAATTACAAAGGCGCTGACGAAGCTCAAAGTAGACAAATCCTTAGTGGAATTGATAAATCTTATGCTAAAAAGCAGAAGAATCAACTCAACACTGGGAGATTTCTCTGCAAAGAGATCTGTCAGCAGGGGCACACCGCAAGGTGGAGTTCTATCCCCTCTTCTATGGAATCTAGTCGTCAATGAACTTCTAGTTGACCTAGAAGCTGAGGGATTCAAAGTGATTGCATATGCAGATGACGTCTCCATTGCGGTATCCGGCAAATATGCTCACGTCCTTATGGATCTGATGCAAACCGCTCTAAACAAACTAGTAAAATGGGCGAGAAAAAGTGATCTAGGGGTCAACCCTCAGAAAACCGAACTCGTTCTCTTCACCAGGAAATACAAAATTCCTCAACTAACAACTCCATCAATAAATGGAATCCCACTTCAACTCTCCAACGAAGCGAGATATCTAGGTATTATCCTAGACAAAAAGCTAAACTGGAAAGCCAATATAGAGGAAAGAATCAGGAAATCAACCGTAGCCCTGTTTTCCTGCAAAAAAGCCATTGTCACGAAATGGGGCTTCTCCCCCCAAATCACCCACTGGCTCTACACCGCGGTCATCAGACCAATACTCACATACGGAGTAGTGGTATGGTGGACCGCTCTTGAAAAAAGGACCTACTGCGATAATCTTAGCAAAGTCCAACGAACAGCCTGTTTGTGTATAAGCGGAGCACTGAGATCAACACCCTCAGCTGCCCTAAATATACTCCTTAATCTCATACCACTAGATATCTTCAGTAAACAAATGGCCGCAAGTACGGCCACTCGTATCAGAGCTATCTCCCAATGGACCGATAACAACATCGGTCATGCCACAATCCTGAATCTATTCAGATCAATCCCCTGCCACTCTGACTACACCATCCCCCAATTGGTTTTTGATAATAAGTTCCATGTCTCAATTCCAACGAGAACGACCTGGGAGGACGAGGAATTTTTGAGAGATGATTCAATTCATTTCTATACAGATGGGTCAAAAACCGAGGAAGGGGTTGGCTGCGGGGTGTACTCGAAACGACTTAACGTAAGTCTCTCATTCCGCCTTCCAAACCATTGTAGCGTGTTCCAAGCGGAAATCCTGGCGATCAAAGAGGTCCTATCATGGCTAAAAGAAAACGTGATATCCTCAGCGAATATCCGGATTTTCTCATACAGTCAGGCAGCCCTCAAATCACTCGGCGCCGTTTCCACGAACTCAGTAGCCGCCCTTAGCTGTCGCCTGTCTCTTAAGGAGATGGCTGAACAGTTCAATATTCACCTTTTTTGGGTGCCAGGGCACAGAGATATCGCGGGCAACTGTAAGGCCGATGAACTCGCCAGAAAAGGAACCGTTCTACCGTTATCAACCAGCAGGTTGAATATCGGTATACCAATCGCTACATGTAAACTTATGCTAAAGCAAGAGGCAATGGATAGAACAAATCATTGGTGGAACAGTATCACCACGTGTGTGGCAACAAAACAGCTATGGCCAGGACTTGATCCAAAACGCACAAAACATTTGCTGTCCATAACCAGATTGCACTTTAGCTCCGTAATCAATGTCATTACCGGACATTGTCTGATAGGCAGACACGCCATAAGACTTGGTGTTCCCTCAAATGACTTCTGTAGAAGTTGCTTAGATGAGGAGGAGGAAGAAACTATTCCACACCTCCTCTGCTCATGTCCTACACTCTCCATTAAAAGAAAACGGCATCTCGGAAAATATTTCCTCGATGATCTAAACGATCTGGCGAACACAGATATCCTGCATCTCTTTCGCTTCATAAAAAGCTCCAAATGGTTTTATTAAGTGGGGTTCTTCCTCACTTAAATCTTATGGTATCACAATGGACCTAATACTGGTCTAAGTGTGTCAGTTGTTTTCCTGACAACCATTTCAACCTAACCTAACCTAACCTAAGATAAGATCTACTTTCGATATACACTTTATTCGAACTCAACTCAATTACGTTTATTCAATATTCACACTATCACTTTCTAAAAACTGACTTCTGGTTGCGTCAGCTCCCTCTTTATATAGAAGTGTGAAACATCGCGAGCTTTCTGGTAGTTTTGAACCATGATGTCTAGACAAGTTCCCCTCCCGGTATTTTTCTGCACATTCCATTATAGTGCTGCCACTTTTGTTTTCGGTTGAACGTTTTCGATTAGAAAATTGGTATTAATGTTGGGTGTACAGTAGACCGGTTCAAAAAAAGTGACTTTTTTCTTTTTCTCGATGCACATCGATTTTTACCTTCGAGTAGGTGTAAAAACAAGCCTGTTAAAATTTGAGCTCGAAAAATTAATATTTAGAGGTCGCTCATCGCAGATTTCCATTTCCCATACAAATTGTATGGGAAAAAAAACATATAATTTTTGGAATTTTATATTTCGGTCTAGAAGCAAAGTGCCGAAATGAGCGATACATATTCTTATAGAAAATTTGTTGTTCTACAAAAAAGATTTCTTATGATTTTTCAACAAATTCACTCCTTCAAAAGTTATACAGGGTTAAAGTTTGAACAAATATTTTTTTTCTTTATATCTGACAAAATGTTAGAATGTATCACTTAAAATCATAAAATCATTCGCTTATGACACATTTTTTTATAGAAAATTAATTGTTCTACAAAAAAGGTGTTTTATCATTTTTCGACAAATTCACTCCTTCAAAAGTTATTCAAGGTTAATTAAATAATTAATTAATTAATTAATTTTTTCAGAAATCAAGAAAAAACTTAAATTTACTCTAAATTAAACTTTAACCTTGAATAACTTTTGAAGGAGTGAATTTGTCGAAAAATGATAAAACACCTTTTTTGTAGAACAATTAATTTTCTATAAAAAAATGTGTCATAAGCGAATGATTTTATGATTTTAAGTGATACATTCTAACATTTTGTCAGATATAAAGAAAAAAAATATTTGTTCAAACTTTAACCCTGTATAACTTTTGAAGGAGTGAATTTGTTGAAAAATCATAAGAAACCTTTTTTGTAGAACAACAAATTTTCTATAAGAATATGTATCGCTCATCTCGGCACTTTGCTTCTAGACCGAAATATAAAACTCCAAAAATTATATGTTTTTTTCCCCATACAATTTGTATGGGAAATGGAAATCTGCGATGAGCGACCTCTAAACATTAATTTTTCGAGCTCAAATCTTAGCAGGCTTGTTTTTACACCTACTCGAAGGTAAAAATCGATGTGCATCGAGAAAAAGGAAAAAGTCACTTTTTTTGAACCGGTCTAGTGTACAGTGTACATTACAGTATTTTATTTTTACCAAAAGAAAGAAACAGAAACGAGAAAAAGTTGAACTGCTTTTCTGTTGCTCTTTAGTATTCATGAATTAGTTTTAAAATAAATTTGGTTTTTGTTTGAAATAGAAGTTTCGTTTATTTTTTAGTAACAACGAAAAACAAAAATAGGTCCCATAACCCCCACCTTACCTTACAGAGAGGCATAGAAGCCAACGCAAGAACGGTATGCCGACAACTTTATCCTCAAACTTTCTCGCGTCGGCTTTTCTTACACGAAGCCAATATCTACCAAATACACTAAGTAGCGATAAAGTAAGAAGATAATTACAAAAACCATAAATAAGAATTAGGCCAATTCAACCTTATTTACACGATAAAAATTATTTAACTTATTTTATTGGAAATGTAAATATATATCAATATATGAATATGAAAACATTTGTATTTATCAGCTTATACTAGTTTCATCGCAACTTTCAAACACAGCTTCACTTCCAGTAGAATTGTGCTAACTTATTTGAAGTGCTGTCGTAAAAGTGCAACAAAGTGTAATCCTGCCATTTCACTGGTAACAACCTATACAAAGGATTAAGAAAAAATATATAGGAATATAAATAAAATGTAGAACGTACAATTGCGCGGCATTAAAGTGCTTACCTGTGCAACCAGACCACTAGAGCGAACATTTTTGGCACATAAACCATTCGTTCGTTTCGCAAAATCCCCTGAACGATTTTCTCAGCTGTGTAGGAACCAGACATACAAGGATATCGGCTGAGAACCCTTTAAAATAAAAGTGGAAAGTTTCAATTAAATTTTAATAAAGGTTTTTCAATTTGCTACTTTAATTAAAAGTCATGGAAAGTTGAAGGAACAAAAGATTGAAGCAGATGAATGCTTTCCATCGCTGTTAAAAATTGTAACTACTTTGTTGCTTTCTAGTAAATAAAGCTGTTGATCAAGAACTCAAGATGTACATTGTACTATGTGCTCTGTTTAAACCAGATAGCTTGGAGGTAGTAATCAAAATTAGCTTCTAGAAATAGAGAAATAGAGTTGTTCTAGCTGTGGATATAGTACCAGAAAACGAAGAAGAACCACAAACTGTTCGGTGAAGGAGTGGATGATTGTATCCATTTCCATACTTTTACAGGGTGTTTGGCGCTTTAACGGACATCATTTTTTGGATGATTGGACATGCACCTACATATGTTCTCAGAATCAGCGTTTCCAATGCCGTACTTTTTTGTTGTATTTTGTAGAAACAGTCTTATGGTTTAAATTGGGACATAATTGCTTCACCTAACGACTGTTAGTTTTATACTTTGAAAAGTTATTTTTGCATAATTATACTTTAGGATAGGTTAGGTTAAAGTGTCTATCAGCTGTGCTAACACACTTAGGCCCGTTTGGCCAATTGTGATACCACGATGGATCTAATGCATCCTCATCCTATCTCAGATTAGTTTTCTTGTACCTATATGCGTCCTTCTTAAACAAGAGTTTGTATGTAGCGATTGGAATGCCAATACTCTCCGCTTTCGGTGAGAAGGGCAGAAGTGTTCCGTTTCTGGCGAGTTTATCTACTTTGAAGTTTCCTAGAATGTTAATTGTCCTTGAGGAAAATAAAACAAAGAGGGTTACACAACAGAGCTCATGGAGTCCCATCTCATTGCTCTCAGCCATAGCTTGGTCTGGGTCTGGTCCACAGACACTGACCGGAAGGGTAAAAATCTCCGAAAGTTTCATTCAAATATTAATCTTCAGTATTAATCTGCACTCTTATGTAGCAACCTTTCAATACTGAATACGAAATTACACCATGTAGTTTTTTTTTTGTTGTTTTTCTCTACTTGTAATGCTCAATGGTTCTAACGCTCATGCCCAAGCATATGCAGACGACGTCGCCTTGCTCTCGGTTGGCTCCAGCCTCCAAGCTGTCTGTTCCCGAGCACAGGCTGCGCTTATATGATTGACACCTGGTGTGTTAGAAACGGTCTCTCCGTCAATCCTCTTAAAACCGAGGTTGTCCTCTTCACGAGACGACGAAAATTGACTAGTCTGACCCAACTTACGCTTAAAGGCGTCAACATCCCCTTTTCAAATGAAGTCAAACATCTTGGAGTAATCCTGGATAACAAACTTCTTTGGTCGAAACATGTCGAGTCTAAAACTACTAAAGCACTGTCAGTTTTCTGGCAATGTAAAGGAGCCATTGGCAAGACATGGGGTCTTTCACCGAAAAGGGTTCTTTGGATCTATACGGCTATGATAAGACCAATCATCTCTTATGCGTCAGTTATTTGGTGGAATAAGCTCTCGCGTATATACGTTATTGCCTCGTTTGCCAAACTTCAAAGAACAATTTGTCTGGGTGTTACGGGGGCCTTCCCCAGCACCCGGGAGCTGCTCTCGACGCACTGTTGAATCTTCTTCCCCTTGATACCTACATCATGGGGTATACTCTCAAGACCATTTCTCGGGTAAAGCGATGTGGTCTCTGGCACAATTCGCACTGCAGCTTTGAGGAACTCGCAAGCAGCATATCTTTTGACCCACGTCTAATGGATATGCCGTCTGACACGATGATCCCAAGGCTCAAACTGCGTCAAAGTTACTCAGTCAACTTTCCTTCGGTTCAGGACTAGTTCGCTCCAGAATCTGAGCCTGGAAAGAACTGTTATCGTATCTTCACAGATGGCTCCAAAACCGACGAGGGTTCTGGTGCTTGTGCCTTTGTTGAGAACGACGACATACGACTGCACTCATCTTTGGGATCATACGCATCCGTTTTCCAAGCGGAGGCTTATGCTAACCTAATGGCCTTGAGCCACGTAACGAACAATGGATGGACGGGGAGAAGTATCTTTGTTTGCAGCGACAGCCAAGCTGTGCTTAAGGCCCTTCTCAACCCTCTAACCACTTGGAAAGTGATCCAGGAATGCAAGTGCTCTCTGAATGCGATCGGAAGATTAAATTCCTTGAGTCTCATTTGGGTTCCAGGCCATCACGGCATAACTGGAAATGAGATCGCCGATGAACTTGCTAGGCAGGGATCTCAGACAGCTTTCTCAGGACCTGAACCGTCGCTAGGTCTGCCAGCGTCCTCAGTGAGGGCTCCAATCAACGATTGGATCTGTGAAGAGCACAACCGTAGATGGCATGCCTCCATTGGATGCAGACAAACCAAGCGTATGCTCCCCAACGTTAGTAAGAAGACTGCAACATTTTTGCTAGCTCGTAGCAGAAAAGAAAGCTTATTGGCGTTGCCAGCGGGCACTTCTCTATTGCCAAGCATTTAAATGTGTTAGGCTTAAGTGATACCACACTCTGTGAATCTTGTGGAGAAGATGAGGACACCGCAGAGCACTTCCTCTGTGAATGTCCTGCTTTTTCTCGCATGATTTTACAGATACTCGCGCAGACATGGTGAGAGCTGGTAACTTAGGCTCCTTATCATGGCAGCGTCTTTTGGCTTTTCTCCGAACATCTGGAAAGCTATAACAAATAGAAGGTTGCTAACTGGTAGTACAATGGACCGGTATTTAGGTCTTAGTGCTCCAGCTGGTATTTTAAAAACCTCCAAAAAAAAAAAAAAAACACCTTGTAGCCATTGAGGAGCCATGGCCCTGAAAAGGTCGAGTTCTTGGTCTCCAAGATCTGCGTGGTTTTTACATTCTCTATAATGAGGTGTCTTTCTTTCTGTCTTATCCTATCGACTGTTATCATAGCAACCAAACTTGATCAATTTCGGGGTCAAAACCTTTTTCCAGCTAAGCTATGAGTGGCAAATTTTCTTCGTTGCGTTAACTTCCTTTCTATCTTCCCCCTTTTCTACTAGACAGGACGCGGAGCTGGTGGAATGCTGCAAAAGCCGGAAGCTGAGCCTTATCATTTGCTGCGATGCCTACGCTCAAAATCTACTTTGGGGCAGCACTAAAGTCAACAGGCAACCCTCTTGTTACCTTCATCCTGTCCTCTAGTTTAGGCCTTAACAATGTTGGCAACAGGTCAACCTTCTTTACGGTTAGAATAGAAGACAGGAAGTAATGGAATTGACATTATCTAACAGATGTTGAATTTCATGTAACGAATGTGGTCTCACCCCCTATGTAACAAGGAATCCCAAAAAAAACACTTTTCAATGATGAGCTCGGTAATCTTTTCAAATCTATACCTAAGCTCTCAACAAAGCAGAAAGTAGAGGATGCAGTAATTAATCTAAATTTTGCTTTTATAAGAAGCTTCTGTGGGTATATTCACCTAGAACAGTGCCTAGTAGATCTACGGTGACAGAACGCTGAACTACAAAAACTTCGCCGAGAAAACAGAAAGAAACAGAAACGTGCACCGATCAATGCAGAAGGATTTCAAAAGGTTAGTTTAAAGACCCTCCATTCCCTCACAAGGCATGGTTGTGAGAAATGCGCTAGGCCCAGGGGCTTCTCGCTCTGTTGCGCCACCCTTTTTATTTATTTATTTTAGTTTAAAGACCAAGGAACAGAGAATTCTGTGAAAACATCAAACCAATCAGTGAGACTAGTAGGCTTGCCAAAGTCCTGAATAGGAACAAGGTAAACAAAATGGAAACACTTAGAAAATCAAAAGGTTCCTTAATACCGATTCAAAAGCAGTCAAAACAAGTCAGTCCTATGTTATAAACTCATTCCCCACGAAACCAGGTATCATCATCGAATATGCTGTCGCATCCTTTGATAGCTTCAAGTCACCAGGCACTGACGATATCTATACAGTTTTTGCAGGAAAGTATAGACATTTTGTTACCTGCTTCGAATTGGCAAGTTTAGTTCTACAACCCCCCCCCCCCCCCCCCCCCCTTGGCAGAGTGTTAAAGGGTTAAAAATTGACAAGCAGGGCTACTCGCACTCGCCAAGACCTTTAAACCCATCTATCATCTTTGCTGAATGACTAAATGCTCACCTAAACATATACTGAAAACTGACAACATCGCCGTGCTTTCGGTCTGATTCGGCCTTCAAGCTGTTCGTTCCAGAGTACTGGCTTCGCTTAAGTTGATTGACACCTGGTGCTAGGAACAGTTTCACAGTCTCTCCGTCAATCCTCTAAACAGGTTGTTGTCTTCAGGAGACCCAGAAAATTGAATGTTTTGACCAACTTTTCCCTTCTTAAATGAAGTTAAGGATCTTGGAGTTATCCTAAGAAGCTTTTAAGGTTCAAATATGTCGAGCCAAAATACTAGGGTACTACCAGTCTTCTAGCAATGTAAGGAAGCCTTTGGCAAGACAAGAGTCTTGCACTAAAAAGGTTCCACTGGGAGAGTTCTACGGTTATGATAAGAGCAATCAAGTCATGTGCGTCAGTTGCTTGATGGAGCAGCCTTTAATATCATAGACTTGACGTAGCCTAACAGGAAATAGCCTAACGGCATCAAATCGCACGACCGAGGCGACCAAGCGACTGGACCATTTCGTGAGATAACACGTTCCCCAAATTTATTAAATTGATTGTGACATTCGCTGTGTGGCTTGTGGCGCCGACCTGTTGGAACCACATGTCTTCCAAGTCCATATCATCCAATAGGGGCAAAATATATTCGGTTATCATTGAACGGTAGCGATCCCCATTCACAGTAACGTGCCGGTCTTGATCATCACGGAAGAACTACGGCCCAATGACGCCGTCGGCCCATAAACCACACCAATGCAATGATGACTCATGGAGTACGTGTGGATTGCTGCCTGACCAATACCGCATATTTTGTTTATTGACGAAGTCATTCACCCAGTCCACCTGCTAACCCAGAGGTTCGAGGTTCGAATCCCAGCAGAGGCAAAAAAATGTTTTTTCCCGGGTATCGCCTTTCGCGAGGAATTGGCAATTCCTCCGTTAGTAAATTCATGCCATGAAAAGCGCTTTCTCAATTAGCCGTTCGGATCCGGCATAAAATTGTAGGTCCCCTCCATTCCCTCACAAGGCATGGTTGTGAGAAATGCGCTAGGCCCAGGGGCTCCTCGCTCTGTAGCGCCACCCTATTTTTTATTTTATTTTTATTCACCCAGAAATGAGCCTGATTGCTGAAGATGATTTTTCGATAAAAATCCGAATCATTTTCAAGTTGTTGCTCAGCCCAATTCACGAACATACGACGCTTCGGTGGTCAAGCGCGGCTTCAGCTCTTGTGTCAATTTTATCTTGTTAGAATGTAGGCCAAGATTTTTTCGCAAATTACGCCACAACGACGTCACAGAGATGCCCAACGCTTGAGAACGACGTGTGAGAGACTCATTTGGGCTTTCTGAAACTGAAGCCTCAGCGGCAGCAATATTCTCGACACTACGGGCAATTCTTTGTCTCACTGGCACCGGAACATTTTGTACTGTGCCTGTGGATTCAAATTTTTCTACTAGACGCTCAATTGTTGATCTGCTAGGACGATTATGACGACCATAAATTGGACGTAGCGCTCTTAACGTTGAGGCCACTGACTCAGAATTTTGGTAGTAAATTTTAATAATTTCGACTCGTTGTTGGCTCGTATATGTTTCCATCATGAAATGGTACTGAAGGGAAATGTCAAAAGAGCGGCAAGGAATATGGCGTCGTTTGCTGTCCCTGTTATTTCCTCGTTCCCCAAATTTGACAGAACAATATGTCTTGGTTGAACTGGGGCCTTCCCCAGCACTTCGGGTGCTGTCCTCGACGACTCAACAGCACAACTGTAGATGGCATGTCCTTGCTGGAAGCAGTCAATTAAACGTATGCTCCTCAACATTATTATGAAAACTGCAACATTTTTGCTGTCCCATAGATGATAAATCTGTAAAAAATTTGTTGGCTGTACTTCTCTTCTGCCAAATATTTAAACGTGCTAGGATTGAGTGACATCGCACTCTGTGAATTCTGTAAAGATAAGATGACTTCGCCGTGAATCACTCCCTCTGTGAATGTCATGCATTTTATCGTATCAGGTTATAGACACTCGGCGCAGACACATCAATGAGAGCACAATCAAAACCTAGGCTCCTTATCATGGCTAGCTTTTCTATACGAACATCTGGAAGGTTATAACTAAAGAAAGTTGCTATCCAGTTAGTATTTAAGAACCTCAGAAAATAAAAAAAAACTAAGACAAATTCTGTTCGTCTACAAAATAAAATCAACAAGCTTGGACGGACAAGCGCGTTAATAAGGTCAGCGCCCAGTGCTTTTCTCTAAAACACTTCTTCTTAATCTTATCTTAATCTTAACATAGTATAAAATAAAGTCGCTTTCTCTGTCCCTATGTCCCTATGTATGCTTAGATTTTTAAAACAACGCAACGGATTTTGATGCCGTTTTTTTTTAATGAATAGAGTGATTCAAGAGGAAGGTTTATATGTATAATACATGCATATTATAGCAAAGAAAAGCCAAGAAATTTAAAGTTTTGAAATGCGATGTCATAACAAACATATTATTTTTTTACTATAGAAAAAAAAATTTACTTTTACTTTTACTTCAATTTTAAAATTTGAAACTTGCACGAATAGCAAACTATTTTTTAAAGCATCGTAGTTTATGTTGAAAAGAATACGTATCTTTTGTTTTTGTTTCTGAATGGTAAGTATTCAGATAATTTTTACTGCGGCTCATACTAATAATATGGCAATTCGTGCATAGGTAATCCTAATCATACATAAATAAAACTGAGAAAATTTTGTTCAAGTGAATGGCAAAAGAGTATACGTTCAGTAAGAGATGAAGAATCGTCAACGGAACGTGAGGCTCGCCTCAGACAGGCTCGGGATAGATACAGAGCTGACAGAGAGAGAGAATTTTCAGTAGAGCGTGAGATTCGCCGCAGCCGGGATCAAGGTAGGCTTATGGTTCAGAGGGACAGAGAATCTTCAGTAGAGCGTGAGATTCGCCGCAGCCGGAATCGAGGTAGGCATATGGTTCAGAGGGACAGAGAATCATCAGTAGAGCGTGAGGCTCTCCTCAGTCAGGCTCGGGATAGATACAGAGCTGACAGAGAGAGAATCTTCAGTAGAGCGTGAGATTCGCCGCAGCCGGGATCAAGGTAGGCTTATGGTTCAGAGGGACAGAGAATCTTCAGTAGAGCGTGAGATTCGCCGCAGCCGGAATCGAGGTAGGCATATGGTTCAGAGGGACAGAGAATCATCAGTAGAGCGTGAGGCTCTCCTCAGTCAGGCTCGGGATAGATACAGAGCTGACAGAGAGAGAGAATCTTCTGTAGAGCGTGAGATTCGCCGCAGCCGGGATCAAGGTAGGCTTATGGTTCAGAGGGACAGAGAATCATTAGCACGAGTTACTAATTCATAGGTAAATAAAGAAAATTCTGCCATGAATTACGATCCTTCGATTTCTTACAAGGACGATCGTATAGTATCAATAGGTACTATGTCAGTAGTGTGTGAACATTGCTTGGCATTGAAATTCAAGGACGAATCGAAAGGCATGTGTTGCTTACAAGGAAAAGTAAAATAAGAAGAAATTCTCCCACCACCTGAACCACTTCGCTATCTTCTTACGGGTGATCATCCAAAATCCAAACAATTCATTCGCAATATACTATATTTATTCAGGAGCGTCCAGAAGCATTCTTAAACCGTTCCATTGGTGCAAAAAGATCGCTTCTCATGATTCAGAGGAGTGACAGCCGCTTCTCGATTTGAAGTGAGAATCGACTCAAGAAGCACCAACACATGTTACTCAAATGTCAAAAAAAAAAAGGATCGTAATTCATGGCAGAATTTTCTTTATTTACCCATGAATTAGTAACTCAAAATAAAATCAGCGTTGTACCCGTGTGAAGCCGGGGCGGGTCGCTAGTTAAATAATAATAAAAAAAGAAAATGGAAACTGATTTTAACTTCCAAGAAAAAACTGTTCAAAATTAAAAACACGAAATACTTAGAACCTAACCAAAAGCATTTTCATATCCGGTTAATTTATCATTCCCAGAGAACATTACGACACAACTCCATTTGTCCATTCATAATTAATGCCCAAATTAATTTGCCGCACTCACCCTAAATCATTGAGAGTCTCATAAACCTCCGCGTTTGTCTTCATGAAATACGGATGAGCAGTTGTTGTTCTTATGAAATCACAATCTGACAATCGTAATTCAGCCCTCAGGCAATCCATAAATCCTATTATTGCGTATTTTGTTGCCGAATATATACCAGCTCCTGGCAATGCGATAAGTCCTTAAGAACAAATAAAGACGAGAAAAAATAAATATGATTGCCTTTCGAAAACAAATCCTCCAAATTCACGTTTCCACAACATACCAGCCAATGAAGACACCGCCACAATATGTCCCGACTTTCTTGCAATCATCTTTGGCAGGAATTCCTTCGTCGTCTGTATAAAGAATTTAAGAGGAAACAAATAAAAATAAATAAACCTAAGGAGAAGATTTCAAGGAAATCAAAATTAAGGTACACACCCCTCATCTTCTTCTCAAACAAACAAACAAAAAAAAAAGGTAAAAAGAAACTCATACCAAAACGTACGAGCCCAAATTCACAAGAATTATCCTTTCGATTTCCTCTGCCTTTAAATTTGGCGTCGAATTCAAGCTCATTAAGGCCGCATTGTTAATAAGTATCTCCACTGGACCGAGATCCTTTTCGATTTTAGCAGCCAGCACTTGAATTTCCCTGTAGGAAGAGACATCGGTCTAAAGATTAAATGAATATAACTGTCGAGTAATGTCGGAGCGAATTGGAAATAACATTGAAATTGTACAATACTTTTGTGCCGCAACACAAACTTACCCTGTAGGTCTTGGCTATGGCACCAGGAATCTTTGATATAAGTTCAATTGTTTCATTGCCTGCTTTGGTGTTCACATCGACGACGGCAATTTTGCAGCCCTTTTTGGCAAAAAGAATTGCCATTTCCTTACCCAGGCCACTTCCGCCTCCGGTTATCTATGATAAAGAAACACAAAAAGATAGAGCGAGATATGAGACGGAGTCTTCTCTTCAATTATAGATCGAAATAATTAAATATTCGATACTGAAATTTAATACCCGAAGGGTATAATGTGCCCTCATCTATGTAATTACATTTAACTTGATTCAACATTCCCCTGTATTTAGAAACTTTTATGGTAGGAGAGAAATGGGTCCACTTTTGGAAGGGGTCATTTGGTTTTTATGGGATATTTGGGATGATTTTGTTCCTTTACGTTCATTAAGAAAAGTCTGTTCGGAGTAGAATGTGGAATGCTTCAGTTTTTCGTATGTTCTTGGATTACCCTAAAGCCTAAACCAACGTGCTGATGTTTAACGATTTGAGTGTAGGATCTTCACAATTTCATTTCTTGAAATTAAAAACAAATCTCTCTATCAATTATTTATCAAATTAACACAACTTCGGAGTATGATGCCATGAAATTCTACATCAAAAATAACCCAGCGTAGAATTTCATACAAAGTTTGAATGAAACAACAAAACATCTAAACACTAAACCGATATGTATGAATGAACGGAGCAAACAAACGTAAATGTGGGGGACAACGGACAAGTATATTCACATTTACCCAAGCGGCATTTGCTCGCTCATAATTAACCCCTTCGACCTGAGATTCTGAATTAATGAAGAGCAATGAATGGAGAGCAGCATCAGCATCAGCATTCAGCACTGTGCGATATAGGTCGACCCAATGTTGACTTTTTATTTCGAAATACCACTTTAATTGAACAATGAGGTACTTTATAGTTTTCATATCTTTTGTTTGCTTGTCTGCAACGAACATTTGTAATGAAATTTGTGCATTATTGTTAAAGCTAGACAAAATGACAAAAATGATTAACTAATGGATTGGAATGGAAGTTGATGTTTTAAATGAGTTTGGGTAGCATGGAACAGTAAATTGTTCGGTAAGTTCGATTAAATTAATGCAAAATGGAATGCCTGGAAAACGGTTGGACCGGGGTACCAGCAGAAGTAAAACCAGCTGTTTTTCAAACATGCCCTTTGGTTACTGTGGAGTGTAGAGCGTTAGCAATACAGCTTCTGCATGACTGGGTTCCATAGGCGGATCCACGGGGGGTTTTCGGGTCGGTTGTTGGATCATGATTGATTACATAAGTTCTTTTACTGAATATTCATGAAGCGCAATCAGAAATTGTAACATCGCTATTATTTCACAAAATATAAATTCAGAGAAACGATTTTTTAGATGGGTTTGAATGGTACATCAGCGCCTTTCAGAGCGTGCTGTGTAAACTTTCAGAGTTCAAGGTGCCTTTTCTCGGATCGCGTCACATATAATATTTTTTAACAAGTAAATTTTTCATCGAAAGATACTAACCAGTAAAGCATCAAGCGCATTTTGGATGTTCTGGCCGTGGATTCGTTGTCTCCACATCTTGACTTCTGACAGAAAATTTTCTTTCGAACAATCCGATATATCTTCGTAAAATGTGTAGAGGTCAGCGCATTTCTTTTCGTTAAATTCTTGTTTAAGAAACAGTTGCCCGAAACTTTGGAAAACGGATTTGTGTTCCGAGAACCGACTTTTGACTTGAGAAATGAACGTATCAAGAAACGGAATGTAGAAAGAAATTGTGTAGTAGTCTTCAATACTTTGTTCTTGAACATTGCAACGATTTTTTTGTTGATTGCAACGGCGCGGCGGCGGCGGCGGCACGAGGCGGCGTCGTGGCAATTTCATTGTGATTTCGTATTCAGAACAAATTCTAGCAACATGTTCATAAATACATGGAAAGTAGAATCTGCGTTTTCGCGTTTGTACGTAAGTTCATTCAAAGCGTCATTTGCCAGCTTAGTAGCCTCACCCAGATCTTGGTTTTTAGATTGCAATTCCCGACTCAAAGGCAAAACAATCGAATTAACTGATTCCATAATGTGACAGGTGATTTGGAATTCAACCGTCGAAATCGCTGTCAAAAGATGCAATGCATTTTGCGAAGTATCTCGATCTTTCCACGTTTTTATTTCTTCCAGATTCCAGATTCAATTACAGCCGGTTGCAATTCAACGTACGTTTCAACTGCTTCATGAGACTAAGCCTACCTACCTACCAGGTGTAGGACAAACAGACTTCAACTTTTGTTTTTTTTTTCTTACTTTTGTTTGTCATTTTTGAAATTTCTTAGTGTAGAACGTCTTGTCTTTTAGGCCAGTGAACAAATGCTTCAATCGCTCCGATAGTTCCTAACGCATTTTTGATTCCTGACACTTCGCATGCTGCCAAACTAAAGCTATGTGCAGCGCAATGTACCTACATGAATTGCCAGGGCAAATACGATCTCAGATGAGCCTGTGCACCAATGAATTGGACACTCATTGCCGAAGTTCCGTCGAATCCTTGGCCATACATATGAACAATCGACGCCAACATCATGTAAATAATTTCTGATTGAATCTGCTAAACCTCGTATATATAAATAAAATTTTGAGTAATAGACCCCTCCCATGCCCAAATCCTGGATCCGCCACTGCTGGGCTCCCTTTAGACCTAAAAGACACTACACTTCACATCTACTGTTATCGTTTGAATCATTGATGCAGCATTATACTAGTCGATTTCTATTACAGTTTGTCTTTGAAAAGTTTTCGCGTATACTTAAGTAAAGTTCCCACCAGAAGAACTTAAGAAATTAATTTATGTGAACTTTTACAAAAACTTTTTTCCATAGTAATTTGTTTTTCTTGGTATAGTTTTTGGGTCTACTTTGGTCTCTTTTTTTAAAATAAAAAGACTTCCATTTTGTGAGTGTTGTTATTGTTTTAGCACAAAATAAAAAAATGGGCACGACTGGGTCGCACGAACTTGCGATTGCGATCTAAGCTTACTCTAAGGCTTACTAAAAGGTTTGAGTATTCGCTCTTAATATATTTGGGGGTACAGGGTTGCCAAGTACACATTAAATATGAAAATTTAATTAAATCACGCAAAATATTGAAAAAATTTAAATCTAATATTCCAAAAGTTTCAAGCTAAAATCTAAAAACGCCATTCTTTCACAATTGCCAGTACTTATACACGCTGAAAATTTAATCAAAAACGTTGGACAAATTAAAAAAAACAATGGTTTGGGTTTTTTACTTTTTTAAAAGCGAAAAAAAAAATGTGTGATGACAAACTATTATGAAAATATTTGACGAAATAAAAATAAATGGTCCTACGAAAAGCGAATTTTTTAAAAGTAAAGTATACAAAGTTTAAGATTTTGCCAGAAGTTGTTTTGACAAAAAATTTGAAAAAAAAATCAAATGGTGTTCTTTAATTCGTGTTACATACTTTGGGATGTGATTCTTGGTCATATTCTAAAAAAAAATTGTTTTTCAGTAAAGTCCGTTTCTCAACTTTGACATCACTTTCTGACAATTTAAAAAAAGGCTAACTTTGGTGTACCCTGACCTGTGTTAAATTCGATTCCTTTGTCAATACTAACGGTAGAGACATAATTTAAAACTTTTTTTTTAACAAAAAATAATCTTTAAAACTGTATTTAGGTTGGGCTCCTATAGACTTAAGGTTGTCAGATTTTCAATTTTAAATGGTATTTAATTTTTTTCCCCCAAGCAAAGTTTTGATTTTAAGGTCATTTTTTGTCAGAAAATGGCTGATTAACATCGAGTTTCTTTATTTTTTTTACAAATGAACAAAACAATAATAAAAAAACTCTTAAAAATGACATCGGATAAATGGCGACCCCCATTGCGCATACACTGATGAAGTCGATTTTTGAAATTCGTATCCACTCTTCGCAGCATATCAATCGGTATGTTGGCAATGGCGTCGCGAATGTTGTTCTTGAGGTGTGCTATGATCCGTGGTCGATCGACATAAGCCAGGGATTTCAAATAACCCCATAAAAAGAAAACGCATGGAGTCAAATCTGGAGAGCGTGCCGGCCATTGGAGATCGCCTCTGAGAGAGATGAGGCGGTCGGGGAAATGTTGTCGCAACAAATTCATTGAGTCTCGTGCTGTGTGTGCTGTGGCTCTATCTTGCTGAAACCACATGTTCCTAGCGTTCATTTCTTCGAGTCTTGGTAGAAAAAATTCCTCGATCATGTTCCTGTAACGAGCTCAATTCACGGTAACTGCGCGTTCGTTTTCTTCAAAAAAATAAGGACCAATTATTCCCATTACCGACATCGCACACCAGACAGTAACTAGCTCACAATTAAGTGGCTTCTGGTGAAGCTCACGCGGATTTACACCACGCCAGGAACGATTCTGTGAGGAGGAATTTCAAAGCGAGCGCGGAAGGCACGTTGCGTAGCAACAAGTGAGCGACCTTTAGAAAAGAAGCTCTCAACTGCGAAGGCCCGCTGCTCTCTAGACCATAGCATGATGGCAACTGACTGGAGGGAGAAACAAACTTGGGAACTTCCCCCTCCAGATGCGCCCCCTTTTGCCCCTCTACCCGCCCAACTCACCGCGCGGGAATTTTTTCAAATAAGTAAGATTCTTATGTGGCGTACCCCACAGGCGGATCACTAGTGTGAAGCAGAAAAGTGGGAGAGCTGTGATCGCTTCAAGATCACTACTCGTAACGCCGGAAATGAAAAGAAGAAGAAGTAAGTTTCTCTGGCGCACCCTGTACAATTATTATAACAAGTGCTCAAAGCGCCCTCATTCGTTTTGAATGCATGCGCAGCGCCCGTTTTTGGACTTCATTGTGGATGTTTGCTCTCGATAGCTCTTGTCTTACTCTTCTTATGGTTGCAGCTCCTGCGTTAGGTCTTGCAGTTTCTCGAAGCCTTCGAAAGGTATTTCCAAAAACATTTTAAGAAGGAAGTCGTCTGTTAGAATAAAGTTCCTGGTATCTTCGTTGTCCTCTTATTGAATTTCCATTGCAGAACCCATATACGAATAAAATGTCTGCGTAAATGAAGGCATATCAAAAAGCTCTATGATCAAACTGCAATTGTGACTTATTTTGATAAACTGATGAACAAATTTGTTTTCTTATTCTTTTATACGAATTATTTACATATACCCCAAACTTAAATCTCCCTGAGAAGAGGTAAGTCAATTAGGATTTTGGTAGCAGATCTAATGAACTTTTTACCCTTTTCATCAATGCACAGTCATAAAAGTTACCTTAAAACAGTAAATTTTTGGAAAACTACTCCCATTGCAAGCTGCATTGCAATAAAAGTCCGTAAGAAACCCAAAATTAGATTTCTTAACTGTTTCAGTTTTTTCCAAGTATCATAAAATGTATGGGGCTATTTATGAGTTTTTTTTATCATTGTTTTTTTCATCTGTAAAAAATAAAAAAAAAAACTCTATGTTAAACAGCCATTTTCTGACAAAAAATGACCTCAAAGTCAAAACTTTGCTTGGGAAAGAAAATTTGAACACCATTTGAAATTGAAAATCTGGCAACCCTTAGCCTATAAGAGTCCAATCTAAATACAGTTTTAAAGATTATTATTTCTACAAAAAATTAAGTCTAAAATTAGGTCTCTAACATCAGTATTGACAGAGAAATCGAATTTAACATAGGTCAGGGTACACCAAAGTTAGCCTTTTTTTGAATTGTCAAAAAGTGATGTCAAAATTGAAAAACGGACTTTACTGTGAAACAATTTTTTTCTTAGAATATGACCAAGAATCACATCCCAAAGTATGTAGCACGAATTACGGAACACCCTGTATACAAGAAAGAAGTTATTACAAGAAATAAAATTATATTTAAAAAGTTATATAAATTTCAAAAATTTAATTTTTTTTAAATGTTGATATGCGATCTTTCTTAAACAACTTAGGACTTCTAAAATACAAAATTTTGTCACCATCTTGTAAGCGATTAACGAGAAAGTCAGCTTTAAAAACAAATGGAACTATTGGAGGCACCGTTTTTAGACTTTTTCAAATTTTTTTTTTACATCGCACCCATAGAATATGTCACACTAAAATTGGGTTTTTTTGAACCCCCCCCCCCCACCATGCATTTAAATGTCTGTATATTTACTAATACGAAATGAATGACTTTAACCATGACAAAGATTTAAAAAAAAAAACTTGTCGAGAGAAATACTGCAGTAAAATTTTTTGATGAACGCCGAACCTTACGTTGCCGTAGACCTCCCCTCCCCCTTTGTCACATCTTATCAAACCCCCCCCCCCCTCCCCTGGCATGCGAACGTATTTTTTTCATGGCCCGATAAAGGCCCCGACCCATAGAATCCGTTGCGTCCGTTCGCTGCCGGATTCAACTGACAGCAGTGAGTGTTACCGGACACAACGGATTGGGGTGAACTATAGAATCCGTTGCGGTGTGAAGAGAAAACTTCAAATTGGTTTTGACTGCGCATGCCATCAGTTCTGCCGGACGCAAAAGTTAAAAGTTGGGCTACTTTTTCCGTTGCGGCCGTTGCATCCGATGCTGATGGGTCACCTCTCATAAGATCGTGTGTATTTAATCGAGCTGTCAGTTGAATCCGGCAGCTAACGGACGCAACGGATTCTATGGGTCAGGGCTTTAAGAAAGACAACTTAAAATTAATCATTCACACAAATATCGGTTGTGTATGGCAGGCGATCTATTGATAGTTATCTGCGTCCATTGAAGTATATCAAAAAAACATATCATGCGATCTGCTTGCCAAACAATTTTTGGTGCTAACAATGACATGTACAGATGTACACATTCAATCAAAATAAACATTTAACCAAATTGTGTTTGCACGGATGTTTTTCAAATAAAAAATGCTAACCCAAATTGATTTCAGCCACATTGAAAGCAAATAAATAATCTTGGCCATCGATTTCGTAAGATAAATAAACTGACAGAAATAAAATGATTAACAGCCTTTCAATGTGTTTGAAAAAAGAATTTTTGGTAACAAATAATATTTTATGAATCTTCAAAAAGCAGCAATTTAATTACTCGTTTGTAAAATTAGGAATTCCAACCACATTCAATTTGGCTAATTACGAACTGTATCGTTGTTTCTGGAAAATAAAGAGTGAATGAACATTGTAAGCAGAGTATTCATAATCTTGACTGAACTTTATTAGCTTTTAAGTGAAGCAATAAAATTAGTTTTCGTAAGCTATTCATAACTGTATTTTTTTCTAGTAAAGGCTTGGTCAGATTCTTTTAAAAAATGCAATAAAACGATCAACATTAATTTTTTTCGGTTTTTATGACTTCATTAGTAAAAGCAAACATTCACATTGATTGGGCAACTCAACGTGCATCGCATCGTTCAGGCTGTCTCGGCTGCTTTCGCAGTAGGGCTTTCTGTCATTCCAATTTCCCATGACTATGTCTGATGTTTTAAATTGTAAGTCATGGATTCCATGAGCGATATTAGTTTCAAGTGCTTAAATTGTTTCTGGATTGTTATCATAACATTGTTTCTTAACGTTTCCCTACAAAAAAAAGTTTCATAAGGTTCAAATTGCAGATCCGGGACGCCCAATTGACACTATAAATACGGCTGGTAATACGCTTTGGAATTTCGGTGCGCAAAAGATCGACTGTGGGATAGTGCGCTGTCCTGTTTGAACCGGAAGTTGACAAAATTTATGTCATAAATTCAATAAGAAGAAGTCGGTTAACATGGTTCTATAATGCCGACCGTTGTTTCCAGCTTCATATTCGAAGAATAGTGCGGTCTAAGCCTTGTGCAAACCGGTGTGATAAGTGCGTGCGATGCGATTGCGTTAAGTCAAACCTCCATAAGGTTACATGCATTTCTTTTTGACATAAATCGCATCGCACGACGTTATCGCGTTGTTTTGCGCAAGGCTTTACACTTCATAAGATGCATCGGCTTCTCGAAAAAAAAAACGAAAAGTACGCCTCGTCTGAAAAGACTAGACTACTGTCAATGTCAAAAATTACCAATGATTTTAAAAGAACCCACAAGATGGCCACCTAGTATGACAGTAACTTCTAGACAGGGTGTTAAGTGTCATACGAAACCTCATGTCTTTTCTTAATTTAGTTCCAGTTCTTGTGCCTACTTATTATTATTAGTATCATCAAATAATTATTGATTTGAATTTTAAAAGTTCAATTCAGCCTACTTTTGAAATATCTAATTAGCCACTTATCAAAACCAATAGTTCTATACTGAGGTTAAACTAAAATATTTGATTGAAGTGTTCTTTGCAACTTTACACAATATTTATAAAACTGTTTGGTAGGGTATAAAAGTATAAAAGTGTATTGTGGCATTTATTCAATGTTCATTTTTAAAATGGACGTTTCCTTAAACGTGTCGTTTTCAAGGAGAAATAAAACGAATATAATTTAATGTCTTAGCCAAGAATTGAGCTTCATTAGATAGATAAAGGCTTACCATAGTTTGTTTTGAAAATGATTTTGGGCAAATTGCCGCCACGGCTGGCTCGAATAAATTCCAGCCGAGAGGATCAATTTTCGACCACTTTTTGCCGCATTTGGGCCGAATATTTTCTTCCAAGGCTTCAATCATTTTGGGCTTATCAAGCGACTTCGCATAACTCCACCAAAAATAGCCCAGGCTCCAGCAGTGTTATATCGCCCTGATCTTAGCGGTAATTCAAAGGTTTAAGACTTTAAATTGTGTAAAAATCGGCGTCAACAGAGATATCACTTCGAAATAAATTTACCGAACGTACGCTGTACTCAGTGATCGTGCGGCTTCAAGTCTTCCACAATAAAATGAAAAAACAAACTGAGCATTAACCAAGCGACAGCTGTCGAAAAGACCAACTCCGAAAAAGTATTGCCAGATTGAAAACCACACGTCTAAAAAAAAACCATTTACTCTATGTAAATAAAAAGGCTATATTTTTGTATTTTGTTTGAATCAGGTAAGTTTTTCTATGTCCACATAGAACTTAGTGTGAACCATAATTCTCACAGAAAAGAATTAATAATTCTTTCGACTAGACTAAATTATTGGATCAAAAAAAATTATTCCACATCCACATGTCTACCTGTTTTGTGAGACTTCGAAATTTGCAACTCAGGCTTTCGCGCCTGGTGCCCGTGGCGTAATGGCTAGCATGTCTGCCTGTTACGCGGGAGTTTCGTGGTTCAAATCCCAACTGAAACCAAAAATGTTTTTTCACGGCTATCAACTTTTGCGATAGTAAATTAATTGCCATGAAAAGTGCTGTAGACCCCACCATTCCCTCACAAGTCGTTGTTGTGAGAATTACACTAGGCCCCGGGGCTAACCGCTATGTTGCGCGTTGCGCCAGCCTTTGTTTGTATGTATGGCCTTTCGCGAGGAATTGGCAAGTCATACGAGATAAATTACAAATATAAGCACTTTACAACTAAGCTATATAGAATCGACATAAAACGAATTCCTGGAAAAGCCTGAGCCTTGCCAAAGCTAATTTGTGCCAAACGTAAGGCCAGGGATTTTGTGATTTAATGCGGATTTACACATTACAGTGAGTGTCAAAAGAAAGTGTACACCTACCAAATGTACGTGTAAAAATTTTGAATAGAATATTTAATTTCTTATATAAAAAGCGATCACAAAGTATTAATTTTTTTTTGTGTTATTATTATTTAGTTTAATTATTTATACTTTAAAGGGGAATCATAAAATGTGATGAAAGAAAGAGTAGCTTTTTTTAAAAGAAAGTAATGTACTCAATGTATCTTTGAATTGGAAAACCTGAAAGGCTTTTATTCTTAAAGACTGTTATTAGTATGCTTTATTTGATCTGCATTCAAAATAAACATGATGCTGATGTTTTTTATATATTTTTTTCATTATCTACTACATTTTTTTCAAATCTAAAGGGTCCGCCATCTAACGTTTTTTTTCAACTAGTGCTTATTTCTTGAATGGTAACACTTACTAGCTCATGTCTGATTTGACAGATAATTAGTTGTATCCTTCCGCTGAACGAATATGGTTGTGTATAGGTACGCTTGAACAACCCTGGGAAATATTGGGACATTACTTTGACGATGTTCAGACAGGCGCAAGTGAACCGTGCAAAATTGACGTCTATATGTTTTTTCTCTTTCCCACATAGTTGTAAGAAAGAGACGTAATTTTGCGCCGAAGTTTTTAAAAAATTTAAAATTTTCTTGGTGGAGTTTTGACATTTCCTTGTTTTGACACTTGTGTTTTTTTTTTTTTCTCGAGTAAAGACGCTGTTGTTTGAAAAATAAATGTTCTTTTTCTTGTTCCTGAAGCAAAAATACGAAAATAAATATATTATTTTTTCAGTTCAGTTCAATTTCTGAGTTTTTTTCCCAAATCTGAAGGCAAAATAATCGTCAAAATAAATCCATCGAGTTCACATTACTTTCAGTCTGAACAATACGGGGTGGCGGAATGTCAAAATTGCACGGTTGACTTTCGCCAGTCTAAACACCGTCTTTGAAAATCATGGCAATGTTTCAGAATGTGTGCGAAAATTGCGTACGGATTTTGGAAGAAGAGAAGGACCGTCGCGTCACGTAGGCTCCGTATGTTCGTTATTTTATCGATACACAGTGGGCCATTTTTCTTCGAAAATGAGCAAGTAGTGACAGTCAATGGCGATCGTCATCGGGCCATGTTGAACGAATTTTTGTTCACAAAAATTAAAGAGGAGGCTATTGACAACATTTGGTTTCAACAGGACGGCGCTACGTGCCACACAACCGAAGCTACACTCGAAATTCGCATTATCAGCCGCAGAGCTGATGTTGTTTGGCCACATCGGAGCTGCGATTTGACACCGTTGAACTATTATTTGTGGGATGTAGTAAAAGATAAGTGTTACGCCGACAAGCCAGAGACAATTGACGTTTTTTAAAGCACAATATTCGTGAAGCCATTGGTGAAATACAGCTGCACAGAATCGATAATGTGCTTAAAAATTGGACCGATCGTGTAGGCTACTGCATGGCCAGCCGAGGCCGCCATTTGAATGAAATTATTTTTCATTATTAACCGAAAGAATCGTAACTACTTTCAAATAAAAAAAGAAACTTAAGAAAATATTCAGTAGTTTTTTTTTTTGTAGCATTTTCAAAAAAAAAAAGTTATTTGGCGAACCCTTTAGATAGCTACATAATTTTTTTTTATATGCTCCACTTTCTGGGTTCACCATTCGCAGCCCTGCTCTCAACATTCGAATTTTTTGACACTACTAGTGAATACCCTGTTTTATTATCAGAGATGAGCTCGTAGAATTCTCACATAGTTTGTATTTTGCGAAAAGCTTTCTGGGAGTCTACATGGCAAAACAATGGGCATTAGGGGACGGCAACTTATTCATAGAAAAACATAAATTTTTCAAAATTTTGGGGAAAACAACGAAGAGGTTTGTAAGTCATTTCAAGACAAAAGCGAAAGAAATGAAGTATTAAATAATATTAGCAGAAAAAATATGTATCAAATGGAATGGATGGCCTACGAAGGTACCTACTCTAAAGAAATCAGCTCTCAAATTTGAACAAATTTGCTCGCGATAGTAAAATCTCAAAAAAAAAAAAACTCTCAAATGGACAGGCACCGGAGAATAACAATCGAGAGCCTACTAGCGATAGAACGGATACCTTAAGTTCAATTCGGAGACTTTTGTCTGACATGGTAGCACAAAACAAATCCGAATTGTTGTCAACTTACCTAATGAAACCAACGCGAGAGGTTTGAGGTTCGATTTTGTTATTTGCCCGACTATCAACCACATTCTTTTGGGAAATTTACAAATTCTAAAAGTAGAATATATCTACGTATAACAATTCACAATTCACAATACACCCATAGTCCGGTACTCAGATTTCTGTCTCATACGTAGATTTCAAATTTCAGCTTAATATTAAAACTAGTTTCAAATCAAATCATTGCAGTCATCTACTTTTTTTTGGTGTGGCAGCCACGCCTCCGTTAACCACCATCTGCTCAAATGAATCCACTAGAGACGGCTGGCTGACAGACTGTCTATAAATCGAACTTTATGTACCTATATGACTGAATGGCTTAATTCGAAATTCACAATTTTTTTGTTGAAAATTCACAATTTTTGAGCAAATAAACACACTCAAGCCATCAAGAAAGAAGTCTGAGAAACTATATTTTTTCATTGTTTGATTGCAGAAACATTATTCTTGTTGTAAACTATCCACATACCTAGGCCATCCCAACCAAACGACATTGCATTCTTGCACAAAGGTACACGACACATAGAAATGGTAATTTGAGCTCGCTGACATACAATTTCTTGAAAAAAAGTCAATCACACGGAACATTTTTATTACGTACCTTAGTAGGTAAGACAAACACACAACAGCCCGCACCCAGAAATTCATATAACCGGATAATTATCAGAAAAACGAATTCTCCAACGTACCTATTACAAATTCTTGTTGATAAAACAAAACTTCACAAGCTAACATGCAATGCGAGTCAGTTCTGCCTTTGACATTGAAATGCTTTTTAGGAGAAAAAAAAACAATGACACAGAAAATTATCACATGCCTCAAAGTTTGTTCACATTTATTGCTTCTTTTTATTGATCACTTTTTTGCGAAATAAAAAAGACGGACAAAAAAAAACACGACTCACCAAAACAACTTTGCCTTTCACATCCTTTTCCTTTGAGCCAAACAAGTAATCCAGAAGATGTTTGAGTGCGACAGCAAATAGAACAAGTGGCAGCAGTAAGAGACACAAAAGTATCTTCAAATTAAAGATCAATCTTTGGCGATTTTCTGCAGCTTCTGCCTCAACCATTCTGTTTTTTTGATGTTTTTTTTTCTCGTTTTTATTATTACGTTATTTTTTATCTATATTCTCGCAGTCGAAAAAATAAAACCAACACTCAGGTGTTTACTTTGCTGTTCGTTCATCAAAACACACGGAAACCAACTAAACTGATGGATCGAAGAAAATGCTGACTTGATCGATGATAGATACTTTGGAGACGCGAGCTGCTGCTGCTGCTTGGTTAATTCATAACTTTGAATAAAAGCGGGGAGAATCCACATCTAGTTATGGTGGAGACAAGACACACCGTCGGTCGGTATGTATGTATGAAGTGCTTGTATACTCCAAGGTTTTGAATGGAGAGGTAGAATTCCAAACAAAAGCAATTCGTATTCTCAGCACGCAGTATAAGCTCAAAAACAATGGTGGGTGGAGGGGAGACTGTAAGATATGCGGGGTGCATCTGTAGCTATGTGTCTCTTCGAGACTCGAAACAAGGTATTGTGATCGTTTAGCTTATTATCTCTATAGAAGATTAAATGTGTTGTTCTCATGGTAATTAAATTATCCACGGGAGCTTTAATTTGGCGTATGTTTTATGTTCTCTGAGATAATGAGATAGTAAACCGATCAGGCTAAGAATTTTGGTTGGCATGTCTTTGAGTACTCACCATCATCGTTGTGTAAGTTGGATGGATGCTCAACTAATTTAAATTCAGATGCGTTTTTTTGATGGGCTATCAATAAAATTTAACTGTCAATTAATGAAAGCAATAAAGTTTTTTGGGTGAAGTCATCGATTCTGAATTATGGGATTGGTAGAATGAATGACGTCAGGGGAGAATTTCTATGATCTCTTTGTTTTTTTCCAGTTTTTGATCTCTGTATGGTTTAAGCAACACGAAACAAACATGTAGGACAATGTACAAAAACTATGAGAGTAAGTTGGCGGTAGCTGCGATAAGAGGATACTTTGTATGACAGCGGTGTATCAAAGTTTGATAGTATTAGAACTTAAAAGTACTAAGATCAGTGGGAGCCTTCACGTCGAAAATTCCACCTTAAGAAAAAATAGTGCGTGACCGGCTCAGTTTGTATTTTCATATTCATTTCAAAGGAGAGTTCAAGAGCACCCTCTCAAAAAAGCGATATCATACAGCGTTCAGCCTCTTTCGCGAAGCAACAGAAAGAAAGGTGGATCAAAACACTCCTGTTACCAGGCAAATGCAACGACATCTGCATTTGCAAGAACTGAGATCTGCCGACACTTTCTGAAGCCGGATTGCGTACCGCTCAAGCGGATCACTAGTTTGAAGAAGATAAGAGGAACAGTTGTGATTCCTCTTAGATCACGATGCTGCTTACTCCAAAAAAGGAAAAATAAAAAGAAGAATTTGTATGATCTCCTACGTTGTCTTGAGCCCGAAACACCTTTTTAAGATCGTATTGCCATATTATTCACTAGTTTTTCGTAGAACTAGTTTGCAAGAGTTATCTAGTTTCAAGTTTCGATCAAACCGGTATTATAAAAAAAAAAAAAAAATGTACATAAAACTCTTAATCTTAAAACAAGTTTTTGATGAAAGGGTTTTTCCATTGTGACGGGTGGGACATTTATACTCATTTTTTGACTACACTTTGCCTCATTTCTGCCAAACGGCAACGATTAACGTACTGAATTATGACATTAGCCATGTTTTATTTGGAATTTCTATATTCACTTCACTTGCGAGTCTCAATAAAACGCTTTTTTGGCTATATTTACTTAACAAGTTCACTTTCAACATAAACTCCATTTACCAACCATCCCTGTTGTTCACTTCTGCAAGTGAGTTATTTTTGTCCACTTACGCTATTCACTTTAGAGTTGTTTTTCCATGAGCGATGTTTTGCGATGTTTTTATTTTATTTTATTTATTTTAAACATAAGTATAGTAAAACATAATATGTTTTAGATAATACTTAGTTTAAGAAGTACAATTTTTGGGTTACATAGAAATTTTTGAATAGAAACAAAATAAATTTACAAATAAAACAATAGAAAAAAATATGTTAACTATTTTAAAATCAATAAAACAAAAAGAAAAATGAAAAGAGAAGGATTTAAAGAAAGACTTTAGCATCTTAAATGATTGGAGAGGTCTCTTTTAAATGTAGCAAAGTTGTTGATTCTCCTCAGATTGGCAGGTAAAGAGTTCCACAGCCCAACAGCGTAAACAAAAAATTGTCTTTTGGAAACGGTAGGTATACCTATGAGTTGGTACAATAAGTATTCTACTTTTCTGCGAGTGTGCAAAAACTATTTTATCGTAAAGGTAGTCCGGAGTCTTTGTCTTTATTAAATTAAAAAGGAACAATAACACCTTGCTGTCTATGTAATTTTGAAAAAACATGTGGAAGATACCATTTGCATACTGTGTGACATGGTCAAACCTGCGAAGACTGTGTACAAAACGTGCTATACTGTTAAAAGCAACTCGGAGTTTTCGGTGACTATTGCTATCTACGTTACAGAAAATTACACTTCCATACAGCATGATGGGAAGGATTAAGGTTTTAGCCAAAATGGTTTTAGTTTTAATCGGAAGACAGTTCCCTGAGGAACTGAGTACTCTAAGTGCACCATACGTTTTGCCAACGGCGCAAGAAATATGATCCTCCCAAGTTAAAGTTTGGTTGAAAATGATGCCTAAGTTTTTAACTGTTTTCATATAAGGAAGAATGGAAGAACCAAGTTCTACCTCTGGGAAGCAGGTCGTATCTATAGCATTTTTGCTAATGACAATGGCTTGACTTTTCTTCTGGTTTAATCGCAGTTTATTGTTCACAGCCCTTTGAAATACTTTGCTCAGGTCAGAGTTTAACCCGACGGTAGCGTCATCAATCATTCCGATTCGGTAGCTGTAGTACAGTTGGACATCATCTGCGTACATAAGCGCCTTACAAGACCTGAGAACATCAAGAAGGTCGTTTATAAATAACGAAAATAGTAGGGGCCCCAGAATAGAACCCTGTGGAACACTGGCGTTAGTGTACAAAAAATCGGAAAGCTTATTTTTGATCGACACAGCTTGAGTTCTTCCTTGCAAATATTTTTGAATAAGAGCAACCGCGGTTCTTTCAAAACGAAAATTCAAATTCAGTTTTCTCAGGAGAATCTCATGAGACACAGTGTCGAATGCCTTTGAGAAGTCAATCACTAAGGTCGAAACATTTTCATTGTTGATTTCTTGACGAATATCATCCACTATTTTTAAAAGTGCGGTCTGAAAACTGTGCTTTGGTCTGAAGCTCGCTTGAATTGAAGATAAAAGCTTGTGCTCCGTTAAAAACATGGAAATCTGTTGAAACATTATTTTCTCAATAGCCTTCGAGACAAAAGGCAAAATTGAAATTGGCCGATATTCCACGGGATTTGAAGTTGAGTTTTTGGGAATAGGGATAATTTTAGTAACTTTCCAAATAGAAGGGTAAGAAGAGGTGGTTAACATGAAATTGAATATAAATGTGTAAGGAAGGGCAAAACTTGGGGTAAGATAAGCTTTAAAACCTTTGGATGATTTTCGTCCAAACATATTGCCTCCGATTTAATTGCAAGGACTGCCTTTAATACTTCGAAGTCGGTAATGCATCGAAAACTAAATCCATTTGAATGTTCTCCCACAAAATCAAAGTGAGAAGAAGTACTGTTTTGATCAATTGAATTTTGAGAAGAAGAACTAGCAAACAATTTATTTAATTCATTGGGGTCACATTCAATGTTACAGTTGCTGGGCTTATTATTTTTACCTAAGCTTTTGACAGTGAATATAAATTCCCAATAAAACACGGCTATTATCACATACTTGAATAGTCATTGCATACTGTACCATCGAAAAAAGGATGAAATTATCATTATTATTTTGAGAAATTGATGGTATCAAAAGTGAGAAGGGCGGGACAGTCAAATTACCTCTCGTTTGGGAGTTGACTCACACCATTCGCAATTGGTAAGAAACTATGAAACTCTTGTTAAACAACCTTATGTTATCTAGTTAGTGATATTGCACAGATTAGGTATTAGTATAATTTACGCAAATAACTCGTGAGACAAAAATAATTTGCTATTTAATGCTTGTCACGGGTGGGACAGTACTTTTGTGACGGGTGGGACGAGTAATGTTTGGCAATACAAATGTAAGAAAAATATAAACACAGTTCTTTTCTATTTAGGTACTTCAAATCCAGCTCTTTAATGAATTATTTATATTTCTTAAAAAATCATTTCATTTCATAAGAATGTATATTGTTCTTTTCTTCAGATAGATTCGATTAAAAATTAAGTGATTTATTTTTCATGGTTTTTTATGGTGTCAGTTTCGGTGGAATGACCTAAAAGTAGAAATTCATGAAACTGGAAATTTCTGGTTTTGAGGAATTTAAAAATAATTTTTTAACAGCCATATTATTCACTTACTTCGAAACTAGTTTTTCGTAGAACTAGTTCTCGAGATTCAAGTTTTGAACAAATCGTTATTATTGAAAAAAAAGTGACACATAAAACTCGAAATCGTAAAACTATAGCTTTTGATTAACTAGAAATTCTTGAAACTGGAAATATCTAGTTTTGAGGACTTCAATGCAGCACCCATTTTGCAGGACCAAGCTAATGCATTGTGTGCAGCGATAATCAACTGTACTTGCTGATTAAAAAGAACTTCTTTGTAGTTGTTGAGAGAGGTGTGGGCGCATCATAAAAGTAGCCTCTCACTGGCTAACAGAGGGAGTAGCTTTCGCCTTCACCTCGCACTTTTCAGCCATCTTTAAACTACACATTTCGATTTGCGGCCAATTTTTCAAATTGTTTTATTTCCGACAGAGAGGGAGACGATCACTAGCTGTCCGGGAAAATTCGCCTTAAGTTGTATAAATTACCAATAAGAAGTATCTAAGAAACTAAGTAAAAATAAGCAAATCATTGTTAATAGAATTATAATACTTTGTATCTTATTTTACAATAAAGGATTTGTAACCTCCTTCAAGTGTAAACCAAGTTTGTTTTACTGAGGTTGACAGAACAGTTTCGGTTGCGGTCAAAATAGCCGCAACAGTTCTGTTTCTCCAACTCCAACGATTGGAAGTAATTTGGCGAGTTTCTGCTACGGAAAAACTGCAAGTGACCAGGAATCGGAGTCGCTGGTAAGGCAACGTCAATTGGACTTATTGCTTCGATTTCTGTGCAAGGCAACTTGGCTTGTGACAGAGATTTTTGAGCAAGGTTTACAGACTGTGTGTTGCGGACTTCAAAGTCATCTTTCAAAAGATTTTCCCATTGCTCAGCGATGCAATATTGGAAAGAGTTAGCTACTGCTGCCGTTGGATATTTATCTGCCACTGTCAAAGCAATTGGCAGGGAGTCTGTGCCAGTCAACAAATTTGGTATATCTGACCAAAAACCATCTAAACCGAAAGATGAAAAGCATCCGCCAAATCTAACATTGGGCCTATCACCTGAAACGGCATTTTATCAACCTTAACCCCCCGTTGCTATCATATTGTAATGCAAACCCAACATTTGATACCAATTTCCTAATCGAAAACGTTCAACCGAAAACCCAAGCGGCAACACTAGTGTAAGTGTAGAAATATACCAGGAGGGGAAATGTTTGACAGCAAAAATACTGGAGTGTAGAGACCATGTGGAAATTACTGGGCAGTTCTAGATGTAATGTCATTCGATATAAATAGGCCGCCGAGGCTACCAGATGTCAGTTTTGATTATAGAGTGATAATGTTAAGAGTGACTTAATGTGATTATTGGTAGATACTGAATAAAAGTGGTAGAATTAAATTGAAAGGTAAAGTTTTATTTTTGCGAACAAAGCGCACGTTACAATATTATGGCATTCTCGTGCACTACATATCCGCAAATGCATCAAAATGAATTTGAAGCGTCTTAGAAGGGCGGATATAATTCGTGGTAGGTGCTGCGTCATTACCGAATTAAACACTGATTGGACAGTAATCCATATGTTCTTATTTTTGAGAAATAGAATGGTTAGTTCAACGCTTACCTTTATTTTATTTTCATACACTGAACCAAATCACGTAGGTGATATTGACGAAAATATTTTGTTAATTTTTGAAGAATCAATTATTCAAAACAACAATTTTTCATAGTTTTTTTCTTCGAATTGAAGACCAAATATTCAAAACGAAAATATTTTCTTCAAATGATGCATGATTTAGATTCTTATTCAATCAAACGAAATTTTGTCATGTTGACGAACTGGAATAGTTAGATCCACCTCATCTTGTAAGTGATATTGACAAAACATTTTCGTTAATATTTTTGAGAATAAATTATTCAAATCAACAAATTTTCATTTTTCTTTTCTTCGAATTGAAGACCAAATATTCAAAACGAAAATATTTTCTTCAAATGTTGATTTATTTAGTATTTTATTCAAACGAATGAAATTTTATCATATTAACAAAAACATTTTGTTAGTTTTCAATGAATCAGTTATTCAAAAACACAAATTTTATTCAAATTTTCTTCACTTACGTGAAATATATGTTTCATTAAGAAACGGTTCTTTTTAAAATTAGTTTTTAGATTCAAATGGCAGAAGATAAGTCGAGAGTATTAAGTCAATTTAATGAATGACAAAATAATGATGAATGCCTTGGTCGGCGATAGCCATCGTGAGTAAATAGTGCTCTCGGCTGACAACCACGTCTCCGTTGGCGAGGTAAGTGAGATGACGATAGTAGTGGGCGGGTATCTTCGCTCGGCGTAACAACCGACGCGTATTTTCATTAATAAATGACATGGTGGCTCCTGTATCTATCAAGGCCCTTACTGGTTGACCATGGACCTGTACCGTCACAAAACAACGTGAGTCAAACTCAGTTGATTTCGTTTCTGGCGGTGGCTGGTATTTCCTACAGCTGTCCTGCTGTTTCTGGTGTGTTCGGGTAAGCCGTCTATTCAGTCTTACTTGAGTCAGCGGGGTCGGCTTAGTCGTGGTTGTGGTCAAGGCGCTTGAATTAAGTGCTCTTGAATTTCCTGGTTTTCGGTACCAGATTTTTCGGGTTGAACAGCGGTTAACTTGACTGCTCATAACTGCGGCCCTGTGCGGATGACATCTACAGTCCTCGGTTAGTATCCCGTCCTCTCCGCAGTAGGAACAAAAGAGTCGGAAAGGCCTCGGGCAGTTGCCTTTGCTGTGTCCACGCTGCTTACAATTCCAGCAGTGCGTGGACCGGTCGTACTGGTTAGCGGGGAGTATCTGTCTAAAGGGATTGGGGCGCTTGAGATCAGGGCGTTGAACTGGGAAACCCGGGCGGTTGTCAGGTAGCGGGCGGTACGGTGGTGCATTGCGGTTCAGGGCTGGCGCTGGACGAATCAGCGCGTGGCGTGAGTTACGATCTTCCCCTTGTATATGTTCGTACTCCTCTGCCAATGTCATAAGCTCTTCGAGCGTCTTAAAATCGCGCCTCTTTATGTACAGATGATACTCTGCTCGCAAACTGTCATAAATGCGATCAATATTGTCCGTCTGACTTATGCGGGGATGGCGGTGGATCAGGTATTGCGTGCCCCGGATGAAATCTTTTGCCTTCTCACGGGGGCCTTGCTTCCTTCGCATGATTTCATCCTCTAATTTGCATAAGTAACGGGCGGGCAAAAAGTGTTCGAGAAAGGCGCTACGAAATTCACTCCATCCCTTGACATGGTCGCGATTAATGCGATACCACTCTAGGGCGGTGCCACGTAAGAGTTCTGGCAATGCTTTGACTACGTCGTCTGGTCTCAGGTCGTAACACGTAGTCAATTCTTCAAGACGGTCTAAGAATTCTGGGGCGTTACCAGACGCGTCAAATCTTAATCCCCACTTTCGAACTGTATTCATTACTTCAGCTTCATAGCTGAGCACAATTCTACCGGTGGTTCGGACTGTAGTTCTGTCGTCTGAGCGGGTAAACCCACGTGAGGTACTCGCTTGGTCAGGTCGGTTTTCGGTAGGTGGGCAACCTTCGGTTGCCTCGGTAACGCCGCTAGGCGTGTGTGATGGCGCCGGCGGCATGTACGAAGGTATTTCGAACCGTACTTCTGTATAGCCAGGCGATTTAGGTGCAGGTCCGGTATTGGTCTCTGATGCTGGAGTGTCGTCGTACTCCCTTGTGGTAACGACCTTCGCCAAGTCTTCACAAAGACTTTGCATCGACTTTCTCATTCTGGCCCCTTTAATATGAGCGCTGAATCTAGTTCGAAGAACGGCTGTCGTCCCTTCGGTATCGAGTCCCTGTTGACTCATTCGGGCTTTAAGCTCCTCCTTACTGAGCAAGTAAATTGCTCCGATGCTCGCGTAAACATCGAAGCTTTCTTCGGTGTCTGACATGATTGGCTTATTTTCGTTTTCTGTTTATAGTTCGATAAAGAGTTTCTGTTTCTTGGGAATGGACCTATTGTCCCTGCTCGGGCGCCAAATTGTGATGTGATTTTTATTTCCCAGCCGAGGTATGACTCACGGCTGTCCAGGGTCGGCGAATAAAACCACTAAAACTTCGCATAGAAGGTCAGAAACTCTTTATTATTGCGAACTTGTCTTTTTGTTATTTATAATTGCAAGGTACAATATACAATAATACAATTTACATATTTAGGTCGCACTTATGCGCCTTTCTTCGTTAGGATGGTACAATACAGTTTTGGTATCAGGCCCTCTCGTCTGCTGCTGTCGTTGTTGCTTCTCTATGGCGGCTGGTCTTAATTCGGCGGTGTACCTATAGGAGAGAACGGGATTAGCGTTCGAGTATTATTATATGCCCTCCGGCAGCGATCACAGGCGCTTTACTGTCCCTGTGCGGTAAGATCACAACTACCCCTCAGCGAGTTAGCGTTCGAGTATTATTATATGCCCTCCGGCAGCGATCACAGGCGCTTTACTGTCCCTGTGCGGTAAGATCACAACTACCCCTCAGCGGGTTAGCGTTCGAGTATTATTATATGCCCTCCGGCAAAGATCACAAGCGCCTTTTGGCACTGTGTGAAGATCCCAACTTTCCCTCAACGGGTTAGCGGTTAAGTATTATTATATGCCCTCCGGCAAAGATCACAAGTGCCCTTCGGCCCTGTGTGGAGATCCCAGCTTTCCCTCAACGGGTTAGCGGTTAAGTATTATTATATGCCCTCCGGCAGAGATCACAGGCGCTTTACTGTCCCTGTGCGGTAAGATCACGACCTCCCCTCAACGGGTTAGCGGTGGAGTATTCTTAAATGCCCTCCGGCAAGGATCACAGGCACCCTAAGGTCCCGTGCGGTAAGATCGCAGCTATACCCTCAGCGAGCAAGCGGTGACGGTTTGAGTATTCTTATATGCCCTCCGGCAACGATCACAAGTGCGCTTCTAGGCCTGTGTGAAGATACTTTGAATCTGCTCCTGGTATTTCGGCGGCGGTGGTTGCGGTAATGCTGGTTTCAGGTACTCGGGAACAATAGGATGGTTCTCCGAGCTGTATTGCTCTTGGTTGCTTATGGCGTCAGATCTAAGGAATAAACTAGTTTTAGTACAGTAAATTCAATCTCGACAAATTGCTCTGGGCAACGAGCAGCCAGCTGAAAAGAACGTTGTTTATTAATGACAAGTATTATTTAATGCCCTTGCCAGCAACGAATGCCAAGACTTTTAGGTCTGACTGATCACAAGTATTTGGTACGGCCCTGTGTGGCACGAAATATTATTTGCAATATAATATTTTTATTTTCTTCCAATAATACTTACTCTACCAGGAGATGTGCACCATTGCGCTGGTGCCGGCTGACTCATTTTACTTGGCTCAGCTCGCCCTATTTATACTTCTCCGGCGTGCGCTTTTCCACATACTTTGTTGTTGCCTCCTATCCTACATAATTGGTTTGCCTATGTCTCCACCGCTGCTGTGCTTATCCATAGCACACCCAATGTACTCTGTTGCTAATGTCTACACTAAACACAGGGTGGTCGTGTGCTGCTGTGCATTGGCCTGTGTGTCGTGTGGGTTGTATTCTACACTGTTGGAGAAACATAATGTTCCAAATTCTCCGCTGCTGCGCCTGAGCTTATGCTACTCATTTGGCAGCCTGTGGTTGGTATGTGGTTTGTGCCTTGGCTCGTAGTTCCTGGTTCCGGCTTGTGCCTCGGCTAATATTTGGTGTTCATTTCCTGGTTCCGGTTCGTGCCTCTGGTATAGGTGTTTCGTAGTTCCTACTACTGGATGGCGTGTGGTCGTCGAGTTTTTAGCTCAAAAGGCATTTTAGAGTGGTGGTGGCCTAAGCATGTAGCGATGTATAAAATGCATCGTTACATACCACCCCCCTTTTGGAGGCGAGAACCTTCTCGTCTTAACCTCCTTATATATATATTATTTTTTTCTTCTCTTTTATACCTTTTTTTCCACTTTTTTTTTTGTCTTTTATATACTTTTTTTTTCCTTTTTTTCTTTTATATATTTTTTTGTATATTTTTCTCTTTTTTATATATTTTTTTTTTGTTTTTTTTTCCTTCTTTTATTATTTTTTTTTTTTTTGTATATATTTTTTTTTATATATTTTTTTTGTCTTTTTTTCGCATTTCTTTTTTTTTAACAATCTTACTTATAACCTAATGCAAACAAAGAATTAATTAACTAAAAAAAAGGCACTTCTTACAAAAAAGTTTACGGAAGGTGCTCCTTGCACAAAAAAAAAAATGAATGGGAGGTGCTCCTTGCACACAAAAAAAAACTTCGGGTTGTCTTCCTGACGGATGTGTTCATGGGTCGAACTCGACCTCCTTCTTCCTTCCCGTAGGTTCGTGGGTTAGTATGGCGAACCCACGTCGAACGATATTCACCACGATCTTTCCGTTCCTCCGTCTGAAGAAGAATCGTTGTCGTCGGCGGTGCGGATTATATAGCGCGTGCTTGGTTACCTCGACCCCCTTAAAATGATCCGGTTTATTGGGAGTCGGCCGTCTCTGGGTTGACGGGCGTGTGGTAGGCACGGAGGGTTTCGGTGCGTTGTGCGTCACTGTGACCATAGCCGCGTCGCGAACTGATGGAAGCATGCTAGTGCTTGGTTGCTTAAGGCCGCGCACGGATTTTAGCAGCCTTGTCCGTACCACAGCTCGGGTTGCTTTTATCTGTGCCGCCTTTGTGTCCGGTGCAGTGCCCTTCCTTCCCGCAGTTCCACGGCTGGTTGATGGCCTTACTGCGGCTGCCCTAGTCAGTTGCCTGACCTCTGGCTCCTTTGGGGTGCGCGCAATGCGCTTCTTCGGGGTTGCGGTGCCGGCGGTTGTCTTGTCGCGGGGTTCCGGATGCGGTAATTTAGGTAGACAAATCGGTTGTCGTTGGCCGGGTTTTAAACGAGAGGACATCGTCCCTTGCCCTTTCCAGGGCTGCGCTATTTCTTTTTCCTTTTTGCAGGAGTTCATGTTGGTCCTTTGGCGGTCACTGGCTGAATGGCAAATATCCACCTCAGCCCTTGCTTTTATACTGCATTCTGATGATGAGGACCTTTTGAGATCCTTTATAAATGAAAAGATTAGTAAAGTTTTTAACAGTTAAAACACTTATTTTATTTCCTCAGATGTACATTTCAGAAGCAATGCTTCCATCGTCAGTGAGATTTATAAAATTAAATTAAATTAAATTATTTGTCAAAAAACTAATAATAAACAAAAATGTTTCTAAACAAAAATTACAGTTGAGTTGAGTTGAATCTATTAAAAAATTTTTTGAATATTGAATCTTTGATTGGTCCATCATCACTATTCATTAGATTATTTTTGTTTTTAAATATGTAAAATGATTCAAAAGCATCTAATTCATAATTGCTATTTACATTTCTTATTAGTTTTAAATTTTGCAAACTAAAGCTATGACTATTTTCTAGCATATGTTCTGCAACACTTGACTTTTCTTTTTCATTATATTTAAGATGTGCAAAATGTTCTTTAAATCTTTTTAGAATAGGTCTTCTTGTCTGTCCTATATATTCTTTTGCACAATCATTACATCCGATAGAATAAATTCCTGACTTTTGAAGTTGTTCAATTTTATCCTTAGATCCTCCAATCAGATTTTTTATTTTTATTTCGCTGCACTCACTCATACGGATATTATATTTATTAAAGATTGGTTTTATCTTAGATGTTATTTCTGGATAGAAATAAAATTTTGAATATTTCTTTTCGTCATTTCCTTCATTCCTTATTAGATCTAAAGTTGTATAATTTCTCAATTCTTGTTTTCTTCTATGTGCAATTGTTAAATCTTCAATCAATTCTTCAGTATATCCATTAATTTTGGCTATGTCTTTAATTTTTTGGAATTCTTTTATTTTTGTTTCTATAGTCATTGGAATATTTAGAGCTCTAAAAATCATTGAGTGAAAAGCTGACATCTTATGTTCAAAGGAATGGAACGAGTCTGATGTAATGTATCTCAGAGTATTCGTTGGTTTTCTGTATATATCCAATTCGAAATTGTCTCCATTCCGAGTTATACTTAAATCCAGAAAATTTAGTTTCCCTTCAATTTCTTCTTCATATTTAAATTTTATTGATGGGTATTTAGTTCTATTTAATTTGTTAATGAGCTGACGGAGTTCATGTTTTTTGATTATCGCCCATATATCATCTACATATCTTAACCAAATTCTTGTGAAATTTACTTGATTTTTCATTTCAGTTTCTATATGCGACATAAATAAATTTGCTAAAAACGGGCTCATATGTGATCCCATACTGCAACCAAATTTTTGTCTGTAAAACTTTTCATTAAACTGGAACCAATTTTCATCCATGCACAGTTTAGTAAGTTTTACAAATTCATTTATTTCTTCTGGTTTAAGTGTATTTCTTTCTAGCCATTTTCTCAGAAAAACTAAAGTTTCATCAATTGGAACATTTGGATATAATGAAACAACATCGAATGAAACTTGAATCTCATTGCTAGCTATTTTTAAGTTCTTTACTTTTTCTGCAAATTCAATTCCATTTTTTATAGCTGCTGTTTCAAATTTTATTGGGAGATTATTTAGTTTTTCTAATAACCAACATTCAAGTTTTGATAATATTGATCCAGTTGTTGATGTAATTGGTCTTATTTGTTTTCCTGGTTTATGTAATTTTAACTGAGAATATAATCTTGGTAAAATTGGATTTGAAACATTTAATTTCCTTGATAAATTAGGATCATTAAAAACTTTAACTGCTTGTTTGATAGCTTCTTTAGTTCTCCTTATCATTCCCGGTAAAGGATTAAAAATTACTTCTTCATAAGGTCCAGTTCTTATAAATTGTTCAGTTATTGCAATATATTCTTGTTTGTCTAGTATTACAATATTATTGCTTTTATCAGCTTTACTGAAAATAACTGAAGCTTTCTTTTCTTTTAAACTTTTCGCTGCTCCTCTAAAATTTTTCATTTTAGCAGTCATGTTCGTTAGATCGTTAAAATTAATTTTATCTATAGCTTCGGACCTTACTCTAACTTTATCGTCAGGATCATTGAAATGTTTCAGAGCTGTTTCAATGTTAATCAAAGCACTTTGGATAGCTTTTTCTTTTGTTGGTTGCAATGCAAAATTTAATCCTCTATTGAGTAATTCCAATTCATTTGTTGTAAATTCCCAACTTGAAAAATTTTTTACGAAATCTTCTACTGGTTCTACTTCTTTAAAAATCTTCTTTTGCTCATTATAATTGACTCTACCTATTAAAATATTGAATTTTTTAATTAAGATTTGTTTTTTCTTACCAAATTTACAGTCAACTGTATCTTGAACATGCATAATAAAATTATTCCAATCGCTTGATTGTTCCATTATTTGCATTTGATTATTTCCCTCATGATTTAGTTTATTGCTGAGATATAGATGCAGGGAATATGCCTCACGTTCAATTACAGACAGCTTTGAGTATTTAGACTTTATTTCAAGATTAAGCCACATTTTCTGTCCTGCACAAATAGCTTTCTCTATAATTCCCTTATTTTCACAATTTGTTGGACCCCAAAGTTGAATAAAATTCGGAAAAACATTCTGTTTCTTACATCTTCTAAGAAAAAATATATCTGCTTGTAAATATTTAATCTTCGTCCTCAGTTTCAGGTATCTATTTTTTGTTTTTTGTATCTCTTGAAGCACGTTAGCCATAATTGATGAGTTTTTTAGTTGAGATATTCCACGTGTTTTTTAATCTAATAAATGAAAAGATTAGTAAAGTTTTTAACAGTTAAAACACTTATTTTATTTCCTCAGATGTACATTTCAGAAGCAATGCTTCCATCGTCAGTGAGATTTATAAAATTAAATTAAATTAAATTATTTGTCAAAAAACTAATAATAAACAAAAATGTTTCTAAACAAAAATTACAGTTGAGTTGAGTTGAATCTATTAAAAAATTTTTTGAATATTGAATCTTTGATTGGTCCATCATCACTATTCATTAGATTATTTTTGTTTTTAAATATGTAAAATGATTCAAAAGCATCTAATTCATAATTGCTATTTACATTTCTTATTAGTTTTAAATTTTGCAAACTAAAGCTATGACTATTTTCTAGCATATGTTCTGCAACACTTGACTTTTCTTTTTCATTATATTTAAGATGTGCAAAATGTTCTTTAAATCTGTTTAGAATAGGTCTTCTTGTCTGTCCTATATATTCTTTTGCACAATCATTACATCCGATAGAATAAATTCCTGACTTTTGAAGTTGTTCAATTTTATCCTTAGATCCTCCAATCATATTTTTTATTTTTATTTCGCTGCACTCACTCATACGGATATTATATTTATTAAAGATTGGTTTTATCTTAGATGTTATTTCTGGATAGAAATAAAATTTTGAATATTTCTTTTCGTCATTTCCTTCATTCCTTATTAGATCTAAAGTTGTATAATTTCTCAATTCTTGTTTTCTTCTATGTGCAATTGTTAAATCTTCAATCAATTCTTCAGTATATCCATTAATTTTGGCTATGTCTTTAATTTTTTGGAATTCTTTTATTTTTGTTTCTATAGTCATTGGAATATTTAGAGCTCTAAAAATCATTGAGTGAAAAGCTGACATCTTATGTTCAAAGGAATGGAACGAGTCTGATGTAATGTATCTCAGAGTATTCGTTGGTTTTCTGTATATATCCAATTCGAAATTGTCTCCATTCCGAGTTATACTTAAATCCAGAAAATTTAGTTTCCCTTCAATTTCTTCTTCATATGTAAATTTTATTGATGGGTATTTAGTTCTATTTAATTTGTTAATGAGCTGACGGAGTTCATGTTTTTTGATTATCGCCCATATATCATCTACATATCTTAACCAAATTCTTGGGAAATTTACTTGATTTTTCATTTCAGTTTCTATATGCGACATAAATAAATTTGCTAAAAACGGGCTCATATGTGATCCCATACTGCAACCAAATTTTTGTCTGTAAAACTTTTCATTAAACTGGAACCAATTTTCATCCATGCACAGTTTAGTAAGTTTTACAAATTCATTTATTTCTTCTGGTTTAAGTGTATTTCTTTCTAGCCATTTTCTCAGAAAAACTAAAGTTTCATCAATTGGAACATTTGGATATAATGAAACAACATCCTTTATGTTAGATCTTATAGTATTATTTTCTTGTTGAGCGGTATCCTGAGATTTCGTTTGTCCCAACTGGTACAACGTTTTTAATCTTTCGCTCCGGACGGCAGGCGTTGCGGTTACTCTATGCGTATCGCATGACAGCGCTAACACATTGTCTCCACCAAACAGTCGGTCTCTTGGTTCTTCAGAGCTAATGTCAGACCACGGGATTTCATGACTTCGCAAAGTCATACGGAAATCAGCCTTGCGTAATAAATCTACACCGATGACCATGTCATACGCTAGATGGTGCATATACGTCACTTTTCGATGAATGCCTTGGTCGGCGATAGCCATCGTGAGTAAATAGTGCTCTCGGCTGACAACCACGTCTCCGTTGGCGAGGTAAGTGAGATGACGATAGTAGTGGGCGGGTATCTTCGCTCGGCGTAACAACCGACGCGTATTTTCATTAATAAATGACATGGTGGCTCCTGTATCTATCAAGGCCCTTACTGGTTGACCATGGACCTGTACCGTCACAAAACAACGTGAGTCAAACTCAGTTGATTTCGTTTCTGGCGGTGGCTGGTATTTCCTACAGCTGTCCTGCTGTTTCTGGTGTGTTCGGGTAAGCCGTCTATTCAGTCTTACTTGAGTCAGCGGGGTCGGCTTAGTCGTGGTTGTGGTCAAGGCGCTTGAATTAAGTGCTCTTGAATTTCCTGGTTTTCGGTACCAGATTTTTCGGGTTGAACAGCGGTTAACTTGACTGCTCATAACTGCGGCCCTGTGCGGATGACATCTACAGTCCTCGGTTAGTATCCCGTCCTCTCCGCAGTAGGAACAAAAGAGTCGGAAAGGCCTCGGGCAGTTGCCTTTGCTGTGTCCACGCTGCTTACAATTCCAGCAGTGCGTGGACCGGTCGTACTGGTTAGCGGGAAGTATCTGTCTAAAGGGATTGGGGCGCTTGAGATCAGGGCGTTGAACTGGGAAACCCGGGCGGTTGTCAGGTAGCGGGCGGTACGGTGGTGCATTGCGGTTCAGGGCTGGCGCTGGACGAATCAGCGCGTGGCGTGAGTTACGATCTTCCCCTTGTATATGTTCGTACTCCTCTGCCAATGTCATAAGCTCTTCGAGCGTCTTAAAATCGCGCCTCTTTATGTACAGATGATACTCTGCTCGCAAACTGTCATAAATGCGATCAATATTGTCCGTCTGACTTATGCGGGGATGGCGGTGGATCAGGTATTGCGTGCCCCAGATGAAATCTTTTGCCTTCTCACGGGGGCCTTGCTTCCTTCGCATGATTTCATCCTCTAATTTGCATAAGTAACGGGCGGGCAAAAAGTGTTCGAGAAAGGCGCTACGAAATTCACTCCATCCCTTGACATGGTCGCGATTAATGCGATACCACTCTAGGGCGGTGCCACGTAAGAGTTCTGGCAATGCTTTGACTACGTCGTCTGGTCTCAGGTCGTAACACGTAGTCAATTCTTCAAGACGGTCTAAGAATTCTGGGGCGTTACCAGACGCGTCAAATCTTAATCCCCACTTTCGAACTGTATTCATTACTTCAGCTTCATAGCTGAGCACAATTCTACCGGTGGTTCGGACTGTAGTTCTGTCGTCTGAGCGGGTAAACCCACGTGAGGTACTCGCTTGGTCAGGTCGGTTTTCGGTAGGTGGGCAACCTTCGGTTGCCTCGGTAACGCCGCTAGGCGTGTGTGATGGCGCCGGCGGCATGTACGAAGGTATTTCGAACCGTACTTCTGTATAGCCAGGCGATTTAGGTGCAGGTCCGGTATTGGTCTCTGATGCTGGAGTGTCGTCGTACTCCCTTGTGGTAACGACCTTCGCCAAGTCTTCACAAAGACTTTGCATCGACTTTCTCATTCTGGCCCCTTTAATATGAGCGCTGAATCTAGTTCGAAGAACGGCTGTCGTCCCTTCGGTATCGAGTCCCTGTTGACTCATTCGGGCTTTAAGCTCCTCCTTACTGAGCAAGTAAATTGCTCCGATGCTCGCGTAAACATCGAAGCTTTCTTCGGTGTCTGACATGATTGGCTTATTTTCGTTTTCTGTTTATAGTTCGATAAAGAGTTTCTGTTTCTTGGGAATGGACCTATTGTCCCTGCTCGGGCGCCAAATTGTGATGTGATTTTTATTTCCCAGCCGAGGTATGACTCACGGCTGTCCAGGGTCGGCGAATAAAACCACTAAAACTTCGCATAGAAGGTCAGAAACTCTTTATTATTGCGAACTTGTCTTTTTGTTATTTATAATTGCAAGGTACAATATACAATAATACAATTTACATATTTAGGTCGCACTTATGCGCCTTTCTTCGTTAGGATGGTACAATACAGTTTTGGTATCAGGCCCTCTCGTCTGCTGCTGTCGTTGTTGCTTCTCTATGGCGGCTGGTCTTAATTCGGCGGTGTACCTATAGGAGAGAACGGGATTAGCGTTCGAGTATTATTATATGCCCTCCGGCAGCGATCACAGGCGCTTTACTGTCCCTGTGCGGTAAGATCACAACTACCCCTCCGCGGGTTAGCGTTCGAGTATTATTATATGCCCTCCGGCAGCGATCACAGGCGCTTTACTGTCCCTGTGCGGTAAGATCACAACTACCCCTCAGCGGGTTAGCGTTCGAGTATTATTATATGCCCTCCGGCAAAGATCACAAGCGCCTTTTGGCACTGTGTGAAGATCCCAACTTTCCCTCAACGGGTTAGCGGTTAAGTATTATTATATGCCCTCCGGCAAAGATCACAAGTGCCCTTCGGCCCTGTGTGGAGATCCCAGCTTTCCCTCAACGGGTTAGCGGTTAAGTATTATTATATGCCCTCCGGCAGAGATCACAGGCGCTTTACTGTCCCTGTGCGGTAAGATCACGACCTCCCCTCAACGGGTTAGCGGTGGAGTATTCTTAAATGCCCTCCGGCAAGGATCACAGGCACCCTAAGGTCCCGTGCGGTAAGATCGCAGCTATACCCTCAGCGAGCAAGCGGTGACGGTTTGAGTATTCTTATATGCCCTCCGGCAACGATCACAAGTGCGCTTCTAGGCCTGTGTGAAGATACTTTGAATCTGCTCCTGGTATTTCGGCGGCGGTGGTTGCGGTAATGCTGGTTTCAGGTACTCGGGAACAATAGGATGGTTCTCCGAGCTGTATTGCTCTTGGTTGCTTATGGCGTCAGATCTAAGGAATAAACTAGTTTTAGTACAGTAAATTCAATCTCGACAAATTGCTCTGGGCAACGAGCAGCCAGCTGAAAAGAACGTTGTTTATTAATGACAAGTATTATTTAATGCCCTTGCCAGCAACGAATGCCAAGACTTTTAGGTCGGACTGATCACAAGTAATTGGTACGGCCCTGTGTGGCACGAAATATTATTTGCAATATAATGTTTTTATTTTCTTCCAATAATACTTACTCTACCAGGAGATGTGCACCATTGCGCTGGTGCCGGCTGACTCATTTTACTTGGCTCAGCTCGCCCTATTTATACTTCTCCGTCGTGCGCTTTTCCACATACTTTGTTGTTGCCTCCTATCCTACATAATTGGTTTGCCTATGTCTCCACCGCTGCTGTGCTTATCCATAGCACCATTGTATATATAAACTATAGTAAGTTCATCATTCAATTTAAGAATCCTTTAAACCGAGGGCGCATGGTGGCGCTGTGAACGCTGAGAAATGTAAAAAAAAATTGTGTCCTTTGTGTGGAACGTATTTAAGAGAGTAAGCTTTAAATATCAAAAGAGCATAAACATGAGGAAAAATACTTTGGCAAGATCTGTGATGACGCAATTTTATTTTTTTATTATGTGTATGCAAAAAGGGTTGAAAGAATTTCGTTATCTCAAGGGGAAGAACAAGAACTCGTTTGAGAAATAGCCAAATGATTTTGTAATTCTTCTTTACTTCAAGGTTTACTACCTACACCAATGTAGAACAAATTGTCACATTGCATCATTTTGCTTTGAAAAACAATTTGACTACTTTGAAATACATTTTGCAATTGATGAAAGAAAGAATTACGCAAAATGTATATCAAGTAGGCATATTCTGGAGTTATTGAAAAAATGCAAACATAATGTAGGTAGGTATAGGTAGTGATTGAAGATATCAATTTTGTAAAAACATGAAATTGAAGTCTGTTCGGTCAAAAGTAATTGTATGCCACAATCTGTTACGAATTATAAAAGTTCCATAAAAACAGGTGCATTAAACACTTTAGTAGGTAGGTACATTTACCAGTTCTATTTAAAGGAGAACAACTATGGAAATAGAGAATTAGAAATGTATTTACTTATGTTTTTCGAGCCAATTAAGTTGCAACTATTGTAAGATATTTCGGAGAATTGGAAAAGTGAAAACTTAAGAAAAAGCTGCAAAATAATATAAATAAAATAAATGCATCAGTTATGTAAGCAACCAATTTTGGAGCTACTTTTCTTAAGGTCACATTAGGTAGTTGGATTTTAGAAGTCATACCTAGCATGTCATCAGAAATACATCTAAATATTGGAGTGAAAAAGTTTCTTTCATTTTTACTTGCGATTATAGGTACTACTCGTATAAGCTAAGTTTTGTAATCGTGCAGAGAAAAATGTTTGAGATAACAATTAAACATGATATTACGATGTTTGTCTGTCTGTCTTTATATTCCAATGTGTATAATAAGGGCAACCATAATTACTTACTCGCTTGATAACATCTAAAAACTATTTTTCCTTTAATGATTTGGGCTCTCTGATTACGAATCTGCATCAGTATTGATGCATCTCAATGTCTTGAGATAAATGTGGTAAAAGGGTTCATTATCGGTTTGCTTAGTTTAGCTATTGGGATTAGAAAAATCCGGTAAAAGATAGTAGGTAAATCCTGTTTTCAATTTTTCTATTCTAAGGATGTTGACATATTATATACTTATTGTTATTACATTATGTTCGTACTATATTGTGTAAAAATTAAGCTCTTAGCAGAACACAGTAACAACTCGCTATGCAAGTACTCAAATAATTTTTTTTTTAATATGTCTTTTTTCAAAAAGTGTTTTATGTATAAATAATAATATATAATATATGTATAATATAAATAACATTGAAAATATTTTTTGGAATGCCAAAGAAAAAATAGGTACCAAAAAAGTTTGAGCTAAGAAAAAGTAGAATTTTACTAATAGTGTTTTCTCTTCTTTGTATACCTTATAAGGTAAGGTACAAAAAATAGAAAACACGTCAAAACTGTTGAACTATTTTGAGTCAAACAAGTTTATCGATAAGCATTTCTGTAGGAAATTTAATTTCCTTTAAAAAAGTTATTTTGAAAATGTTTGTCAAGCTAACTGTTTATAAGAAATCAAGCTTTAAAAACCTGGGAAGTATTTTTAATTTTGCTTTTTTTCTTTGAATTTTTTTAATTAAGGAACAAATCAATATACGAAAAATTGCAAACATGTTTCTTAAAGAAAATTTAATGTTCTACAAAAAAGGTGTTTTAAAACTTTTCAATGAAGTACTTCCTTCAGAAGTTTTTTTAAATTAATTAATGTTAAAAAAATAATGAATTCCTTTGGTCGCTTAAAAATTAATTAAAAATCAATCTGCAAGTTTCTGCAGCTGATTGAACGTGCACTAAGTAGTTTATTTAATAACCTATCTAGCAACATATAACTTTTTAGTGGTGTTGCGGGGCGTAACAGTGACAAACTCAAGGCAAGTATCATTAAGCTTTTTTATTTATTTATTTTTCTATCTAGGCCCAATTCATATACGATTTATGACTTTTGGATGTTCTTAGCTTATTTAAACGGTTTTTATTATAAACGTTGTAATGTTTTTTTTTTTAATTTTTTTCAAAACAACTTCTAGATCTTTAACTTTGCATATAAGATTTCTAAAAAACTCGTTTTAAAAGCGGAAAATAAAAAAACGGTTTTTTAAACTGATCCAACGATTTTAATAAAATGTTCAGAATTTATGTAAATAAGTAATTGCAGAAAAATGGAGTTTTTAGATTTTCGCTTGAAGCCTTTGGAATATTTAATTTAATTTTTTTAATATTTTGCGTGATTTAGTTAAATTTTCAAAATTAATGTATAATTGGCAATCTTGTACTACCTAATGTATTATGAAGACTTTTTTTAAAGGAATTCTTTTGAGCAGGAAGAAAAGAAAAACGTTAGAAATATAGAAAGGGAAACGCTTTTGTCTTAAAATGTTAACATTGAAGAAATGGGCAAGGCTGGGTCGCGATTGAGTGCTAACTATTATATCAAAATCTTAAGGCTGAGTAAAAGGTTTCAGTATTAGCTCTTTATATATTTGGTGGTACAGTGTTCCCAAACTACACATAATTATAAAAAAATTTAATTAAGGGGCTTGGCTAGTTTCTCGAGCTCAAATGGAGGTGATTTTTTGAAGGCGTGAAAAAATATTCAAACATTCATGTAAATTGTCAGGAAATTTCGAGTCAAAATATTGAAATCCAAGAGAGATATGGAACATGTCTTGAACTCCTTGAAATCAGAAGACGTCAATTTGCCGCATTTTTTTGAATTTTTCTGGTACCAGTAACAAGAAAATAAAAAAAAGGCGTTAAAAAAAGTGAAAAATTAGAAATTTACGAATTGGCCGCAATTTAAAAAAAAGAGGTCCAAATCTTCAAGTCAAATCTCAAGTCTTTCGATGGCTTTCAAATTTACAATTTTCATCAGATATATTATATCATATCAGAAATATAAAATTTCGTCAAAATCGCCTCAGCCATTAGCGAGAAAGTCGGCTTTGAAAAAGCGGTACTATGGGTGGTACCGTTTTTAGACTTAATCCGAAAAAATGTTCACATCATAAGAATAGCTATTCAGAAATAAAAACTCACGTAAAATTTTATCAGAATCGTTAGAGCCGTTTTCGAGAAAAATAGGTATAGTCATATGGGTTGTATGGCAGCGTCAGGTACAGTTATTTCAAGACCTAGAAACCCAATTCCAAAAGCTTCTCTGTAAAATACCACATAAACCATAACTGCAAATTTTTAAGAAAATCGGTCCATCGCTTCAGGCTGTAAATATTTATTCAAATATTAAAAAATATTAAATATTCTTAAAATAATTTCAAAACAATGTTATTTATTTTTTTTAAATTTTTTGTCTAAACAACTTCTACCAAGATCTTAAACTTTGCATACTGGATTTCTAAAAACCTCGCTTTTTAAAAAAGTGAAAATAAAAAACGATTTTTCTTTGATTGGTCCAATAGTTTTGATTAAATTTTCAGCGTTTATATGTATAAACAACTGCAAAAATAATGGGGTTATTCATTGTATATATAGTCAATTCTATATACAATGGGTTATTAGATTTTCGCTTGAAACCTTTGGAATAGTTAGTAAATTTTTTTCAGTGTTTTGCGTCATTTATCTCAATTTTCATAATTGATGTGTACTTGGCAGTCCTGTACCACCAAATATATATTATATTGGTTCCAGCGACCCAGTCATGCTCATTTTTTTAATTTTAATCCGCCTTTTAAACTACTATAATGTATATCCGGAATAGATAAAACAAAATAATATTAGAAAAACTAGAATTTTACTTTGAAAATTAATTTATATCAATAAATAATCAATCAATGTTTCAGATGCAGAATTTGTTACTAGGTATACCTATAAGATTTCAACGAAAATGTACAAATCACAAAATACACGCAATGACTTTGCGAAAACTTAATTTTCATATGCCTGCCTCCAATAAAATTTCTGACCTACCTCACTAACTCACAAACGAAAAGATCTCAAACATGCATTTCCTTGAAAATGATTATCCTTACGAGCATTGTCTTGCATATCTTTTTTGTCATCCCTTGTACTTTACCTATGCCATTGCCATACATTATAAATACACCCCTTTTATTGTTTCCTCTTTGGTTGGTGCAAAGCTGATCAAAAAGAGAGTTCAATGTTTACAAATTGAATTTGCTCTTTGAAATCTTAACATCCACAAATTTCCTTTTTCTTTTTGTAATAAATTTCATGTGGAACATATTGTTTCGAACCGCGGGCTGGTGGTGCGCCACCAGTCAAAAAGTCTACACAATCCTACTATAGTTTTTATATACAATGCTATATGTTTCATATACTATGGGCGTGTGGTCGTCGAGTTTATGGCGTATGACAGATGAAAGTAGAGAGAAAAATAAAATAGAGAGAAAAACAAAGTAGAGAGAAAAACACAAGTACTCATTTTGAGTCATAGGCTGCGCTGTCATCAGAAGAAGGAAAATTCGAATTCAACCGATGAAAAATCACATAACCTCACTTGCAACTTGGAAAACAAATAGGCAGCAGCAAGTCGACAAGCAGAGACAAATGAAATATACTTAAACTATTCTTATATCATTATAAAACATTTATTGTATTATTATATATTTACAGACGAGTGTAATAAACGTTATAGCATAACATTCGCTACAATTGGTGACCCCGACGTGATTCGCTACAATTGGTGACCCCGACGTGATTCGCTACAATTGGTGACCCCGACGTGATCTCTTACAAGAGATTTGCACAGCAGGCAGTACATGCCGTATGACCTACGCAGCGGAAAAGTCCGAAAACTTGATTTCTCCATTCCACAAACGTCTGACGAAGACGAAAAAGGGCAAACAATCTCTCCAGGAGTAAAGAAATACCAGCCAACGATGAATAGCGTACAACAGGAGACATTCGATTCGCTCAATAAAACTCTACAACTGGGTACGACTGAACAGCCAGTAACAGCCGCTGGAACTTCTGTAACACAACATCCTGCTTCCACGAACTTCGCAACATCATCAGCTCCGTCAAGTAGTCCAGGTCAAAGTCTATCTTCAATACAACACGTTCGTCTACCGCCGAAATTGATTTCATTCGTCTCTGCTTCTCTGCCAGTAACAACATACGAAGATGAGATACAAAATATCTCTAGGTCTGGATCTTCTGCACAAACTATTCGGAAAGTCATTCGACTCTTCAAAGCTAGAGACAGATCAACATCCCGAAGTCGCTCACAAAGCGAAACTATTGTTCAACAAAAGGTGATGAAACTGGAATGTGCTACTTCCACAAGAAATTTGGAATGGAGGTACGAAAGTGCAAACCAGGATGCACAAAATGGACGAAAAACTAACTCCGACGTCGGATGTTCAGACGGTCACCGCGGCGACAACTATCGCCACCGTCTCCGAACAACAAACAGCAACATGCTACACCACTCCGTCGGATGTTCAGACGTCACCGCGGTGACAACTATCGCCACCGTCTCCGAACAACAAACAACTATCGCCACCGTCTCCGAACAACAAACAACTATCGCCACCGTCTCCGCTACAACAAACAACGATCGCCACGTCTACGAACAACAGCAACACGCTACACCACAGCAACACGCTACACCACAGCAACACACTACAACAAACAGCTAACAGCAAACAACAAACAGCTAACAGTAAGCAGCTAACAACAAACAGCTTACAGCAAACAGCAGCTAACAACAAACAGCAAACAACTAACAGATAACAACATATCAAACAACTTCATCTACTACAGTTCAACCAACAACTTCATCTAAACCAGTTCAACTGCCATCCGCATCTTCAAGTTTTCCAGCTGGAATCAAAACTTATTCGACAACGAAAAACAAGTTCGATTCGCAAAACGAAAACAGCCTTCGCTAACGCTGTCACTTGGGGAGGAGTGCTATGGCGTATGACAGATGAAAGTAGAGAGAAAAATAAAATAGAGAGAAAAACAAAGTAGAGAGAAAAACACAAGTACTCATTTTGAGTCATAGGCTGCGCTGTCATCAGAAGAAGGAAAATTCGAATTCAACCGATGAAAAATCACATAACCTCACTTGCAACTTGGAAGTCAAATAGGCAGCAGCAAGTCGACAAGCAGAGACAAATGAAATATACTTAAACTATTCTTATATCATTATAAAACATTTATTGTATTATTATATATTTACAGACGAGTGTAATAAACGTTTTAGCATAACATTCGCTACAATTGGTGACCCCGACGTGATTCGCTACAAGTTTTTAGCTCAAAAGGCATTTTAGAGTGGTGGTGGCCTAAGCATGTAGCGATGTATAAAATGCATCGTTACACGTTCTCAAATTCATGATTTATTCAATTAAGTGAAGCTCTGGAGTAGAGTTGTGATTGTGAGTCGTGTTTCAAGATAAATATTAACACCGCAAGTGTTGTGGAAAACAAGGAAACATAAAAAATATGTAAGTAATATCCAGTTGCATTTAAGAAAAAATTACATTTTTAAATTTTACTCATATTTTAGGGGTACTATTACTCAAAACAAACCGGAAGAAAGCTACAGGGCAAATAAATCTATTCTAGCTGAAATGAATGAATAATGAATGAATGAAGAAGAACAGATTTATCTAAAAGTAAGTAAATATAAAAATCATCTGTATTGAAAATAGATAATTTAAAAATATATTGCTTTTTCTTTCTATTTTTTTCAGACAATTTTTTATTTGATACGCAGTCTCTTTGTGCCAACTCCGAAAGTGGTCAGTGGCAGTACACATAAGACCAATACCCGCTTTTCAATAAGATTCACAAGCAAGCTTCCTATTTAAATAATTATTGTTGCTGGAACTGTCTTAGAAACTTACGGCATAGTGGTATACTTCGACGGGATTAAATATATGCAGAACTCGGTTGTATTGGCAATAGACCTATGTTTCAAGATTTTTAATTTGTACAATGATGTGATAAAAATAATTCAAAGTTAGTGCATTAATTAATAAGTTAAGCAAACCATAAATGAGTTTTTTGTAATAAAAATTGGATTTCTTTGTGAAATACTTAAATTTGTTTGATTTTAAAGAAATGTTCTTCTTATTTAGCAATGATTTCTCACAAATTTGAAGAGATCCATACAATTCTTCTATCTATTCGAATAAAGCAACGCGTTAAAATGAAGAATAATATTCGTAAAATGAAAGAAATGATAGTAAATTTGAAGAAAAAAAACCATTGAACCGAAGAATATTCTATCAATTTGACGGAACGCACGTGCATTAAATCGAAAAAAAATCTTCAATTTGAAGACCACATGGCATCATATTGATGAAATGGATGTGTTAAATTAACAAAAAAAAATTGTTGATTTGAAGAAGAATATGCACCAATTGGAAGAATGTTTATCCAATTTCAAAAAAATTGAATGTTAAAGTGAAGATTTTTTTTCAACTTGAATAAAACATTACGTGAAAATGATGAAAAGTTCGGAAACATTTTGTCAAGTTGAAGAATACATTTTCAATTTAAAGAAATCAAAAAGTTGAAACGAATAAATTTTGTTTCACTTTGAAGAATATTACTTCAAAATAAAGAAAACATTTTGTTAAGTTGAAGAATGATTACTCACTTCATTTCAGTGAAGAATGATGAAATTTATTCAATTTCACAAAGTTTTGTGGAATTAACATAAAACGAAAAATCTTATGCATTTCTTCAAAACAACAAAATTTATTGAATAGTACAAAAATTTTTTCAAAATAACGGATGGGTTTCATTGACCTTATATTGATCACCCATTCTTCAATTCTACCTACTTTTTATTCAATCTGACTACCAAATTTGGTTCAGTGTATATTTATACAAACAATCAAACGTCTGCAAATAACAGAATTTGTTTGAATTTTCTATTTTGTTTTCAAAATCAAAGCAGCTCTTACTATGAAACTAGTTTCGATATTCAAAACGAGAAAACATTTTCAAAACTTGAACTACTTTTTCTCCCAGAAATCAATAATACCTACCGATTTTTTTTAAACTAGTTTTGATTAATTTTTGCAAAACTTGAATCGAAACTAGTTTTACCTGAAACTAATTTCATTTCTAGTTCTTAGAATTCTCAATAATATGGCTAAGCCTTTTTGTATTATTCATCAATACTGTTTTTCTTCACATCATTTCCTTTTTGAACCTACGTTTCGACACCGGTCGTTTTGGCATTATGGTGGGTGATTCAGGTTATTCAAATTCACCGTATTTGGACCATTTCAAACGTCAGTACCAAGCTCCGCAATGTTGTTGAACGGCAGACGGTGTACTAAAACGCCACTCTATTCTGTCGGAGGATATTTATCTGCCACAGTCAAAGTAATTGGCAGGATGTCAGTGACAGTCAACAAATTTAATGTATATGACCTAAAACCATCTAAGCCGTAAACGGAAACTCCTACAGCATCCGCCAGTACGACATTTCATAAACCTTGGTTCTCCGTTTTTATAATAATATTTTGGCGTTCTCGTGCATAATCTTTCCGCAAATGCATCAAAAAAATCGTGATACCCGTGGCTTGATTGTTAGCATGTCCGCCTTTTAACTCAGAGGTTCGTGGTTCGAATCCGAACAGAGGCAAAAATGTTTTTCCACGGGTATCACCTTTCGCGAGGAATTGGCTAGTCCTCCGTTTGTAAATTCATTGCCATGAAAAGCGTTTTGTCGATTAGCCGTTCGGAACCGGCAGAAAATTGTAGGTCCCCTCCATTCCCTCACAAGTAACATGGCATGGTTGCTTGCAAATAGTATTTGTAGTGAATGTAGTTACCTGCTGTTGTCGACGTGTTGGCTGAGGGGGGGGGGGGGGGGCGGACGTCCTATTTACAGCCACGATGGTGGTTCTGATGAGATTCTTGTCCAGTTGATCCAGTGCTTCGAGGTACCGCTGATCGGGATGTCGTGGCTGGCGTATAATATCTCCTATTATAGGGTTTTGGTGGTCGATCATATTTTGTAGGTATCTTCGATGAGGTATCTGTAAGATGTTTGCCTCTTCATGCAGTCTTTTGCTGCTGACTTGTCTCTGACGTATCCTGTCGTAATGTAGATGTATTTAGTATGGGACCAAAAGAGGTGCTATTTCTATTGGATAAGGTTGATGTGTTGAGTTCTTACCGACATTGATTGGACAGTATACCATTGAATGTTCTTTTTTTTGTGGTAGTTGCTCTGTTTGTCTCTTTGTACAAAATACCATTTTTATTATGCTATAAACAAGGCGATGCATGGGTTTCCACTTCCGCTTGGGTTCATTTTTAACTTTTAATTTTCTTTCCTTGCTATAGTCTTCAATTGAAACGTGTTTCTGTGGACGACCTATACTTTCTTATTCTTACAAAATAGAGTGGTAAATACAATGCCTATTTTTAATTTATTTTCATATATTTCTCGGTCGTAATAAATAATACAATAAAACGTTTGGAAATTACAAAATTTGTTTGAATTTTCTGTTTAGTTTTCGAAATCAAAGTAGCTCCCTCGATAAAAGTTTTGTTATTCAAAACGAGAAACAATTTTCAAAATTCGAACGAGTTTTTCTCGAGACTGCAATAATTAGTCGAATCAGCCAGGAAGACAGGCAATTATCGAATGTTAATAGAAACACCTTCGATTTTGATCATTCTTTTTCTATTATTTGTTTTTTTTATATTAATCAAAATCAGAAACATTTCAAATTAGGGAAATAATTATTTATTTATTTTTTTAGATTTTTATTAAAAACTAGGTGTGCTAGCGACTTCGTTCGCAAGAATTGGCATAACTTTTTTATTTAGGTATCAACTGATTGACATGAAATAAAACCTAAATGTTAAGTGAAGCTTACCACAATATATTACTGAAAACCCCATTTAAATAGGATAAGCCGTTTCTGAGATTAGCGTGCACAAACAAACAAACTGTTACGTTTTTATTATATGTATAGATATAGATAGATATAGATTTAAATAAAATAAATAAATAGGGTGGCGCAACAGAGCGAGGAGCTCCCGGGCCTAGCGCATTTCTCACAACCATGCCTTGTGAGGGAATTATTAAAAATTTACTTAGTTTAAAACAAATATATTAAAAATCAACTAATGGTCTTAAAGCGTCATATAAAGTAGCGAATACCCGGTACAGGCATTCAAGACATTCAAATTCTGAGAAAATAGAGGGAAGCTGGATTTGCTTATAGCACGTCATGTGCTATTCCTATTTTGACACACGCAAAATTGAATTGACAAACCTTGACCGGTGACTTTAGTCGCCATTTTCGTGTTAGTTGATTTCAAATCAATCTAAATAAGTTAACTTTTTTGGATTTGCAACAGTGGTGAATGTAGTAAGCTTTATTCAAAGCTGTCGCCTTGTTTCAGACAAAGGGTGTAGGAGTTGACTATCTACTATCTTTGTAACCTACCGTGTGAGCACAGCTAAATCTCTGTAGGGATTATGTACCTACTTGGCGAATAATCGTCACACTTTACAAAACGTATTATTAGTTTATAGTCAGTAAGAACCATGGATAATGGCAATTGCGGAATGTTAACAATTATCGACAAAAGACAGCATCGGATTTTTGAGTTCATGAATTCTAATCGGTTTTTATTCCCGTTATGTAACGCCGCGCCGTTAAGGTTTGAATTTAAATACCTAATCATACGCAGCATTAGGAAACGAATACATATTAAAATCTAAGGGATGAGTCGTAAGCAAAACAAATAAGAGGGTTAGAAGTCTTAGACACAACATCGCTTATGAAAGTGGAAGAAAGTCGGAAAGTTGCCTAATCCATCGAAGAAGATTCTCATCGGTACCAACAGCATACGCATTTTCAATAAAAAGCCTGATGCCCGTTTAGGTATATCAAATGATTCAGAAAAAATCATACTTTCTTCAAGACAGTAGGTTTGTTCGATGAACTTTACAAAGGGTTGACCCAGGTTTCCTTGATAACCCTGTGAGCTGTAAAAAAAAGCGAAATCATTGCACGTCAATTTAAGGAAAACACATATCATTTGACAACGCTGTTCGTTACCTGAACTCGCTCCAGCAAAAACCTAGGGAAGCTTCAGGCCGAGCAAATCCACCGCTCAAAAAGCATTCAATTTAGTTTCAAGGATCGGAGGAAACACAACCCTTCCACTTTTCTGCTTTAAGCTAGTGATCCGCCAGTGAGGTACGCAACGTTGGCTTCAGAAAGCGGCGGCAGACCTCCAGTTCAGTCAGTTCTTGCAAATGCAGATGTCGTCGCTTTGTGGCGAACAGGGCTTCAACAAACAAACCTTGTGTAAACATTGGCTTCACTTTTCATTGAGAAAGACCAGTACGGAATGCTACGTGGGATATTGTAAAGGCTTCCCCAAGCCGGATATAAATGTTGGCTAAAAAGCCTATCTGATCGTTGGTAAAAAAAGGATGGTTGAGGAGCCTAACGTTTACCTTGACTTCTGATACGAGAGTAACTTTATTTAGTCGAAGCTAAGGCTGTTAATACAAAATGATTCCTTAACTTAAGCCTAAACATACGGTTAATAATAACTTGAAGTACGAGTATCACATTTTGCCGGTCACTGACATTGATCTTGAACTTGATCTGACATTGATCATGAAGAGATAATCATTTGCTACGAAAGCCGAACTGTCGGTCATATCTCACGAGTCTAAGGTTTATCAACGCTTCAATGACTTCGGAAAGAAGGGACGCTAGTACACAGCCTGGACCAAACCAATGCAGTTTTTATCTGCTTGGGAAAATCCTAGAAGAATAAAATAGATAGAAAGGCACTTTTGCCTGCTTAGAACTCCTCTTCAGAATAATGTCGGGGATACCATCTGGAACAGCGAGTTTATACAGACATATTCACAACAGAGAGAATTCGAAAAAAAATCTACTTCATCACAGAAGCTACAGACTCATGCTCAGGTTGGGCCAATGAACTATTAGTAAGTGTCAAGTGTATTTGAACTTTGATCAGTTTTTAGGTTTGCCAATTTTTATGACCAAAGTTGCATATCTCTATCTCCCTATATTTTAATAAAGTAACTTTGTTCAAAGTACAAAGCCCGAATATAGTGTAATTTTTAAAATGGAATTTAGGTGCAAATGAAGCACCCACCCGCTTGAAGTTTAGTTTTGACTCCTTTGAACTTTTTTTGTGATGAAACTGTAACATCCAGTTTCAACAATCCAACAATCTAGATGATTCAGATCTGATTTAAGCTTACTTACTTCCTCATGTGGGCATTACAGTTCGGGGTGAACCTGGGCCTCAACCAACATCCTTCTATAACAACTTCGATTTCGGGCGAGCTCTCTCCAGTTTCGCACTCTAAGTCGGTTGAGGTCTTCATCCACTTGATTGCGCCACCTAAGACGAGGTCTTCCCCTTACGCGATTTCCCTGCAATGTGCTTTCGAAAACCCGTCGAGCCGGAGCGATTGGGTCCATTCGCTCTACATGACCCAACCATCGTAGCCTCGCGATGCGTACTCTTCTGGCTATGCCCATGTCGCGGTACAGCTCATACAGCTCGTTGTTGTATCTTCTTCTCCACACATTGTCTTCGCATACAGGACCAAATGATTTAAGCACTTAAGGCCAATATCATCCAAACAACAAACAATGACATGGAAAATTTCAGTCAGTGACAGGATTCGCTATTGCGATCTGAAGTCAGACAGCTACTCGAACGACGTTATGTTTGATATTCACCTAATAGAAATTATTGCTCTTACTTTAGGAGCCATAATACATGGATTTTAATTTTGTTAATTTGATTGCATTTAAAAAAAAATTGTATTTGGCCCAGGCACAGACTCCTTAGTATCTACAGATTCGAAAGAAGCCAATCCTGATTAAGTTGCTCACCTAGAACAGAAAAAAGGCAAGAAGTTGCCGTTTCAGTTAATATGCGTCGCTAATAAAACAAACTGCTTGGTCTCCTGTGACTTACCTCAAACATAGTCTAGCTCCTGAGCCGTAACCTGTCGAGTTCTGATGAGGCATAAGTAGAGGGTACTACATCATACCATAAACCAATAATGTTCTCGTTAATTAACACCCAAGTTATCTTTCATCGCGGCTACATTAGTCTAAGTGCGATGAAAATAAATTTAAAGAAATGGAAACCAATCCAAAACAAAAACCGATTGCAATTTCAATTTTGCATCCATTAACTCTTATTGCTAATGGCCTTTGTTATGATGCTAACAAAAGAAAGAAAAAAAATCTGCCGGCAACATCTCAACACGTGTTCTCTGTGTAATCTCATTAATATGATATCTCACCCGTGATTTAAATTCCCATTTGCCTTCATTCAAACTGGTGTACGTGCAACGTGCATCCCCATCCCCATACCCCATGTGTGCTAATGCACTTCACCAGGATCTGGATAACATCTTGTCAAAGCAAGTTTTGTACATTTTTATTCAGTTTTTGGAGAGTAAAAATGCATCCAGAACCAGATAGATCTCGCTTTAGATACCGCGCAAATGACACAAGAGACATTCGTATACGCAAGATGTTCCCCATTGGGATAGGGCATGGATGTTGATGCACTTGCAACCATCATGCTCCGTGCTATTCGTATGTGCATCTCGTCGGTCGGTCGTCGGGTGACACAACATGGTCCAGGAATATATGTTTGTATGTGCATAGGGATGTATTATCAGAAGCCCAGAAGCAATCAACCACAGAGATGGGAGTAAGACTTTGCGCAGAGCTGCGGTAGTGCGGTAGCAACATCTGTTGTTTAGTTGGGTGACGTTGATATGCGCTAAACGAACATAGCGCACATGCAAATTGGTTTTTCTCGTACCCGGTACCCATATCCACTCATTTGCGTGCGCTTGCGTCTTGCATCCTTTGTTTTTATTTATGGAATTTTATCTTTTTTGCTGCGGTCCAGAATCGGAATCAAAATCCCGCGGGAATCTATTATAAATGGGTTCATTGACTGGAGCGCATGTGCAAATGTTTTTTGTTTTTTTATTTTGCGTGGCATTAGATAGATTCTCTGTGGTGTGATGGCAGCACATCCGTGGTATGTTTTGATTTTATTGTGGCTAACTTTTGGTTCTTACAGAGCTAGCGTCAAACATATGGTTAGAGAGTGACTTTTTTCATAATTCATGTTTGCAATTTTGTGAGGTCATTGGCATCTTTGGCGATTTCGCACTAAATACCATGTGTCAGCACGTTAGTGAAAATGGGAAATCTGACATCCAAACTAAAAACATATGACAGAGGTTTGTTATGTAACACGGCTAACAGTCAATTCGTCTAAGTCAAATGTATACATTTCCACTAACGCTAATTGCAAACTAAGCACGACCCAAAGCTGTTTGTGGCCTTAAAGTCTGTGACCTTCTGTCGAACGAATTTTTTACCGACCTGAACCTCAGTTCCTTTTGATCATTATTTATTGTCATGCACGGGTGCAAGCAAGTATCTACATTGAATTTGAGGTTGTCCATTAAAAACTTCAAGTCTATGTCTTTAAAAGCTTCATACATTCGCATTTGCTTCTACATATCGAGTTGGCAGGAAATAGCGTTCGGTGGTGGAACAAATGTCTTCAGTTGAATGAAGAAAATAGCAATATAATTGATAATACAAACACACCAATTTAATTCCAACACAGGTAGGTACGTACTGCTTACCTCGTAGTTTGAAGATTATTTTATGGACTTGAAGACAATTAAGAATTTAGAATGCGTGCCTTAGCCACAATTCATACTAAAAAATTAAAAAAAAAAAAACCTTTTGGAACAATCTAATAAGGGTGTTGGAGTTGAAGTCTTGTCTTGAATATAAATCAATCAATTTACTTATTTTATAGCTGTGTACGTCTATAACGGGAGTATATTATGCAAGAAACCAATTATTTCTTCTCTTCTCGGACTCAAGAGACTTGATTTGTTGAGTGAAAAACGAATTTGTATAGGAAAATTTATTGCAGTCTCTTAACTTCTTTGCTGCTGTTCAAAAAGTAACATCAAAAGATAGGTTCCCGTTCATGACTGTTATGGTTGGAAAAGTGGGTCTCTTCAGGTATGTCTATTAATAGTGAGACAATCTATTTTTATAGTTTTCAACAACTTAACCGCAACGATAAGTGGTTTAAGTATAGGTACGTTACTTCAGTTGGCATATCCCATACTCAATATTATAGCCACGTCGAGCAGTTTGAACGTTTTTTGGTAAGTTGTTAAAGGTGATCAAAAAAGATATTGTTAAAACAACTTCAAAACCTTAATAGCGAAGTTCACACTGTACAATTAGTTAGACAGACTTCGTTTGATGGATGTTGAATGGTCGGATGTAGTCTGCGTTCAGACTTATCAGACTTGTCGTCCAAAACTATGTCATACACTCCTCCTTACTTACTTAAAAACATCAAAAATTTTTGAAAACCATCCAACAAGTTTGTCAAGCGGTCGTCTCAGGGTTCATATTATCCAACATTGGTCGTTCAAAGCCCTGTGGTCGTCACAAACTTTTTTTCTTTTGAAAAACATAAGCTCGACCTGAATGCCAAACTGAGTGTTTTTTTAGAACGGGGTTTGCCCGTTTTGACGATAGTACTGCTCTCCGTAGCACAAAAAAAACCTATCGTCTCAGACGATATACGATAGACGATAGACGATAGACGATAGACAATAGACGATAGACGATAGACGATAAACGATAGACGATAGACGATCGACGATCGACGATAGACGATAGACGATAGACGATAGACGATAGACGATAGACGATAGACGATAGACGATAGACGATAGACGATAGACGATAGACGATAGACGATAGACGATAGACGATAGACGATAGACGATAGACGATAGACGATAGACGATAGACGATAGACGTTAGACGATAGACGATAGACGATAGACGATAGACGATAGACGATAGACGATAGACGATAGACGATAGACGATAGACGATAGACGATAGACGATAGACGATAGACGATAGACGATAGACGATAGACGATAGACGATAGACGATAGACAATAGACAATAGACAATAGACGATAGACGATAGACGATAGACGATAGACGATAGACGATAGACGATAGACGATAGACGATAGACGATAGACGATAGACGATAGACGATAGACGATAGACGATAGACGATAGACGATAGACGATAGACGATAGACGATAGACGATAGACGATAGACGATAGACGATAGACGATAGACGATAGACGATAGACGATAGACGATAGACGATAGACGATAGACGATAGACGATAGACGATAGACGATAGACGATAGACGAAAGACGATAGACGATAGACGATAGACGATAGACGATAGACGATAGACGATAGACGATAGACGATAGACGATAGACGATAGACGATAGACGATAGACGATAGACGATAGACGATAGACGATAGACGATAGACGATAGACGATAGACGATAGACGATAGACGATAGACGATAGACGATAGACGATAGACGATAGACGATAGACGATAGACGATAGACGATAGACGATAGACGATAGACGATAGACGATAGACGATAGACGATAGACGATAGACGATAGACGATAGACGATAGACGATAGACGATAGACGATAGACGATAGACGATAGACGATAGACGGTAGACGATAGACGATAGACGATAGACGATAGACGATAGACGATAGACGATAGACGATAGACGATAGACGATAGACGATAGACGATAGACGATAGACGATAGACGATAGACGATAGACGATAGACGATAGACGATAGACGATAGACGATAGACGCGATAGACGATAGACGATAGACGATAGACGATAGACGATAGACGATAGACGATAGACGGTAGACGATAGACGATAGACGATAGACGATAGACGATAGACGATAGACGATAGACGATAGACGATAGACGATAGACGATAGACGATAGACGATAGACGATAGACGATAGACGATAGACGATAGACGATAGACGATAGACGATAGACGATAGACGATAGACGATAGACGATAGACGATAGACGATAGACGATAGACGATAGACGATAGACGATAGACGATAGACGATAGACGATAGACGATAGACGATAGACGATAGACGATAGACGATAGACGATAGACGATAGACGATAGACGATAGACGATAGACGATAGACGATAGACGATAGACGATAGACGATAGACGATAGACGATAGACGATAGACGATAGACGATAGACGATAGACGATAGACGATAGACGATAGACGATAGACGATAGACGATAGACGATAGACGATAGACGATAGACGATAGACGATAGACGATAGACGATAGACGATAGACGATAGACGATAGACGATAGACGATAGACGATAGACGATAGACGATAGACGATAGACGATAGACGATAGACGATAGACGATAGACGATAGACGATAGACGATAGACGATAGACGATAGACGATAGAAGAGAGAGGATAGAACATAGACGGGAAACGATAACGAGACAACGATATCGAGAAAACGATAACGAGAAAACGGTATCGAGAAAACGATAACGAGAAAACGACAACGAGAAAAGGATATCGAGAAAAAGATATCGAGAAAAGGATATCGAGAAAACGACAACGAAAAAACGATATCGAGGAAACGATAACGAGAAAATGATAACGAGAAAACGATAACGAAAAATAGCTGGAATAGGCATATCTGGATCAGAAAAAGGGGCAACGAACTCCACCTTTTTTTGGACTAGTAAAGTACCCACTACCTTTTACAACTTTTATTCATACGTAAAGTGCTTCTTGCTAGGATGTAAGACCCTCACTTATGACGGCTCTATCTACAGCAAAGAATAGTTGATGTACTTTGGAGTTCTGTACTTTATCTTCTAGCAGGTAGTCAAGGACTTTAATAAAAAGCAGAGGACTCAAGACGATTCCTTGGTGTACACCGACTGTGACTTGGAATGCTTGGGTGACTCCAGCTGGTAATCTTAACTTTGCCACTACTCCTTCATACATACCCTTTTATCAGATGTCATAATGATGGTGGTGCCCGTGGAGTAATGGTTAGAATGTCTGCATGTTACGCGGGAAGTTTGTAGTTCGAATGCCAACAAAAAACAAAAAAATTTGTTCCACTGGTATCACCTTTCCCGAGGAATTGGCAAGTCCTGCAAGTCCTTCCTCCGAGCCTACCGTAAACCGTTTGGGATTCTCATGGATTCTATAAGAATGGAACACAGGGATAACGAAACTGAACAACACTTCGATCTTCACAGTAAGAAACGCACCAAAATCAGCTGACACCGTCTGGCTATCAAGTTTTTTCCTTCGGAACTACTCTATAAAGATCTCTAACATCCATAAGATCCATACTCCGAACACTTAATTTCGGATAAGCATTCCCTCGTCCAACGAATGGCTGTTCACTAATCCTTTTGGAAATCAATCAAAATTGGAGAGATGGTAATATAGAATTGTAGTAAAAAGTGGCTCTAATAAGCTTAGATTATAGCTTAGCGATACCTATTCCAAAGCCCGCAAAACAACTTTCTAGTCTTGACTGGTCTTTTAAAACCCATATTATGCCTAACTTCGTTCCCGCTTTCCAAATACCCAGCATACCTCAGTATGCCCCAGTCCGACTTCCCACAATCCATAAGCGTCGTAAAATCAATTCAATCCAAAATCAAAGGCAAAGACGCCACTTATCCAACCAAGCTTTCCAAAAGGGTGTCCTTCAATATTGAAACTACTCTTTCTAAAGGGTCCGCCATCTCATGTTTTTTTTTAACTATTGCTAATTTCGTGAATGGTAACACATAGCTCATGTCTGATTTGACAGATAATTAGTTTTATCCTTCCGCTGAACGAATATGGTTGTGTATCGCTTCGGTAAGTGGGCCTGCGATCGACTTAGAGAAGATGCCGATTTTGCCCAAAAAAATCATCTTTTCAGATGAAGCTCATTTTGATCTTGGCGGGTATGTGAACAGGCAAAATTGTCGTATTTGGGACACAGAAAACCCGCACGCATACATTGAAAAGCCGATAAAACCCAAGGAGTGGCCGTTACAGTCAATGGCGATCGTCATCGGGCCATGTTAAACGAACGAATTTTTGCTCACAAAAATTGAAGAGGAGGATATTGGCAACATTTGGTTTCAACAGGACGGCGCTTCGTGCCACACAGCCGAAGCTACACTCGATGTGTTGCGCCCATTTTCAAAAAAAAAAAAAGTTATTTGGCGGACCCTTTAATTCCTCTGTATTACCAAGCCCACAAATCTCAACCTCTTTTCCAAGCTTCGACCTAACGCCTGGAGCAAAATATCCCAATTTTTTAGTTCACACATACTTAATCCAAACACTTCCCAGCCTCCTACAGGTTCAACTTCCTTCATTGATTACCTCCCGCAGTAAAACTTACTCAGCAAAACATTGATTCAACTGAATCGCGTTACGCTCTCTCTAGACTTAGGCTACGTTTATGACCGAGCGTAATCGCAACGCGCGATGCGATGAGAATCGCTCCATCGCTTGTCACATTTTCGCTATGTTTATCGCGGGCGATTGAGTGTTTATAGTAGCGCGTAATCGCAAGCGATTGAAAGTTAACAACACAACTCAACATTTTTTTTATTCACGTTGGAGCAGTTGAGAAAGCAATATGCGTGCATTAACTAGCAAAATTTTATTGTTAGAGAACAGCTATTTGTTGCGCAAAAAATATTTAAAAAATATAAATAAAACAAAAAATTTTCAAGTGCACCCAATCGCCACGGAACGAAAATATTATGGTGAATTCCATCATTTACACGTACGCCTTTTACAATTTCCTGAAAAATTTAAAGAGTACTATCGCATGAGCAAGGAAACTTTTGAGTACATCTTAAAAGAAATATCGTCAATGATGAATGCTGTTTCGCTGGTTTCGCTCAAATGAATCAAAATATTTTGATTGCAAATTTTCGTCGCTTTTATCGCTTGTAATCGCTCAATACGCTTTTCGCTAAATCGCTGTGTCGTGAACACCACCATATGCACTAATATAATTTATCGCTAGTAGCGATTCTCATCGCATCGCGCGTTGCGATTACGCTCGGTCATAAACGTAGCCTTAGAGACTAAAATGCTTTTGAGAACAAACGAATCTTTTTGTAAAAAATTGTATGTGTTCGTCTCCATGTTGTGTTATTCGATTAAGATAAATTATAAAAGATCTTTTTCTTTAAAAAATAGAACGATTTTATTTTTTCACAACATTTATTCAACAATATAAATATACATTATTTTAATTTAATTTCGCAACGCGTTTCGGAATACAAGTTCCATCATCGGGCTGAACTAATATGTTGACTTTTCATCTTTTTGTCTTATCTTCACGACAAATCGGACTCCCTTCGCTATAAAGGTAAAACTCCACATATTCAGCCTTAACGGGAATTCCTTGGGAAATATTTTCCCCAAAAAATGTTTCCCTTCCCGGGAATAAGTTCCTACTATCGGGAATTCCCCACGGAATTTTTTCCCCATGAGAACAAGTTTTTAGCAAGGAAAAACACAAATATTTCCCATAATAAATGAGTTCCCGATAGGTATTTTTCCCTAGGAATTTTTTCTCCCAATTTCGAATTTGGGAAAAAATCCATGGGAAAAAAAGTTCCCGATTACCCTATTGTCTTCGCATACGGAACCAAAGATCATTCGAAGAAATTTACTTTCGAAACGACCATCAAGGGCTTAATCATCCGCTTTCGATAGTCAACGCTTCTGCGCCGCAAAGGAGGATTGGGATGATCAAGGTCTTATACAGGGTTACCTTGGTTTTTCTAAAGAGGGTTTTTTTCACAATTGCCTTCTTAACCCAAATAAGCAACGGTTGGAAAGAGTTATTCTCCGTTTGATCTCCGCACTAATGTTGTTATCCGTGTCTATTGCGGATCCTAGGTAGACGAAGTCCTGTACTACCTCGAAGTTATGTCTGTCTATTTCGAGGTTTTGTCCAATTCGTCGATGATCTATGTCCTTGTCTGATGACAGCATATACTTATGTCGATTTCCATTGGTAATCCGGAAAAACTCTCCGATCCGGGATCCCAAAGTAACACTTTTATTTGTTTTGAAGTTTCGTTGCTTGTTTTGTGTATCGGTGTGAAACGTCAAGCGTTATTTTCAGTGCGCAGTTTCAGTGTGTGAGTGCTTCTGGCTTCGCTTCCTTCTTCAAATCCAGAATCAAATTTCTCTTCTTTCGAGGAGAGGAACTGTCATTTGATGCCAATGGAATGGTTTGAGAAGCGTTCAGAAGGCTTCCGAACGACCAATGGAAATCGACATTAGTTTTGCCCTCATTAATCATCAAACGCATTTTTGCCGCTGCTGTTTCAGTAAAGACTTTTGAAAAATTGTTCCTCTGGTGTTGACGTTTGAGTTTTGTACAATCTTTTTCAAGTATGATATTAGGTTTGTTCTTTGAAGCCCTAGGGTCGCCCTGGGGTCGCCATAAATCGTTTTTTGAGAAACCCAAAGTTGCCCTGAATGTCAAATTAAGTGTTTTTTGAGCCCTAGGGTTGACCTAGGTTTTCCACAAACTCGCCCTAGCTTTTTGCTGTGGCGAGTTGAGAGCTGTCAAATTACATGTATTTTTTTTAATGACAGGGATGTGTGGTGATTTGTGGTTTAGCGTTTTTTGTGGTTTAGCTTTTTTTGACAACTCATAGGGTTGTCAAGAAAACCTGACTCAACCCTGGGGAAAGTTCAACGAACAGACCTATTAGGTTTGTTTGTTGAAGGCCTGGGGTCGCCACAAAGCGTTTCTATTGTTGGCTTCTTGGCATTGTTGCCACTGGTCGTCAATGCTTGATGCTGGCGGCATAGGATTCAAGGATAATTGAGGAGACACACAGCATTAGTTCGTACGAGTCGTGAGAAAGATATCCTCAATCGTACCTCGGCTACAACAAGGAAGGTAGTGGTCCGAGTCAAAGTTAGCCCCTCGGAAAGTTACGCTTTTCTACCAAATCGTAAAGGACTTTGCTCAAAAACAAGAGCAGTCCATCAACATTCACACGCTTTCCCTTTTGATTTTAGGATCTTTATAATTTAGATTGCATCTTTTGTTGACTTGCTCACTACAAACCCGCAGTCAGCTACCCAACACCCGCTCAACGAGCTTCAAAAGACATTGGCTTGATGAAACGGTAGTTATCGGAATTTCGTGTAGGCATATCATTTTCCGTTTTTCAATTGTAGAATTCAATTCTCTCTCTCCGGTGCTTACGCTGTCTATCACCATTTACATTTATAAGTTTGAAGATAAGAGTCGTTAGCCATCTAAGTTCTTTAAGCCTACCATAACCTAACGTCTTAGACTCTGATGTCTGATATTTCCGTGAAGTTATGTTCAGCTTCTGGAAAAATTTCTGAGGAAATTTCAATACTGTCGCCACCTGCGCAGAATTTAGCTGTCATCCACTAGAAGCATTGGCCATCGTTAATGAACTTCGGCGAACGAATTAGCTGAGCATTTCTTCTTCTTTGGGCGTCAGATGGTTGCTTCCTTATTCAAGTTATTTTGTCGTACTTTTTGAACAGCTTGGTTTGTATCAGCAGACATTTTTTCCAACACCCGAGCTTTGATACATACCTTCTTTACTTCACTTCTTCCTCGCAGCTTCTTCTTCTTTATTTTTATTATTCGAGGCATATTTTTCCAAACTTGAAATAACACAATGGTGAAAAGTTACATTCAGATGACAGTTCACCCTGCTTTAATAGCTGCGATAGAAGCTCTGCCACAAAAGTATGCAATCTATCACAAACTTATGAAATCAAAGCGGTTCTATTGGTCTCCAACAGTGAGATTCAGATACTCCTTTAATAGCTGATATAGGTTTAAAGCATGTGGAGTCCAGAAGGTAGAATTCTTGAGCAATGATTTAACTCTCTTTGAGCAAGTTTGTTGCAGGCAACATACAACCTTTTTTCACTGCACCCTGCATTTAGGATGGTGATGGTGTTACACAGATGTTTCAAAATGAATTGGTCACTTTTTCTGTTGTCCAAATTGTACCACTTGATTTTCCTAGTAGGCCATTCATTTGGTTTCCTTCACCTTTAAAAATTATTACATCAGAAGAAGCAGTCTTTCAACGGAGACTTTATGAAATTGGCTACGGAATAGCAATCATATTTTGTTTAGTTGTCTATGCTGCTTTCGATTTTGTTTGATGAACACGATTCTTTTACACGCCGTGTAGCTTACAAATACTAAGGATATCTACGCCAACAGGGTTCCTGGTATCAGATCGCATACCTCAATTGAAGTCTTCGCAGTTCTCCTTTTGCTTCCCTACTAGTCCGTTCAAATCTCCACTTTTGTTATATATTTCTGTACATATTAAAAGTCCAGTCCAAAATCCATCTTTTTCCAACCACTCACTTAAATGGCAGCATATGCACTGATAACATTCCACACCTTCCCATGCATTACCAACTAACAATACATCAAACGGTCACTATGCTTTGAAAATGGTAAACGGGTCATTCCACGGTAACACCCGAAACGAACACTTTTCGACTCATAAAATTGTTAATCCTTATGTTGATATTTAAGCGTTTTAATTTTTTTTTTATTTTCTACGTTTTTAGTTGCTTTACCTCAATTGTAAGATTTGTAGATTTTAGCAAAAGGATTAACAATTTTATGAGTCACGCTATCAAGTAGCGTGTATTGAATGATACCGGTTCCGTTTTTAACCTGATCCGTAGTTGGTACATGTGGTTAAAAACATGCAGAATATATGCAATCTGTCTAACACGGAAATCGTCTGTACGAATCATCTGATTTTTCAAGCCCAGTTAACTTCGGCCCCATTAAGGAATCCGAATACAATTATTCCAATATTTCCAGTCATTTCAAAGCTTATTTCCACATTTAATTGCATAAAAATATAAAATCCTTATATATATAAAATTTCCCTGTCACAATGTTAGTTACCGTACTCCTCCGAAACGGAATTCTTACCAAATTTTATATGCGTGGTCAGTAGGTCTGAGAATCGGCTACTAATTATTTTTCATATCCCTAAGTGATAAGGGTCATCTACCCTTAATATTGTTTCTTTAATTTATACTGTGACACAAGAATTTTATAAATTAGATTTTACAGTCTCAGTGTAAATGTCATATTTATTAATTTAATTTGTTAGAAAATAAAATTTTAAATTTATTAATCAACTCAAGCTGCGTGCGGAAGAGTACATTCAGTTACGAGACGCTATTAACAACAACGCCGACGTCGCCGAAATTGGTAACTCTGTCATTTTACCATCATCGTACGTAGGCAGTCCACGTCATATGCAGGAATATATACAGGATGCTATGGTTTACGTGCGCGAATATGGACGACCGTGTTTATTTATCACGTTCACATGTAATCCAAAATGGCCAGAGATTACATCTTTGCTATTGCCTGGCCAAAATGCAATACATCGTCATGACATTACAGCACGTGTATTCAGACAAAAGTTAAAGTCTCTAATACATACATAGATTTCATTACTAAATTACATGTATTCGGTCGCACACGTTGCTGGCTGTATTCAGTTGAGTGGCAAAAGCGAGGATTACCTCATGCGCACATTTTGGTTTGGTAAATCGACAAAATCTGTCCTGAAGAAATCGATAGTATCATTTCTGCGGGAATTCCAGGCCCGTCTACTGACCAAGTGCTGTTTGATATTGTTACAGCAAACATGATCCATGGTCCATGCGGTAATCTTTATCGTTCATCGCCTTGCATAGCAGATGGAAAATGTACTAAAAAATTTCCTAAAGATTTTACTAATGATACAATAACAAATACCCACGGATATCCAATATACCGTGGAAGAAATCCCGATAATGGCGGACAATCATTTATTAAAAATATCAGCAACACAGACATTGATATTGACAATCGTTGGGTGGTGCCGTATTCACCTCTGCTAAGCAAGACATACAATGCACATATTAATGTTGAGTTTTGCAGTTCTGTGAAGAGCATCAAATATATTTGCAAGTATGTCCATAAAGGCAGTGATATGGCTGTGTTTAGAGTAGAAAATACTAATGCAAATGCTCCTCCAATGAATAAAAACGATGAAATTACGCTCTACCATATTAAATAAAGCTGCTTGGCGTATCTTCGCTTTTCCAATCCATGAAGAACGGGATCCATCAGTTGTTCAGTTAGCCGTCCATCTTGAAAACGGTCAGCGTGTATTTTTTACGAACGAGACAGTGATTGATCGTGCTACAAATCCACCTAAAACTACACTCACTGAATTTTTTGAATTGTGTAATAGTATGATTTTGGTGCCTTTGCAAGAACAAGCAAGCAAGGCTCACCAGTTGATACAAGTTTCAATTTATTTCAATCGAACGCTTTGGGGCGATTATTTACAGTCAATCCAAGACACGCTGAGTGCTTTTATCTTCGACTGTTGTTGGTTAGTGTTACTGGCCCATTATCATTTCAAGATATACGTAAAGTGAATGGGCAACAGTATCCAACATATAAAGACAACATACGCTGATGAGATCGGCGCTTGCTTAAAATCATCTCCATTGTGGCGTCATGTTGAAAAAGTTCAGCTCAAAGTAAACATGCGCGTTCAAATGCTTCAAGATCCATCCGCTGAAAAATTCTCAAAACAGCTCTTAAATATCGGTGATGGAAAAGTTGCTACAGATGAAACTGGATACATCAAATTACCGACCGATTTCTGCACAATCGCTGATCGCTGATACATAAATCATGAGTGGCTTGCTGAAAGAGCTAATTTAGCAGCAAAAAATGCAGACGTTGACAATGTAAATTTTATGATACAACAGTTGTTGCCAGGGAACTTGGTATCATACAAATCAATTGATACAGTTTGCGATGCCAGCGAAGCTGTCAATTTTCCCACAGAATTTTTGAACTCACTGGATTTGCCAGGCATGCCACCGCATAATTTACAATTGACAATTGAAGGTTGGATCTCCAAATATCTTTTCGCAATTTAAACCCGCCACGATGATGATTGATGAAAAACGTTATCGAAGCCAGCATTTTAATTGGCAAGTTCAAAGGTGAAAATATACTTATACCCCGGATTCCTATTATACCTACAGATGTACCAATTCAATTCAAACGAATTCAGTTTCCGCTTATATTGGCATTTGCAATGACAATCTACAAATCCCAAGGCCAAACGATGTCTGTTTGTGGCTTAGATTTAAGTACACCCTGTTTTTCACATGGACAATTGTACGTAGCATGCTCTCGAGTGGGTAAACCATCAAGTTTGTGCTAACCAAAAATATTGTTCACGATATAGCTTTAAAAAATTATTATTATTATTATTATTTTATTACAATGTAAATTAATTACAAAATAACAATAGTTAATAAAGCACTAGCTACCCGGGCCATCAGCTTAAATTATATATTTATATATATATGTTTTAATATTTATACAGATTTGATTATGAGAAAGAAAGAATAAATTTGAAAATATGTACGTTAAATGAGTTTATCTATTTTTAATTTTTTTAAAATTGTATATGTTAGTTTTATATTTTCTTCGCTTGGGTGTTTCAGGATGTCGAGCATTGATTTATTATTTAGATATGTATGTAGAATACTTTTTGTTGAATTGCAGGAGAATATCATGTGAGGTATAGTGAGTACCTCCCTATTGCAGATGTGGCACCTTGGAGGTTCTTTTTTATCTAGCAGGTGGTTGTGGGTGATCATTGAGTGACCCATTCGCAAGCGTAGGAAGCAACGAATCATGGCTGTTGAACAGTTTTTTGGGTAAACAGTTTGTTGTCCTTCTGGATTGAAATTTGTGTAGTGGTGACGGTAATTAGTCCATAGGGTGTGTCTTTCCGTTGAGAAGTGTTTTTTTAACATTTTCGATGTGTCCTTTTTGTTAGGGAAAAACGACGTTAAGAGGGGTTCTCTGGAAGCTTTTTTTGCAGTTTCATCGGCGAATTCATTGCCAATGATCCCTGCGTGACCAGGAATCCAAAAAAGTTTCAGCGTATCCTTTTTAGCAATGAGTTGATCTCTTATGAATTGTATAGATGGTGAGTTGTTGTTTAAATTTTTTACAGCAGTGATTGTTGATAGGCTGTCGGAGAAAATAATTGTTTTTTGTTTATTGATAAGTTTGGTTGCTGTGAGGATAGCAGCTGCTTCGGCTGTTAGAATAGAAGAGAATTCGGGGAGGATACTCTTACTGAGGATGTTTCTAGCTTCGTCCACAACAGCGAATGCTGTCCCGCTTTGATTTTTGGTTCCATCAGTGTAAATAAAGTACCACCCTTCTTCCTTGTATGCCAAAGTCTTTTCAATAAATGTTGCTTTGTAAACTTCATTGCTGGTGGAATCTTTGGGAAGTTTGGACAGTTCGGTGATAACGGAGTTTTTTGGGAGAAGCCATGGTGGATGTGTGGGTTCTTTGATTGTGTTGGAGGTGATTGGGAGATCAAGGTGTTCTGCAAATGAAATGATTTGATTGATAGTTGATGGACATCTGGGAGGTTTAATCTTTTTCATGTTTTGTTTTGCAATCATTGTTGTTAAGGAGTTGCTTGATGTTTGTATTTTACTTAGGAGATTGGCTGTGATAAAATCCTTTCTTTCTTCGATGGTGGGCAGACCAGATTCAAACAGTAAGTTCATGATCGGTGTTGTTTTAAAAGCTCGCAGTGCAAATCTTATTGATGCATGATATTCTGCTTTTATAAGTTGAAGAATAGATTTTGAGCATTTTCCATAGATAGGGAGACCATAATCTATTTTTGAAATAATTATACTTTTTATAATTCTAATAACAGTATTTACATGAGAACAACTTTTTTTATTAGTAAGATACTTAATAATATTTGTCCGGTTAGCCAAGCTTTTTTTGAGGTTTATACAATGGTACTTAAAGCTAAACTTATTGTCAAACATAACACCAAGTATACTCAAATAATTAACATTGCAAATATTTATGTTTTTAAAGCTAAGATTTATATTTTTTTGACAACTTGTTTTTTTGCAAATATGAAGGATATTAGTTTTGCTTAGTGAAATGTTAGAACCAGAATATTTGGACCAATTATCTATTTCGGAAAGAATATTTGAAAAAGTTTCTACGACTTTTGGAATCTCTTTGGACTTTACAAGGATTATAAGGTCGTCTGCATATAGAGAATGTCGGACTGTTTGAAATTTTGACATTATGCCACTGATTTCATTGAAGGCTATAATGAAGATGACCACTGAGAGTGGTGATCCCTGGGGTATCCCATTTTTTAGGTCTTTGGGTGACGAGAAAACATTATTAACTCTTGTCCTAAATTTTCTGTTCGTTAAAAAGGAACGAATGTACCCGAACATTTTCGGCCCTATTTTCCATTTGATCAGGGTATTCAAAACGACATGAATTCCAATTCTGTCGAAGGCTTTTTCAAAGTCAATTGACAGAATTGAAACATGGTTCCTTGTTGATATTGCTGAAGCTATATATTCATCGATGTATAGTAAGGCATCTATTGTGCTGCGTTCATGTGTAAAGGCAACTTGGTTTTTGCTTATTAGGTTATTTTTATCTATGAACCATTGTAATCTTTTGGCAATAATTTTTTCTAATATTTTTCCTATACATGGCAATAGTGAGATAGGTCTATAGCCGTTAAGCTCAAGGGGGTTCTTTTTAGGTTTAGGCAAAGGTATAATTGTGGCAGTTTTCCACGCTTGCGGTATGACGTTTTCGTCGATAATTTTGTTATATAGTGATAAAATAAGTAGTTTGAATGGCAGTGGACAGTTTTTAAGGATAGGGTAAGAAATACGGTCAAAGCCTGGAGTTTTACCTTTTACCAAATTAAGACAGTTTTCAAATTCGGTTAATGTTATTGGCAGTTCGATTTGTTTTGCAGAGGTAGATGTGTAACTACTTGAAGGGTTTAATTGTAGCGAGTTGGTTTTAGCGCGAAGGAATTCTAGGGGGAAGTTGCCATCGTCTGCCTGCCTGGCCCAGCTATTTGCAAAAAAATTTGCTATGTCTGAGGATTTAGTGAGTGTTTGTGAACCTGATTTAATTGTTTGGATTGTGTAGGGGGTGTAGTTACCGGTGAGGGTTTTAATGTCAGACCACAGTTTTTTGGGTGTAGAACAAGGATTTATGTTGTTGGTAAATTTTTCAAAGCATTGTTGTTTGGTGGATTTTGCAGCTTTGCGAAAATGTGCGTTAGCCTTACGATAAGCAACCAGGTTGCTATCTGTTGGATGTCTTTTAAAAACCTTCCATAAATTTTGTTTTTTTGTTCTTAGCTCGCTTAAATCGTTGTTCCACCAAGGGACGTGTGTTTTAGGGCCTATTTTTCGGGACTGTGGAATTGAGTTATTCGCCGCCGATCTTATTGTTTTAATAATTTTAGCGGCTTCTTGGTTTATGTTGGAAGAAGTCTGATGAGTAGATGAGAAGTTCAACAAATTTGAGTTGAAGAGCTCCCAGTTTGCTTTTTCTGTTAAAAATTTTGGACGGTTTTTTGTATTGTTATTATATGTGCTGAGGGTTATTGTTGTGACGATAGGGAAATGGTTACTTCCGTATAAATCTGAGAGTACTGACCAGGATGTAATTGGATATAATTGAGGGGATATAAGAGTTAAGTCTATGTGAGTTAGTGATTTGTGGGTAGAGAAGTGAGTTGGGCTACCATTATTTAATAGTATTAAGTTAGAGTTAGTAATAAAATTTTCAAATATTTTTCCTCTTGCGTTGCTGCAGGGAGAACCCCATAGAGGGCTCCAGCAGTTAAAATCCCCAGTCACAACAATGGGGGTTTGGAATCTGTTGACGATATTTTCTAAATCTAAAGAAGAAAAAGTTTGATGGGGAGGTATATATATGTTTACGATGGTAATTTTAATTTTTAGTTCTATTTCAATGGCTATTGCAGATAAGTTTGAGTTTATATAGACGATTTTTTGGGGTATTGATTTGTGGACGAGGAACCCGGTCCCTTGTTTAGCAGTAATGTTTGAAGGTAGATTGTGAAAATAAGCATTATATTGTTTAGGTGAGTAATTTGAAAATTTACCTGAGTCGGGATGGGTTGGTATTAAAGTTTCTTGCAGTGAAATGATTGCTGGATTTTGATCTTATTATCAATAATTGCAGCTCGTGGAAATTATTAAAAAAACCGTTTAAGTTCCATTGGAGAATTTTCACCATAAAAAATTTAAAGAGGTACTTATACACAATATCATTTTTTATATTGTGCAAAGAGAAGTGATTTTGATTTGAATTATTTTGTTTTAAAGGAGCTGTTGTTAGGTTCTAGAGCCACATTTCATGGCGTGCGGCTAGAGCAGGGAAATTTTCCCTACTCCAGCCGCACGTCAAGAAATGTGGCTATTGTTTGGGATAATCGTGGTTTTTAACTTTCATCGTCACTTTGTGACGTTTCCATATAGTAATTGTTTTTCTTTATTAGGTCAGAGGTTAGATTAGATAAAGGAGAATGATAATTTGTATTAGTGTTATTGAATGTTGAAATTGAAGTTGTGGGTTTGTTGTTTTCTATTGTAGAATTGATTGAAGTGTTTTTTTGGGGTGCATGTGTTGCGAATGTTACATCTGTTGATTGTTGTTTTGATAATGAAGAGTTTGGGATAAATGAAGCAGGGTTTGTGGTGTTTATTGGAGTGGGTTGGTGCAAAGTGTTTGCAATGGGCGTTTGTGCTGTTTGTTGCTGTTTTGATGATAGATGGTTCTGTGTTGTTGAAGAATTGGTTGTACTCGTGGAAATTACGCAAGATTCAGAACTTTGGGTTGGTTTTCCAGTAGTTTGGATAGATGTAGCTTGGTTTTTGTCGATATTCAAAGAGTTTTGTTGTTTACTTTTTACAGCGGAGGCTACAGTATATGGATTTACGGTTTGCGTATTATTTTGTTGATCATGAAGGCGCTTAGCTTGGGCCATTGAACATTTTTTTTGGGTTTTTATTGTTATAATTTCTTTTGCTATCTTGTATTTGGGGCAATCTTTAGATGACGCAGGGTGTGGTCCGTTGCAGTTGGCGCAGAAAACACGTGTACAGGCTTCTGGGAAATGAATAACTAAGAAACAATTGGCACATAAAGGATCTTTTACCGTACAACGTGTGGCTGTATGGCCAATAATTTGACACTTTTTGCAGCGCATCGGATTTGGAATATATTCCGTAACCTTAGCTTTATAAAATCCAATTTCCACTGTTTTAGGCAGACTGAAAAGATCAAAAGTAAATAAGAGAAGGCCGGTAGGCTTTTCCTCACCTTCCAACTTCTTTTTAAATTTATATACATCCACAACGCCTTGCGACTTCATTTCACTGATAATTTCACTTTCGGGAACTACATTTAAGCATGGGGCAAAAACGACACCTTTAGTTGAATTTAATTGATCGTGTAATTTCACTGATACCGGGCACGTGTTTGCAAGAGATTTGACTTTGAGAAATTGATCCGCTATCTTTTTGGATTTGACAAGAACAAGTAAGTTACCATCACGTAACTGTGAAACATGTTCGTACTCTTTGCTTACGTTTTCTATTGCTTTTTTTAGTAAAAATGGGCTAAGCGATGTAATAAGTTTATCTTTATTTGTTGGAGAAATAACTATAAATCTTGGATTTTTAAAGTTGGAGGTGGTTGGAAGTTGAGGGAATTCATCCACAAAGAGTGAAGATCCAGTTTTTTGTTTTTTTGTAGGGTTTTGGGAATATGGAAAAATATCGTCGTCTAGGAGGGAGAATCTATTTCCCTCTCCTTTTGCCTTAGGCCCGTGGGCCGTCATTATGTAAGAACGAGTCCCGCTGTGTGTGAAGAAGGAACACTACGCGGAATGTAAGAAGAAAACAAACGGTACAACCGATTGAAAAAGAATGCACTAGGCAGAAAAAATAGAAATTAGCAACGCACTGACAATTGAACTGTTCGGTTCGGAGGTTAGTCGATGACTCTTGTTTAAAAAATTAATTATGTGATATTATGTGATATGTTATTTTAAGAAATAAACTATAGTAACTTAAAAATAATATTGTTTGGCGTTTGTTATTTTTATATTCCCTTATCGTTCATAGCGCTCCATGCCTATTTCACGCATATACTAAATACTTATACACTTATAATAAGTAAGTTACTTTTTGTCTACACTAAAATTTATCTAGAAACTAGAAATAATTTATAAGGCAAAACAACGTTTGCCGGGTCAGCTAGTATAATATAAATAAAAGAGACGAAAGCGAAAACAATAACTCCAAATCTCATTTTCAAACGATTCGCCCCGAAATGCTTTTGATTTAATAAAAAAACATAAAATAAGTTTTTATTTGTAGACCTTACGCATACAAATTGACTTTATTATTTTCTTTTTTTTTTTATAAAAATAATAATTGTGTCTTATCGTATTTCTTCTTAAATAAGAATTGAAAAGAAAAATTAACATGTTCCTTCGATAATAATATGATTACACCAGCTTGAATTTATCGGCGTTCAAGTCAAGTGTTCGAGGACAGTTATTCTGTTGAAATTTCTCCATTATTTCTTATTTCAAAATTAAATTTACTTCTAAGTATATATTTATTATAAAAAGGCACATTCTTGTTCAAATCTAGCTTGAGCTATTATATTCATTTTTTTTTTACAAACAAAAGTTTATAAAATTTGTACTGTCTGAAATGATGGCCAACCAAAAACGTGCTCCCCAAGTAACAAATCGATTAATTTAAAGTCATCTATATTTTTTAATACGAATCAGTTCGTACATTATGTGAAGTGAACAAGTGAACAAAAAAAGAATCAAACTGAAAAAAACACGCGCTATTTTTAAACAATAATGCCCCGAATTTAAACTGACCACCGGTTTTTTAACAAAAAAACGCGTGTGTTTAACTACAACAATAGTAAAACAAACAAAAAAACATGTTTTTTTTACTAAACTATACGGTAAATAAGTCTTGAATGAATAAATCATAAGTATACATAAATGAAAAACTTAAATTGAACCTAAGTAGTTCTTGATATCAATAATGTTGTTTCACCAGGAAACTAGACCAATAATAATAAATTGAAAATAACTTCCAAAAGCTTACTGCTAATTTTAAAAATAATGGAAGAAGCTGGTACAAATTGCGCCTCTAGCAAGGCTAAATAATAATAATAAAAAAAAGACGTATTACAAAAAAATTATAGTAATCGAACAAAGGTACTAAACAAATTTAAAAACTTGATCTCACAGTCGATCATTGTTCATTTGCGCTGTTCCAACAGTCTTTTAGATTTTGCTGTAAAAGACAAAAAAAAAAAATTACTTGAACATGTTTATTCAAACAGAAATATATATTAATGATATGTCGTGTTTTTGTAGATGGAAACAATGCATCGTGTGAAGGAAAGACTGGACAAACAAGTTTTAAGAAGGGAAATCAACACCAGTTCCACTCAATGTGGAGACATAGAGCATTCATGCTCAATGTTGACTTCTTCATATTGTTCTGCAAACTAAGCACGACCGACGGTAAATACTGAAGCGCCAGAAGAAGGCTTTAGTCAAAAACATCACTAATGTGAGGCAATTAATATTAAAATCCAGATAACTAATGTAATTTTGTTTGTCCTCATCAGCAAGCAACTGCCTCTCTGTCTCTCAGCCACTGGCTGAGCTCCCAAGCTTTACGGGACTGATAGACCGATCCGCAATGGTAACATCCGACAGCGACATAGAATCCGTTGGATATCAAAGCTTAACAACAAATTTAATATCAAGCGGAGACGCCTAACCACCTCTCAAAAAAAAGCACTTGAGAAGGCTGCTGGCGGAAAAACTGCCATACGACGCAGAGTTAGAGACATTAATCTCAAGTCCGTCGAAAGACACCCAGACCCTTCTAACAAAAGAAGAAGGACCGGACACGAAGTTCATGAACCGAACAAAAAAGCGAAAACCAACGCTCCCTTGTTCAATGAGGTTGCAGGAATGATCGTAGTTGGGATAACGCCGAGGATTACCCAAATAGCTATCTTGAAAATGTGCAAGTGGAAAATGCCATCCTTACTGAGCTGCATAAGATCACTGAGGAGAGTAAACAGATAAGATATCTGGGCTGCTCGCACAAACCAGGATGGCAAACAGTCAAAACAGTCAAACTAATTTCACCATTTGAAAATGCCAAGCTGCGAATGGTGGAGGGTGAAGACCTTCCGAAATCATGTGTGGCAACCGCATATTTCCCTGGCCCAAACAACACAGCAAAAGATGCGCTGAAACGGCTAAGCATTCAGAATCAAGCCCTAACAACTAAAGACTGGAAAGTCCTTCGAAAGTTAGCTAACTCTCAAGGTCTTGCTCTGATAATATCGATGGACGAAAGATCGGTATCCCTATTTGAAGATCTGAACTGCCAACCGCTCTTTAACTTCAATAGGGTTTAATTCAGAATTAAAAAGAATCCTATCCTGAGGCCGGAATCCGCCTCCGAGGCTAAAAAAGATGAAAAGTCGGGAAGACTACCTCCCACCCATACTCAACCCTGCACCTCTAACCCTTCGCTCACTCCCAATCCTGTAAAACCTGTACAGGAGACCGCAAGACCATCTTCTGAACAAGTAAAATCATTTCTTCACTCCAGCAAACTAACTAAACCCGGCACGTCAAAATGCACCCACCACCAAGGCACGTCGCAACTTCGTAGAGTCCCAAGACCGGCATCTATGAACGCGAGAAGTTTCCGGAGGTCTCCCCAAGCCGGAAAACGGGGTGAAAATAGAGGGAGATCCTACTCCAGAGCTCCAATCCGTAGGAACTGACACGGAGGTTGTCCAAATCAACATCCAACACGCCAAGGCTGCCTCGGCGGTCTTAAATCACTCGCTGAGTAAAACTAAGCTTGAGATTGCCCTCGTGCAGGAACCATGGATCAGCTCGATTGCTAAAATCCTCGGTCTAACTACACCTACATGTAAAATATTATATTCAACCTCAGCCAGTAGACCTAGAACTTGTATTATTTTTAATAATAACCTGCCCTTCCTCCCACTGACAGAATTTGTATCCGCTGATTTGACGGCAGCAATAGTGAGGATCGGTCACTCCAAGGAAATTATTGTTGCCTCAGCATATTTCCCTGGAGACTGTACACCTTGCCCGCCTCCACAGGTAATAAAACTTTTTGAGCCATCCTGCTCAGATCATAGACACATACGCTTCAAAGTAGACACAAACATAATATCTTGTGTAAAATATCGTCAAAAGAGAAAAACAGACTGGGTCTCGTACAAAACAGATCTGGAAAAATCTCTAACAGACAAAATCCCAAACATTAATAGCAAAGCTAAATTAGATTCCTTTGCGGACTACGCAAAAAACTCTGTCATAACTGCCTTTGAGGACAACCTCCGAAAACAAGATCAACTAAAAGGTAAACCCCTTAGGGGAAAAAAACCTTAAGAAATTGAGATCGGAAGTAAAGAAACTTTTCAACAAAGCAAAACGCAATGATGACTGGCAAACCTACTCTACTGCTCTCACCAAATACAATAACGAAATTAAAAAAGCCAAAAAGGTCTCTTTTAAACAATTTGTAGAAAATATTTCTGATGTCCCCTCTAGTTGCTTACCAAGGAAAACGGCTTTCAGACTAAGAACAAAATAGAAACTCTGCAACTCCTAATAGACACCCACTTTTCACAATTTATCATTATAGACCCAGCAATAAACCTATCATCCCAAAGGGAACAGCATATGCTTCCATCTAGGGAAGACTGGACAACGGCTAGACAAATCCGCAACACCAATGTCATCAAATGGCCAATCTCCTCACTGAAACCATTCAAAACCCCTGGGGAAGACGGCATCTTCCCTGCCCTACTGCAGAACGGGGCTGCCATAATTGCTCCTATTCTATCCAAGCTGTTCACTTGCAACCTAGCTTTTGGTCACATACCAGAAAGCAGGAGAAGAATAACAGTTATCTACTTGGCAAAAGTGGGAAGGAATCTGAATCCAAGCCCTAAATGCTTTCGGCCAATCAGTCTAATGTCATTCATCCTCAAATGTATGGAGAAGGTCATTGATAGACAAGCAAAATTAGCAATTAGCTACCCATCCCCTATCCACATCACAATACGCATATCAACCAGGGAAATCAACGGAAACCGCGAAAAAGAAATTTGTGTAGTCCCATTTCTCGATATAGAAGGAGCCTTCAACAACACTTCCTTTGTGTCCACAGACCGTGCTCTAAGGCACCACAACGTTCCACAAGTAATTCGCAATTGGATAATGTCCATGCTAAACAGCGGAATTATCCACAGCAATATCGAAGAAGTTATTGTCCCATTTACAAAAAGAAGAAAACTAAATCTTCTAATACCCCCCAATCTCTATGGGGAAACAATACCATTTTCCAAGGAATCAAAATACCTTGGGATCCTAGACAGCAAAATGTCATGGAACCCTAAACTAGAACGCATTTCCAGCAGAGCAACCAAGTCCCTATGGACTTGTCGAAGCATATGCGGGAAAAACTGGGGTCTAAAACCCAAAATGATGTACGACCTATATACACTGGTAGTCAGACCAACAATAACGTTCGCAGCCGTTGTATGGTGGACAAAAATAAAAGAAATAACGGCAATCCAAAAACTTGAAAAGATTCAAAGATTGGCAACAACATGCATTACTGGATGCATGCGTACAACACCAACATACGCTCTAAACGTCATTGTAGGACTACCTCCAATTCACCTCTTCATAAAAATGGAAGCAAGACTGGGACACACCGTCCTTTCCATCAAGGACACATAAAATCACATCCATACCCGAAAGGACATCTATCGATAATGGAAAGTCTAGAAAAACTTAATACCTTTAGTATGTGCTTGGATGCTATTATTCCCATGTACAACTTCAACCATGTACCCCCCACGGCGCATCTAAACCATTCGTCGGACCTGAAACATTCTGCGGTGTAAATAAAAGCACCTTCAAACATACTCCCAAGAACATCCTACTGGAGGAATCAAATGAAGCTTGGAGTAACTAATCTGCCCAAATCTGTTCAAAACTCTTTTTGCCAGAATATACTGAAAAAACATCAAAATTCCTACTGAACGTAAATAGGAAAACCCTAAAAATTTGCACTGGACTACTAACCGGTCACTGTTCTTTAAAGAAACATCTTCATCAAATGAGGCTGGTAGCGGACCCTATCCTCGAAAATGAAGAAACATCTCTGCACATTATTACAGTATGTCCAGCACTTTTCCGCCTTAGAAAGCAAATACTTGACTATGAGATCATCCCCCTAGATAAACTCATACTCATTAACCCACAGAAGATTGATAACTTCTGGTTCAACTCAGGAGCAGGAGAACTGCCCTGAAACCTCACATGGGCTGGCACAATAGGTTTCATTCTGACACCGCAGTGCCCAGAGCTGAACAGTCTCTACCCGTCCCATTATTCTCTAATCTAATCTAATCTAAGTAAAGTAACTAAAATTTTCAAAATGTCCACAACCACTGTCCTTGGTCAAAGAAGTTATTTTATATCCTCATCTAAAGGGCTCTATCTATTCATAGTCTGGTGTAAAAGTTCACTTCTTAGTCAATTTCTAGTTAGTTATTCTATTAAAACATAGAAATGACCTTGAAAAGAAATCAGCTGAGCTGATAAAGTAATAAATAGTAAATTAACCTTACAAAAAACATTTGACGAAACTACAGGGAAAGTAGAAGTATACCTGGGAGCTGAATCTCAAAACGTCCAATGGACATATTCTGCTATATTTAGGCTTCTTTTAGCATATTTATTTCAATTTGTTTTGAACCACCAAAATGCAAATACATCCAGTAATAACGAACTGTTTGAAATACATCAAAGACAAATTTGCCAATATATATAAGTGAAGGCAAATTTTTAGGAATCTATTTCCAGATAATTTAAACTGAGATAGATCAGAACAAAATGGGATTCACAAATTCGGTGTTCAGTGATAGATGAAAATTTGACTTTGGAGTAAACAACAAATAATGGAAAAAATGCAAAATCATACATAATACCAACACACAACAAACAAATCTTATACATACCATAGCTTTTCTTGAGACTACGAATAATTGGATAATAGATATTGTGCATTTCAGGGTTTGTTGCCATTTGGCCTGCCACCTTGTTAAATGCACACTGATAGACATGGTTGGCTGCATCAAGATCTGGTAATTCCATTGTGACTTTAACTCCAGTTGATGTCTCAACTATGTCGCCAACTTCTGATGAGCCCGAATATGTATCATCCTCATCATAATCTTCTTGCTTCGGTTCTATTTTGATGTCACTATCGAGCTTAAGTATCTTCTTGCCAACTGGACAATCATCTGTAACGATACCACTCAAATTGTAAAAGGTTTTCATTATTCGAGATGTAATTACAAACAACCTTTTCTTGATCTCTTCTTTGGCATTAGAGATTCTTCGTCTTTTCTCATGTCCCTCTTTGGGCAGCTGCAAATCTTAACCGATGTAACTCTTTTCGAGAGAATCTCGCCACTTAAAAAAACATAAATGAGAAAAGCTATAAAAATAAAAACTAAGTCTTACTTGGCATTTTCTAAAAAGAAAATGATGGAAGTTTCCCGACGACCAACACAAGAATTTTGACATACAAACTTTAAGGCGACAGTTTGCTTTACAAAGTTATCCTCATTCGGCTGGATACATCCAAGGGGTGTACGAACGGACAAGCGATCGCTTATATTTTTCCCCTCAACCGTTCCTTCGTAGATTACATAGGAGTTTTCACACCGAAGGACACTGTGCTTTATGTTCTTTTCTTGTGCTACAAAAATAATAAAATATGATTTGATTGAACACGATTCCACAGTGTCATTCGTCGATGCAACTCTTGTCTTACCCGTATCTTTGCTGCTGTGATTCTCGCATCGCACCACTGGTTCGCTAACTTCCGAGTTAAAAACCATCATTGTTCGCATGAAAAATTTTTCGTTCAAAGATCTTGGACTATAGACAACCTCTACGTTGAATATTTCATTCAATTTGATATAAACTTTGTTTAAGTCCTTTGAGTAGAACCAATTGACTTTGCCCTTTTGCTGCGGTTCTAGATTCAGTTCGAATTTTAGATTAGCCATATCGTGCTCTTCCAAATCAGGAAGAACTTGATTAATCTGAAAGCGGAGATAAATGAAAAAAAGAAAACAAATTAAATTCGCAAGCCAATTTTAGTTACATTCTGGATTCCATTGTCCTCTTGGTCTATGAGATGACTAAGGGATTGAGACTGAAAGTAAAAATAAATATTTATTAAAAACACATGAACTTTTAAGTTTTATGAGCTACTAGCCTACCCTTAGACTTATCACCATCATGGATAGATGCATACTGTTTGGTGTTTGCTTCTGCAACTACTTATGGCTAAGGGTTGTAGTTTGAAAAATGATACATTTCACAATGTGATTCAAAAAAGTTGTCAGACCAATAATTATGAACAAACTGGGGTTGCTGTTACAAATGGAGTAATGCCAAACACGTTTGAACTTGTCTTTGTATATACCCTCAATCGACTTAGATACGAGTTGAAATGAGTCATCTTCACACGTAATGTTTTCAATAGTCATAGTTTTTTTTATCTGATAACATATGGGGTGGAAAAGTAGAATAGGCTAAAGTAATAGTTGAATAGTTGACTTCAGTTTTTCAAATATCGGGTGATCGCAGACGTGCGATAGTATGTATAGTTACATACTATAGTTAAGTGTTTTTTAAACGATTAAAAAGTGCAAAATTAAATACCAATGAACGATGTCCTCAAAGAAATTGACCAAGACATTCGGCCATAGCGAGGTATCCATCAGCAACACAATTTCAGAGGAAATAGGACAAACAATTGCATAAAGTTGCCAGAAATTTCACAAATGAAACACTTGATCCCACTTTGGGTATATTAAAAAAATATTAGAGAAAGATTTCAAACAGCTATTCGGAAGAAGAACGGATACCGCGCCAGGGCTTATGTTGAGCAAAACAAAAATGGCTGACGACTATGAATCTTTGAAATATTTTTTTCAAAAATATGAGCTACCGGTGGTGTAGTGGTTACAATGTCTGCCAGTATCGAGGTTCGAATCCGACAAACTTTCAATGTATTCTCACGGGTATCACCCGAAACGAACTGGCAAGTGCCTCAAGACTAATAGCACTGCCATGGAAAGTGTTTTTTAACTAAACCATCCGGAATAGGCATACATTGCATTGTTTGTTGTCTGCTAACTTGTCGATTTGTAGAATCAAAAAGTAGAAACTGAATATGAAATATTTGTTGGTTTAAAGACCTTTCAGAGTCTTTCAATACTAAAGGCAGGGTATTGAAATAGAGATGTTGTCTGATAAGCTCCTGACAAGCCACCGGCAGCCCTCAAAGCCGGGTATTGATACCGGATTATAAGCGCATTATATTCAAGGGGCTTCCAAAAGGACCTTTATCTTCAGGTTGGTTGTTGCGGGTGGTCAAGGAAAACAATCAACTCTGTCACAAGGCCCATCTTACAGTGCTATATGATCAAGATAAGATACATAGTCTTTCAAATTCTTGTTCGTCTTTCGAATGTGACGTAGGCGACTTCCAATTCGTTAGGCAATTGGCTTTCAAATAATTGTTTTATTATTTATTTTCAAAAAAGCCCAAACCAAAATAAAGTAGAAAGAAAACATTTGCTTTTGGAACAGTTCCTGCTTTCTTTCTTCAATTTATTTTCATTTTTTTGGGGTGTTGTGTAGAAGTTGTCAACTTAATGGCTACTCAAATTGCTTTTCAGCTGGCTTCGAATATTCCATACCAGTTGGGTTTCAATTTCGAAAGATTTGATTGTGTATGTAAAAAAGTTTATTTGTATTGTAAATGGCTTGCCATACATTGTTTTTGTAGCCCCGGGGTTAGAATTTGTTAATAATTTTATCACCAGTAACAAATTTCGTGACAAAACATTCACTACGAGAGTAGATGTTTTCTTTTGACAGTGTGAGATGAATGGCTCCCATCAATGATTTCACCGTTGGCGACCGTTGCCATAGAAAAAATGAAAAACTGTGACATCTACTACGTCCATCGACTACAGGCAACAGAAACAACACTAACAGCTAGGTTCCAGAAATCGAGTGAAATGAAACCGAAACCGAAATTGCAAATCGAGTGAATTTATTTACAGTGTTCTGCATTTCTGAAAACAGCTGATACCTGATCTAATCTGAAACTCAATTTATTTGATTTCAATAGTTTCTTGAGTTCCCTGGTCAGACTTGAGGGACATAATCCATTAGAAATTGCAAATGCAACGTGTGTATTGATATGTGTCAAGTAAAATTGAAGTATTCTCATGTTTTGATAAATTTGTTTGAAATGATTCTTTTTATTATTACTGACTTTTTTTCCATCCAGTTGTGTCTTTCTGTCTTTCCCACAAAGAATCTGCGACGACACGATCTCCTTTCATGAATCCTTGGGCAAAATTTTCATGTTGGCTCATAAAGTTCACGAATATTTTCTCCTGTGCAGTATTTTTAAGCTTTCCCTTGTTGAAAACAAATTTCTAGTAAAATAAACAAATTTTGTGTGGTTGCAACGGAGTTTTTTATTTACATTTTTAAACGCGTCTGCTTTCTTCTACCATTCCACACAGATAAATTAGGGTGATTTCAAATCACTTGGAAACCGACAAAATCGAATTGTGGAACACAACGATTTCGTTTTACTTTGATTTCGAAAAATATGAAATCGATATCGATAAAAGTGAAATGCAGAACACCCAATCTTAATTTCGATCGATTTTGATTTCATTTCACGTGAAAGTGAAATGTGGAACCTAGCTGTAAGTGTGGGTTTGTCATAAGGGGTAGATTCAAGGATAAGGTTATCAGCTAAAGTAGATGTAGTGAGCGTATAATGACCATCCTCATCAGGATAAATCCAACAACATGGCGATTCTTATATCATCCAAATTGATGTCCGAACTTTCCGAGGGGTCAACTTTGACACGAATCACTTCCTTGTTGTAGCAAGGTACGAATGAGGATATCCTGTTCACGACCCGCGCCAATCAACGCTGTGAAACGATATGAAGTCGGAAAGCTACAATCGCAAGAGATTGCCAATGCCTTTTCCAATCGAGTGTCCCTTCAATTATACTTAAATCCTATTCCGTCAGCATAAAGCATTGAAGACCAGTGGCACCAATGCCAACAAGCCATCAGAACCGCTGCATCTGAGGTTCTGGGTTTCACTCGGCCACCAAAACGAAACCCATGGTTCGATGAAGAATGCAGGCAGGCAAATGCAGCCAAACAAAAAGCACGTCAAATGCTGATGCAAAAACGAACGAGGGCTGCTTACGATCAGTATAAAGAGATTTACAAGGAGAAAAGAAGGGAGGAACACCGAATTCTCAAAAAGATAAAGAAGCAGTATGTGCAGGTGCAGACGTCCTTGATACCGATTTTTTCAAGGCAGCTGGAGAATAGTTAGAAAAGAGCATGGACCAGCTGATTTGCATGATATGGTCGGAAGAAAGCATGCCCGATGAATGGAACCTCAGTATCGTATGCCCGAAAAAAGGGAGACCCTCACAATTGCGCCAATTATAGAGGGATAAGCCTCCTAAACGTCGCTTATGAGATATTGTCTGCTGTAATATGTGAACGTCTGAAACCCCACGTCAACAACTTGATAGGTCCTTATCAATGTGGTTTTAGACCAGAGAAGTCCACAATAGACCAAATTTTCACATTACGGCAGATCTTGGAAAAAACCAGAGAATATAATATCGATACACACCATCTTTTTATCGATTTCAAGGGCGCGTATGACAGTATTTACAGAGACGAGCTGTGCAGAGCCATGTCTAGTTTGGCATCCCTGCAAAACTCGTACGACTATGCAGGATGACTTTGGCGAATTCACGCTGCTCCGTCAAGGTCGGTAGAGACCTCAACGAGACCTTTGATGTCGAAAAAGGTTTTAGGCAAGGCGACAAACTGTTATGCGATTTCTTCAACATCATACTTGAAAAGATTGTAAGAAACTCAAACGTCAACACCAGAGGAACAATCTTTTAAAAGTCTACAATTATTCGCCTACGCGGACGATATTGACGTAATGGGAAGAAAAAAGCGTGATGTTATAGGTGCTTTTGCGAGTATTGAAACAGAAGCGGCAAAAATGGGGTTGATCGTTAATGAGTGCAAAACGAAGTATATGTTGTCATCAAACAAGGACACAGAACATTGACGAATTGGACGAAACGTCACAATATACAAACATAACTTCGAGGTAGTACAGGACTTCGTCTACCTAGGATCCGCTATAGACACGGAAAACAACATCAGTGCGGAGATCAAACGGAGAATAACTCTTGCCAACCGTTGCTTCTTTGGGTTAAGAAGGCAATTGAGAAACAAAACCCTCTCCAGAAAAACCAAGGTAACCTTGTATAAGACCTTGATCATCTCAGTCCTGCTTTACGGCGCGGAAGCATGGACCTTATCGAAAGCGGATGAGGAAACCCTTGGTCGTTTCGAAAGAAAAATTCTCCGAATGATTTTTGGTCCAGGGAAATCGCAAAAGGGGAAGACCTTGTCTTAGGTGGCGCAATCAAGTGGATGAAGACCTCAACCGACTTAGAGTGCAAAACTGGAGAGAGCTCGCCCGAAATCGAAGTCGTTACAGAAGGATGTTGGTTGAGGCCCAGGTTCACCCCGAACTGTAATGCCCACCTAAGTAAGTAAGTAAGATATAGTTACGTTTCAAACTTCACGTAAGATTTCAATTTGATTTACATAAAATAAAAGTAAAAAAAATAGTAAAAGCGAAAGGAAATTGATTTAGCATCTGTATAGAGTCTTTAAAGAGTTTTCAAAAGATATGTAGCTGTCTAGTTTTCTCAGGCTGGCTGGTAAATTATTCCAAAGGCCGATCGCGTGCAAAAAGAACTGTTGTTTTGAATTTCGGTATTTAAAAGATGGAAAAATAAGACCATTACTTCTCCGAGATAATGGAAAATTTATTTTATCAAATAAGTATTCAGGAACAAATACAGCTCTAAATAAATATCTTGGAACATTTGTCATTCAAATGCGAATGTTTATTGGGTAATGGCTCTCTCAAACCTAAAACTCCGATTCGATTCTACTAACATCGAGATAGCCTTGAGCAACACTAAGAACCACAGGACAAACGCCAAATTAAAAATAAGAGGTACATAACGTATGCAGGTATTACCTTCTAATGATGACCGTGTAATATCACTCAGTTAATAAACAAAAAATTAAATGAACTTATCTACCTCCATTAATCGCAGTTTATGTATTTCTGAATTCTGATATCAGATCTGTCACTTTTTCTGGAACTATGGCCACCCGATTTACTTTTGGTTAAACAGTCTACAAGGAAACCCAAACCGAAATGGACGTATTTAATGGTGCTATAAAAGTTATTATTGTATCAATTGTCTTATTTGGCCTCGGTGCTTATGGCTACTCGTTCAAACGAGATACATTTGATCAATTTCCATTAACCACACTTTATACAGTCACTGTGATATGTACATTTTGTGTTGTGTACTTAAGAGACATATACATGCAGATAAGTTCGGGCGAATTCGATATCAACAATGTTGGCAAATTGTACTCCAATCTAAATGTTCTGGCCGGTATATTGTCGTTTGCTGTGCACATCTTTTACGTTCGCCGACACATTGACTATATAAATTCCAGTAGAAAGCATTTGTTCAGGATGATCGCGTATTTAGACGATAATGACGGAAGAATCGAAAAGGGGGTATTAAAAGTAGCAATCAAAGTATTTTTCTTCCCCATTTTACTGCAAGCGACATTAATAGTACGAGCTCTTCATTTTGAGCCAGAAAAAAGTCATTTATGGACATTATATGCGCTACTTCCGTACGTTATTCGAACAGTTCCAGCAACTAGTGTTTATGGTATGTTACTTATAGCTGAGGGGTTTGTAGAAGTAATAAATGTGCGTGTGCAGTTGGCTGTCGATGAAATAAACCAAATGAAAACACACAAAGAGTGGCTGTGCAAAACTCCCTTTCAAAGAATGCAACGCTATTGTGATCTAAGTGATACAATCGATATACTCAATGAAATGAACAACTATGTGTTTGTTATTTCTAACGAATTACTTGAATTTTCATCATTGCCGTGGCTTTGTTCGTTGCTGTGCAATGTTGTTGGCATTATGTCGGGGTGCTTCACTCAATACATGACAATTGCAGATACGATATTCAATGGGAAAGAGTATGATTATTACAGCGTTTTGACGGATTCAGCCCTTATGTTTATTTCTTTCATGGAAATCTATTCACAATCTGGAGCGTGTGCTGCCTCCCTTGAGCAAGTAACTAAATATATAAGAACTTTTTCTATACGATTCGGTTATTCCTTTTTTTTAAGGTTCGTCAAACGGGTATCATTTTGCAGAAGGCCGACATCACCGGTGCAGACGTTAGACTGAGGGAAGCTATTGAATTTTATAGCTTACGTATCATCTTGAGAGATTACAAAATCAAACCACTGGGATTGATTATTGTCGACTGGTCTCTTCTTCACGGGGTATGTGTGCTTACAACTTTGTTTATTTATTTATTTATTTATTTATTTTTAAGGTCTTTGCTACCATAACAAGTTTTCTTTTAATACTTATACAAGCCGATTTGTCAAGGAGATTTCTTCAATGAATGGATGGATTTTTCTTCGGATCTCGACTTAAATTAAAACACTTTAATCGACAGTGCGAATGTTTTAATATATTTACTTGCTTGTCAATGTTATATATATACCAATAATTAGTGTTTTAGCCTCTATTTTCAAAAATTTTAAGCCTATTTGAAATATAATAAAAAACATACGTTCTATTAAAGCGATTGTAATGTTGTGTAAAACAACAACAAGGTTAAAGCTTCTTGTATCTTCCAAAGGGAAGGCCTAAAACACTGCTTATACAGGAATCGTCTTGACTATCTCGTTATTCGCCTTTTACTAATGTAAGCAAAGGACGTACCATCCAGTTTCTTTCTAAATCATAGGTTATTTTGACACTGAAAGCAACTTTATGCTCGAAATCTTTACAAAAATAGAGATGGTGGCGGATGAGCTCCTGCCGAGCTAATTAGTTGGACAGACTTTGGCTTGAACGACCAATGTGTGATAATTTAAACCCTCAGACGACCGCTTGACCAACTTGTTGGATGGTTTTCAAATATTTTATAAAATGTTGAAATTAACTCTTTACCGCATACGAAGCCAAATATGGCTTTGGCTTTTTGTATCCTTTTTTCTGTTCTCTGTCACAAGGAAAAGATCGAAATACAACACGATCCTCTTCTTTGTATTTCTATGAACACTTAACAGTATTTTTTTTTGTGTGTGCGACAGCAAAGAAGTATGCATTTCGTGATCAAAGGTCAGCCGGTTAATATTTTGAGTGTTAGTTATTGCTATTGCTTGGTAAGTAAAGTGAAATCAAAAATATATTTTTGATTAAGTGTCAAATTGCGCATGCAATGAACCAATTTTTTATTGAAAAAAATGATTGGGCTGGTCTTGGGAGAGCAAAAGGTACGGAAGCCATATTTGGCTTCGTATGCAGTAAGGGGTTGCAAATTTACATGTTTTGTTGATTTTTTATTTTATTTTTGGTTGGGAGATTTTTTGACAACTACTGCTACAGTAGCCCGAATTTGCAGGTCTATTTATTCAAAAATGGACTCTTACCACTGGGTACCGTGACGCTCAACAGAGTTCCATATTCAAAAATGCCGATTGAAGAGCTGAAAAAGGAGGATGTAGAAGCATGGTTGAAAAACCGGCCACAATTGATGGAGTCAAGCTTGGTTTCTTGGTTTGACAATAAAGTTGTAAGCATGATGTCACCGTATGTGGGCAGCGAACCAATTGTAGAAAGACGCCGTTATTTTAGAAAGGAAAAGCAATACAGAAATATTTCCGCTCCTAAATCTGTCGAGGTTTACAACAAGTAGGTACATGGGCGGTGTAGATTTGTTAGATTCGATGCTTGGACTACACCGTATTCCTTTGCGATCCAAGAAATGGTACATACAAAGAATATTTTTTCATGTGATAGACTTATGTATAGTGAGTGCATGGATCATCTGACGACGCCGACGTTGGGAACGACTTCCACTTACCGCTTTTTGATTTCAAACTTGCTGTTGCGGAGAACTTATGCAAAGCTGATAAGATGGCTTTGAAAAGACGCGATTGGCCATGCAGCTCACTTAGTCTTGCAAGTTGCAACATCTGAGACTATTGGAGCTCCAACATCAAGTCGAACCACACCAACCATTACAACACCGACAACCACCCTGAAAAGACGGCATCCTGCAAGGCGTCAAGACTTTCCTCTTTCTTTAGGTACGTTGTGATAACTATGGTCATTTTCCACAAATTAAAAAAAATCGTCAAATTTGCCACAATAATTGTAATGGACGTTCGTTTACATTTTGTCAAAAATGTAAAGTTGCTCTATGTTATAATGAAAAAAGAAATTGCTTTTCTCAGTTCCACGGTTCATAATCTTTGAAATAATACTTAAGTTATTTTCAATACAATAAATTATTTTTTTTTTGTTTTCAAATGAAAAGTTTTTATCTTTTGTTATTTTTTTCATAGCCTTCTTGCAATGAATTGTTTTAATGTGTTTTTGAATAGAAAATATTTATTTCTTGCTATTTTCTTGAATTCTTCTCGTAAAGTGAATAAATAAAATTTGTAAGATTTCTAACACCTTACTGCATACGAAGACAAATTTGGCTTTTGTTCTTATTTTTTAAACAAGTTAACTTTTTTGTGTTTTTTGAATGCAGAATGTTTTCAAACAGCACTAAGAACCCATAAAAAAAGTTTTTTATTTTTTTTTACCGCTGAAATTAATTCATGCGGTAAAGGGTTAAAAGGAACGGAGGAATATATGACATAAAGTTGGACGACAAGTGTTAGAAATAAAAGAAAGAAAAAGACGGCAATAGGCTGGACTTCAAATGAATTAATTATTGCAGCAGGCAGTCATTATTAGAAAGACGTAGAGAGCGGACGCATTTGAACGAATGATTTTTAAATAAAAGCTATTTGTGTATTTTCTGGAGAGCATTGGATTTTTCTTTAACATATATAACACAAGTTTGATAAGTCTGGACGGAAACTACATCCGACCATCCAACATCCATCAAACGAAGTCTGTCCAACTAATAGCTCTCAAACCCCTGCAACAGGACCCTGACATCAGTGTATCCGTCCCTTTATATTTTAGGGAACCTAAAAGATCCCAACAGAAGCATAAATGTTTTTACCCGGTTATCGCCTTTTGCGAGGAATTGGCAAGTCCTCCGATAGTGAATTCATTGCCATAAAAAGCCCTTCCTCGATTAGATGTTCGAAATCGGCAGAAAATCGTAGGTCCCTTCCATTCCCACACAAGGCAATGGTTGTGAGAAATGAGTTAGGCCGAGGGGCTCCTCGCTCTGTTGGGCAACCCTACATATTTATATCCATTTATTTTTAAAAGATCCGGTCCTCCAGGAAGGGGGTTGCTCGTTCGGTTAACATCCTACGTGGAACGAAATAAGTCGTTTTGAGCTTGAATGTTAGCAAATATTGAAAATTTATTTATAAACTTAGAGCTGTGTATCCCAAACAGTCCGTTTAAAAAAAAAAAGAAGAAGTTTTGATTTGAACAAAATGAAGCACTGTATGCCTCTGTCGTACGCAAGTTTGTGCAAAAAGTTCCTGAGGCAGGCTTGAATGAAAATATGAAAAGGAACAACTCACGGTCCCCGTCTTCATGCATTGGCTTTTTAGTTTTGGGATTCATTCTACGTACATCAACTCGTCGTTGATCTCAACAGTTCAATATTTGACGCACTAGCCTCAGAAGATTTTTGGATCTCGGATAATTCGCTTACAAAGTCCAATTGACTCAGCAATTGAAAATTCACAAACATCTGCCGCGATTCGCAATTTGGGCCTTAGTGCAGCTTAAATTGGACAAAGATTTTGGGTGAAAAACTATATCTTCTGACGAAGCGTATTCACATCTCGGCGTCTAAGTTGACCAACAAAATTGCCACATCTGGGATCTGGAAAATGTGGAAGTTATCGTCGAGATACATCCACAAAGAGTGACATAGGTTTGGACCCCCTCTGGTTTATGTAGGACAACGCCATGCCCCACACATATGCAACAATCGATCTCTAACACACCGAATTTCCAAATCGTGTAATCAGCCGCGTTGGCGATGTCAATTGATCGCCCCGGAGCTGTCATTTGACACTTTATAATTCTTTTTTGTGTGGAGGACCGATGTTTTGCCTTATCAACCATGCGAAAATGATTGAACCATTACGACCAATATCATCTAAGCAACAGCCCGAAACCATCAACCGAGTCTAGGTCAGGGGAAATAGGAGTCAAAGAAAAGCAGCTAATTGAACGACGTTTTGTTCTATAATGCTCTTTGGTCTTACTAATAAAATATATACATTAAAAAAAATATTTATTGTATTTTAAAAAAAGGCCCCACTTTCATTAATTAAAAAAAATACGAACTGTTCACTCTGCAACATTTTATGGGAATTTGTCCAATTCTAAGAGGGATACACAGAAACTGCTTCGGAACCGCGACACTCTATGAGAACACCATAGTCAGTCTATTGGATGGAGAAAGGGATTGGTGTCATCTTATAAAATATCTGGAAACAGTTCTCAAATATCGACAGAATTTGATCGACGAGTTTAATTATTAGAAAAAAAAAAATTGAAAAAGAAATCAAGAGTTTGTAAAAATATTGGCGATAGATCGCGGCAGACGACTAAAGTCATTGTTGTAAATTTGTTAAATTTGTTATAATTTGAGAGGCGCTCTTAAACCAGAAAAGTCCGCATTAGACTAAATGTTAACATTACGGCAGATCTTACAATATCGATATACACCATCTTTTCTCTGATATCAATGTCGTTTTTACAGAGACGAGATGTAAAAACCCATGTCTTGTATTGGCATCCTAAAATCGTGCGTCGGTAAAGAACTCACAGAGATCATTCATGGCGACAAAAGATTGTGCAAAACTCAAACGTCGCCGTCGAAACCAAAGGCGAAGGCGTAATCTTTCAAACGTCTGTACAATTATTAGCTTGTACAGATTTATTGACGTAATGAGAAGAAAAATGTATGTGCAGTACGGCGACATGAGCATTAGGGTGGAGCGTTTTTTTTTTTTTTTGATTATTGCTTCGGCATACCTGTTAAAAGTTGCTGTTTTAAGTCATCATTGAACATTAGAAAAATCAATGAGCTCGAGTTATGTTTAGAGGTGCCCCCGTCATCATTATGTTTTGAAAAATTTATAAATATACTGATGAAATCACAAAGATTTTATGAACGTAGAATGGCTTCCTGAGCGATTCCGTGTGAGTGTAACACAATAAAAATGTCTGAAACATCACGATAGTTAACTTGTACTATCATCTAGTCCTTGCCATGAAAAGCCAGAACTAAAAGTTTTGCCAGCTCAAAAAAAAAAAAAAAGATTAAATTGGCCATTGCTGGCCCTAACCTGTGATCGTACTGGAGCATCTGATAGAGCCGCTGCCATTATAGCGTCTTCTGCCTTAAAAGATGTTGGCATTATTTCATCAAACGATCCAAGTAGTGTCATTGATCGCTCAAAATTGTGACGTGAGATAACTAAAGCCAGATCAACTTTACAAGAGGCAGATCGTAATAAAATTCATCGCGGTTTGTATTTTGATGCCAGAAGGGATAAAACTTTGGATTGTATTCAGAAAGAAAGTAAATTTTATAGAAAACGAGTTACAAAAAATCATTATGTGACTTTATCGGAACCAGGAAGCAACTATTTCGGGCATGTTACATGTGAGTCAGGGACTGCTAAAGGTATTAAAGATACTATAATAACTCACTTGAAATCTAAGTCAGTAAAACTAAGTGAAATAACTGTAGTTGGCTGCGATGGAACTGTAGTGAGTACAGGTTTCAAAGGTGGTATTATTCGTCTGATGGAAGACGATATCAATCGATCATCACAGTGGTTTATCTGCCAATTACATGCTAATGAATTACCACTGCGGCATTTGTTATTACATTTAAATGGAAACACTACAGGGCCGAAATGCTTCTCAGGTACCATTAAGTCTCAACTACTAAATTGTCAAATAATGCCATTAGTCCAGTTTAGCATTATAACTAAAACATTGCCTGAAATCGCCAGAAATGATTTAAGTAGGTACCGAACAGAAATACCTTTACGATATAATGACCGCTATCAGTACTGGTATATTTGCTTTTGATTTGGCTAATATGGAACCTGGACCTTTTAACCACTCTAGATGGTTGACAACAGCTACTCGAATTCTTAGATTATATGCCTCTAAAATTGACCCAGAAGAAAACTTAATGGTATTAGCTACGTGTGCGATGTGAGTTTATGGCGCTATGTGGTTTACAATAAAATGCAATCCCTTCTGCACAAACGGAGCTAAGCATCTGAGGCAAACCATTAGTCTGATGTCTGAGTCGCTTTTTGAATTCAGACTTGAGGACAGTCATTGACAAAGTAATCCAACGAAATGGATATTTCGGACACTCTGAAAATATTCTCATTGCCATGCTCGGAGATGACCGAGAAATCATGCGGGAACTGGCATACAGAAGAATTATAAAAGCAAGATCAAATAGTAGTGCTCCAATTCGTAATTTTAAGGTGCCTGCATTTAATTACGATGCCGATGATTATCCATAAATGATTATGTGGCAAGACTGTAGTATTACTGAGCCACCTTTAACGAAAAATATGTCGGATGAAACATTAAGTGGCATTGTCAAAAATGGCCTCGGCGTAAGTCACAATATTCATGACTTTCCATGTTATACCCAAGCCGTCGAACGCTGCATCAAATTGGTGACAGAAGCCTATCGCGTCAATGAATGCCTAATTTAGATACAAAAAAGCAGTTTAATGTCTAAAAATGCAAAATTATGATAACAAGTGATTACATAAAAAAATACTTTTTTTTCTGTTTTTCAACTGTGTTGGGGCACCTCCAAACATTAAGACAGGTCGATGAAATTTTGTACGTTTGTTTTATACATAACAAGGCAACTTTTTATCACTATGCCGTTAAGAAAAAAAAAACTTCATAAAAATCCCTACATTATCGCTCCACCCTAATGAGCATATCTAGAACAGTACCCATCGCCAGACTACAATGTCTGGGATATGTAGACATCAACGCTCCGACCCGACAGGTTTTCGAAAGCACATTAAAGGGAAATTATGGAAGGGGAACTACCTACCTAAATAAGCAAGTACGTTTTTGAGGAATGAGGCGGGCAATAAAAATGAAGGCAGCTACAGATCAGATGGAAAGGACCATGCAGTAGTTTTAGATTTCCATAACATGACCAAAGAACGACTGCTTTTAAGGCAAAGATAAAACATTCAGATTTAATTTTTTCACCTTGAACGACCTAAAGGCTTTTATCAAAAAAAGGCAGATAATTGGTGCCAGAAGGTATTTTCCACGTTGCTGGAAGTAATCAGTGGTGATTAGTATCTGCAAAAACCAACAACCAGTTGAAGTGATAAAAGTCGTAGAAAAAATTATTTCTTAGAATTATGCTTGATTGAGTAAACTTAAAAAAAAATTGGAAAAGAATTACAAGTGTACAACGCAATGAGAATGAAATGGCGGATAAGATAGCCAAAAATTGGGTCATCACTCGAATCCAGTCAAACTAACACTTCTATACTCAACCAATTAGTGCAAGGATGAAAGGATCAAAATTAATCGAAACTTTCTATAAAATACCAGCGACGGCTTATCATCTTGACATGACGGGTTTAAAGGGTGGCGCAACAAAGCTCGGGGAACCTAAGGGCCCAACGAATTTTAAGAATACCAAGCTACAAAAGTAGAGTGACAGGGACAGCAAACGACGCCATATTTCTTACCGCTCTTTTGACATTTCTTCTTCAGTAAGGTTTGTCATTTCATGATGAAAAGATATACGAGCCAATAACGAGTCGAAATTATTAAAACTTACTCCCAAAATTCGGAGTCAGTGGTCTCAACGTTAAGAGGCGCTACGTCCAATTTATGGTCGTCATAATCGTCCTAGCAGATCAACAATTGAGCGTCTAGTAAAAAATTTTGAATCCACAGGCACAGTACAAAATGTTCCGGTGCCAGTGAGACAAAGAAGTGCCCGTAGTGTCGAGAATATTGCTGCCGCTGAGGCTTCAGTTGCAGAAAGCCCAAATGTATCTCTTACACGTCGTTCTAAAGCGTTGGGCATCTCTGTGACGTCGTTGTGGCAAATTTCGCGAAAAAATCTTGGCCTACATCTTTACAAGATTAAATTGACGCAAGAACTGAAACCGCTTGACCACCAGAAGCGTCGTATGTTCGTGAATCGAAAACGATTTTTTTATTTCATTTATTTATATTTTTACTTGTTTGTAATTTGCTTTGATATTATTATTTTGCTTGATTTGACAGATATCTTGAGAAATGTTTCAAGACTTCGCAAATCTATTCCGTTAATGAAAATATTAACAAGTACTTTTTTTTCGATTCGAAAACGAAATACAGAGTACGAATTCATAATCGGATTGAAAATCACTTTCGAATAGACTTACGATTCGAAACGAAATACAGGGGCCCTACTATGTAACTCGATTCTACTTTCGAATCATTCGAAAGTTATTCATGCTTATTTTGACATTCTATTCGAATGAAACTTTAGTCGAATTCGAAAGAAGTGCATTTTGAGACTCGAATGATTCGAAATTTTACATGTTTAACATTCGAATCATTCGAGTCTCAAAATGCACTTCTTTCGAATTCGACTAAACTTTCATTCGAATAGAATGTCAAAATAAGCATGATTATATTATAAAGGGCATTCGAACGTTTTTATTGTAGAATCGAGTTACATGGTAGGCCCCCTGAGAAGGGCCCCAGGCAGCAATCCACACGTACTCCATGAGTCATCATTGCATCCCGAAAAAAATACGGTTTGGTGTGGTTTATGGGCCGGCGTACTTCTTCCGTGATGATCAAAACCGGCACGTTACTGTGAATGGGGACCGCTACCGTTCAATGATAACCGAATATTTTTGGACCCAATTGGATGATATGGACTTGGAGGACATGTGGTTCCAACAGGACGGCGCCACAAGCCACACAGCGAATGCGTCACAATTAATTTATTGGAAACTAAGTTTGGAGAACGTGTTATCTCACGAAATGATCCAGTCGCTTGGCCAACTCGGTCGTGCGATTTGACGCCGTTAGACTATTTCCTGTGGGGCTATGTCAAGTCTATGGTGTATGCCAACAAGCCAGCGACGATTGATGAACTTCGTACGAATATCGAACGCGAAATTGCAGCAGTATCGGTCGATTTATGCTTGAAAACCGTCGAAAATTGGGTTCAGCGTCTGGACTTCTGCAAGCGTACCCGTGGTGGCCATGCAAAAGAAATCGCGTTTCATAAATAGTGGCATCCAACGTTCTTTCACAGGAATGAAAGATTTTATTGATATCTAAAACCGTTTTATTTAAAAAAAAAAAACTTTTGTAGCGCTCTTATTGAAAGACCCGATACAATCATATGCCAGTTCTGAACGGCTAAGTGAGAAAGCGCTTTTTATGGGAGTGTAATTACAATTGGAGGAATTGTCAAAGCAATACCCGTGGAAAACATTTGAAATGTTTATAGGATTCCAAGCTCGCCACGGTCTCAATGGCAACCCAAATATGTATTTGATTTGGTTTTTAGCACACCCGATTTATTTAGGTGATACTACGAAAGGGAGGTAGAGGATAAGTCATTCCAATTCTCTGTGTGGGCACAAACTTCACCACAGAAGAAAACAGTCATCGGATAACGCTCATTGATGAATTGGCGACATCTCAAACCTGACACTGAACAATATCCTAAAATTCATGGAAAAATTCAAGATGGTTGAGTGAGGCTCACCTAAAAATCCAATTCCTATCCCTTGTTTTAACTCCTTTGCTCCCCAACCCAGCCTCTTTGCTAGGAGCATCAGGTATCCCACAGCTGCTGCCCTTATTCAACCTAAACTAGCCATTGTGCAATAATTGCTCAAAGTTCACTTGTTTCAGAGGAAAAACTTACGAATATGTGATGCCCAAGCGTATTTGATTGTAGAACAACACAATGCTACGACAGCCAGCCTGGATGAGGCATTAAAACACCCCATACTAAAACTTTATGCTCAAAGTTCAACAAAAGCCGAACGTAGTTCCAAATTTCTAAGCTCATTTTCAATCCTGATTCAGGGTCCTTCATTGATTGGTTCATTTTTATTGTTTTGTTCAACAACACTCTGAGGAATCTTTCTTAAACGAAAGAGATTTAAAAGCTAAGTCGTTTGAGCATTCCGAAAATCAAAGGGTTTTGTATCCTTAATCGAACATCCAAAATATTCGCTGGCCAAAAGGTTACCTGAATTTATAAAACCGATTGGCAAATCGTTAACAGAAATGAAACTTACATCAGATTTTCCTACAGCAATCAGAAGAAAGCTCACTTATTAAATGGATACCTGTTTGATGACTCACTCACTTGAAGGAAACCTAATTCAGGTTTTGATCAACTTGCTATTCTTGTATTTTTAATATCCTGCAAGTTGCAATATTAAGTTCAAATGCAGGAACACAAGAAGCTTACTTTTTATCTTCGAATATCAATCAGAGATGGGAAAGCATAATCTGGAAACTACCAACTTTGTAGTTGCCATATTTTGAGGTTAGATTTTCATTGTTCATTCGGGAGTAGCTTTCTAAAACAAACAATTTATTTAAACAACTTACTTCTTCTGGATGTGAATAGAGTGGCATCAAGTCCTCAGTCTAAAAATAAATAACAAAAAGTCAGTTTACTCCCATGTAAGAAAACCACAAATATTCATACATTAATTTGGCTTAGATCGGGAAACTCATGGGGATTCCTGTATAGACGATAAATGCACAAAATTAAATTCGTAAATAAGCAAACGATATAAGAAACATGATAAGCAGCAAATTGAAGAGTGATTTGATTTTATGTTGATCTCTTAAACTCTCAGGACTGTTAATCAACAATGCAGAGAATTACATCATTTGCGAAAGTACAGATCTAGAAAATAGCAACAATTTTACTTACGCCAGAAGACCCGGTATGTATTCAATAGCCTGCACCTGCATTGCTTCGTAGGAAGCAGCACTGCTATTTGAACTGAAAAACATACAAAAATCAATGCCTGAAATTAGATAAAATAATCATGAAACTTACTCTTGATGGGAACTAATCATTATTGGATCCCGGAGCATGATTTTTTGATAAAGATGTTTTCAACGTCTCAACCCACTTGTTAGATTTTCTTTGCAAAAGAGCGAATCGCTTAACTAGTATTGCACAAAAATTGGATAGGAATACAAAAATACATAGATTTTCTCAAACGGATTTACATGAATTTCAATAAACTATATCCAATTACCTCTTTGAAGATAGGGTTGAATTAAAGTACTTTACGTCTTTGTAAAATGATTGCGCAGAAAACAGTCTAAAATTTTTACTATCGATAATTTGCTAATTGATTATTTTTTAACATTTTCTTACGCTTCTACTTTAAGGGACGATATCATAATATTTATTTTCACAAGGACTTGACCAATAATCAGCAAAATATGAAAACAAATTGGCAGCAAATTTGTTAAGCACCGGGACTCGTAAAATTGTTCCCAACGTTTAAAAACTTTGACAAAACGAGAAAAAAAACATAAAGAACTGACGTGTTAGATTTCTGGCGCTGCTGTTGTTTGTGAGAAATGCAAAGTGATACCAAACTGTGTTTACTAAAAAAAATATTGGTCTGGTTTCCATGAGATGAAAACACGAGTTTAATGGTGGATTTACATGCATCTGCAAGTGCAGATGAAAAACGGAAAAAGACACAAGATGTAAAATTCATACTTGTCTGATAGAGAGGGAACGCACCATCTGCACTACCTTAGTTATGGCTGCAAATGAAAAATTATGATCATAATCTATCATCCGCAACCATAATCCTATTCGTCTCTCTTTTCAACTTTTGTGTTTTATAATCTTCATCCGTCCCGCTTTAAGCCTTGCGCAAACCAATGCGGTGAGATCGTACGATGCGAATGCGATAAGTCAAATCCCTATGCATTAAGTCAAACGTCCATAAACGTTTGACTTAATGCATAGGGATTTGACTTATCGCAATCGCATCGTACGATCTCACCGCGTTGGTTTGGCCAAGGCTTTAAGGCCTGGCCAAACCAACGCGGTGAGTGCGTGCGATGCGGTTGCGATAAGTCAAATCCATATATAATCTTATGGACGTTTGACTTAATACATAGGGATTTGACTTATCGCAACCGCATCGCACGCACTCACCGCGTTGGTTTGGCCAGGCCTTTAAGCCTTGCGCAAACCAACGCGGTGAGTGCGTGCGATGCGATTGCGTTAAGTTAAATCCCTATGCATTAAGTCAAACGTCCATGACGCTGTTCAGACAGGCGCAAGTCAACCGTGCAAAATTGACGTCTATATGTTTTTTCTCTTTCCCACATAGTTGTAAGAAAGAGACGTAATTTTGCGCCGAAGTTTTTAAGAAATTTAAAATTTTCTTGGTGGAGTTTTGACATTTCCTTGTTTTGACACTTGTGTTTTTTTTCTCGAGTAAAGACGCTGTTGTTTGAAAAATAAATGTTCTTTTTCTTGTTCCTGAAGCAAAAATACGAAAATAAATAAATTATTTTTTCAGTTCAGTTCAATTTCTGAGTTTTTTTTCCCAAATCTGAAGGCAAAATAATCGTCAAAATAAATCCATCGTGTTCACATTAACTTTCAGTCTGAACACGACGGGGTGGCGGAATGTCAAAATTGCACGGTTGACTTGCGCCAGTCTAAACACCGTCCATAAGATTACATAGGGATTTGACTTAACGCAATCGCATCGCACGCACTCACCGCATTGGTTTGTGCAAGGCTTTACTTTTCAGCACATCTGCAGATGCAGATGCATGTAAACCCAGGCATAATAATTTAATAATAATTTAATTTTTTACCTCCGTCAACTTGGCAGCGCTATAACACGAAGTACTAATAACTTTTTTTTAATACTTTCCAAATTACAAAACTTTTTTTAGCTTGAAAAAAGCTTGATTGAGTTTAGAAAGCCAAAACAGTTCATGGAATCTGTGATTTTGGTGCTATTTTAAGCAAAAATCACAGATTTCGTGAACAGTTTTGATTTTCCAAATTCAATCAAGCTTTTCTCAAACTAAAGATACTAATTTTGTAATTTGGAAAAGTATAGAAAAAATGTTATTACCAATTCAATTTTCCATTGAATAAAGGTACAGCAGATCACCAGTACTATGTTTTTTAATTTTTTTAGCTAAACTATAGTTTTCCAAATTTGGAAAAGTGTTTTCCAAATTTTTCCAAATTGTCCCCGATCGATTGTACACCAAAATTTCTCAATTTTATCACTAGTGCTGTCAAGTCTAAACCAAATTTTAGATTGTTAGATAATAACTTTTTTTGAGACTTTTCCAAATTGCGAAAGTTTTTTTTTTTCAAAATGTTTTCCAAAATATTTACACACAAAAAAAAAATCGAATTTCGTGTTATAGCGCTGCCAAGTTGACGGAGGTGGAAAGAGCACAGAGTAGACAACAGATTTATCACTTTTTCTTAACACAAAAAAGAGTGAAAAATGAATCAGTTGGCAATTTGCTAAAAATTGTGCTACAGAGATGAATGAAACATTTCTATGCTCTGCATAACGTGGATAAGAATCTTCCATTAAAAGATTTTCATTGAGATAAGTTTTTCAAAAACTGTCTACATGGTTTAATGTATTGTAACGTGCGCTTAGTTCGCAAAAATAAAACTTCACTTTTCAATTTATTTCTACCACTTTTATTCAGTATCTACCAATAATCGCATTAAGTCACTCTTAACATTATCACTCTATAATCAAAACTGACATCTGGTTGCCTCGGCGGCCTATTTATATCGAATGACATTACATCTAGAATGTTGTTGTTGTGGCGAATTATTTTGTAAAATTGAGTTTTTGTTGATTGTTTTTAAATTGAAATTATTTTGGGCTATTGACTGTTGTATTGGTGTTTCGTGTTGTGAAAATCTACGTAGGCTGGATTTGAACGGCTGCGGATGTGTTTTAAAATCGATTCCAGGATTTTGTGATGTTGGAATGTGGCTTTTTTTTTTTTTTTTGGCTGTGCTTTACGAACATTTTCGTTTTTAGATGGATGTGTAAATTTGTAAATTTTGTTTTCTGGTGCTTCTGTTGAATCTTGAATGTACGGATGGTTGTTGATGGGATCTGTTGTCTAGATGTTGCTGCTGAGTTGATGTTGTTCTTGGATTAGTGCTGGACTAGGATAGTGTTTGTGGTTGGAAGATGGTTGTTGTTGGACTCGACTCTCGACTGTGAGGTTTTGTTGTGATGCGATGATGTGCTAGCTTGATGAGCACAGGTATCATCGTTCTTATTGATGTATGCCGGCATAGATATGGCATTGATGCGTGAGTTGCTTTCTCCTTTCATGTGGACTATGTCCGTTGCAAACTGAGAAATGTAATTGAGCTGCCAAAGTTGTCTGTCCGATGCGTTGTTGGTGAACGCATGTGTGAGTGCCTATGGTCCGTGTGTATGGTGATATCCGTCTGGTACCATATGTGCCGATGGGTGATGTATGGGCAGCATATAGTACCAGTTCGGACTTTGGTTGACCGTTACGGAAATGATGAGGCCGGAAAATGGACATGATGGCGCCGGAGTCAATAAAGAACTTGTTGTTGGTCGTTTGGTCGAGGATAAAAAGTCGGGGCTCCACGGTGTGTCTTGGATGTATCGCCTTCAAACACTGCACCTAGTGCTGAGGTCGATCGCTGTTTGCCTATGGCTTAGGATTGAAACAGTAAGGTAGTTACTTCGGCATGAGTTTTCTCGCGGTGGCTGTAGCTGGACGAGACTGGCATGAGCTTTGCGCCAGTGCTGATTCTGGGCAGGATTTGATCAGCCCTGCTGGCGAGGCTGGTGAGACTCAAGTCCTCCGACATGGCGAAAAATGAATGCAGGTTGGATTTTCTTAGAAAAAATTAGCGTGTGTGTGCGCGGGCGCGTGTATGTTCGTGTGAGCGCGTGTGTGTGCCTGCGTGTGTGCGTTTGTGTGATTTTTGTGAGCGTATCACGTCGGGGTCACCAATTTGTGGGTCTTATTACCACGAGACACACAATGAAATAAGATACGTCACTTTGATTGTAAACACACTGTGCACTATGTACACTTGTTTATTTACTGAACACTAACACTAACTTATTAACAATGAATAGATAAGTAAACTAACTAGCTGATAAACTAACATTTAAGGCAAGTAGAAATATATGTATTGTAACGTGCGCTTAGATCGCAAAATAAAACTTCACCTTTCAAATTATTTCTATCACTTTTATTCAGTATCTATACTTAATTCGATCTCAACTCGACTTTTGCACTATCTCTTGTATACAACAATTTACTCTTAACTTTATCACCCTATAATCAAAACTGACTGCTCGTTGCGTCAGCGGTTATATTTATATAGAACAACACTCATCTAGAGCGTTCCAGTTTCTTCTCCATGGTTTCCACATTTGCTGTCAAGCATCTCTACACTCACACACACTGGCTTACAAGCAATGCCTGTCATTTTACCATTCCATTATAGTGCTGCCAGTTGTGTTTTCGGTTAAACGTTTTCGATTAGGAAATTGGTATTAAATGTTGGGTTCACGTTACACTGCCCCCTCCTTAAGATTGTTCGTCCCGAATAATTCCATCTGCAGCCTCGCCACTATATCGATGCAGCCGGTCACAATGAACTACTTTTAACTTGCCTCTTAGTCCTCTTTGGATGCGGTAAACCACGTCGTTAATCCTCGTGACAACCGTATAAGGACCTTCCCAGTTTTGCTGAAGTTTCGGTGACAATCCCTTTTGACGATGAGGATTATAAAGCCACACACGATCTCCTGCTTGGAATCCTGACGTTGTCGCTTTTGTGTCGTACCGTGTCTTCATCCGGTCGCTGTAGGTTTTCATCCGTTCCCTTGTTCTTTTATGGATGTCAGCGAGTCTCTCCTTGAGGTCGTCCACATACTCGTTTGTGTCCTGTGGCTCCTCTGTGGGGCATCCAAATTTAAGTTCGCTGGGCAGCCGCATGGTTTTCCCGAACAGGATGTCAGATGGTGTTTGCCCTGTCGAGCTATGTACTGCACTTCTATAGGCCATCAGGAATAGCGGTACGTGCCTATCCCAGTCTCTTTGGTAGTCGCCTACGACCTTGGTGAGGTGTTCTTTCAAGGTCCGGTTGAATCTTTCAACCATCCCATCAGATTGTGGATGAAGCGGTGTGGTTCTCGTCTTCTTAATGCCAAGTAGTCCACACACTCCTTGGAAGATGTTTGACTCAAAGTTCCTCCCTTGGTCGGAATGGAGTTCCATAGGCACGCCAAACCTACTCACCCAGTTGAACACAATCTGGTCGACCACCGTTTTGGCTTCTTGATTTGGGATGGCATACGCCTCAGGCCACTTGCTAAAATAGTCCATTACAACCAGAATGTACTTGTTTCCAGCATTGGTTTCTGGAAAAGGCCCAGCCACATCTACTGCAATCCTCTCAAAAGGCGATCCAACGTTGTACTGATGCATCTTACCTTGAATCTTCCTACCAGGTCCTTTGGTTGCAGCACACTTGTCACATGTTCGGCAACACTTCTCCACGTCATCTCTAGCGTGTAACCAGTAGAACCGATGTCGCACCTTCTCCAGTGTTTTGTTGACTCCCAGGTGGCCTCCAGAAGGTCCGTCGTGCATCTCCCGAAGAACTTCACTGACTTTCGATTGCGGTACGATCAGCTGCATCACACATGACTTACCGTCAGCGGATTCCCATCTTCGCCTGAGGACACCTTCTTGCACATATAGTGAGTCCCACTGTGCCCAATAGGCTTTGAGAACTGGACTCCTGTCAGAAATGTCTCCCCATTCAGGTTTCTTTTCATTTTCTTTCCATGCGAGAATGGGTTCGATATCTGGATCCTCCTGTTGAGCAGTCCTCACTTCCTCATTGCTCCATCCGCTTATTGGGTCAGCTCTTAGTCGCTGAGCGGTAATATTTTCTTTGTCTTCTTGCCGCCTACAATGCTTACAATCCACTTTGCAAGGTCTTCGGGATAATGCGTCAGCGTTTGAGTGCAACTTTCCTCTGCGGTGTTGAATCTGGTAATCATAAGTCTGCAGTCTTTCTATCCACCTTGCGACTTGACCTTCTGGATTTTTGAAGTTCAACAGCCAGTTCAGAGCACCATGGTCTGTCCGCAGAAGGAATTTCTGTCCATAGATGTACTTATGGAAGTGCTTTGTTGCCAAGATCAGAGCTAGCAGTTCCCTTCTGGTCACGCAGTAGTTTCTTTCGGGTTTCGAGAGGACCTTGCTGTAGTATGCCACCACTTTCTCTTCGCCATCATGCACTTGGGATAGTACCGCCCCGATTCCAACGTTGCTTGCATCTGCGTCGATGATGAATGTTTTGCCAGGTGTTGGATGTGCCAGCACTGGAGCGTTACAGAGGCGGTATTTGAGTTCCTGAAAAGATTTTTCACACTCACCTGACCATTTGAACTGCTTCCCTTTTTCGGTGAGCTGATGCAAACTCTTTGCAACTCCAGCAAAGTTCTTAACGAAACGTCGGTAATATGTGGCAAGACCAAGAAAGCTTCGGAGTTGATGTTTGTCCTGTGGTGTTGGCCAATTTTTGACGGAGTCAACTTTTTCAGGATCAGTCTTCACTCCTTGGGAAGAGATGATGTGTCCCAAATACTTAACTTCGGTTTTGAAAAGTGCACATTTTTCCGGATTCAGTTTAAGGTTAGCCTCTCGAAGTCTCTGAAACACGGCTTTTAGATTCTTGCAATGTTGGTCAAATGTTTTCCCGTAAACAATGACATCGTCCAAGTAGACAAGGCACGCTTTCCACGTCAGTCCTTGAAGAACGCACTCCATCAAACGCTCGAATGTTGCCGGAGCGTTGCATAGCCCAAACGGCATAACTTTAAACTGCCAGAGCCCATTACCTGTAGAAAACGCCGTCTTTTCCCGATCATCAGGGTGGATGTCAACTTGCCAATATCCACTCTTCAAGTCCAGCGTCGAAAACCACTGGGCTCCCTCCATGGCATCCAGGGTATCACTGATTCTCGGCAGGGGATAGCTGTCCTTCTTAGTCACATCGTTCAGCCTTCGGTAGTCCGCACAAAAACGAGTGCTTCCGTCTTTCTTTTTCACTAGAACCACTGGTGACGCCCAAGGACTTTTGGAATTTTCGATAAGACCGTCCCTCTTCATTGTTGTTATCATTTCCTCAACCTCACCTTGTTTGGCCAGTGGAAGACGTCTTGCGGGTTGACGAATCGGTCTTGCATCTCCTGTGTTGATGCGATGCTGCACCAACTGTGTCCTACCGTATTGTCCCTTTTGCGATGCGAAGATGTCAGTGTACTCTTGTAGGAGATTTTCAGCCATCCTTGTTTGTTGGTGATCAAGGTTGGATGAACTCAGTATTTTAGCTCTGATGGTTATGAGCTCCTCCGGGGTTAACGTTTTTCTCGGGGCCTCGTCTGTGATCTTCGTAATTGCTGCAACCGATTCGCAACGTCCAACGACTTCTCCTTTCTTCAACTTTACATCGTACGGTCTGGTGTTTAGTAATCGTACGGGGACCATTTTGTTTTTCGGTGCTACCAGTGTTTTCCCAATGATGACGCTTTGGGAGGAACACTCTGGGTCTGGTTCCACCATGAGGTATCGAAGGCTTCCAAACTCACCTTCCAGTTTTGTCCAAACGAACACTTCAGAAGAAGGAGGCAGAATCAGATCTTCCGTGATGACAGTTCTCAGTGTTGACGTATTTTCATTCGAATAGGTCATTGGAATTTCTTTATTTTGGTATTTCAAAACTTGATTACTGATATCCAAAATAACTCCGTGCTGTTTCATAAAGTCGATTCCAATGATGCACTCGTCACATATATCTGCCACCAGGAATTGATGAGTAAACACTAGATCGGCCAGTCGGATCTTGAGACACACTTCTCCATATACTCTTGCTGCTTCCCCCGTTGCGGTTCTTAGACGGTAGCTATTGGTGTTATGGAGCCACGTCATCTTTACCAGGTCTCGACGTACTATGGATGCTGTGGCACCGGTGTCAATGGTAGCCACATGTTTGTTCCCGTTAATAGTAGTCTCCACAGTCAGACTTTTGTTGTCGCGTTTGGTCTGGGAGACCTGGATGGTGGTTTTGGGGCCATCGATACAAGAAACCAGCCTCTGCCCCTCGAAGTTGGTTCTTACTCGTTTCCCTGATGGGAAACGGGCTGATAGGCAACGCTGGTGTTGTTGTTACCTTGCTCTGGGTTGGATCTCTTGCTTCCACAATGTTGACAACCGGTTTTATTTGGTGGTAGCCGGCATTGACGCTGTAAGTGCCCGGTCTTGTTGCAGTTCCAACATCTTACTGGTCCACTCCGCTGGTTCTTTTGTATTTCTGATCTTTGGCACGAGCATTCTTCGACTATGGCCTCTCTAAGTCGATGTACTCCATGAGAAGCCTGTTCTGCTGCTTCGATTGTCAATGCGAATGCTAAAGTTTCAGAAAGAGTACGTGTTCTAGCAGTTCGCACAGACCTCTGAAGATGTATATCGGAAATGGCACGAACGAAGGACTCAACAGCAAGCTGGTTGATGATTTCTTCTCCAGCATCCGGGTATGCCAGGTGAACCAGTCTTTCGACGTCTGCTTGGAGCTGCTGTAGACTTTCACCCCTTTTCTGGACTCTGTTATTGAGTTGGACTCGGAAGACTTCTTTCAAGTGGCTATCTCCAAAGCGTTTATCTATAGCTGCCACGAGAGAACAGAAATCGCCGCTCGTACCAGCTGGAACTGTTTGAAGTAATTCAGCTGCTGGTCCTCTAAGAGCAAGAGTCAGTGCAATGTACTTGTCTTCGTCATCCCAGCCATTTGTTGTCGCGGCTGCCTCAAATTGTCTCTTGTAGACTGGCCAAGAAGACTGCCCATCAAATGTTGGGGGTTTCATCTCCTTTTTCCTTGCAAACTCTCCAGCAGATTCTCGAATTTTTATTTTCCGTATTTGGTCTAATTCCTTGGACAGAACAGAGAACTGGTTATCGCATCGGCTTTCCAAACGATTCTCTACAACAGAAAGCTGTTTTTCCACACCTTCAACTCGTTCGTCAAGGGCACATACAGTACCCAATTTTCCTTCTAGAATGTTTTTCTGACCTTCTAAAACATTCTGTTGCGCCTCAAGTCTTTCGAGAATATTCTGTTGTTCCTTCTTTTGTTCGCTTCGTTGTGCTTCAAGTTGTTCGAGAACATTCTGCTGTTCCTTCTTTTGCTCGTTTCGTTGTGCTTCAAGTTCTTCGAGAACATTCTGCTGTTCTTTCTTTTGCTCGTTTCGTTGTGTTTCAAGTTGTTCGAGAACATTCAGCTGTTCCTTCTTTTGATCGTTTCGTTGCTCTTCCAGACGTCCGAGAATATTCTGCTGTTGCTCTTCAATCAGCTTCTTTTGTTGTTCTAATAAAAGCTTCATCATACTAGAAAAATCTACACTTTCACTTTCTTCCTCTTTTTTCACTTCTGTTTCAAAAACAAAAGTGCTTACGTCTTCCCCTTGCTGTTCCAAATAGTTGCGCAAGCGCAGGACGAGCTCATTCTTCGATCCCGCTCTAGAAAGATTTCGCTTACCTAACTCACTTTTAAGCTCAGTGCAGTTGAGCTCTTCCAACAACTTACCCATTTTCACTGTATTTAACTTTTTTTTTTTTTTTTTTGCACTTAACTAGTTTTTTTTTTCTTTTTTTTTTTTTTTATCAAATAAGTTTTATTTACACTTCTGACACCAATGTAACGTGCGCTTAGTTCGCAAAAATAAAACTTCACTTTTCAATTTATTTCTACCACTTTTATTCAGTATCAATACTTTATTCGAACTCAACTCGACTTTTGGACTATCACTTGTTCACAACAATTCACTCTTAACTTTATCACTCTATAATCAGAACTGCCCTCTGGTTGCCTCGGGCGGGCTATTTATATCGAATGACATTTCATCTAGAACTCTCCAGTAGCTTCCACATGGTCTGCAACTCTCCACTGTTTTGGCTGTCGAACATTTTCTCTCCTAGAATTTCTACACTTACACTAGTGCTCCCAGATGTGTTTTTCGGTTGAACGTTTTCGATTAGGAAATTGGTATTAAATGTTGGGTTCACGTTAGAGTCACAGAGTATAACCAGAGAGTCCACTGCAGTAAGGTAGTGCGTTTTGCCTACAAGCTAAATCAAACCGGAAAACCGCACCCGGAAAACCGCACTGACCCTCACTTCCCACAGATCAAAGTCAGTTGAGTTTGAAAAGTAAAAAATTTTTTTTTGGTTGCAAAAAAAATCGATAATTTTTAATTTTCATACAGCCTAGAACTTAGAAAAATGAATTTAAGTTGCAGGAAATAACTTTTTTTTTTCATTTTGACCAGTATTTCACTGAAAAAGACAAAAATTAGTAAAAAATTTCATACCGATGCAGGCGTTTTGTTAAGTTTTTACAGTTCATACTAGTGAGCACAGAGCCTCAAACTCAGAAATAGGACGCCATATTGAAAAATTTTTTGCGGGTGTTTCGGGCTGAAGGGGTGGAAGTGGATACTCTGTATTATCTACTCTGTGGTTAGAGTATGCTTGGCTTGTAGCATACAAGATTTCTTGAAACGTGAAACTGACAACAAAGGTGTATAATTTTTCTTTTGTAATAACAACCGTTCATGACAGAAAATAAATATTTTAGAGATTAAATGAAATGAAACGAAGGTATCTTGATTGAAGAAAGAAAACCTAAAAGTTACTTAAGATTCAAAATCACATTTGTTTATAATGTCAGTACGAATTTCTCTACAAAAAAATATTAAGTCCTGCGCAAACCAGCGCGATTTGTGCGTGCGATGCGATTGCGTTAAGTCAAACCTCTATAAGATTACATGTATTTCATTTTGACAGAAATCGCATCGCAGGACGTTATCGCGCTGGTTTGCGCAGGGCTTTAAGCCTTGCGCAAACCAACGCGGTGAGTGCGTGCGATGCGATTGCATTAAGTCAAACCTATATAAGGTTACATGGAACTTTCAGTATCATCGTCACTCTCCAGTCTCGACGTCTGTAGGTAGAAGTGACCAAGTGACTCGCAATAACTGAAATTCTCTTAGCTGCTTTAAAAATTGATACCAAATCCATTCTTTATGTGGTTGGTATGCCATTCGATACTAATTATTTCAACTGAAGTTGCCGGTTCTAACATCTTGAATACTATCAGAGAAGTGGAATTAAAAAGTCGACCGCTTGGTTAGAAAATACAGAAAGAAGTGTTTTATTCGTTATGAGAAAGTTTGAATAATACATATAATGAATGAAGTTCAGATGTCGCGCGTGGCGCTTCATAGATTTACATCGGAGGTAAGGGAATTGCCAGAGTTCTAACACCCCTCTCAATTCGGTGTTCGGAGATGTCGAAGCCCAAGTCCAAGGAGGCATCTCTCATGATTAGGTTTTGTCAATGGCTTCGTCAGAATGTCGGCAACCATGTTCTCCGTAGGTATGTAGTCGAGTGAAATAGACGAGTTCTTGATGACGTCACGAACGAAGTGGTATCTGATGTCGATATGCTTGGATCGTGAATGGAAGACAGGATTTTCAGCTAACTTCCCAGCACCTTGGTTGTCGTTGTACATTTTAATTTGGCATAGGTGTTTGAATCCTAACTCCTTCAGAAATTTTGATAAAAAGATGGCTTCTCTGCTAGCATCGCTGATGGCCATGTATTCCGCCTCAGTCGAGGATAGCGCAACCGTGCGCTGCTTGCGGGATTCCCAACATATAGAAGCTTGTCCAAAAATAAAAGCGGAACCAGTATACGATCGACGATCAAGTGTACAGTTTCCCCAATCGGCATCTACGAAGCAAATCGGTGTCTTGTCGTCGTTTCGGAATTCCAGCCCCAAAAAGGTTGTGCCTCTGAGGTAACGTAGTACTCGTTTGGCAACAATCCAGTGTTCCTGGCTGTAACAATTGATAAATTGACTAAGAGCACTTACTGAATAGGCGATATCCGGACGGGTGGCTAGGGCAAGATACATCAGCGCACCCACTAACTCTTGATACGGTTTTTCACCTTTTTCCTCTTCACATTGTTTATCGTTTTTCAAAAGTTTGCGATCAGCTATCATGGGTGTAGCTACTGGCTTACTGTTCTCCATTGCAAACCTCTTCACAACATCTTCGATGTAGCCACTCTGAGACAGTTGAATCTTGTGATGTGATCTTTTGATCTGGATGCCCAGGCAGCATTCGGCTTCTCCTAGATCCCGCACTGTGAAATGCTTGGATAGAGTTTGCTTGATGTGAGCTTCCATAGCTCGGTCATTAGAGAATATGAGTAGGTCGTCGACGTATACGAGCAGAAAAGTTTTCTTGCTCTTGTCACTATAGACACATGGGTCAGAGTCCGTTGGAACTAGTCCCATGTTCTTCAGCACCTTGTCAATCTCGATGTTCCACTGGCGTCCAGCTTGGCGTAGTCCGTATAAGGCCTTTTCGAGTTTACAAAGCTTATTGCTGTCGCCTCGAAGATCTTTCAACATTTTATCTGCATTGCACTTAAGTTTTCTGTCGCTTTCGCTAGTCGACATCCTATGTAGCATGGCTTCTAAGAACTGCGGCTTGTCCATGTATATATCTTCGTCAATTATCCCGTTCAGATAAGCCGAGGTGATGTCCAGTTGAGATATACTTAGATTTTCTCTTGCAGATAGAGCAACCAACAATCTCAATGAGCTTAGTCTAGCCACTGGAGCAAAAGTATCGTTAAAATCCACACTAGGTTTCTGTGAGAATCCTTTCGCCACCAATCTAGCTTTCCGTCTCTCCAACACACCGTCAACAGTCCATTTGTTCCTCAGCACTATCCTGCAGCCAATCGTTCTTGCATGTTCGGGTTTGTTCACAATTTTCCATGTGTTGTTTCCCACTAAATTTCTAAATTCCGAGTAAATTGCTTCTTCCCAGTCAGCTTTGTCATCTCCTGATATAGCTTGTGTAATAGGAACTTCAGAAGCATTCATTGCCAAATCCACATTTTCGTGTTGAGATTCGTTGTCCTCAGGTTTTCGATCCTTGACACTATTTTCGAATTCCTCAACATCTTCGAAGATTTTTCTCGGACGTGCTCTAAGACCTGGTCTTAATTTCGTTGTTGTCGCTGGAGTATATTTATACGTTTTCACTGTACTCTGTATGCCTTGTTTTGTTTTCGAACACTTTGCCTTTTTAAATTTTTTAAACATCGTAGGAGTCGAGCACTTTTCGTTTTCTGTTTTGACGTTTTCGATTCTTAATTCGTTGTCTCGTTGTTTGCTTTGACTGAAAACAATATTTACGGTGTCGTTCGAGTTTTCCAAATTGAAACGTCCATTTAATGTTTCCTCGTTTGTGAACTCACTAAACTTTCCTTGATTATTGAGGTCAACAAATTTAACGTCTCTGGTGATGTGGATTTTCTGCTGAGATGGAACCCAGACTCTGTATCCTTTATGTGTATTGGGGTATCCAACAAATATTCCCTCGATGCCTCTGTCGTCAAATTTTCCTTTTCCAGGTGTTTTATCCAGGATAAAAACTTTGTTACCAAATGGATGAAGGTAATTTAATTTCGGTAGTTTTCCAGTCCACATCTTATAAGGTATTTCTCCTTTTAGGCTTTTTGTGATACATCGGTTTCGAATATGATTTGCTGCGGCCACAGCTTCAGCCCAGAAAGTAGATGGTAGACCTGACTCCTTCAGCATGCACCTGGCCGATTCAACTAAGGTGCGATTTTTCCGTTCAGCTACTCCGTTCTGTTCGGGGGTATATGTAGTCGTGAGTCTACGCTTGATACCGTGTTCCTTCAAAATGTTGTCCATGACTCTGTTGCAGTATTCAGTTCCGTTGTCTGACTGCAAGGACTTTATTTTCCTGCCAGTTTGAGCCTCTGCATAGTTTTTAAATTCGGTGAACTTTGAAGCAACTTCACTCTTTTCTTGCATAAAGTACGTCAAACAAAATCGACTGAAATCATCGATGAATGTTATAAAGTAGCGAGATCCGCCGTGAGACTCTGTTCTCATAGGTCCGCATACGTCGCTGTGCACGATATCCAATAGTCCAATGGAACGCTCGTCTCGATTTTGGAATGGAAGACGTGTCAGTTTCGATGCGATGCATGTTTCACAAACCTTGGGATCCCTTGTCAGTTCAGGGATTAAATGCTTTTTGGACATGAGCAACAGATCTTGAAAATTCAAATGGCCGAGTTTTCGATGCCATATGTCAGGGTTTCCGACTATCTTGTATGTTACGAAGTGACTTTGCTGGTGTTCTGCACGCACGTAAAACAAATCGCCTTTGCGGTCGGCTATAATTTTCGTTTCTTTGTCCCTTGTTTTTATAAGTGCTCTGTTCTTGGTGAATACTACAATATCACCTTTGTCTACTATCTTTGCGACAGATATCAAATTGGTGCGTAGGTCGGGAACATGCAGCGTGTTGTTCAGCTTTACATCGACGTTTTCCTTCCCGTTCCATGTTGATATGTCTACGTCACCCTTGGCTGTGGTGGACGATGATGCAGTTGTTGCTAGCTTTAATGTAGATTGCGTAGTTTTCCGATTTTGAAGAAGTGACTCATCCTTACAAACGTGCGACGTGCACCCACTGTCTAAGCACCACCTTTCGTCGACGTTGTCTTCGTTGGCAGTGTCGATGAGGTAAGATTTGTAGGATTGTCCTGTACCAGTTTTTGTTTCCTTCTTCTTAAAGCAATCAGCTGCCTTATGCCCCTTTTTTCCACAGTAATTGCAGTTGTATCTGAAAGGTTGACTTTCTTCGCCGTTGCCATTCCTGGTTTTAGATTTCTCGTAGGAATTATTCTTGGCATATCGACTGCCGGTGTTATGTTTGGCGAACAGTGCCCCAGATGGTCGGTCGCTGGTTTTGCGAGTTCTTGCGTCGTTTTCTTCTATAATTTTCACTTTTAGTGATTCGATGTCGGGAAGACTGTCTCGGGTTTCGATGGCACACCTGAAATTTTCAAACGAATCAGGCAAACTGTACAACAACATGACAGACAGTAACTCATCGTTTATGATGACTTCCATGTTACGGAGTCTGTCTACGATGTCAAAAAACTTAGATAGATACTCCCTTATGTCGTCTTCTTCCGTCATTTTGTTTTGTGTTAGTTGTTTCAGGAGCGTCGCTTTCCTAGCGGGTCCTTTTGACGCATATACGGCTTCAAGTTTTAGCCAGATTTCCCTTGATGTCGTGCATCCTCTGATTTGACTCAGTTCAGAAGGACTGATGGCTAGTATGAGATCGGATTTGGCTTTACGATCCTCCAGTATCCACGCATCTCGTTTGAGTTGCGATGCTGTTCGTGCAGTTTCATCTGCTCCAGCTACTTCGGGTTTTGGTTTTTCACCACAAACGTAAACCCATGTTTCATTTCTTACGAGGACGGCCTCAATCTGTATCTTCCACGTTTCAAAATTACTTTTCGATAATGTCTCGATTCGTATGGCGTTGGCCATTGTTGCGAAAAGAAAACTATTACTTTACTTTGGTTTTACTTGTTAAAATTGGGACTGGGCCCATAACCTATCAGAGAAGTGGAATTAAAAAGTCGACCGCTTGGTTAGAAAATACAGAAAGAAGTGTTTTATTCGTTCTGAGAAAGTTTGAATAATACATATAATGAATGAAGTTCAGATGTCGCGCGTGGCGCTTCATAGATTTACATCGGAGGTATAAGGGAATTGCCAGAGTTCTAACAAATACAAACATTTTCTTACGCGCTTAAGCTATTGTGACATGCTAGATTTTTAAACGTTCCTTTGATGTTTCGAAAACACATTTGTCGTCTTGGGCAAAATACTGACGATTTAGAATTGGAATTGGTCGGTCGTGTCTTTGGAAGTCTTATAATTTCTACAGCGTATGGAAAGGTAGGAGTAACCAATGGAAATGTTTCATTTCCAGAACAACTACCTCGGATGAAGTTTGTAAGCAAATGGAAGTTCCGGGGCAAGAGAAGTAATGGTTTCCCTCTTGTTCTTAATTCCTCTATGGTTGGCTCGTTGGCTCCAGAGATAAGAAATTAATTAGATGGCAAACTTTTACTTCTGTGGCGGCGACTTACGGCGAATTACTCGTCGTACCTGTTTGAACACCACCACTAGATGTCAGCGATGTCAGCAAACAGACTGGGAACGAAGTTCAAATAACTTCCCAACGGACAAACACTCACTCAGTTTTGCGACCCTCAAGAGTTAACAAGTGTTTTTCCATAATTCGTATTTCCAAGTTTTATCTCCAATTATTGTTTTCAATTATCAATTCCACAATTGATTAATTTATAAATAAAGTTACAAATTTGACAACAAATCGTGTGTGTGTGTTATTTCCCCAAAGCAAGTAGCTAAAGTGGTGACCCCGACGTGACCGTGGAAAAGCGCACATCGTATAAACTAACGCAAGTAAGTTTCTCAGATTTGTAATTTTTTTTCTTTGCACAACTACATAATGGCTGAGGACGAGCAGTACGCGGCAGAACTCGAAGCTTCTCCTACTCCACCTGATGGTTTCCGAAACGGGTATCAGGCAGAGGAACCACCAGCTGAAATGTTGGAAATTGCCGCACTTCGGCACATAAAGATACCGCCGTTCTGGAAGAACCTACCAGCTCTCTGGTTCATTCAGGTAGAAGCGCAGTTTCACAACCACCGCACCGTCTCGGATAGCAGCCGATTTAGTGCGATAGTTGCATCTCTAGACCCGGAGGTACTGACTGAGGTATCAGACCTTGTCCAAAAACCACCGGCATGTGAAAAGTATTTAGCCTTGAAAACGCAAATAATTACAAGGTTCACTGAGTCCAAGGAGAGGCAACTAAATCGGCTTATGACTTCCCTAGAGCTAGGAGACAAACGACCATCAAGTCTGCTGAGGGAAATGCGGAGACTAGCTGGTGAAAATGTGCCAGACGAAATGCTTGCCACTATTTGGATGTCCAGGATGCCCAACAACGTTCGTGGAATCCTCTCCGCTAGCCCAGACGTCAACCTTATGGCACTGGCGGACATCGCGGACAAAATGATGGACAATATGGCATCCAATGAAGTGTGTGAAGTGCGCAAGGAGCAAAAGCAGCCCACTGACGTCAATACCAGGCTCCTCACCATCGAATCATCTTTGGCCACGCTGACACAGCAAATGCAAAAACTGTTGTCACATGATTCGACCAACAAAAGCAGAAGTCGATCTCCTCATCCTTCAAAAGGCAAAAACTCCAGCTCACGAGGAAAATCAAAAGATTCTGATGTCTGTTTTTTTTCATCAGAGGTACGGCAAAGAGGCGCGCAAGTGCAAGGAACCCTGCAAGTTCCAAAAAAACTAAACCAGCTGTTGTCTACTAAGGCGGTCGACAGCAGCAACTACAGAGTCAACAAGGAATGCCACCTTTACGTGTACGACAAAAACACCAACCAAAAATTCCTTCTCGACTCGGGTTCCTCGATTTGTGTTTTGCCACGTACCGCTGCCTGCCGAAACACCAAAGCAGAAACGACTCTCCTGGCAGCAAACAACTCACCGATCCACACATATGGCGAGAAAATGCTGACATTAAATCTGGGACTCCGTCGAGCTATAACCTGGCCTTTTATCATCGCAGATGTTAAAACTGCCATCATTAAAGCTGACCTTCTGGCACATTACGGGCTAGTCATCGACCTTAAATCCAAACGTGTCGTTGACAAAGTGACATCACTAGCCGTACCTGCCGAGATTGATGCCACAAATCCGTCAAAACTATTGACTATTAGTGGCCCGGAACCATACGTCAGTCTCGTCAAAGAATTTCTTTCGACCAACGACAACACCAAGTCAAAGATTTTCAAGCCAAAAGCCAAAGTCAACTCCGTTCAACACTGCATTATCACAACAGGTCAACCAGTTGCAGAACGACCACGAAGACTTTCCGGTGACAAACTGAAACAGGCCAAAGCGGACTTCGAAGAGTTCCTAAAAAAGGCTACTGTCGAACATCCAGTAGTCCTTGGGCACGTCCAATTCATTTGGTGGAAAAGAAGACTGGTGGATGGCTGCGGTGACTACCGTCATCTCAATGCGAAGACACAGCCAGATGGTTACCCTATTCCTCACATCATGGATTTCACAGAACAGCTCAAGAACAAAAGCTGGTTCTCAATCCTGGATCTTGATAAGGCATACTATCAGATCCCGATGTCACCTGAGGACGTCAAAAAAACCGCGGTCATGCCTTTCGGACTGAAAAACGCCACTCAAACATTCCAAAGGTTCATGGATATGGTACTACATGGGCTGGACTTCGCATTCTGCTACATAGACGACATTCTGATTGCTTCGGAATCCCAAGAGCAACATCAGAAACACGTTCGACAGGTGCTACAGCGTCTACAGGAACATAACTTGATCCTCAACATCAAAAAGTGCGTCTTCGGTAAGGCGCAAGTTACCTAGCCCACTCGATCAACAAAGACGGCTGTAGACCACCAGAAGATCGGATCGAGGCCATCGCAAACTATTCGAAGCCAACAACCATCGTCGAGCTTCGTCGCTTCTTTGGAATAGTAAACTATTATCGTCGCTACATTCCAAATTGTGCTCATATCCAAGCACCATTGAATGAGCTCATCAAGGACTCCAGGAAGAACGACAAGCGACCAGTTGCATAGACCTCTTCCGCAGAAAAAGCCTTTGAACTCTGCAAAGACAACGTCAAGAAAGCCGTTTTGCTCAACCACCTCAACCCAAAAGCAAAACTTTTCTTGACCACAGATGCATCGGACGTTGCTGTTGGTGCCAAGCTGGAACAAGTGTTTGAAAACGAGTTTCAACCGATCGGTCTCTTTTCGTGCAAACTATCCAAGCCTCAGAGTCGTTACAGCATATATGATCGCGAGCTAATAGCGATTTATCTTGCTGTACGATTCTTCAAACACATTCTGGATGGTCGACCTTTCACTATTCAAACCGACCACAAACCGCTTATCTACGCTTTCCAGCAGCGTTCGGACAAGGCACCACAACGTCGCTTAATACATCTGGATTACATATCCCAATTCACCACGGACATAACCTACCTGCCAGGTGAAGAAAATGCTGTAGCTGATGCACTGTCGCGTGTCAACACCATAACCACGCCAGTGCAATTCGACATAAGGGAGCTACACTTGTCACAGTTACTCGATGCAGAGCTTCAAGAGCTACTGAAAAACGAAAAGTCTGCATTGAAGTTGAACAAGCTAGCATTGGAACCTGATGTGAAGATTTATTGCGACGTCAACCATAACATCATTCGACCATACATACCAGCGTCACTTCGTCGGAAGGCCTTTGATTCTGTTCACGGCCTCGCACACCCAAGTGGACGAACAACAAGTCTACAGATGAGACAAAAGTATGTGTGGCCGAACATCAAAAAGGATGCACTGGAATGGTCACGTACTTGCATCCAATGTCAACGTTCCAAAATCAACAGACATACCCACCCATCTCCAGATTCCATCACTGTTCCGGAGCAACGATTTCAGCATGTCCACATCGACATCATCGTTTTGCCACTCTGCAAGGGCTACAGGTATTGTCTTACCATGATTGATAGGTTCAGTCGATGGCCCGAGGCTATACCCATACAGGACATGACAGCAGAGACAGTGGCAAATGCATTCTACACTAACTGGGTTGCACGGTTTGGTTCACCAGAGGAACTAACCACGGACCAAGGCACTCAGTTCGAATCGTCACTTTTCAATGAACTGACCAACATGTGTGGAACAACACGCATCAGAACATCGCCATATCATCCGGCATCTAATGGTCTCGTCGAACGTTGGCATCGTTCTCTGAAAGCTGCTCTCATGTGTCATGAGAAAACCAACTGGGTTGATGCTCTTCCAACAGTTCTGTTGGGATTGAGGACAGCTTACAAAGACGACATCAAAGCCTCAGCATCAGAGATGCTTTATGGAAAAAATCTACGAGTTCCTGGTGAGTTTTTTGTAAATAACCAAACTTTTTCCAATCCACAGATTTTCCTTGACAAACATCGAGAGATGATGAGAAGACTTCGGCCAACAGGAACGTCCAACCATGCGAACAACAAAATTTTTGTTCCGTCCAACCTGCAGACATGCTCACATGTCTTCCTGCGATGTGATGCCGTCAAAAAACCATTGCAGCAACCTTACACTGGCCCGCATCCCAGTGGCGTAGCGTGAGTGTCTGCCGCCCGGGGCGGGAGACAATTTTGCCGCCCTTTTATTTAGGTATTTTAATTTAATGTATACTATACATTACATACATTAATTATAGAGAACTTTTCGGTGAGAGCAGTCATCATTATTTTGCATTACAGTAGTTCCCGTTTATTTACCTCCCCGCTTTGATGCACAACCCGTTTATGTAAGCAATCTTCTTCTACGCTTGTTATTTTGTTTGATATTGCTCACAAATTAACCCTGTTAAATACCTATTGGATATTTACCCAACCCGCTTAACGCCCTCTACTTATCAACACGTTTATCTAATAAGTACGCATTTTTTTCAGATAACTACCTTACTTACACAAAATAAAAGTAAAATTTTCCTTGTTTTGTTTCAAAATCAGCACAGGAGCACAAATGACTTCACAGCAATTGAAATGTCATCAATGTCCAACAAAAACACAAACAATACTACATACTTCCTCGGTTACGAACGCTTTTAAGGTATTAAAGCGGGTCCTTTTATCAGGCACGTAACCGGGTTTCAATAACTAACTTTCCCGGTTAATTGCACATAAAAGATAGCAAAACCTAAGAAATACTTTTCGCAGGAGCGCTGTATACAGAAAAGATTTTAAATAAAAAAGTTTATCTAAGTCTTACAATCACGTTTATTAATTCAAAGTTCTTTTACTTTAACCACTAATTGATATAACTTAAAACTTAGGTAAATCGGATCGACAAGATTAAATAAAATCATTTTTTGATTAGAACAAGAAGTATACTAAAATGTTATAGGTATTCTTATTTTTACTGAAAAGTAATATGAGTATTTGTTAGAATGGAATTAAAATTTATTAAATTAAAAATTTACACGTCTACTTTTTTTAAGAGCAAAGTCTTTTATTGCCCGGTCAATGTCTATCGCATCACACACCGCTTGCTCAATAGACAAAATAGCCAAGTTAGTTAGTCTTAGACAACTCATTGTCGATTTTAAATAATTTTTAATCAATTTCAATTTTGAAAAACTTCTCTCACAGCTGGCATTGCTTATGACAACTGTGAAAAATATTCGGAACATTATTAAAATATTGGGCAGAGTATCTTCCAGCTTGGATTTAACAATAAATTTAAATAACTCAAGTGAGTCTGCATTAATCAATTTATTTTCGTTACCTGTAGCAGCAACGAAAGTCCGCAGTCAAAGTCTTTCCAGCAGTAATCTTCAAATATAATAAAAAAAAATTCGACCTGAACCTTAAAAATCGATTTCCCAACATTTTGAAAATTGGACATTGAACAAGATAGAACTCAGCCGACGAAAAGAATATTGAAAAGTGGAATTTCGAAAATGAAAACAAAATTTTTCACAAAAAGTTTTGAAACACTTTCAAAATTCAAAAAGTCAGCCAGACGTGGCCTTAAGGTGGAATTTCATAAGAATCAGTGGTGGAAGCTGTATTCAAAGTGGTAGTAGTGAGATTTTGTGTAAAGTAAATGGTGGAAGCTGTACTTATAGTAGAAGGGGTAAATTTCGGTAGATATATTCGTAAATCTGCTTGAAAGCAGGTTTCAATGTGTGTGTAAAGTTGGGCATCTAATTAATTTCTCATCTGTGAAATGATATAATAGCCGTGTTTTATTATCGTTTGTGATCTGATCTGGATCAGATCTGAAAATAAAACAACTTGGATCAGAAAAAAATTTATTTCTAAATGTTGGCTGTATCGTTTCTAAAGTTTGACAGATTTAATATTTTCAAAAATCAAATTTCATTTTCAATTGTTTTATTTCTATATTTAATTGCAGTAGTTGCTCAGCGATATTCCTCAAAAATGAACAACCGCATACCACAACTGGAGGAGACCGAAAAATCTGGCGATACCCGACAATCTGGCGACGCTATCAAGCGTGGCGATATTTATTTCGTTTATCTCACCAAAACCTAGCCTCACGCCCTCGCCTAAACCGGCCTAGAAGGTGACGTTCCTTCAAACTAAGGATATAAAACTGAATTTGTGCGGATACCAGACGGACACTACTGGGGCTAGATTCCGCAAGAGTGAATTTTAAATGTGCACACGAAAAATTGTGCACACACTCTAATTTGGATTCCGCAAGGGTGAAGTGGAGTTTTTTTTGACAGAAGACGTACACTATCTTTCAAATTTGTTCACGGTCTTTCAGAGCGTGAGTTTTCAGAGGGCCGTGAGTGTGAGTTTTTTTATGCTCACTCTTGCGGAATCTAGCCCCTGGATTGAGGGTGATCATACGGGTAACTGTGTGGATAGCAACACATTTGGGCCTCTTTCTCTAGGGCTGATGACGGCATGCGCTAGTTATATCGTTTGGCCTCCATCAAGATGGCAAAGTATACCAGCAAATCTGCCAAAACCAAGGCACCCTATTTCATCATCTATAAACAGTACTCGCATCTCCAAGCTCATTAATCAAACACAAAACTACTAACTCAAAATTAAAAGTTTTATGGAAAATAATTCAACTGCATTAATTCACTTTATTTAAATTAGGCCAAAGATTGTTAAATTCTTGAATGTTCAGACTGTTCTGTTCTGCCGACTTAACTATAGCTAGTGCTAGAGGTTGGTCAAACTTCGCACACAAGTCTCTGATAAAAGGAAAATCAGGTATACTTATTCCTATCTTTGAAGTAGTTGAATTGAGGAATCGATTGTTTAAATTTGAAGACCGTTCTATAACTATCGTTTTTGGTCCAGGTAAAAGCATGTCAAGGAGCTCATCACTGATGTGTTCCACTTTTCCTCAGTGCATAAAAGATTCAGAATCTTTCACACATATCGCTACAACCCGATGAGTTGTATTTCTTTGTTCTTTTCATTCGGTCAACCATCCTATGGATTCGAACAAATTCCTTCGATTCATATTGAGGAGTTGTCTATGGGGAAAACGATTGCTCACTACCTCAGGATTTTGTACTTCACATTGTTCCTTCTAGACGTACTATGGTTTCGCGGTATCACGGACAATGTGAGTTAGTTAGTCATGATCGATTCATATGTGACCTGTAACCTGTAAGCTGTAAACGATAAATATAGTTGAAAAAAATAAACAAAAAAAACAAGCAAACCTGTTAACTGCGAAAGCTCAATATACTTTGGATAAACAAGGACCTCATGGCCATGGGACACGCTTAAGAATTTTGATAAATTGAAATTTCATCAAACGACTCTCCATTAGCATTTCTAGTGACTCATTTACAGAAATTAAATGCGTCGGGTTTCCTCTTAAAAACGATGTCTGTTCTAAAACTATCGATTCTCTGAATTCCAATTAACATTTTGGCTTCGCTTTTGGTGGTTTCAATTAACCGAATCATTCCATTAGATTAATCGGTCAACTCTGTAAATTTGGTTTTCAACTCGTTGTGTTGGATTTTTTCTCGACTGCACCACAAATTTTGTTTTTAATTTCTCCATTTCAACGACCCGCACCTTGCACTACAATTTTTTCACACAAACTTTTTTCAGTTTGACATTTAGTTTTTTTTTTCATCACTTTGAAATAAAGGCGACAACATATGCGATGAAAAAGTAACCCTAGATGTAAAACTTGAAACTAAAAACTGGATTTGCAATTGTGATCCAAAAAAAAGTTGGATCTTGTGTTGTTTTTGCAAATACATATATTTTTCAAAGCAAATCTGATCTGGATCAGATCACGAGGAAAATAAAATACGGCTAATAATTCGACTTAAGCAGGAAACAAATAGCGAGATACATGCAGGTAATGTAGTTCTGTAGCCAAACGCTAATAATGTTGAGGCAACAATTGTGTGTCGAATTCGTCACAAAATAAGTAATTGAAAACTCCGTGCCGTGCTCTTTTCAATCGGTCTGAATTTGTAGTTGCTATAAAAATATAAAATAGTTCAAGTATTTACAAAATATTTTTATTACTTATTGTTAAATTTTGCCGCCCCCTAAACACTGCCGCCCGGGGCGGACCGCCCCCCCGCCCCCCCCCCTCGCTACGCCACTGCCGCATCCTTTAATGAAAAGAATCACTGAGAAGCTGTATACCATCAAAGCAAACGGAAGAACAATCAATGTTTCCATTGATCGCCTAAAACCTGCTCATATTCTTCTTGAAAGCGTTCCATCTACATCCACATCCATCCATAGTCAATCGTCTTCTTCAGAAATTTCGACATCCAAAAATTTTCAAGGCCTCAACCCATAGAATCCGTTGCTCTCGGATTCACCTGACAGCTCGATTAAATACACACGATCTTATGAGAGGTGACCCATAAGCATCGGATGCAACGGACGCAACGCAAAAAGTAGCCCAACTTTTAACTTTTTGAGTCCGGCAGAAGAGAGACATGCGCAGTAAGAACCAATTTGAAATTTTCTCTTCTGCTAACATGAGTGGTCTTGTGAGTTGAGACACCGCAACGGATTCTATGGGTCACCCCAATCCGTTGTGTCCGGCAAAACTCACAGCTGTCAGGTGAATCCGGCAGCGAACGGACGCAACTGATTCTATGGGTCGGGGCCTTCATCCTGAAAATAAAAATAAAAATCACAGAACAGCTGATGAGGAAACAAAACGAAAAGTAAATTTTTGTTTGACATCTACATCTAAATCATCGTAACTTCGTCACTGAAGGGGGAGTTATGTGGCGGCGACTTACGGCGAATTACTCGTCGTACCTGTTTGAACACCACCACTAGATGTCAGCGATGTCAGCAAACAGACTGGGAACGAAGTTCAAATAACTTCCCAACGGACAAACACTCACTCAGTTTTGCGACCCTCAAGAGTTAACAAGTGTTTTTCCATAATTCGTATTTCCAAGTTTTATCTCCAATTATTGTTTTCAATTATCAATTCCACAATTGATTAATTTATAAATAAAGTTACAAATTTGACAACAAATCGTGTGTGTGTGTTATTTCCCCAAAGCAAGTAGCTAAACTTCTCTTGCCCCGCAACAACCATTTGTTTACATTGTTGTTTTTGTAATCACATCCTCTGTCTGTGAATACGTGGAAGCTGTACTCAAAGTGGTAGTAGTGAGATTTGCTGTACTCAAAGTGGTAGTAGTGAGATTTTGTTTAAAGTAAAGGTGGAGGAAGCTGTACTCAAAGTAGTAGAGGTGATTTTCGGTAAATCAGCTTGGAGGCAGTTTGAATGTGTGTGTTAAGTTTGCCATCTAATTAATTTCTTATCTCTGGTTGGCTCTCTGCACTCCCAACCACGGTTACCAGTTTGGTCATTATTTTTTCACTTGGTCATATGGTCATTTTTTCAAAAAAATAAAATAAGGTAAACATTTCAGTTTTGAGGTTCTCGAAAATGAAATTTACAAATAAACAAGTTTTCTTATCGTATGAATGTAAAAAGTGCATTTGCAAGTTTGTTCATTTAAACCCAAGGATTGCTCTGAGGTTGCCATAACACGTTCTTTGAAAAACCTCAACTTTTGCTGCTACATATGTAACTCCCAACACCCTTCTTGAAAGGATTAAGAACCGAAAACCATTTTTTTTTTTTTTGAACTAGACATGACGCTATAACTCTTTTTCCGAGATCTCCATTGTAAGCAGAGGACGCTGGACTGCTAGGCTGATCGGAGACATAAGCGAATGGAGTAACCGGAAACACGGTGAGGTGAACTACTACGTCACACAGTTCCTCACCGGACACGGGTACTTCAACGCTTTCCTGCACAAAATTGGAAAAAGAAGAAGCTGTTCGTGCCAATACGGAGATTCGCTGACAGACGACGCGACGCTTATCATACAGTGTTTCAAGTGTAGTAGATGGGAATCTCCCTGTCAGGAAACAAATAGAGTTATCGGAGAGCTCAGGGCTCAGCCCGAATAATATCATCCAGGAGATACTGAGAGACGAGGAAAGTTGGAGGCGAATAAGCATATGTATGTGACGCTGATCCTGAAAACAATGAAACAAGAAGAGGTAGTCGAGGAACTAGTACGTGCCACCTAGACACGGAAGAAATGCGCAAGTGGTCCCAAGGGGAAGATCAGCGAAAAACTTTTGGAGTTTTAGTCGGTATGCCAAGCTTAGTACATCTTGGAAAGTCCGACACACGGGGAAGTATGGAAGTATGAACCAAAGAGTTATGACAGTGTAAAAAAAAAAAACTCATTCTGGGCCAGATATGGTAGTTTAATCAAAAAGACGCTTTTTTGAATTCAAATCAGAGAAGAAATTTGAGTGTGTTTCAGGCGAAGGAGTATGAATTGAATCTCTGCATTACCTACTCTGTGCCTGGAACTCTCAACGATAAATTCAACGTAATGTAGGTATGTACAAACACTCCAAAAATAAAGCTTTCGATTTTCGTAGCAATGTGAATTTATTTTGAATGATTGTTTTGATTTGTTTAGTGCTTAACGTTTTCCCTTCTTTTTCTTCTTTTGACCATCAGGCCATGCGAATCCTCTTGATTTGAGAACATCCTTAAATTAAAAAAAAAAGAAATACATTAATGCGTACGCCTGAGTGTAATGGATTAATTAACCTGAATGTTGTGACACACATAGTATGCATTCTCCATTGCTGCATCGTTAAAGATGTCACATTGAAAAGATTTGCCCTTAGATGCTGCTTTCTTTTTGCCACCTTTCTTTTTTGGCTCGCCATTACTTCCATTCGATTGGGCTGTAGAATCGTTACTATTTCTTTTCTTTTTGCTTTTTCCAGCCATATTGACTTATTGTTGCGATTGCATTTGAAAAATAATAAGGTAAATCAATGGATCGATCAAACAATCTTTATTTTTTGGATTCCATGGTTTCGTGATTTTAAAGTAAGGGGTTGAGTTCTGCTTATTAGCGACATGAACACATTAAGGCTTAAGGCTTAGTTCTAAAAAGTTATGCTATGTTTCCATTTGAAGTTATAACCTGTGCCCCTGTTCTGTAACTATCGCCTCGGCAATAAACGAGGGAAAATGGAACGAAATTCTATGAATTTAGTAGGATTTCGTTCCATTTCCCACAATTTATTGCCTGCTTTTATCGAGGCGATAGTTACAGAACAAAGGCACTGGTTTCACTCCCAGTATAGGTGATGCTTTTAATGCTTTGTTAAATAGAGACAGATATGATAAAATGTAAGCAGAAAGCAAAACGTCGCGTCACCGACAATTATAAGTCGTATGAGAGATTCCATTCTCTCTCCGCTAACTTACACTCTCTGAAACCTCAAATTCACTGAAGTATTGGAGTTTGGAAACAAAGCGTTTAGCACTAAAGTCAGTTTCGTCGAAATCTACTAATTTAAATGATTCGTTTTGTATGGCAAAACGGTAGTTTTCTTGAAGGTTTAGGGTAATTGTGTTGTGTAGTTTTTATACATTTAAGAAATTTACAGATAAACTGAGAAGAAGAAGGTTTCATTTTGTATGTCAAAAATCGTAATTTTCGTGTTGGCTTATGCTATGTCCCCACCTGGCACTTAAACTTGTTCAACTCAAAACTATCCCAAACCTACATGATAACCAAGCGGTTTGCCATACAAAGTGAAACCTTTTAAGTTATTGGGTTTCATTTCCACCCACTTGAAACCAAGTGCGCTGAATGCCTATTTCCAATATTCCAGTGAATTTGACGTTTAAGAAAATACGACGGGGTTGGGGCGGGTTTCGGGTCCGGACCCCCCCCCCCCCCCCCCCCAATCGGGAAAATAAAAGATATTATTTGTAAGATTTATCCGCTCCTAATGTTCAAATTTCGTTACGGAACGGAAAAATATAGCATGAGCAAGACAAAAAAGTAAAGGAGAAGTAATATTATTATTTAAAAAATTCAAGAACTTTATTGATTATAAAAATATAATCGACATTCTTGAAAGACTTGCTATTGATAACCTGAAAAATATCGTCAGATTGATGTTGGCATATGTGACTCGATCCGATAAAAGGGAATTACTAGGCAAAAAATCGGTTGTTGGATCATGATTGTTTACACAAGTTCTTTTATTGAATATTCATGATGCGCAATCAGAAATTGTAACATCGCTATTATTTCACAAAATATAAATTCAGAGAAACGATTTTTTACATGGGTTTGAATGGTATACATCAGCGCCTTTCAGAGCGTGCCGTGTAAGCTTACACTTTTGCCTAGAAAGTGCCTTTTCTCGGATCGCGTCACATATAAACTTTTTTACATGTAAATTTTTGATCGAAAGATACTAACCAGTAAAGCATCAAGCGCATTTTGGATGTTCTGGCCGTGGATTCGTTGACTCCACATCATGACTTCTGACAGAAAATTTTCTTTCGAACAATCCGATATATCTTAGTAAAATGTGTAGAGGTCAGCGCATTTTTTTTCGTTAAATTTTTGTTTAAGAAACAGGTGCCCGAAACTTTGGAAAATGGATTTGTGTTCCGAGAACCGACTTTTGAGTTGAGAAATGAACGTATCAAGAAACGGAATGTAGAAAGAAATTCTGTAGTAGTCTTCAATACTTTGTGCTTGAACGTTGCACAGATTTTTTTGTTGATTGCAACGGCGCGGCGGCGGCGCGGCAGCGCGAGTGGCAATTTCATTTTGATTTCGTATTCAGAACAAATTCTAGCAATATATTCATAAATAACGCGGAAAGTAGAATCTGCGTTTTCGCGTTTGTACGTAAATTCATTCAAAGCGTCATCTGCCAGCTTATTAGCCTCACCCAGATCTTGGTTTTTAGATTGCAATTCCCGACTTAAAGGCAAATCAATCGAATTAATTCATTTCATAATGTGACAGGCGATTTGGAATTCAACCGTCGAAATCGCTGTCAAAAGATGCAATGTATTTTGCGAAGTATCTCGATCTTTCCACGTTTTGATTTCTTCCAAAGATTCAATAAAAGCCGGTTGCAATTCAACGTACATTCCAACTGCTTCATGAGACTGAGCCCACCTGGTAGGACAAACAGACTTCAACTTTTGTTTTTTTTCTCACTTTTGTTTGTCATTTTTGAAATTTCTTGGTGAAGAACGTCTTGTCTTTTAGGCCAGTGAAAAAATGCTTCAATCGCTCCGATAGTTCCTAACGCACTTTTGAATCCTGACACTTCACATGCTGCATTGACTGCCAAACTAAAGCTATGTGCAGCGCAATGTACATAAATTGCCAGGGGGAAATGCGATCTCAGATGAGCCTGTGCACCAATGAAATGGACACTCATTGCCGGAGCTCCGTCGAATCCTTGGCCATACATATATGAACAATCAACGCCAACATCATGTAAATAATTTCTGGTTGAATCTGCTAAACCTCGTATAAATAAATAAAATTTTGAGTAATGGACCCCCCCCCATGCCCAAATCCTGGATCCGCCACTGGTGCCTCTGTTACCTAGAATTCTAAATAAGCCTCTTTTCAGACAAAATTATTTTTTATGTTTTTACATTTTACAATACCTCAGCTTACACAATACACATACCCTTCAAACTTGAAATTTTATCTTTCAAAATGTTTTTTAATTCTGACCCCAAGCGAGACCCGAAGTGGTCATAAAGCAGTCTCAAACCAGCCAATACCCGTAAAAATGAGCCATTTTACGCGCCCTACTCTGATATACCTACACACTTATGCCAGGATAGGGATGTTGGAAATGGAAAAATATATCGATATATATCGTATCGATATATATAAAAAAAAATATCAAGTATCGATATATTGAATCAGAAAAATATCGATATATCGATATATCGATATATTTTAAATAATGAAATGTGCGACCTTAAAAATGAGAACCTTTCATTGACAGGAAAACCCAATAAAATTCATGCAACGTTTCATTGACCACTGGGCACAGGCGTTTAAAAAAACCCAAAATATTGAACAACAAATAAAAATGATTTTCAACCCCAGTGCCCAGTGATCAATGAACGTTGCATGAATTTTATGGGTTGTTCCTGTAAAACAAAACTAACAGCGACAGGTATAGAAAAGAGTTTTCCAACTATGAGAAATGTATGCAAGGTATATTAGTTACATTATACAGGAAAACGCCCATAAAATTCATGTACCTTTTCATTGACCAAGGTTACAAATCCTTTTTATTTGTGTTCGATATTTTGGCTTATTACTGTACACTGTGAAATTATCAAAACTCACAAATTGATTTGCTAAGTGGTCAATGAAAGGTTGCACACATTTCATGGGTATTTTCCTGTATAATATAATATAGTGAAAGGTATAGAAAAGTTTTTTTTGCAATAAATTTGGTATGTTAGCAGGTTAGTTTCTAGTACCCGAAAAAAGTATCGTTTTTTATACCTTTTCGATACATGAATATTTATATCGATATATCGATATATCGCTGAAAAAAATATCGTCGATATATATCGATATATCGAACGAAATATATCGACATTTTTTTATATCGATATATTTTTGACATCCCTATGCCAGGATCATTGGTAGCTTGACGTATTGTATATAGCAAACCCTATAACGCGGATTTTCGAATAGTCCTTAATCAACCGTCATGTTTACCATTGGTTTTACTAACTCATGGTCAGCTTTTCGATAGTACTTGAAACTCATCAAGCTCGAGAAGCTTCTCGAAGTGCTCAGCATGAGTATTAACATTGAATGAGCGATGCTCTCTTGTCCAGGCGATGTAGACTTGTCCAGGATGTCACACTGCTTACTATTTTTCTAGCATACTCTGAGTTATTTTGACAGTAGCATAAGCTAATGGTATTATAATGGGGTTGGGTTCGATATCCCGTTTTTTATAATCCTGTTTTTTATTTTCCCGCATTTAAAATCCCGTTTTTTTTAAGCCCGTTTTGTATTATCCCGCTTTTTTAAAACCCCGTTTTTAAAATCCCGTTTATTTAAATCCCGTTTATTAAAATCCCGTTGTTATAAGCCCGCTTTTGTATTCAACACCAGGTGTTTTATTTTAAAAATCGCGCGATTTTTAAAATAAAACACCTGGTGTTGAATACAAAAGCGGGATTAAATATAAAAAAGAAGAAGAATATTTGGTCTAGATAATTTTATTGCAAACATTATTATTGTTTCAAAAGAAAAGAACATAATACATAACAAAAATGTAATTCCAAAAAAGATTACAACAAAAAATAACAAAAAATGAATACAGTTGAATATTGTGAGCTATACGACAAAAATATTAAAAGATCTGTCCCAGTTTCTCTGTATAATGGTATTAATAAAAAAAATGTTCAGACAACAAAACTTTCAACATTTGAGAACTGATATGTAGTGTTTAAATGAACAATATTGAAATATAAAATATAAATATAAAACGGGCTAAGCGGGATTAAACGGGATTTTAAAAGACGGGCTTTTGATAAACGGGATTTTGATTAAACAGGATTGTCACGAACGGGATTTTAACAAAACGGTATTTAAGAAGACGGGATTATAAACTTTTTTTTGTCGGGATTTTAAAAAACGGGATTTTAAAAAGCGGGATTCCGATACGCTCCCATTATAATGGGCACGTTCAAGAACCTATCGAATAGCCTATCTCTGATACCCGTATCTTAGATACCATTTTGAACGATTCAGATATCTTTATCCAGATTGCTGCAGACAACAGCTGTGAAATATTAAAATTCGACTTTTGAAAACAGAAAAACATTCAAAATATCTTTGCTAGACGATTATTATCTACTTATTTTTATCGATTTCCCATGCGTTTTAAAAGACTCTAATGCTGATACCCGTGGCGTGATGGTTAACATGTTCACCTGCTAACCCAGATGTTCGAGGTTCGAATCCCACTAGGCAAAAAAGTTTTTTTTACGGGTATCGCCTTTCGCGAGGAATTGGCAAGTCCTCCGTTAGTAAATTCATTGCCATGAAAAGCGTTTTCTCAATTAGCCTTTCGGAACCGGCAGAAAATTGTAGGTCCCCTCCATTCCCTCACAAGGCATATGGTTGTGAGAAATGCGCTAGACCCTATTTATTATAATTTTTTTTTAATGCTGAAATAAATGAACACCAAAACGAAAAATCAACATGAAAACAAAAAAATAAAATAAAAATGGAATTTCTATCAGCTGATCACTTGAATAGAAACGGTATACCAAAAATACTCGGATACCTTTAGATAGCTTTTTAGTAGAAATGAGTTGGTGACTCTGCTAAACGTTTAACACGTAAACAACAACAAAAAGCTATCCGGATACCATTATTGAACGCCCCCCAATGTACACCCAATGGAAGGCGGTGCGCAGAAAAACATAATTGAAGAGTATACCCGAAGGAGACAGTGTGTAGAGTAGATCAATAGGTTCACACATATGATAATTGGGAGGAGCTAGAATACAATCTGTTAAAACGGCTGGAATGATCTCGTATGTGGTAAGGTTTCCTAAAAACTGTTCTAAACTGGTAGAATGTACTATAAAAAAGGCTGCTAGCGCAGGTAGAGTCCGTTTTTATTGCAAAGTGATGGTGTAAAGATTGAATAAGTATGGCTACAAATTGAAATTGATATCAAAAAAGAAAAAGTAAAGAACTTAAAAATAGCTAGCAATGAGATTCAAGTTTCATTCGATGTTGTTTCATTATATCCAAATGTTCCAATTGATGAAACTTTAGTTTTTCTGAGAAAATGGCTAGAAAAAAATACACTTAAACCAGAAGAAATAAATGAATTTGTAAAACTTACTAAACTGTGCATGGATGAAAATTGGTTCCAGTTTAATGAAAAGTTTTACAGACAAAAATTTGGTTGCAGTATGGGATCACATATGAGCCCGTTTTTAGCAAATTTATTTATGTCGCATATAGAAACTGAAATGAAAAATCAAGTAAATTTCCCAAGAATTTGGTTAAGATATGTAGATGATATATGGGCGATAATCAAAAAACATGAACTCCGTCAGCTCATTAACAAATTAAATAGAACTAAATACCCATCAATAAAATATACATATGAAGAAGAAATTGAAGGGAAATTAAATTTTCTGGATTTAAGTATAACTCGGAATGGAGACAATTTCGAATTGGATATATACAGAAAACCAACGAATACTCTGAGATACATTACATCAGACTCGTTCCATTCCTTTAAACATAAGATGTCAGCTTTTCACTCAATGATTTTTAGAGCTCTAAATATTCCAATGACTATAGAAACAAAAATAAAAGAATTCCAAAAAATTAAAGACATAGCCAAAATTAATGGATATACTGAAGAATTGATTGAAGATTTAACAATTGCACATAGAAGAAAACAAGAATTGAGAAATTATACAACTTTAGATCTAATAAGGAATGAAGGAAATGATGAAAAGAAATATTCAAAATTTTATTTCTATCCAGAAATAACATCTAAGATAAAACCAATCTTTAATAAATATAATATCCGTATGAGTGAGTGCAGCGAAATAAAAATAAAAAATCTGATTGGAGGATCTAAGGATAAAATTGAACAACTTCAAAAGTCAGGAATTTATTCTATCGGATGTAATGATTGTGCAAAAGAATATATAGGACAGACAAGAAGACCTATTCTAAAAAGATTTAAAAAACATTTTGCACATCTTAAATATAATGAAAAAGAAAAGTCAAGTGTTGCAGAACATATGCTAGAAAATAGTCATAGCTTTAGTTTGCAAAATTTAAAACTAATAAGGAATGTAAATAGCAATTATGAATTAGATGCTTTTGAATCATTTTACATATTTAAAAACAAAAATAATCTAATGAATAGTGATGATGGACCAATCAAAGATTCAATATTCAAAAAATTTTTTAATAGATTCAACTCAACTCAACTGTAATTTTGTTTAGAAACATTTTTGTTTATTATTAGTTTTTTGACAAATAATTTAATTTAATTTAATTTTATAAATCTCACTGACGATGGAAGCATTGCTTCTGAAATGTACATCTGAGGAAATAAAATAAGTGTTTTTAACTGTTAAAAACTTTACTAATCTTTTCATTTATCAAATAAAAGTGTTATAACTATAGGTGGATAGTAAGTGAAAGCAAAATTTTGGTGCTCTTGCTTTTTTGCCGCAGTTACACCAACAACGAACCGAGCTTTATCATGTTGAGATATGAAAAATAATTGATCTGGTCAAAGTATGGATGATGTGTTCTACTATGCTCTATATTCTTTCGTTGGAAAAGCGCCAAATTTCATACAAAAAGTCACTTGGTGTCTACGATCTTAGTTCTATCTATGGCCACTACGCATCGTGATTGCCAGCAGGAATTTAGGCAATTTGTGGGTTGCCATATGTGTAAACAAATAACTACCGCTTACATAACTATCATGTCATCAAAAATAAGCAAAACAAAACCCCTAAACCCCTTAGAGTCTACAGACTACTTGAATGACCATCACGTAAAATTCCCCACAATCAAACACAATTTTTGAATTTCATCATTCCAATGTGAGAGCTGTCCAACTGCTTATTACGGCTATGCTTAGCTATTTTAAACAATTGTCAGTAGTTCTATTGAATCCTCAACATTTCTGCTTCTTAAAGAGCCCAATGTTATTGGGAATAAAATGATTGTATAAGTGTAGGGTGTAGCTATTTGTGCCGAGCTCGCCAATACAAGTTTCTTTAACGCCATAAGATATGCAAGTATTTATTAGAGTAACATATGATCGGGCTTCTGGCAGAACCTACGTAATTTCTAATTTTGTTGTTACAACCTTTTTACAAACATCACAGTGACCGACTTCTTCAAATGAAATTTCCATGTTTCAATGATAAGCTTTGGTATCAAGTCAATCCTCTGAGTGTCTCTCAACATTTGAAACCCACAAACTTAACTATTCAACAAATACCTCAAATAAACCAGGTTACAAATTCATCATTCTACTCGCCTATGTGCTCAGTTCAAAAGATTCCACTACCCTGACAAGCAGACGACCTTTTGAAAAGAACGTTCATTTTTAAATCACCTTGCCACGCTTTATGATGTGATAATGATGTGATATCAACAAAAGGTAAAATGGTTTAAAAAAGACCCCAGACCACACCAATCACAATCATAGTGCCTCTGCTCTCTGTGCCTTCCGCATGCAAATTTGTCAATTTTCGCACTTCCACTCCCCACAACGATGTCGCATAATTTGAGCAATTTAAGACAAATACGAAAACAAAGCAAAGGCCTGTTGACACGAAAAGCAAAACACACAGACGAGCTAAACAAACCACAGAAAAAATAAACCAAAGAAACTGAAAAAAAACAACGGTTAAACTTCCCCCACTTTATTGTAGAAGAAAAGCTCCGGAAATTACCTAGGATCTTGCAGAGATTGAAGCGCCGCTTTACAGTTGTGCGCGCACCACGTTTAATACACACATGGATTACGGGATAAGTGGGTGGTGGGGAGGATCATGGGGTCTAGATTGATGGCCCACACGACAAAAACACAGCTCCACCGGTACTGACTTTTCAAATTGGTTTTCGACAAAACTTTCAGTCCGCGATTAGGAGCGACACAAAACGGTTGCCAATAAAACAGCTTCACAGCAGCACAAGTTGCTTTCTCGTATAAATACTGTTGGATTGTTCCTCATTGCATTTCATACAACACTGACATATGTAGCTACAGCTAGCTACCTTACAATTCAAAAAAAAAAAAAAAAAAAACAAAATCTAATTGAAACCGACACTGGGGGAGAGGCCAATTTAACTCTGGGTATTTCAATTTGAAAATTTTCGGTTTTAATGTGAAACGGATGTGAACGATCAAATTAAATATCGAAATTCGAAAATAAAACGATCGATCCAAGACACCTTTTGTGTATCGCTTTCGAACTCTGCGCTGAGTCTCTGTAAAAAAGTGAACCCAAGTGTGAAATACCGAGGGAAGATATTCAAGCTTATCGCGTTAATCGGAATTTTCATTTAAAATTTGCGTTCAAGTGCGGCACATTCGAATACTTCTTCAAATTAGTTTTCTGCAATTATTGAATTAGAAAAGATTTGAGCGGGTGCATAATTTTTACTTTGAGTGTTACATTAGCCCGGTTGACAGTGAAGCAGACTATTGTTGTGGATTGTATTTCGCCATAGATCAGTCCCTCACTCCAGACCGGTCCAGATTAGAAGTACAACTCTCTGGAATTAAGCTGCGGTTCTAGTGTTGCACGGTATGTAAGACTTGTTTTGTATTCGCGATGAGATTTCCTTTTCCTTTCGGTGAAGTTTTATTTTTATATTTTGCTAAGTGGCTTTCGGGCACACAATGGGATCAAAATAGAGAATAATTTTATCAAATCAAATTCACTTTGTATGAGCAGAGCATCTTCTTTTTTTCGAGGGAAATTACTTACTCTGGTGGAATTGAGACACGAATTTGAAATTGGTCATGAATAGACTTGACTTGTTGACAAACATGTCAAGTTTCGGAAAGTTTCTCATTTTTGTTTTTTGATAAAGGACCACTTGGGTTGAGTTGATGTCAATATGCTATCAGGAAGTGTCGAGTTAGCAGCAAATTGAGCTGCTAGCAAATTAGCTTTATCGATGGAGCTGACATACGCAGAGTCATTGAAAACGATGACGTGGTCGAGTTATTAATGTTCTTCACAAAAGACCAAAAGTTTTTGCTTCCTTTTGGACACAACAGTATTTTTTGCCTTACTTTTTGGTCATGTAAAAACTTAGCTTTTTGTATTTGAGCATTACAGATATTTCTGGCGCGTCTGAACAAATTTCGGTTTTCTACTGTAGGGTTATCTTTAAATCTTCGAAAACTACTTTCTCTATCAATAATCGCCTCTTTACGATCGTGTCTGAATTTTGATATTGCCTTTTTGGCTTGGTTCTCTCAATCTCTTTTTCGAACATGACAATATAAACTGACCCGGTAGTGCTCTATTTTTGCCAAGATGGTATTTTTGATGTGGAGGCTTCCACCGATCATATTACTTCTAATACGATCAAGCTTTGTTACTCCTGTTGTCATACGGAGCATCTTCATATCCGTAGCCGTCAACTTACTCTCATAATTTTTGAACATTGTCCAATATTGTGAATTGTATGTGAGTGCTGGACACACTACTACGGTGTAGAGTTTTCCGTACAGGTACAGCTTAGTGGGCGATTTTCTATCACAGAAGAAGTCGGGGTTTTCTCGCAACTTCATTCACCCTACAATTACTCGACGGAGCGACTGTCCATACAAATAGCTATCTGGAATATTCATCTCTGGATCAGAAAACGGACGACACAAGTACTCAGTTTATTTTGGACCTGTACGATACGGTATGATGGCTACATATCAGGGTTTTCAGAAAGAGCGCTACAAAAGCTTTTTTCAATAAAACAAAAACGGTTTTAGATATCAATAAAACTCTTTATTCCTGTGAAAGTGCGTTTAATGCCATTATGTATGAAACTCGATTTCTTTTGCATGGCCACCACGGGCAGGCTTGCAGAAGTCCAGACGCTGAACCCAATTTTCGACGGTTTTCAAGCATAAATCGCCCGATACTGCTGCAATTTCGCGTTCGATATTCGTACGAAGTTCATCAATCGTCGCTGGCTTGTTGGCATACACCATAGACTTGACATAGCCCCACAGGAAATAGTCTAACGGCGTCAAATCGCACGACCGAGGCGGCCAAGCGACTGGACCATTTCGTGAGATAACACGCTCTCCAAACTTTTTCCAAAATTGATTGTGACTTTCGCTGTGTGGCTTGTGCCGCCGTCCCGTTGGAACCACATGTCCTCCAAGTCCATATCATACGATTGGGGTCAAAAATATTCGGTTATCATTGAACGGTGGCAATCCCATACACAGCAACGTTCCGGTCTTGATCATCACGGAAGAAATACGGCACAATGACGCCATCCTATAAACAACACCAAACCGTAATTTTTTCGGGATGCAATGATGACTCATGACAGTTGCTCAGCCCAATTCACGAACATACGACGATTCTGGTGGTCAAGCGGCTTCAGTTCTTGCGTCAATTTCATCTTGTAAGGATGTAGGCCAAGATCTTTTCTCAAAATTCGCCAAAACGACGTCACAGAGATGCCCAACACTTGGGAACAACGCGACGTGTGAGAGAAACATTTGGGCTTTCTGCAACTGAAGCCTCAGCGGCAGCTTTATTCTCGGAACTACGGGCACTTCTTTGTCTCACTGTCTTTTTTTTTTTTATAAAAAGAGGAGGCATATATGTATGCTAATCTGGAGAACTCAGACCTAATTTCCGGTCCACAGTACTACCAAGGTAGCAGCTTTCCCTTTTTTGTGTTGCAGTAGTTGGAAATATGGTGTTAGTAATTTCACATATAACCTCAAGGGCGGCGTCCATATATGAAACTGGGAAGCTGAAAGAAAAGTAGGTGCCCAGAGCGGGATTCGAAACCATGCGTCCGGCCAATCTACTGAACACTCTACCACTGCACCATGTTCCCTGTCACGGGAACTATTTGTACTGTCCCTGTGGATTCAAATTTTTCCACTAGACGCTCAATTGTTGATCTGCTAGAACTATTATGACGACCATAAATTGGACGTAGTGCTCCTAACGTTGAGGCCACTGATTCCGAATTTCGGTAGAAAATTTTAATAAATTCGACTCGTGGTTGGCTCGTATTTCTTTTCATCATAGAATGGCAAACCTTACTGAAGGGAAATGCTAAAAGACCGGCAAGAAATATGGCGTCGTTTGATGTCCCTGTCGCTCTACTTTTATAGCGTCCCTGTTGAAAAACCCTATACATCATCAGCAAAGAATGGTTTTTGTACTATGGCGTTCCGTAATATATCTTCTAGCAGATAGCAAAGGACATAAGGAGTAGATAACTTAAGGCATTACCAAGATATTTGCTTCAAATTAAAGATATTCCTATGGCATTAGTGCTTTATGCTTTGGTTCAACAGTTTTTTATACAATCTTAAAAATCAAAAAATTTTAAAGCATTCAAAAGCTTTACTAAGCGGTTCGGAAATAGACTGGAAAAATTATACAATCATTCGTAATAAATATAAACATGAAATTTGTAAGCGTAAGCGTGAATATGTTATGTCTAAAATATCCTTTTCCCATGACCAAAAAACAATGTGGCAAAACATAAAAAAATTTATTTTAAAAAAAGATAAAAGTGAAACTAAAACCGTTATATTTGGAACGGATACTTGTACCAAAAGTATAATTATTGCAAACAATTTCAATAAGTTTTTTGTTAAGAGTGTAGTGGACATAATAAACACCATCCCGTCAGCCCCTTTCGTAAATCACGTTGTGGAAGTCGAAAACGTTTTCAAATTTAAAAATATAACATTAGCCGATTTAAAACAAACAATAAAAAATATGAAAAACAAACGGGATTTTCAGTTCATGAGCCCAAGTATCTACTTAGACCATTTCGAAATCCTTGGCCCAGTTCTCTGTAAAATAATAAACCGTTCTTTGTATACAAGTAAATTTCCTGATACCTGGAAAGAATCTTTGGTGACACCAATCGAAAAAATAGTTAATACCGTAAAATGTAAAGAGCTTAGACCTGTGAATGCTATGTCGTTGTGTGAAAAGATTTTTGAAAAAGTAGTATTCAAGCAGTTGTATGAATATATTGAAAGTAACCATTTAATTATTGACTTGCAGTCAGGTTTTAGAAAAGGGCACTCGTGCGAAACTGCCATTAATGTAGTTGTTACGTCATGGAAGGAAGAACTTGCCAAGAAAAGAAGTGTTTATTGCGTATTTTTGGATTTGAAACGGGCGTTCGAGACAGTCAATAGAGATATCTTATTAATGAAAATGAAAAAATACGGTGTTAGAGACAAAGAATTACTGTGGTTCCAGTGTTATCTGAAAAATCGAAAGCAAAGAGTTAAAGTCAATGGCGTGGTGTCAGAATCGATTGATGTGGAGTATGGTGTGCCTCAAGGATCTGTCTTAGGGACTCTTTTGTTTACGATTTATATTAATGATCTCCAGTGTGTTTTGAAACACAGCAAATTAGCTCTGTTTGCGGATGATGCTGTTGTCCATATCTCCGGAAACAATAATGTAGACAGTAAGGCAAAACTACAGGAAGACTTAAACGCAATAAACCAGTGGCTTGTGGAAAATAAACTTAAACTGAATATCCGAAAAACGAAACTTATGGTGCTGAACGAGAGGAGCAGTGACGACATCGATATAAAAATAGGGGGCATAGCAATAGAAAGAATAACAGAAATAAAGTATCTAGGTGTAGTGTTAGACCAAAAGTTATCGTTTGGAAATCATATAAACTATATAATGTAAAAAAATTGCTAAAAAAATAGGATTTATGAAACGAATTAGAAATCAAATTTCAACTATCAGTGCAATAAATATTTACAACGTAATTGTAAAACCTCATTTTGAGTACTATTCAACTATTTTGTTTTTATGTAAAGAGAGTGATTTTATAAGACTGCAAAGATTACAGAATAAAGCAATGCGATTTTTACTAAAGTGCAATAGATATATGTCAATTCGTTATATGTTAAATTCGTTGAAATGGTTATCAGTTAAACAAAGAATAACTATGAATGTTTTAGTGTTTATACATAAAATAAAAAACAATTTAATGCCAAATTACTTATTTGATTATATGAGATTTATAAGAGATTTACAACCATACGCTTTAAGAAATAGAAACGACCTAAGACTTCCTAACTTTGTAACTAGTAACACTCAAAATTCACTAATCTATAAGGGCTTTAAATTATACAATACTTTGGATAATCAAACGAAAAATCAAACAAACTTCAATATTTTTAAAAGAAATGTGATAGATTTTGTCAAATCCAAGTTTTAAATACAAAAATCAATTATATATGTTAAAACATAACCTATTGTAAATGTAAATAGTTTAATCAAACTAAATAAATGAACTTAAACTTAAACTAAACTTAAAACTTAAAAACGATTTCGAGCTTATGGGCAGCAGGCTTGAGGAAAGAGTAATCGGGGAGTTCTATTTTTGATCACTTTTTTGTGATTGTTCTATTCATTACCTGAACTTGCCCCGGCAAAAACCTATAGTGCTACTTCAAGGCGAGTTGAGGGTAAACCCAGGACTCATAAATCACTCAGTGTGACATTCAGGGCGAGTTTAGGTTTTCTGAAAACGCTTTGTGGCTACCACATAGGAAAACCCCAGATCTTCAAAGAACACCACACAATTCCGGTTTGATAGTCAAAAGGAAAGAAAAAAAAATGTAAATTTAAGTAGCTAATGGCATGTTTTTCGGTGTTTAACTAATTTCATGGATCATCAGAATCATGACATCGAAAATAGTGGCAGCCAAAATTTTCAGTCGAAGCGACGTTCTAGGCTCTCTAAGGAAAATCATAAAAACCCTTAAAGTCCTACCGGACTGCTTTGCTTTTCAACAAAGCGTTGTTTTTTTTGCTACAGATAGTTAACCATGTTACATAATTGTTAGATCATTGTATTTGTAGGATAAGTCATTTTTTATTTGCTCACTAAATTGAATGACAAAGCTTCTTTTTTTTTCTTCAAAAAATGTTTGCAAACAAGAATAGTACCTACAATATGTATAACTAACTGTGACAGCTCGTATAGTGTAATTCAGTGTTTTTCAATCTTTTTGATTTCGCGACCCTTTACAGGTTGAAATGTTCTGGCGACCCCCTCTCGTCATAGAAAGCCAAAGAATAATTTAACTAAATCAAACTATTGTACATTTACCTATTATTCACGCGGGCTGCAAACACTACTGGCCAGTGTTTGTACAATATATTTTTGGAAAGCACTTGTAACTACGATATTTACTGAAAAAATGTATCGCAATTTGTAACGATGGCGTTAAAGCTATGACTGGCAAAAGTAGTGGACTCATTGCAAATTAAAAGCGATAATGCCAAACATATCCTGTACACACTGTTTTCTCCATCGGCAGGCTCTAGCTGCTAAGGTAGTACCTTCTGACATAAATGACGTTCTCATAGAGGTAATAAAAATTGTAAGGTCTATCAAAGGCAAAGCTTTGCAAACATGGCTATTCAGAATCATTTGTGAAGATATGAGCTCGCTTCATCAAAATCTCCTTTATCACACGGAAGTCAGGTGGCTATCAATTTTATTTCAATTTCAATTTATTTATTTAACATATGGTTTGTACATTAAGACATGATCTTTTATAGTTCATGGTGTTTTCATATCAGTTATAATAATTTCAAATACTTAAATCTAGTAACAATATTTATCTAAATCTAAGGAGTGAGAGATAGGATAGAGGAAAGAAAGGTAGTGGGTAATGAGGGAAATAATTTAAATGGATGAGGAGGAGAAATGTTGAAAAATTGCACTTTTAAATTGTTGGGATTTGAAATATTCTTCAATTGAGAGGGCAAAAAGTTCCAAAGTCTTACAGTATGGATAAAAAATAAGCGTGATGAGTTAAGGTAATTGTAACGGTAGGGAATGAGGTTGATGGTTCTTGAGGAGCGAGTAAAATTAAGTCTGTTATATAAGTAAGGCGGGTTTCGAGTTATAATTATTTTGTGCAAAAACATACAATTCCTAGCGTTGATATATTGTTCCAGAGTACATCCAAGCAAACCCGTAGCAAACACAGAAATATGGTCATATCTACGTATACCATAAATATAACGCACAGCATCATTGAACGCAACTTGCAGTTTTCGCTGGGACGAAGAGTCAAGACAGCTGTAGACCACCTCAGCATATGTTATGAGGGGTAAGACTAGAGACAGTACCAGCTTTCGTCTTGTTTCTTGAGGTATAAAATAAGCACTAACCCACAATTTACGAAGACATCCGTAAATACGACTCACGACAACGTTTGTGTGATTGTAACCAGACAAATTACGGTTGATTACATAACCTAGCTAGTGACTGATTCCCCTGCTTTAATTTTATTATTATTAAGGTAAACATCAGGAAGGAGACAAAGGTCAAAATTGTTTTTTGAGATGGGTATTATCTGGGATTTTGATGGATTGAGAAGAAGCCCATTATTTTCAGACCAGGTTGTAATATGTTTTAAGTCTTCATTCATGAGAAAAACAAGTTCATTAAGGTTACCTGAAGCTTTTGCTAGATGTAGTTGGACATAGTCTGCATAAAGATGTACTGAAGTATATTTGCACACTGTTGGGAGGTCAAACATGCAGAATAGTATCGGGCCTAATGTGGAGCCTTGAGGGACTCCCTGCTCACAACACAAAATTTTGTGATTGACTTTATCAAAAGCCTTAGAAAAGTCCAGCAAACACAGCATAATCTTGTCTCAATTCTTCAAAGAGGTTAACCATAGCTGTAGAGCAACTGTGGTTAGCTCTAAAACCAGATTGTTGAGCATACAGCAATTTGTTCAGGGACAAGTGTTTCGTTATCTGCTTCGCTACAACCTTTTCAAAAACCTTTGGTAGACATGGCAGAATGCTCACCGGTCTGAAATCAGCAGGTGCAGATGCATTTGTTTTCTTTGCTATTGGCAAAACTCTTGCAAGTTTCCAGTGCAGAGGAAAAGTTGACGTAATTATGCACCAGTTAATTATATGAGTGAGATGCGAGACAATTTTAGGTAAGATAAGCTTAACAAATCGAATTGGAAAGCCATCCTCACCTATCGAATCGGACCTTATGGCCGCAACGCATTGAGCAATTTCGACTTCCGTGGCTTCTTCAAAACTTTCGAAAATTGGTGCAGAGGCTACACAATCTACTGTTCAATTAGAAGTTGAGCTGCCAGCAGTAGGGTCATCACCCAAGAAAAAATTGTTCAAGTCATCTGGATCCAGAGCACACATAGAGTTGTTCTTTTCAGCAGGCATTCCGATCGTCCTTAGTAGTGGAGGACCGTTAGACATAAAAAAGGCAAAACCTAGGAATTCAGGGCCAGTCCATGGATTTTCATGAAATTTTCGGAAATGTGTTTTGAATGGCGTATAGAAAAAAGTTAAAAAAAAAAATTTCACCGCTCTCAATTTTTTAATTATTTTTAAAATTAATTATTAACTTTTAGAATTTTATTTTATTTATTTAGGGTATTTAAGATACGGTTTTCCAAAGAGTAAGGATGGATAGGTTTTGTCAAGACAAAAAAAAAGTTGTATGGGAAGGGGGGTCTATATCCCTCCGTGTAGGCGCGAGGGGCAATTTTATATGAAATTTACTCAATTTTTTAAAAAAATTATTAAAAATTAACTAACCCACTTACTTTCTCATACTTCAGTGTTTTTTAAAAGCTATTGCTTTGTTCTTTAATAAAAATTTTAATTTGAGTTTACTTAATGAACAGATTCTGAGAAATCAAGCCTCAAAGTCAAAATTTTGAAAAAAGAAAATATTTTTTTCCTAATAAATTTTTTTTTACATAATTTTGCCCCATTAAGCGCCATTTTTTCTTTTCATATTCAATGCTTTTATTAGTTTTAATTCAAAAGCAAAAAACCGAACAAAAAAATTTTTTTTGGTTTAAGAGAAATTAAAAGAAAAACGAAAGTTACTTTTTTCTAGAAAACAAAATGTCGTTAATTTCCCGCTAATTGAACTTTTTTCCTGGAAGTGAAATATGAAATGTGTCTTAAATAGCATATAAAAAAAAGTTAAAAAAATTTCTTAATTTTAATATAAATTATAAATAATTAATAAAATTCTAGAGTTATCTTTTAATTATATTAGTTTTAAGTAAAATTTTAAAACTAAGACCTATTACAAACTTGAACTTTGGTCTCAAAGGACAGCACATGTAATGATTTTAGGTAAGATAAGCTTAAAAAGCGGGAAATTAACGACATTTTGTTTTCTAGAAAAAAGTAACTTTCGTTTTTTTTTTAATTTCTCTTAAGCCAAGAAAAATTTTTGTGTTCGGTTTTTTGGTTTTGAATTAAAACTAATAAAAGCATTGAATATGAAAAGAAAAAATGGCGCTTAATGGGGCAAAATTATGTAAAAAAAAATTTATTAGGAAAAAAATATTTTCTTTTTTCAAAATTTTGACTTTGAGGCTTGATTTCTCAGAATCTGTTTATTAAGTAAACTCAAATTAAAATTTTTATTAAAGAACAAAGCAATAGCTTTTAAAAAACACTGAAGTATGAGAAAGTAAGTGGGTTAGTTAATTTTTAATAATTTTTTAAAAAATTGAGTAAATTTCATATAAAATTGCCCCTCGCGCCTACACGGAGGGATATAGACCCCCCTTTCCATACAACTTTTTTTTTGTTTTGACAAAACCTATCCATCCTTACTCTTTGGAAAACCGTATCTTAAACACCCTAAATAAATAAAATAAAATTCTAAAAGTTAATAATTAATTTTAAAAATAATTAAAAAATTGAGAGCGGTGAAATTTTTTTTTTAACTTTTTTCTATACGCCATTCAAAACACATTTCCGAAAATTTCATGAAAATCCATGGACTGGCCCTGGATTCCTAGGTAAAAAGCTTACGGTCCTCCACTATAGGTTGCTCCAAAGTTTCTTTGGAGGAAGGGAGGAGTTTAGTTTAGAAGCATAAAAGTTTTTCTTTGACGTACGGAGGACTGTGGCTGAGTAATTACGAGCCACTTTGTATGTGGACCAATTTACCGCACATGGTCTATGCTTCCATTTGCTGTATAACTTGTTCCTCGTCTTAATACAACGGACCACCTCCGGAGTGAACCAAGGACATGCTTTGTTCTGAACTTTCACTGTTTTCAAAGGCACACATTCGTCGTACAAGTTTAAAAGTATTGATGGAAACAGTCTTACTTTCTCATTTGGATCACTAGCTAATCGGCATTGCTCCCAGGGAGCAGAAATTGTCGCAGCTTGGAGGACACTAACATCAACAGAGTTAAAGTCTTTGTAGGTAAAGGTGTCAGGGATGACAGCTCTCGAAAAATTGATGTCATAACAACAAAAAAGTAGATCATGGTCAGAAACATCAAATGAAAGTTGGTCGAATAATTTAACAAGCGACGAACACGAAACAATTATGAGATCAAGGAGACTACAGACTAGTCACTTTATTTTTCGCAAAACGTGTAGGGTAGGTTGTATTTAAAAGATCCATTTCTACTGAAAAAACTGAGTCTTTCAATTGAAAGGCCAGCGAATCACATTTTAGTAAATCTACGTTAAAGTCACCACAAATGATAAAATGTTCGTAGAGGGCGCAATATTCTGAAATAGCTGAGAAAAATGGCATGACGGAGCTACTTCTGTTATCATTATAAACACAAGCGACTACACATTTTGTGTAACAGTCACGTAATTCAACAACAATAAACTCGATTCCACTACCGGTGGACTTAGAAATAATATTACATTTAATATTAGATTTGCAATATATAGCAACGCCACCACCCGTGGTGTCAGTAACTCGATCGTTTCTGAAAATATCATAGTTGGGAATCTTAAGAAGCACATCATTCATATCTGGCTTGAACCAGGTTTCACATACACAAATGACACCAACACAGGAATTGGAAAAAGAAATTGGAATTGGCTATCCAAAGGAATTGTATTAACAAAAGTTCTGGAACTGAGAGCCGAACTGTTAATGTTCTTAAAAGATGCAAAATCTGGCTCTTGAAACTAGCATTTTTGTCAGATCATTTAAGACACCTTAACAATTTATGCAAGAATTTTCAAGGAAGAGAAGAAAATATTTTAACTGTCAAATATAAAGTAAAGGCATTTCACGCAAAACTTCGTTTGTGGTCAACCTATCTGGAAAACAATATGTTTGAGTATTTTCCAAGTGTTCAGAAGATTGTTGAAGATAATCCAACAGACCAAAGTTTTGCACTATCGGCTATGGATTTTTTACCCTTTTTTGGACAAACCAATAGATCTGGCTAATGTCACCACAGAAACGAAAGAATGTCTTCTAGATTTGGCTGCAGATGGCATGTTTAAATGGAATTTTGTTCGCAAAGTGTCAACGTATTTTGGATGAAAAGAAAACACGAATATCCAGAGCTGGCAAGGGAAACTCTTAAATTTATTGATGCCATTCGCCACTTCATACCTAATACAATAATTATCAATTTTAACAAACACACGAGTCCCATTAAATAAAAAATAAAAAACAACTTTGTGCAATTTATTGCGGCAGTAGCCAGAAATTGAATAATTACTTCCAATTCACTAGTTCCAAGGCACTAGTCGGCAAAAAATGAATCTTTTTCAAACACACAACTTTGTGTAAAAAAAAAATTATTATTTAGTCGGTGAGGCAAATTTTGCAGCCGATACGTCAGTTCCTAGAAAGGATTATACTGGTTTTAAAATAGACTAAAAGAATTCTGTTGCCATTTGATGTTAACTTTAACAATAAGCATTGTATTCGATTGTCTATTTTTATTTTTTCACAATCGAATGCAGGGTGTGCCATTCGGTGGGTTTTTGACCTCTAAAACTCATTGTTGGGAAGCGAATAGAAAATTTATGATGGCATTATATGGAAATATATGGTACCAGTTTCGTGATGGTTAGAATGTCTTCCTGTTAAAACAGAGGTTCGTGGTTCGCATCCCAACAGAGGTAAAAATGATTTCTTCACTGGTATCGCCTTTCGCGAGGAATTGGCAAGTAATCTGTTAGTAAATTCTTTGCCATGATAAACGCCTTCCTGATTACCCGTTCGGAACAGGTAGAAAATTGTAGGTTCCCTCCATGGGCTCCTCGCTCTGTTGCGCCACCCTATTTATTTATTTTATTTATATACTGGATCGAAAACAGCACCAACTGTCTCTACCTTTTCTTGAGCATCTTCCATTACCTCCCTATTCCTACTGACGAGCTTAAGCTCTTTATCAAAATAACTTTCAACTTTTGAATAGAGTTTAAATTGTACGTTCGAACATTTTTTCCGCCGTCCAGTGTTTATTGAAAATTCTTATCTTAGACTTCTCAAAATACACAAACAATGCTAAGCGTATTCAATGTTTCTCTATAAGATAAAAACCTGCAGTACCTACTCTTCAGCACAAATATGTGATCAGAGGTTGACTACCCTTGACTAAATAAAAGATTGGATAAAAAACAAAGGATTGGATTTCTTTTGATTTAAAATTAAAGATGAAGAGACTATTACACACACACCTATCTGTTCGTACCCCGCCCTTCAAATTGCCTTATAATAATTTCCTTAAAAAGCAAACATTCCCATTGATTATGGAGCACAACGTTCAAGTGGCTGCTTCGGCTGGCTTCGCAGTAGCGCATTCTGTCAGTTCAGGGCCTTGTTGGTTTAGTGCTTTAGCTCACGGAGTTATTGAGTGATATGTCCTCAAAAGCTTGAACCGTTTCCGGATTGTTGTATTACACTGGTTTTTCACAGTTGAGAACAAAAAATGCCAAATCGCAGCTCAAAATCGGCTGAAATCTCTTTTCAAATATTTTTCGATAATTCCCAAAATTGCTCGAGCGTGAAGTGACTCATTCTGTTTTACGGAACTATGATACTGACTTTCTGTTAAGATTTTAAGCGGAAAACAGCTGTCGGAGCCACAGTATAACCCCTCTTGTAATAGCTTTTATATTATTTGTTGTATTTAACATTAATTGGGTGTGAAATTGTAAAAACTGAGAGGGAATAGCATAGGAACCCGAAATGTTTACAAACGCTCGAAGAGTTTGCTAGCCCTGAACCGCCTGTATCTAGTCAGGTCAATGTACTCATTGGCTGACAGCCACTTTCACCTAACCTAACCTACCTTCTCAACGAACTCTGAGACTGATATGGGAGTGTTTCTTAAACATCGATAGTCTATCGATAGTATCGATAGTAAAAAACAATCGAACTATTTGATAGTTTCAAAAAAACTATCGATAGTTTTTTGTCTCACAGTTTTCTGTTTTTCTTGTTCCCCGCAAGAACTTTGTTTTCAACACACCCACTGGAAATGGAAAGCCACTGGAAGTTTGTTGCTTTCGTTGATGCTGTTCAAATTTATTTTGAAGCCTTGTTGTGTTTGTAACACGAGGCCTATCTGTGATACAATTATGCTGCTGAATATAAAGTGGTGTTTGTAGTAAGAGCTTGTGACTTATGCAGCCGTGTGTGTGAGGTTTGGTCTCTTGTTTTTTTATTAATCTATGATTGAAACTGGGTTATGAACACATGCAGAGATTGAATTTATACATAAGATCAATTTGAATTGAACTCAACGACTCGATCTTGCATGTAAAATTGTATTCACCTTACGTGTTTGCATTTGTTGGTTCCAGTTATTGTTTTCTGCTCCTGTTTTGCTTATTTCAATTGATTGTTTGTTTTTAAAATCAGGTTGTGAAATTACCGTTGACTGTTTTTAACGTTTTGTGAGGTAACTATTTTCTTTAAGGTTTCTTTGGAATATTTCTTAGTACTATATCTAGTCACGTTGCAGTAAAATGTCGTCATAAAAAAAAAAAAATATCAATAGTGTGGAATTTTTTCAAGCCGGCTGGTGCCCAAGGTGAAAGCAAAACGTTTGTAAAATGTATTTTATGTAAACAAGAATACAAGCATTCTGGAAACACCAGTAACTTAAATGACCACCTTAAAAGGAAGCACCCGGAAAAGCTGTTATCGACAACAGCGGCAACGAGCAGCCACAATGAAAGAGATCCTTCTCAAGGGCAAGAAGTAATTGACGGGGAACCACCATCTAACCCTAAAGCTCAACGGCAAAGCATAAAAAACTATTTTGACAGGGATCAGGCCTACCAAAAAAACTCAAAAGAAAAAGCTAATTTGGATAAGCTTTACGTTGAAATGATTGCCAAAGACTACATGGCATTCAGAACTTCGGATCGTGATGGGTTCCGAAGTTACGTCCACGGGCTGAACAGTAGGTATGAGTTGCCGGATAAAACTATTTTAGAGACGTCCTTTATTCCATCTTATTGTGCGGAGGTTGAAAGTAAGTTGAGAACCGCTATCGCCAAGATAAACTTCTGTGCAATAACAACGGATATGTGGACAAGTGTGTCGAACGAAGGAATTTTGGCGGTAACATGTCATTTCATAAGCGGCGATCAACTTAAGTCACCCCGCCTAAAGGTAGTCCAACTTGAAGGTCGTCATACGGAAGAAACAATGGCTCAGGTAAAATATAGACTCAAATTTCAAAAATTAAGAAACACGTTTTTTCTTTGGAATTTTGGGGATTTCAATTTGAATGTTTATAATTAACTAAAATCAAACTATATCCTAAGATTTTTTATATTTTTTTTTTTTTTTTTTTAGCATTTGATTTGAAATCTTTGAAGGTACCTAAAAAGACTACCTTTTTTATTTTCAAAATCAATTGTTTAAATTAAAATTGAATATTCATTTTTAAAGTTTAAGGTGTAGTTCCTCCAATTTGTTTTATTTATATACTATTCAATCTATTCTTATTTAGTCGATCAATGAAATCCTCAGTGATTATGGCATTCGCGACAAGATCATCGCAATGGTTACTGACAATGCTGCAAGCATGATTAAGACGGCTGAAATTTTAAAAATTAGGCATTTGCCTTGTTTTGCGCATACCCTAAATCTGGCAGTTCAATATTGCTTTAAGTTGGACTCCTTTGCAAACATTCTGTCGAAAGCCAAAGCAATAGTTTCATTTTTTAGGAGTAGTACTCTGGCAAGTGATACTTTGAGAAGAATTCAAAAGACAAACAACAAAAGTGCGATACGAGGTGGAACAGCTCCTATTTTATGCTTAAAAGGCTAAGTGAACTGCGATGTGAGATTGTAATAGCCATAAGTGAATGTGCAAGGTCTCCACCAGCATTAAAAGCTGAAAGCATGGAAGCGGTTGTGGAAATTCTCCTTCTACTTGAGCCTTTTAAGGTTGCCACGACTACTATATCTGGCGAGACTTATCCTACTAGCTCGTTGATTATTCCATTAGTTAGAGGAATTTCTGCAAAGTTGATAGCTATGGAAACAACTATACGAAGTGTAGAAGCCCGGGAAGTCCTAAAAACACTGTCTGATTCGGTTAATAAAAGATTGAAACCAGGTCTCCTCTGATGATTGCCACACTACTAGACCCGAAATTCAAAAAAATGGCTTCAGGACTACACAGGATGCGGACAAGGCTGTCCAAGCATTGCAAAATGAGTACGCAGCTCTTATTGCCCTTAAAGCGAGTTTGCAGGGCACATCGACTGGATATGATATTTCTGGAGAGTCTCCGCCACGACCATCTACATCTACGTCTATGCAGTCGAAAATGGAAGAGCTGCTTTTCATTACGAGTAGAGCTTCTCAAGAAAAAATTGCCACCCCCATAAGTGACGCAATTGTTGATATTCGTCAATATTTAGAAAAACCCTCGACTAGTAGAGCAGACAGCTCAATGGCTTTTTGGGAAAAATCAAGTAACTTGCTTCGTGAGGTAGCATTAAAATATTTATGTATTCCCGCTACCTCAGTTCCATGTGAACGAATTTTCTCAAAAGCTGGCCAAACAATGACAGAAAAGCGAAACAATTTAAAGCCAAAAAACATTCACAATATGCTTTTTATCAAACAAAATTGTGATATGTTTCATTAAAATTAGTTTTCATTCATATAATTACATATTCATTTATTTCAAATCATTTATTTTAATTTTGTTTTAAATACTTGAAGTTCCTTTTTTTTAATTTATTTTTGTTTTTTTTTTTTTCGTTGGGAGTGAATCTCTTCTTTTTATTTTTTTTTGTTAAGAGAGTATTAACTTATTTATTTAAAACCTTCATTTTAATATATAGTTTTAAGTATGTATAATATATTTCTATTTCTCATAAAACTAACAGTTATATAATTGAGTTTTTGTTCTTTTTGCTTTCGTTGTGCAATGAAAATCAATTTTATTTTTGGTTTAATAAAATTTTTTAACGTACCTGATAAAATGTATTTCACAAAAAGTTTTCTTTGTTTTTTTGAAAGATAAATAAATTATAAACAATTAATCATTTCGACGCCATTTATGAGAATTTTATTTCTTATCTCCTAAAACGGTGGTGATGTGTATTCGATTCTATGCAGTTTCCCGTTTGCTGTTTCCATTTTTCACGCCTTAAAAGGGCTTTAAATTCACTTATTCTTACTTTAAGTACTATATTGGGTGTAATTTAGTGATATAACATATAGTTTAACTATATTAAAGAAAAACTATCGATACTATCAAAACCGCCGACTATCGATGTTTAAGAAAAACTCCGCCGCATAGCTGCTTCAAAATCAAGACTAGAAAAGTGTTGAATAGATTCTATTTTCGCCATTCGAATTGTTGTTCACTAAATGCGGATATATAAATATTTTACAACAGAGTTGAACAAGGCACTTTTTGTTGGCGATGACATTAGTTATTCTTTTATTTATTATTTAGCACATATTTGTCATTCATCAAATTTCCTTTTTTTTATTTTTAGGTAAGACTTCATCGGCCATCATGGCTAAGACAATGGACACAAACCCAAAGCAATGGAAGAAGATGAATTGGAAAGAAAAACTCAGCCACATTTGGAACAACATAACGGTTGAGCCTATGTTAACTTGCTATATAGTGCCCAGTGTTCTCGCCGGTCTTGCGACTCAAAATCTTAGCATAGAAAAAGCCTGTAGAGTCAACATGGCATATGGCAATGTGGTCTGTGATGCACTAACGCGCCGAGAGACTCAAAACTATACAATGTGAGTAAATTTTTATTTTCAATAGTTTTAAGGCTCCCGTTCTCGTTCCTGTTTCTGTTCCCGTGTGATTATAGGGATGAAATTTACGCTAAGTTATTGAGTGATTGTGTGGCATCCCAGTGCTGAAAGGATTTTTGAAATCTGTCCAGTAGTTTCTAAGTTCTCATTTGCAACTGTTAGATAAGAAGGAAAACGTTGGAACACATCCAGTTTAACAAGGTTTTATTAAGATAATGAACTTAACAGGCGTTTAGTTTAGTTTAGTTTAGTTTAGTTTATTATTTAGTTTATTAGATGTGTATACATTAAGATACAATATCTTATAAATTGTGATAGCTTTATAAAGTTCAATTTAGGTATAAAAGCTAACATTATAAAAATAATAAATAACATCATAGAAATTAATAAAATATCTACAATATTTACAATAAGCAAACAAAATTCAAAATTGTAATGAGAAAATGGAAAACTGAGTAGTTAACAATCTATCTTTGTGTATGAATTAATTGCTTCTTTAATTCATTAATTTTATAAATTTTAAGAATTTTATTAAAGGTAAAAATAGTTACTAAAGAGATGAGAAGTAAAGTTTAAGTTTTTGTTCAAAAGTGTGAGCATCATTAAGTCTTCTTATATCATTTGGCAGAGAATTCCAGAGACGTACAGCGTTGACAAAAAACTGTCGTTCTGATGTTTGGCAGGTATGTCGCGGGATTATAAATTGATTTAATCTGTTAGAGGTAGGAAATTGTAGTCGAAAAAACAGGTACTGAGGTTGATGTGTCTGTTTGATTCTGAAGAATAAAAGGAGTGTTCGATATTGAATAACCTGTACAAACTGCATGTTGTATAAAGTTGGGGCGAAGCCAGAGATGTGGTCATATCTCTTCAGACCATAAATATATCTAATAGTGCTGTTAAAGGCGACTGTAAGTTTTCTTCTACTCTCAGAATCACAATTACAATAAATTTCACATCCGAACATAAGAATAGGCATTATCAGAGTTTTCGCCAACATAATTCGAGTCTTTATAGGAGTAAGATATTGAGATTCCTGAAGGACACGAAGGGATCCGTAGACTTTACCAACAATTGAATTTATATGATTTTCCCAGGTTAAGGATCTGTTAAAGATCACTCCCAGATTCTTGGCCGTTTCAGCAAAGTCAATGACTGTATTATTGAGAGATAAGCGGGGAAAATACGAGAGATCAAGCGGTTTTTTAGAAATAACTAAGCATTTAGTCTTTGAAGGATTTAAATACAGGCCATTTTGCTGGGACCAAATATGGATGTTTTGAAGATCCTGATTAATATTGTGGACGCAGTTTTCAATGAGACCAAGCGGGCTACTCAAATACAGTTGGAAATCGTCAGCATACATATGTATTAGTGTGTAGTTAAGGATGGATGGCAATTCATTTACATAAAGGGAGAACAGAATCGGGCCCAAAATCGATCCTTGAGGAACACCTTTTGAGACAGGCAAAAAAGTCGAGAGCTTATCAGCAAAAGATTTAACCAGATTAGCTGCAGATACTGAAAAATTGAATTGTTGTAGAAGCTTACAAATGAGATTTGAGTGATCAATTGTGTCGAAAGCTTTCGAAAAATCTAGTAAGACCAAGAAATTCACCTTGTCATCATCAATTGCTTGCCGTATATCTTCAGTTACATTCAAAAGGGCTCCCAAAATTAACATGGAATGAAAAATGTACTCAAAGATACCAAATGGAGCTGGACAGAGCTTTAGATAGAATTGCCAACCAAGATGAACAAACCAATCCTGGAATAGATACTTTATTGTCCTGCATCGCTGTTGCGGCAACATCTTTTCAGACACAAGGGAGAAGAAACACCACTTCAATTCAAGCTTGGTATGATGCGGATTGCCTTAGGGCGAGAAACAAATCTTTTCGCTGCCTTCGTGATGCAAAAAAATCAGCAACTCAGTCTGCCAAAGTAGCCTACCAACAAGCCAATACAGAGTATAAAAATATGTGCAAGGGAAAACAAAAGCAATATTGGCAAAATCTCTCTCGAAAAATAACCGAAGTAAGGAACAGCCGTGATTTCTGGAAGCTAGCTAGAACGATAAATAGTAAAGACATTATAAGACGCTCCCGTATCCAAATAAAAGCAGATGTTTTAGCGGATTACTTCAAAAATTTCCTGAACCCTATTAGCACCACAAACTTGCATCTGTTCGCTCTGCCTCATACAGAAAATGAGTACCTAGATGATGCAATTTCTTTAATGGAGGTAAAAGAAGCTATCAAAGCAGCGAAGCTCAATAAAGCACCTGGAGAAGACCATATACCTAACGAGTTTTATAAGCACTCCACTCAAAAATTTCAACAAGGCTTCACAAAATGTTTCAACCACATTTTTAACGAAGGTGTGGTAAGCGAAAACTTCAGAAAAAGTATCATTTTTCCAATATTTAAGAAAGGTAATGCAGAAATCGCTAGCAACTATCGCGGAATATCGTTCTTGAACTCAGTGATGAAAATCTTCTCAGCGGTACTTCTCAATCGCTTAACGAATTGGGTAAATGAAAACAAGTTCCTCAGTGAGTTCCAAGCAGGCTTTCGAAGAGAATACTCAACCGTGGATAACATTTTCACTCTCACAAGCATTGCAGAAACGTATCTGGATAAAGGAAAGAAGTTATACGCCTTCTTCGTAGATTTTAAAGCGGCCTTCGATTCAGTAGACAGAAATGCTCTTTTCCTTAAATTAAGCAATATAGGTGTCTCAACTAAGTACCTAAAAACTAAACAAAGCCTGTATGAAAACAACCAAGCGGCAGTGTGGGATGGTAATCAGTTACCTAACTGGTTTGATACCAAAAAGGGCGTAAAACAAGGATGCTTACTTAGCCCATTACTCTTCTCTTTGTATTTAGATGATATAACATCCTTCATCCCAGGCGGAATCGTGTTTGAGGGAGTCAACATCAAGTGTTTAATGTATGCTGATGATATTGTGCTGCTAGCAGAAACTCCGAATATGATGCAACTTATGGCCAACAAATTGCAGCAATACTGTTGCCAATAGAATTTAAAGGTTAATACCACCAAGTCCAAAATTAAGATTTTTAGAAACGGTTCAGGACGATATGCCAGGGAAGAAAAATGGACATGGGAAGGCGAGGAACTTGAAAAGGTAAGAAAGTACAAATATCTAGGAGTTATTTTGACCCCCAAACTCTCTCTTGAGAAGCACTTCCACTCCAAACTCCAGGAATCTAAAATTGCAATTAACTGCAACTGGAAAGAAATTCTGGGAAAAAACAACATTGCAGCAAGTGTAAAATACAAATTATTTCAAGCCTTAGTAAGAACTATTATGTGTTATTCAGCACAAATTTGGGGTATTTTCCAACACGAAGTAGAAAAACTACTGAGATACTTCTTAAAGAAAATTTTTCGCTTGCCAGAAAACACACCTACGTACATGCTCCATTTGGAAACTGGACTTCCTCTACTATTTTTGTACACACTAAAACTGCATTTCAACTATATAAGAAAAGTATTGGAGTATGACCAACACAGACTACCCAAAGTTGTGGCTTCGCATATAATGCATCGTAAAACCCAATTCTTTGGAGAATGGTTAAGGTTATGTACAGAAAACAACGTGGATCAAGTTAGCGACAATCCTGCTACATGGAAAAAATCGTTGAAATTTTTGTGGAACGCAATCAAAGAGAGGCAGTTTAAAATATATCACGAAAGCGCAAAGCGAAGTGAATCCAGAATTCTCTACCGAACATTGGAACACAATCTCAAAAATAATTACTTTAACGATAGCAACAGTATTGAGACCATATCAACCATTTTTAAAGCAAGAGGAGAGCTTCTGTACCTCAACTAAAATACCACATCGAAGTGATCGCCCTACTGAATGTACACTGTGCAATCTACGTGTGACAGAAGATGTGAAACATTTCATTGGAATCTGCCCAATACTCAATGGCATCAGACGCTTCCATTTTAGTAAAACAACGCTCACTACCGAGGAATTGCAAAGCATTCTAAATGGTAGCAATTGGTCAACGCTAGTTAGTTTTGTAAAAACTGCTTTAAGGTATCGTAGGCAAATTATAAACGAAAGCTTTTGAACAAAAAAAAAAAAAAAAAATAGTAATAATAATAACAATAATATTTTATTGACTTATATTAGTATATCTACTTATAAAATCATCGGATATTTTAATATTTTCTTTCTCTTTCGGCTGACGGCAAATGCCATGCTCTTTTTGTGAATTTTGTAAAACTATGTAAAAAACAAACTTTTGTATGGGTAATAAAATCACACACATTTACTTACCTTACATTCAAAAGGGCTGTGATACAGCTATGTTTTGGACGAAAGCCAGATTGAAAAGGTATAAGCATATTTGATCTGTTAAGATAAGTATTGATTTGTCTTTGCATTATTCTTTCAAAGACCTTAACTAGAAAGGGTAATATTGATATTGGACGAAAATCTGTCTGGTGTAATTCAAGTAACAAGAAATATTCCAGAATAAATAAAGCTTTACATAATACTGGTAGAAAGGTACTGTGTTGCCAATGCTGTATTATAAGTACAATTCAATTTCTAATACTACCTCTAAAAAAAAAGTGCCTTTTATAAAATAATTTTAATCTTATTTTGATAATCCAAGTTTCAAAGATAAATATTCAGGTTTTGATTTCAATAAAATTTTTGTTAAAACATCTGCAATCATATCATTAGATGGAACAAAATTTAAAGTTATTAAAGATTTGTTATAAATTTCTCTTATATAATGATATTTGGTGTCAATATGCTTTGACCTTGAATGGATTTTCAACTAAGTTCTGTGCGCTCAAATTATCATCATTTAGTACAGTAGGACCTCTCAATGCGGAACTGAATCCAACCTCTTCAGTCAGACGCCTCAAATATACTGCTTCCTTTGTAGCTGCCACCAACGCTATGTATTCCGCCTCAGTACTACTGAGAGCCACTGTCTGTTGTTTTCGAGACTCCCATGATATAAAGCCGCCAGCAAGCATGAAGACATACCCAGTGTATGATTTACGATCGTTTACACAATTAGCCCCGTCTGCATCTGCAAAACCCTGTATAGTGCTTCCCCAGTTTTTCTAAATGATAGTTTATAATTTATTGTATTAAAAAGATATCTTAAAAGATGCTTAGCTGCTGCTAAATGCTCTTGACTAATTTGAGCTAATTTGCTTACTGATATTGTTTTGCATTAACCCTTTTGCTGCTCGAACTATTTTCACATCTCCTGGATTTAACGGAGTACAGCATTTTCTTGTAGACATCATATTGTGGTTAGCTAAAAGATTCCGGATATATTGTTCTTGAGAAATGCTTATAGAACCTGTCTTCTTATCTCTTTCAATGCATATATCCAAGAAAAAATCTATAGGACCTTTGCCGACGATATCAAAAGCTAAACTAATTAAATGTTTGATGTTTACGATATGATTTTTCTTTGAAAATGCAATTATAAGATCGTCAACATAATCCGCAATAATGTTTTTGAATACGTTTTCGTTCTTCGTGTACACACACGTATTGGCAGAGCAACGTTTGAATCTAAGAGACTTCAGTGTTTCATCCAACCAACTATTCCATTCGCGCCCGGCTTGTTTTAGCCGGTAAATAGCCTTCTTCAATCTGCTTTTCGAACATTTTTTTAAATTCTCGGCCTGCTCCATATAAATCTCCTCCTTTACTTTACCATTCAAATACGCCGATGAAACGTCAACATGTTGAACTTCGAGATCATATTCCACGGCCAATGCTAAGATTAGACGAATGGTGGAGTATCTTACTACAGGCGAGAATGTTTCGGTATAGTCAAGACCGAAACGTTGGCTGCAACCCTTTGCAACAAGTCTTGCTTTATGTCTAATAGGATATACATCTTTATCATGTTTTATTGTAAAAACCCACTCTGATTTAATAGCATGACGATTGGATGGTAGATCGACGAGATCCCATGTCTTATTATTTTGTAGAGATGTGAGTTCATTTTCCATAGCTTATTTCCATTTATGAGCATCAGATCAATTTAGAGCTTCTTTTACTGTTAATGGACTGTCGCACAATCTTACATCATTCATGAAGGAGTTATATTTAAAGGCTATGGCCCAATCACTCCGTCAGCGTCAACTTTGATGACAACTTCAACTTTGACATTCGTGACAATTTTCGATGGCCCAATGAATCCGTCGCGTTAATGCGTTTGTGTTTTCGGTAGAAAGAAAAGTGCTGAGTGGAATTTGTAGTTAATTTAATCAAAATGAACAGAAAAATTCAAATAATGATAATACTTTTATTGCTTATAGAGGCTCAAGAGTGTCTTTATTACAGTGAAACTAAGCGACGTTTTTGGGTACGCCCATTGTATGGAAATAGGAATGAAATTGGTTTCTTCGAGACTAATTTCAATGAAATGTATGAAAACGACTCTGAGCAATTTAAGCTGTCTGTTAGAATGACGAAAAAAGTTTTTGATTTGCTCTTTGAGTTGGTTAAAGAAGACCTAACCAAGCATTCAAACAGACCATTTATATCTGCTAAATGCAGATTGTTTATGACTCTTGTGTAAGTATTTTAATATGAGTTGCTTTTGATTTCAAGTTTATATTTAAAGTTTTTTTTAAAGCTACTTGGCACACGGTGGCAGCAAACAGCTATTTTCGATGAAGATGGGTCTTACAAGTGTCAGACGAATCGTCCAAGAAACTTGCGATGTACTCTGGGACACTCTTGGCCATATATATCTTTCCGTACCATGTAAAAATGAGTGGAAACGAATTGCCCAAGATTTTTGGAGTATGTGGAATATGCCAAATTGTGTTGGTGCGATTGATGGCAAGCACATCAATATTACATGTCCACGAAACTCTGGGTCCCTGTATTATAACTATAAGGGAACGTATTCCATTATTTTGTTGGGAGTCTGTGACGCCAATTATACATTTACATGCATCGATATTGGAGCGTATGGTTCGCAAAGCGACGGTGGTGTACTTTGGCATTCAGACTTTGGTCAACGCTTGCTAAGAGGAAATTTAAGTTTACCGGCCGATGAGAACTTGCCAAATTGCAACATTAAGTTTCCGCACTACTTTGTTGGCGATGCCGCATTTCCTTTAAAATGTAATTTGATGCGTCCTTTTCCAGATAATAGCAAAAAAGCTTTCAAATTTATCTCTTTAAAGTTTTTGTTTTCCTTTCTTTAAGGCCGGTTCCTGCCACCAGATCGGGAAATATTTAACAAACGTCTTTCAAGAGCTAGACGCGTCATTGAAAATACATTTGGAATTTTGGTATCTCGTTGGCGCATACTACAAGGCCCACTAAACATGCATCCAACATCCGCAGAAAGAATTGTAAAATCCACTGCATTGCTTCACAATTTCGTCAAAATGCTTTTTTTAATGGCGAAATCTATCATTTGGCTATGGACGATGTTGTTTTTTTCATAATTGCCCATTAAATAAAACATAACAAAAGTAATAGTAAAAGAAAAAGTGAAAATTAATAAATTAACAGGTGAAACGTTAAGGAAGAAGATAATGGTAAAAAGATTTGAATTGCTTTATGGGCTTTTTTTTATGAAAAAACAACATACATAGGCAGATGATTGACTTCTGAACATTGCACACATCTTCTATTGCATTTGCAATCGCCCCTGCTGTTGCCGCATGCTGACTCTTCTGCCAAGAGTAATGAACACTTCTTTGCTGCTTTACTTTGGATCTAATGAGAGTGAAAAAAAAAACATTAACAAAGTTTCCATTGTTATCATTGTAATAAAAAAATCTTACTTATTGAACTGAATTATTGAATTGTACTCAATCCGAATAATTCTTCTCGCAGCCATACACGTTTCATGTTTAAAGTCCACAAAGCAATTCAAATCTTTATTTATTTGTTCTATGTAGTATTTGTGTAGTTAGTCTTGTGGTGTATCAGCCAAATGGTCTTTGTCGCCCGGCTGCAACCCCCCCTACTCCGCAGATTTATGTGTGGAGTAGGTTTCATGTAAATGTAAATGTATATTAAAAAAAAAAAAAAAAAAAAAAAATTCAAATCTTTTACTTTAGATCTTGTTCACTTAGCTAATAACTTTGTTGAGAAACTCAATTTTTAGCGAGTCTTGTGTTCTATATGGCAGTTGCAGCAAATAAGAATCTAATGTCTTATAATAATCTGCATTACGACTCTTTTCAGGGCTTACTTTTTTTCATCCTCCAGGAAGTTCGAAACTAACCCCATCACCGAGTCAAACCGCTCCTTTCTTTCATCGTCGTCCTTTTTTCTTTTAGATGAACCTCCTCTAGGAGTGGGTGAACGAAGATCATCTGCAGCTTCTTCGAATGTGATGGGGCTTGTGGCTTCAAATTCTGGTGCCGGAGGTGCTGCAATGCCACTTGGCTCTGGATAAGTCCATAATGTATTCGAAATCGTTCTGAAATAATAAAATAAAACGAAAATATGAAAAACGATTACCAGCAGAGTAGCAGAACTACAATTCACCTTCGTGGCTCTAAGCACTGTTTTAAAAAACAAAGCTGGTTGAAGTGAATCCATTCAGATCCATCTTCAACTGCAGCACTTTCCGAAGCCGGTTGTTTTTTGTTCTCCCGAACAAATCGGTCTCGCAATGACCTCCAACGCAATTGGCATTGTTCAACTGGAAAGATACATATTCACATTTCACATAATTATAAAATGTAATCAAAACATACCATTACGACCTGCTGCAGCTGCCACATCCAACCATGCCTTTTCTTTATCTGCTCTTTTCCGATAAGCACCACATCTTTTATCGAACAAGCATTCATGTGCCTGCACTGCTTCGATGAGGAGTTCTTCGAAACTCCTTTCATCCGGCACAACCTCCTGAATAAAATCTCCAAAGAAATCTAAGTAAATAGTATTGTTTTTCAATAAAAATAACAAATATCTTCCAGCTAAATCAATACTTACCTTGAGAATTATCCATTTCCATTTGTTGGTTTGTTTTTTTTTTTGTTTTACACAGAGGAACGTGTTGGTATCAACAAAACAAAAATACGAATAGCAGATGTTAAAGTCGTTAGGTGCGTTGATATTAAAAATGTTTTAATCTCAACGCCGCGCCGCCACGGACGTTACGCACGTTGCTTATGGGCCATTCCCCATAAGAATACATGTGTTTTAATCGAGCTGTCAGTTGTGGCCGCTGAAGTCGAACGCGTGACGGAGTCATTGGGCCATAGCCTTAACTACCTTCAAACGTGGCCTAAGTAATCTTGCCTCTTTAAACTCCTTCCGCGGTTAAAGTAGAACCAGAATAATATCTATTCTTCCCAGCAGAAATTGGATGAAAATTTTGCCTTGATCGATACATTGGCTGAGTCAGTCGAAATAACTGCAGAAAAACTCGTCCAAGCGTTAAAAAGCTCCTCAAACAACATTTTTCAAAATAAAGCTTCAAAGTACAAAGCAAAATGGTTTGACAAGGAACGTATGCTGGCCCGAAAAGGGTCGTTCGACTTGTTAAATACACTGAGAAACTCGTATTCTCCAACCCTTAAGAAATGGTACAACGAGGCGAATGCAGCGTGCAAAAAATTGTGTTACAACAAGAAAACTAATTTTGAAAATAATCAAGCCTATACACTTGGTCAAATTAAAAACTCGAAAGAGTTTTGGAAGGTAGCAAGAGAGATTAATTGTGAAAACTTTACAATTGGAATAGGAGTTTCAGCTGATGACCTGTCTAATTATTTTAGTTCTTTACTATATGGTCAAACTAATATAAAATTTTTGTATGCCGAATCATGGTTATCTGACGAAATTTTGGATTCCGAAATCTCTCTTGAAGAGTTAAAATCGGCTGTTCTCAAAGGAAAAAATGGAAAAGCCTCTGGAGAAGACGGAGTCCCGTACGAATTTTACAAGAATGCTACTGAAACGTTTTATTCACAATTTCACTCGTTGTTCAGTAAAATATTCTCGACGGAAGAAATACCATCTTCATTCAGAAGGTAAATTCCGATACACAAAAAAGGTGACTTGAACAACGTAGAAAATTATAGTGGCATCTCCTTTATGAATGTTCTTGCAAAATTATTCAGTGGGATACTAGTAAACAGATTAGAGACTTGGGTGGAGATAAACTGTGTCCTGTCAGGCCGGTTTTCGAAAGAATTACTCATCGGTTGACCATATCTTCACACTAACATCAATTGTGAAAGCCTTTCAAGCAAGGAATAAGAAAGTATACGCTTTCTTAGTTGATTTTAAAGCGGCCTTCGACCTTATAAATAGAAATGCTCTGTTTTATAAGCTTTCAAAACTAGGAGTTTCCACGAAGTTCATTAAGCTTTGAGGAACTGTATGCACACAGTCCAAATACCTTATTACTATTCAACTCACAGCACAAAACAATCAACTCATAACGTTTGTATTATTTTCCTCATTGCAGCGAAGAAGCTACCGTCCAACAACTTGTGGCCAAAATGGCTGCATGGAAAACAGTGATACAGAGTCTACTACCATGCCTGCTGATACTGTTTTGGGGATCATGGAACGACCGACATGGCAGACGAAAGCCATGTATGCTGATACCTGTAGTTGGTGAATTTCTGGGTGCCATAGGTCTCATTTTGTGCACATATTTCGAGAATGTTCCTATGGAGGTAGCTGGTGTTACTGAAGCCCTCTTTCCGGGTCTCACAGGTGGCTGGTTTACCATGATGGTGGGCGTATTTAGTTACATTGCTGACATTACAACAGAAGAGGAACGTACTTTACGGATAGGCATACTCAATGTATGCTTCTCGTTAGGTGTACCCTTTGCGATGGCTTTCAGTGGAATTTTATTAAAGTGAGTATGAGTATTTATGGATTTTTCTTTTCTCTCGGGCCATGATACCATACATGTAGCGTCTAAACTAGTAATCAAGTATGTTCGTATGTTCGTGAGAATTCAGCCACGTTTTTATTTGCTCAACAGTTTTAATGTAAAATTTCTATGATAAATGCTTGAATTTAAGTTTTACCTATCAAATGTATAGGTCAAACTTCAATTCCGGCATTTATCATAGAAATTTTACATTAAAACTGTTGAGCAAATAAAAACGAGGCTGAATTCTCACGAACATACTTGATCAACAATGTTCATATTTTACCAACAATTCAGAATTGTTGACGAAACACAAACGTTATTAAAGTATCATAGACATGTATGTTTCTAGTATCACAACCGTTGTTGGTTAACAATGAAATTGAAAATGACGTTGTTGATTTGAGCAATGAAAATTGTAGCATTTAAATAAATAAAATGAAAATGCCAGCTTATTCAATTTAAGTATGTTCGTGCTTGACGCAAAAACAAACAAGCTTCATGTTTGACTTTACCAAGGTTTTTCTTTCGGTGTACACTGCCCCCTCCCTAAGATTGTTTAACCCGAATAATTCCATCTGCAGTCTCGCCACTATATCGATGCAGCCGGTCACAATGAACTATTTTTAACTTGCCTCTTAGTCCTCTTTGGGTGTGGTAAACCACGTCGTCAATCCTCGTGACAACAGTATAAGGACCTTCCCAGTTTTGCTGAAGTTTCGGTGACAATCCCTTTTGACGATGAGGATTATAAAGCCACACACGATCTCCTGCTTGGAATCCTGCCGTTGTCACTTTTGTGTCGTACCGTGTATTCATCCGGTCGCTATAGGCTTTTGTACGTGCCCTTGTTCTTTTAAGGATGTCAGCGAGTCTCTCCTTGAGGTCGTCCACATACTCGTTCGTGTCCTGTGGCTTCTTTGTCGGGCATCCAAATTTAAGTTCGCTGGGCAGCCGTATGGTTTTCCGAACAGAATTCCAGATGGTGTTTGTCCTGTAGAGCTATGCACCGCACTTCTATAGGCCATCAGGAGTAGCGGTACGTGCCTATCCCAGTCTCTTTGGTAGTCGCCTACGACCTTGGTGAGGTGTTCTTTCAAGGTCCGGTTGAATCTTTCAACCATCCCATCAGATTGTGGATGAAGCGGTGTGGTTCTAGTCTTCTTAATGCCAAGTAGTCCGCACACTCCTTGGAAGATGTTTGACTCAAAGTTCCTCCTTTGGTCGGAATGGAGTTCCATATAGGCACGCCAAACCTACTCACCCAGTTAAACACAATCTGGTCGACCACCGTTTTGGCTTCTTGATTTGGGATGGCATACGCCTCAGGCCACTTGCTAAAGTAGTCCATTACAACTAGAATGTACTTGTTTCCAGCGTTGGTCTCTGGAAAAGACCCAGCTACATCTACTGCAAGCCTCTCAAAAGGCGATCCAACGTTGTACTAATGCATCTTACCTTGAATCTTTTTACCAGGTCCTTTGGTTGCAGCACACTTGTCACATGTTCGGCACCACTTCTCCGCGTCATTTCTAGCATGTAACCAGTAGAACCGATGTCGCACTTTCTCCAGGGTTTTGTTAACTCCCAGGTGGCCTCCAGAAGGTCCCTCATGCATCTCCCGAAGAACTTCACTGACTTTCGATTGCGGTACGATCAGCTGATTTACCGTCAGCTGATTCCCATCTTCGCCTGAGGACACCTTCTTGCACATATAGTGAGTCCCACTGTGCCCAATAGGCTTTTAAGAACTGGACTCCTGTCAGAAATGTCTCCCCATTCAGGTTTCTCTTCATTTTCTTTCCATGCGAGAATGGGTTCGATATCTGGATCCTCCTGTTGAGCAGTCCTCACTTCCTCATTGCTCTATCCGAATATGGGGTCAGCTCTTAGTCGCTGAGCGGTAATATTTTCTTTGTCTTCTTGCCGCCTACAATGCTTGCAATCCATTTTGCAAGGTCTTCGGGATAATGCGTCGGCGTTTGAGTACAGCTTTCCTCTGCGGTGTTGAATCTGGTAGTCATAAGTCTGTAGTCTTTCTATCCACCTTGTGACTTGACCTCCTGGATTTTTGAAGTTCAGAGTACCATGTCTGTCCGCAGAAGGAATTTCTGTCCATATAGCTAGCTGCTAGCAGTTCCCTCCTGGTCACGCAGTAGTTTCTTTCGGGTTTCGAGAGGACCTTGCTGTAGTATGCCACTACTTTCTCTTCGCCATCATGCACTTGGGATAGTACCGTCCCGATTCCAACGTTGCTTGCATCTGCGTCGATGATGAATGTTTTACCAGGTGTTGGATGTGCCAGCACTGGAGCATTACAGAGACGGTATTTGAGTTCCTGGAAAGATTTCTCACACTCACCTGACCATTTAAACTGCTTCCCTTTTTCGTTGAGCTGACGCAAACTCTTTGCAACTCCAGCATCATCTTGAAGATATCACAGCTCTCTAAGTTAACACTATAGTGATCCGATCGTGAGTTTTGAGGTACGCTGCATTCAAAGTCTACTTTTGAAATATATTTCTGAAGAGGAAATGATCCTTTCTAATATTTTTACTAAAACCATTTTAAAAAAAGTTCTCTGCCGCACTTAAAACTGTACAATACAAATACAAATACAAATACAAAACTAAGTAATAAACAGTGCGAGTTTAATGCTCTACCTATTATACCCGTCCGTCAGTGTGATCAGGACCTGTGGTCGCATTGCACGATTGACTTTGTTTTAATAGGGGCTTCAGCAATCATATAAACATCTCAGCAATGTATTTTAACTCTGAACATGTTCAAAGTGCTCAGTATTCATTTGTTTTTGTAATCAGAGTTAAAGTGCATTGCAGGGCTTATTTATAGGTTCGCTGAGTTGCGGCAAAATTGCACCCATTGTTACAATTTTTGTTCTCAGATTTTAGAGTATTAAGATATAATTTTATTTTTCTGTTATGTTATTAAATTTTTAATATTTTTATCTTTCATTTTCAGGCGAAATGTCAGTATTGTATCTGTTTACACGATATCGCTTCAACTGGAGTGAAGTGGAATTCAGCTTATTCTCGACGTATGCTATGCTAACCGGCCTTCTAGGTAAGTGCTCATTTCTTTTCATTTGAATTCAATCTAATGCACGTTCCATCTTTCTTCTAGGAGTACTTTTCTGTGTTGGAGTTCTCTCCCATTTACTCAAAGTTAATGATGCTCTAGTCGGTGTCTTGTCTAGTATGTCTAAAATCCTCTCTAGCTTTGTCTACGCATTTGCAGTGCAACCATGGCACATGTATTTAGCATCTGTTGTGGATATATTCAGTGGTACATCCTTTATTGCGATGCGATCTATTGCCACGAAATTGGTGAACAAAGACGAACTTGGCAAAGTGAATTCGCTATTTGGTGTGGCAGAGGCGCTCATGCCGCTTGTCTATGCACCAATGTATACGACTTTATATGCGGCTACGTTGAAGACCATGCCTGGGGCATTCTTCTTACTTGGAGGGGCATTAACAGCACCAGCAGTAGTAATATTCTTGTAAGTAAAAGACGTTAAACAAGTTGAGGATTTAAGGGTCAGCAGGTGGGCACTTAATAAAAGCGAATGTTTCGTTATAGAGATTTAATGTAATACCTGTACTGTAATAAGAATCCCTTATGAGATGAGGTTGTTGAATACCGTGAGATGTTTAACTCACACATCTCACGGTATTCAACAACAACAAAAAATACAAGGAAGGAAATACAAAGGAAGAAAAAAGATGCCCTTCAATGTCGGCAGAAGCTATTCATGTTGAAGTCAATTCAAGAATTATTACCAACCGAAGATTTGTGGTCGTATATACCCACGTATGTCTGTCTTACTGAAAGAAAGAAAATCGAAGGTACAATTTTTAGTCAAAATGTGACTTGGACTTTCTTCCTCGATATCTCACGACATGTCTCCTACATTGTTTGGGTAGGAGGTGTTTTGCGTACAATTTAGTTTGAATATAAAAACTTGAGGATTTTGGTTTATCTTGTTTATTTAATAGAAGTGATACTTTATATTCAATGTATAAAAAAGTAATTGAAATTTTAAATGATTTTGAAAGATTTTTTTTTGAAATAGATTTTTTATTTTTTTTATTTTTTTTTTTTGTCTTAAAATCATTACAAATTACAATTTTGTTTTGTTTTATAGTAAGAAATAAAAGATAAAAGTAAAATAATAGGGTGTGGTGTTACCGTCTGCCTGATTGACTTTTGAAACTGTATTTTGAATATTATAAAAAGTGATAAATAGTCATATTTAATTGTTCTTTTTCTTAAAATTTATAAATTAAGACATTTTTAAATGGAAATTTTTCCTAAATTAAAAATAACAAAATATTTATCGTATATATACTTATATAAAATTTTGATATTTTAACTTAACGGAAACAGTATACATTGGTATTTTTTATAGACATTTCAGTTATTCAAAATTTGATTTATCAAAGATCTAATATTTTTGATTAAAAAATATTTTGGACTCAGAGTTTAGCTAAAACGAAATTAAGGCATATAAATGATATGGACTTTTAGTTTAGTTAAAACGAAAATAGGATACGTTAGTATTTTTTTTTTTAACATTTTGAAAATTTAAAACTTGATTCTTGAATGTACAAAAAAGTTCGCTGGTTTTTAGATTAGCTAAGACGAGAATTTTTTTTTTATTGTGTTATTTACATAAAGCTATGAAGAGCAGAGTGTGAAACATGACATATTAAAGCAATGGTAATAATTGAAGTTTGTTGGATTTATATTTATTCCGATACTATTAATTTTCTATATTCTGTTGCTGCTTCAAGGTAATGGTAAAGGTTTAACCAATTTTCACCGTTCAATATGTTTTTTGTTTGTTCCATAGACAAAGAAGTTTTTCCAAAGTAGAGTATTCTTATTTCTTTGTAGACAGGGCATATTGATATGAAGTGAAAACAGTCTTCCTTCGAATTTAAGTTACACAAGGAGCAACGCGTATCTAGAGATTTTCTGTAAGGTGATCCATTCAGATTTAATGTTCTTGCTTTGCAAATAAGAGATATCGCACGCACACTATATTTGTCGTTGAAATAGTTTTCTACAAAGTTATTATTCAGCTCTGGGTATAGTATTCTATCGGTTGAGGACATTGATTTTCTTATATTATCGTTTCGTTGGAAAATATCTACTTCTTCTAATAATTTATAAAGTTGGCTCTTTAATAAAATGGGGTTATCACCACATACTTGCGCCCAGGTTTTCCATTCCTTTATCCATTCCATTTGGTTTAGAAAAGTGTATTTGACAAGTCTATTTGGGATTCTCTTTGGTGTGTAACTAAGAACTTTTAAAATATAATCAAAGTGCAGTTTGAGTGTGTGCACAAAAAGAGTGGGAAGACCAGTTTCGAGAATAAGGACGTAGTTTGGTGTATTTGAGGGCAGATTGAAAAGCTTTTTCAGGAAAACCCGTTGCAGTTTTTCAACTTCTTCGTATGAAGTATACCCCCATGTTTGACAACTGTAGCACATGACCGAACGCATAATAGCTTCGAATACTTTATACTTAGCAGATGTTGGAATTTCAGCACGGGATATAACACTTCTCCAAGCAACATTGATCATTGTCTTAGCTGATAACAATTTTTTCTGTAGGTGGGCAGACATACTCATGTTCCATGTCTTACAGAATTCCGAGAGTTTGTTAATCATAAGTTGCAAGCTTTGAGGGGATTCTGATAACAGAAGTATGTCGTCAGCATATAGTAAAATTTTTATGACAAGGTCATCTATGAAAATCGCGAACAGTACTGCGCTTAAGAGACATCCCTGTTTAACTCCAGATTTTGTCTCAAACCATTCTGATGTATTCTTGCCGTTCCAAACAGTTTGTCGCGTATTTTTGTACATATTTCTTGGAACTCGAATGAGTTTAGTTGACAATCCTTTTTGAGATAGTTTGTAAAATAATGCGTTTCGATCGATCGAGTCGAAAGCCGCCTTGAAATCGACAAAAAATATGTACAGTTTTCTTTTTTGTCTCAAAAAGTATTGTGAAATAGACGTTAATGCGAAAATATTGTCTATGGTCGAGTATTCTTTTCGAAAACCAGATTGGAATTCGCTAAGTATCTCATTTAGATCTAACCATATATTGATACGTTCTAACAAAATAGATGTGAAAATTTTAACTATTGAATTCATAAAAGATATACCCCTGTAATTATTTGGCAGATTTGCATCACCTTTTTTGAATATGGGATAGACAATGGAATCTCTGAAACTTTGCGGTACCTCACCCGAATTAAAGATATGGTTGAATGTCTCAAGGATTCTGGATTGAAAATCAAGAGGGGCATTTTTATAAAATTCATTTGATATTCTGTCAGGGCCTGTTGCTTTCTTATTTGCAGCCTTATATAGCGCAGTTTGCAATTCAATCATTGATATCTCTCGATCTAGGAGATCATTCAAAATATAGGGCTCTGCATACAAAAAATTATTGGGGTCTGGTTGAGGATTCAGAAGAAGTTTAAAGTAATTAGCGAGATCGTTTATATTGAGTTTAAAATGATTAAAAAATGATTTAAGATTGTAAAATGATTTATTTAATTAAAATTTAATTTAATGATTTTATTGGTTGAGGGCTGAAAAGGCGTTTATTGTATCGATAAGTTAACTGGTATCGGGTAGTCAAAAACAAAATCACAATTCAATATAACCACGTTTTCTTCTCCTATTCCTATTTTATGAAATACGTAAGCGAACTTCAATTAACACATTTCTCTTATATTTTCCTTACTCTTTAGCTGGATGTACAGAGTAAGCAGACGAGAAGGAAAATCAAATTCAATTCAAGAAGACGCAAACGGAAGAGGGAATCTGGATCTCGCGATACATACCAATGGCAGTCTGGTTGCTGCTCCGATCAAGAAAAGAAAATCAATGGACTTTCCACAATTGGAGCTGGGAAATTTGCTTCCGAAAGTGGAAGTGAGGGTGTCGACGATGAGAAGAACTCAGATCTAGAAATTCAACAACATTCCAATGGCATTGACAACAAAGCATTTGATCCAGATACGAGCCGTACTAAGATAACAGAAGCTGAAGTTGAGGAAACCCTGGAGGAAAAAATTCTTCAGGAGACTATAGCTATTGTGAAGGAGCTACCGACATTGCACGTCGAACATTGCAAGCTGTGATAAATAAATGAATCAAACACTGTTTTTATTGATTTTTAAAGTTAGTTTATTATTTCTGTTGTATACGTTACTAGCTGAGCCGCCCGGCGTTGCTCGGGTCCGTAGTTTTAAGGTTCCCGTTCTCGTTCCTGTTTCTGTTACTATGGGATAATAGGAAATAGAAATAGAAATAGAAAATGAAATACACGCTTAGTTACTGAGGAATTATGTGGCATCCCAGTCCCAGTACTGAAAGAATTTTTGAAAGCCGTCCAGTAGTTTCTAAGTTTCCGTTTCCAACCCCGTGCCCGTGGAATCTTCCGTTCCCATGGAAATATGTGAATGAAATATAAGTCTATGTCACTGCGGGATAATGTAACATACAGTTGAAAGAATATTTGAAATCAGTCTAGTAACTTTAAGGTTCTTGTCAAAAAACCAACTTAGCAACGTACACCCTATAAAATCAAACACATCTATTCAACTCATCGGTCTGGCTACTGCCTAACCGAACAAACCATTTTTCTAATTGAACGAACTTCGTTAAATAAAGATAGATAGATATATCTTTGGGTTTTTTTTATATACATCTATCTTTCATTTTTTGGCGCCGAGACATAACAAGATATAACAAGAAAAAGATAGAACGGCATTTGATTGAATAAAATTGGAAATAAAAAGTATAAAAGAAATAGACTGTAATTTTAAACCATCCTTTATTGTAAAAACGCTTTTTGTATAAAATAAGAAAGTTATTTACTTAAATAAAAGCGAAGTTTGTTAAAGATCGGTTATCTTTTTATCTTAAGAAAGAAACTAAGGGTCACAGAAAGTAGTGACAGTTCTCGTTCCTGTTTCTGTTCCCGTGGAATTATAGGGATGACATATAGTCTAAGTTACTGATTGAGAGGGATAATGTAACACCCCTAATGCTGAACAATTTTTTGAAATCAATCCAGTAGTTTGTAAGTTTCCGTTCCCAACCCCGTCCCTGTGAGAATATGGGGATCAAATCTTGACAGAAACCATCTCGCGGCTAAACTATGTCAATCCTGGAAATTTCACAAAAATCCGTTGGGTCGCTTAGGAGTCCATACCGGACATACATACAAACATACATACATCCTATTTTATATCAGTCGTATTTATAAAATTTGCTTAGAACATCCTCAGACAACTGTCCAACTAGACGGTGTCTAAAGAGTTGGACAACCCTTAGCCAATTTCGTATTTATAAATGCATTCCAACAGTTGTCTAAACAACCCCTCAAATTGTCAACTTCGAATGAAAAACTAACTGGTGGCGTTCATGATGTATCCGTGCAGTACCATTTATTGTGTTTTGATATACGAGTGCAACAACTAAATGACTCTGAAAGAGTGTGGCGTAGCACTTGAAGCAGACCAAAAAAGCAGCTGATTTGACTTTGAGTTACAGCTTTTCCAAGTCTCATAAAACGATGAAATTTGTGCAATTTATAAATTAAATTGTTGAAAGTAGTATTTTTGTAGCAAATGCCACTTTAGCCATAGTTTAGACAACCAATTTTGGTGTCTAAAGTTAGACGTTCCTTAGACAGCGATGAAAGTGTTTATAAATACGATTTGGAGTTGGACACTGTTCTAAGAGCTGTCCAAAGTTAGACATACTTTGGAATGGGATTATAAATACGACTGTATATGTATATACAAATATACATAGATAGATAGATAGATAGATTTATTTATGTGCATGTGTTGCACTTTTCACTGAAACACCGTGTGACAGACGATATTTTTCATCTTACTATCAGGCGCGAGAACAAATAACGCAGATGATTTTCCGACTCGTGAACATGCCACATATAATTGACCATGTGAAAACATTCAACGATTGACTTTGTGATTTATATATGGTCATAGTGAATGCAAGACGGATCGGAAACGAAAACGGGGACCTTAAAACTATTTGACAAATTTAAAAAGTTCTTTCGAATTTTATATGAAACATTAAAGAGGGATACGTAACACGTACTATATTTTATCCGCATATTCCCACGGGAATAGAAGAACGGGAACCTTAAAAATACAGACCTGAGCAACGCCGTAAATGTCGAGGGATAAGAGGTGTTGAGCGAAAATCTCCGCTGACTCATAAACTTGCTGATAATTGGACAATGCTTAGTCTGTCAAGGTTAGGCGATTTACTACTTAAAGTGCTAAACGTAGCGACTGCCGACAAATTTATTAAAGCGAAACTTATTGACTCTATTCCAGTCAAAGTTACAAATCACATTACACTTAATTCAATCCAAGGAAGAATTTATTCTAGGATCATTAAAAACATTAGCGAACAGGAACTTTTAGAAGAACTTAAGAAATACAAAGTGATTGAAGTGCAAAAAATGATGAAAAAAGAAGAAGAAATGATACATTGGTCCCAACCGGAGCAGCAATTCTCACTTTCGACCAAATTCATCGCCCGCACGAGGTTAGAATAGGTTGGCTGAAGTGCAAAGTCGAAGAGTATATACAAAACCCAATGCGTTGCGTTAACTGCCAAAAACTTGTTCATACCAAAAATCTATGCACAAATGCTTCAATTTGTAAAAATTGTTGCCTTCCACCACATAATGATAATTGTACCCGAATCCAATGCATTAACTACAACGAAGACAGTCATACTTCTTACTACATACTCTTGTGCCGCCTTCCTCAGGTATAAATCTGTTAATAAAATTTAAGCCGATCGTCGCTGTACTGTACGCGACGCGTGGCAAATTTACAATGACAACCCCAACCTACACCAATTGCCTCCACCGAAGAAGAGAAATAATTCGAGTCCCACCACCACCATAGCAGAGATAGGTTAGGTTAGGTTAAAATGGCTGCCAGGAATACACCCGACACACTTAGACCAATATTAGGTCCATTGTGATACCATAAAAATTATGCGAGGGAGTACCTCGCTTAACAAAACCATTTGGAGCTTACAATAAAGCGAAGGAGATGCAGGGGATCTGTGTGCGCCAGATCGCTTGGATCATCGAGAAAATATTTCCCCAGATGCCTCTTTCTTTTAGAAGAGAGTGCAGGACATGAGCAGAGGAGGTGTGGGATGGTCTCCTCCTCCTCCTCATCTAAGCAACTTCTGCAGAAGTCATTAGAGGGAACGCCAAGTCTTATGGCGTGTCTTCCTATCAGACAATGTCCGGTAATGACATTGATTACGGAGCTAACTTGCAATCTGGTAATGGATAACAAATGTCTTGTGCGTTTTGGATCTAGTCCTGGCCATATCCGTTTTGTTGCCACGCACGTGGTGATATTGTTCCACCTGTCATTTGTTCTATCCATTGCCTCTTGCTTTAGCATAAGTTTACATGTAGCGATTGGTATACCAATATTCAACCTGCTGGTTGAGATCGGTAGAACGGTTCCTTCTCTGGCGAGTTCATCGGCTTTGCAGTTACCCACGATATCTCTGTGCCCCGGCACCCAAATAAGGTGAATATTGAACTGTTCAGCCATCTCCCTAAGAGATATGCGACAGTTAAGGGCGGTTACTGAGTTCGTAGAAACAGCGCCGAGTGATTTGAGGGCTGCTTGACTATCTGAGAAAATCCGGATATTCGTTGAGGATATCACGTTTTCTCTTAGCCATGATAGGACCTCTTTGATCGCCAGAATTTCCGCTTGGAACACGCTACAATGGTTTGGAAGGCGGAACGAGAGACTTACGTTAAGTCGGTTTGAGTACACCCCACAGCCTACCCCTTCTTCGGTTTTTGAACCATCTGTATAGAAATGAATTGAATCATCTCTCAAAAATTCTTCGTCGTCCCAGGTCGTTCTCGGTGGGATTGTGACTTGGAACTTATTATCAAAAACCAATTGGGGGATGGTGTAGTCGGAGTGACAGGGGATTGATCCGAATAAATTCAGGATTGCAACGTGACCGATGTTGTTATCGGTCCATTGGGAGATAGCTCTCATACGAGTGGCTGCACTGGCGGCCATTTGTTTGCTGAAGATATCTAGTGGTGTGAGGTTAAGGAGTGTATTTAGTGCAGCTGAGGGTGTTGATCTCAGTGCACCGCTTATACACAGACAGGCTGTTCGTTGGACCTTGCTTAAATTGTCGCAGTAGGTCCTTTTATCAAGAGCGGTCCACCATACCACTACTCCGTATGTGAGTATTGGTCTGATGACCGCGGTGTAGAGCCAGTGGGTGATTTGGGGGGAGAAACCCCATTTGTTACCAATGGCTTTTTTGCAGGAAAATAAGGCCACGGTGGATTTCCTGATTCTTTCCTGTATATTGGCTTTCCAATTTAGCTTTTTGTCTAGGATTATACCTAGATATTTGGCTTCGTTTGAAAGTACAAGTGAGATTCCATTTATTGATGGAGTTATTAGTTGAGGAATTTTATATTTCCTGGTGAAGAGAACGAGTTCAGTTTTCTGAGGGTTGACCCCTAGATCACATTTTCCCGCCCATTTTACAAGTTTATTTAGAGCGGTCTGCATCAGGTCCGTAAGGACGTGAGCATGTTTGCCGGACACCGCAATGGAGACGTCATCTGCATATGCAATCACTTTGAATCCCTCAGCTTCTAAGTCAACTAGAAGTTCATTGACGACTATATTCCATAGAAGAGGGGATAGGACTCCGCCTTGCGGTGTTCCTCTACTGACAGATCTCTTTGCAGAGAAGTTTCCTAGAGTAGAGTTGATTCTCCTGCTTTTTAGCATTAGATTTATCAACTCCACTATGGAATCATCTACTTTGAGCTTCGTCAGTGCCTTTGTAATTGCAGAGTTGCTGACGTTGTTGAAGGCGCCCTCTATGTCGAGAAAGGCGGCCAGAGTAAATTCTTTGTGGTGGAGGGAATATTCTATAGTACGTACCAGGGTGTGTAGGGCCGTTTCTACAGATTTTCCCTTGCAGTAAGCGTGTTGTGCTGTAGATAACAATTTTGGATCTATAGCTGTACGCAGGTGGATATCAATCAGTCGTTCTAAAGTTTTAAGAAGGAAAGATGATAGACTTATTGGTCGGAGATCTTTTGGGTTTACGTGGGATGATTTCCCAGCCTTAGGTATAAACACCACCTTGACTTCTCTCCACTGAGTGGGGATATAGTTCAAGGTGGTACAGCCGATGAGAATTACTTCAAGGACAGGGATAATAATGTCCGCGGCCTTTTGAAGTTCGGCTGGAATTATACCATCAGGTCCAGGAGATTTGTATGGGTCAAAGCTGTTAATGGCCCAAACTAGTTTTTCCCTTGTAATCAGATCGGGGTTGTTTGTTATTATGCTACCTGGTTCTGTTGAATCATAGTTGCATAAATTCTTAGAGCTTCCTGGAAAGTGAGTGTCCAGAAGCAAATTGAGCGTTTCTTCGCAGGATTCTGTCCAGCCGTCAGCTGTTTTCAAACTGCTAGGCATGGTCGGACTCTTTGAGAGGATTTTTCTTAATCTAGAAGCTTCTGAAGTATCTTCTATTTTTCCACAGAAGTTTCTCCAGGAAGTTCTTTTATTTTTCCTCAGTTGATATTTATAAGTTTTGAGGGATTCCTTGTAGGAGTCCCAGTCTATTGAAGTTTTAGATTGTTTAGCTCGGTTGAAAAGTTTTCTACATTCCTTCCTGAGCGGTTCTAGCCCGGAGCTCCACCACAGTGGTTTCTGTTTTCCTCTTATTTTTATAAGAGGACAGGATTTCTGCAGTGAATGGTTAAGGGCAGTGGTAAGATCATTGACTTTTTTGTCTAGATCATGTTTGTTTGTAGGGTTTTGTAAAAGTTCAGGTTTAATAAACTTTTTCAAAATTACCCGATATTCTTGCCAGTCAGTTTTCCGATAGTTTCGGAAGACTGGTTGCTTGAGAGGTTCCTCATTTAGATCAAATTGAATGTATCTATGATCAGCAAAGGAGTGTTCAGTAGATACTTTCCAATTAGTAATCCTATGATGAGCCGAATCGGAGACAAGAGTCATATCTAAAACTTCTTGTCTGTTTTTGGTAATGAATGTTGGTTCATTGCCAATATTACTTACTATAAGGTTAGTACTTAAAATAAAATCAAAAAGTGACTCACCCCTTTCATTTATGTCAGTACTACCCCATACTGTGTGATGCGCATTAGCATCGCATCCAATGATGAGGCAGATCTTCTGCCGTTCTGCTGCAGCGACAATCCTTTTAAATAAGTCGCATGGAGGAGGGCCAGGATGGTCATGGCCGAGGTAAGCTGATACCAGCCAGTAGATGTTGTCACTGGTCTGGTATCTTATTGTGGTTACATCACGATTGCTGTAATGAGGGAGTAAAAATACATTAGTGCTACTTCTTACCAATATGCAGGATCTGGGTTCACCTTTGTCCTTCATATACAGTAGAGTATATCCAGGAGTCCTTAGTCCTCGAACGATGGACTTGATGATCCAAGGCTCTTGGATAAGGACAATATCTTCCCCCCTTTTGTTTAGACGGAGGAGAAGGGAGGCCGAAGCCTGCTTAGAGTGTTGGAGGTTAATCTGAGTTAGCTGCACCATCTTGGGAACAACTAAGTAGACTAACCCCCACCACGGTCTGGTTGAGGTCGTCATCTGTTTCGCTCTCAGAGTTTGACCTAAGAAGGTCATCCTCGCTGAACGAAACCTCGTTTGCGGAGTCATCAGTCTCCAAGTCGGAGAATTTGACGACGTTTTGGGCATCCAAGTGGGATGCGGAGTCCTCAGTCTCCAAGTCGGAGAATTTGACGACATTTTGGGCATCCAAGTGGGATGTGGAGGGTTTATTATCATACGTTTCAGTAGAGGATGTGCCGAGCTCGTCTATCTCCATGGATGGAGGGTCGACTTGCCCTGCGGATTCTTCTACTGAAGACGCACTTTGGGTTGCCGGAGATGGAGCGATGTTATGCTCTTCATCTTTTTTATATATTTTCAAGGCAATATTTGACCAGCCGAACCGAATCACACCTTTTGTCGCAGCCAGGGGAGCCAGGGAGTCCTTATTGATGACTATAATAGCCGATCTATAGTGACCCTCTGGTTCCTCCAGCTTCGCGACTTTCCAGTCGTGAGTAGGCAGAGTTGGATTGCCAAATTGTATCATTTTCATGATAGTTTCCTTGCAGGAGAGTTCCGCTGGTAGTCTAGCGCGAGCCCTAGGCCTGCAAGGGATATCCTCCCTCGACACGACTTCGAGCTTAGCACCAGGCCAGAGTCCCTCTAACCTGCTTATCGCGAGTTTATACAGATCGCGCGATCTCTCTCCATCAAACGCGATCAACCTGACGCGCCCCTGATACCATCCTGCGTCCTCGAAGATGGCAGGTTCCCCTGGGTTCTCCATCATAAGAGTCCAGTAGGAGGCCTGGAGCTTATTCATGATGATCGCCCATTGATCGGAAGAGATCGCACCATCCGCGTTACTCCTGTCAATGACAGCGAAAATTGGTTTGTCCTTCAGTACGTCACTGTACGACAAGTCTTTTTTGGAGCTGAGGGTGCTTGGTTTTTGCACCTTAGGCCTTTTGGCGTTCGGGGTTGATTCCACGAACGAGCGTTGGCGCTTAGACGTTGAGTCTGAGCCGTTTTTCTTATTTATGGCAATAATTTTCATTGCCCATTCGAGCTTGGCAGATTGCGTTGAATCAAGCTTAGGTTTAGGTACTGCACCTAACACCTTCGCAATATTCTCCGCGTTCCGCCTCTCTTTGTGGTTTGGGAGGGTAGGGAGATTGGGATCCCCTTTGTTGTCCGTTCCACTGTTAGACACAGTTTCCCTTTCAACTAGGGGGGTAGGGGGATTGGGAGCCCTTTCGTTTTCAGTTCCACTGTAAGTCACAGTTTCACTTCCAACTTGGGGGATAGGGAGATTGGCGACCCTTTCGTTTTTAGTTCCACTGTAAGTCACAGTTTCACCTCCAACTTTGGGGTTAGGGGGATTGGATACCCTTTCGTTGTTTGTTCCACTGTAAGTCACAGTTTCACCTACAACTTCGGGGAGGGAAGGAGTGTTTTCGGAGCTCGAAAGAGGTCCTCCCCTTTCAGCCACGGAGCCGAAAGTCTCGGCACCCGTACCGTCCGGGTTGGTCGACCTTGAGTCCTTCGACAATGGACGGGATGAGGTGGGAGGTTGGAGCAGTGTTTTAGAGGAGGGTAGCCCTTTCGTCAACATATCACAGTTCGCGTTAGAACCGAAAGTCTCGGCCCCACTACTTGCTGTAATAGTCTCCTCCGGGGTCCCTATAGTACGGGCAGTATTGGTGGAAGTGCTACAGAGAGTCACTGCAACTCTTCCACTGTTTTGGGCTTCCTCCTTAGGAGGGGCGTTAGAACCAGAGGGCTCTCCACATTTCTTAGTTGGCTTGTGAGGCCTTCCTCGAACTGCAGTCGGCTCCCCAGTCCTTCCGCCAATCGCTTTTTCTGTCGTTACAGTTAATAAATTAGTCACTGGCGACTTATCCTCTTTCGAGGCCAAGCCATCGCCGGCAGTCGCGACACCTGCCGACTTGTGAACGTATATCCCCGTTCGTTTTTTATTTCTTTTATTAACTTTTTCCATGTTTTTCAGGTTTTGTTTGAGTTATGTTGGTTGGTCAGTTTCTGCAGCTGGATTGCTGGAGAAGATGTCCTTAAGCACCCCCACCACGACAAGGTCAACTCATAGGGGGTGATATAGCAGAGATAATAAAGAAGAGAATTGAAAATGAGAAGAGTCTCCAAACTTCTTCTCACTCTCCAACAAAAACTACAACACACCAACCACAAGAAACACAAGCCAAACGATCGATCCAACACAGAACAAGCACTTGTCTAATCAAAAAGATAACATTGTTTCTCAATCTCTTATTGAAGAACTTAGATCAATAGACAAATCACTCATCAGTCATCACCCCGAGCCCCACACATTCAAAAAATCAAACACACACAAATTATGATTCTTCTGCACACGAATCTCTATTGTCATCCATATCAGATACCGAAATGAAAGACATACCCCACGTCACACCATCACACATCAATAACAACTCAACAAACCAAAAACCAAAAAACTCAATCACAACCAACAACAACTCACTCCCGCTCACCGAACATTCAAACACAAAAAAACTCACACACCCAACAAATAACCTTAATAAACAATAATGACTTTGTTGGATAATGAATTCATTATCCTCCAATGGAATATGCAAGGCTTTATCAACAACAAACATGCCTTAGAACTTCTTATATCAAAACTCAACCCGGACATCATAGCGCTTCAGAAAACACACATCATACCATCAAATACTCATATGTTCAAACTCAAAAATTATAAACCATTCCATCATAATAAAGACTACGAATATTGCAAATCAGGCGTAGGGTCAAGGCCGTCTTTACCCTTTTGGGGGCCCTGGGCACTTTTCGAAAATGAGGGCCCTGTATGATAATATAAAAATTTTATGTTGTGTAATAAAGGTATACAGAAAAAATCAAATAACTTTAAATGAATATTTATTCTTTTATTTTTTTTAGTAAATTATATTTTTTTTTAATTCGTTAAGAAACATTAAGTAAACAGTTATTGCAGAATTTAAAACATATAAAACATAAACAAAAAAATAAATATTTCATATATAAATTAAATGAAAAGATTAGTAAAAATTTTAACAGTTAAAACAGTTTTTATATTTCCTCAGATGCACATTTCGGAAGCAATGCTTCCATCGTCAGTGAGATTTAAAAATATGAAAAATGTTCTAAAAGATCCAAAATAAACAAAATTTAAATTACAGAAAACTAAATAAGTCATTCAGAATGCAATTTAAAGAACAATGTATTGATGTGCAAAAAGTGACACAGACTATATTTTTTCTGGTGAAAGAGAGGAATATTTATTGAAGGAGTCTCTTCCTTCATGATTAGCAAAATCAATGATCACATCTTAAAAATCGTTGCTTTTGAGGATGCCGCTTTCGATTGACCTCAGCGACAAGCTTGTCAATCTTTCTTGAAACATTGTAGTGTTCTAGTTCTAAATTCGTTTTTTATTTTTATTTTAACTTATAGCGTTTTTAATTGAAATTCGAAAGATTTGCTGTCAAATCGAGAACTACTCCTTTCAATGTAACATGCTTTTAAGTTTTTTCCTGGAATTGGGGGTTAAACTGACATTCACATATAGGAATTCATATTTTCATGTATTGTAATTTATTTTATCCTGCAAATTACTGAATTCTAACTTATTTACTCGTTTCCTCATAATTTATAGCAATTTGTTCAACCTAACACTGGCACAACAAGTTTAAAATAATCAAATTATTTTCGTTTTAACGTTTGACAAAACAAATATTTTTGCATGTGTGCGTGAATTCAGAGTGGATCTCCCAACCAAATGGGAGTAGATCTTTGGAGTTTAGAGTAACTCCGGATTTACTCCTTTTTTCAATGAAACATGGAAAATAGAAAAGGAGTAAATCTTTTCACAAAAGGAGTAACTCTTTTTGTCAATGAAAAACGATATTAGAGAACGAACGTTCGTTACTGCGATTGGTCATCATCATACTTAAGAAAATTTTAAGTGCAATTTCAGCATTTGGAAACTCATCTTCAATTTTATTTGTTTTGAAAAGAAGTAAAGTTCTATTGTCAGTTTTATCATTTTAGTGTCGACGAATTCAGATTTTTTTATCGAAAAGTCAAAAAGAGCCAATCTTCGTATACGAACCTAGTCGCTGTTTCAAATGAACGCTTAGAGTGTCGGCAATGGTAAGGAAGGTTTCAATTTTGAATCTTTCTTTCCCAGTCAGAACTACTCAGGGTTCCCGTCAAAAAAGTCTGGCATGATCTTGTACACCTCGTACTCTCAGAAAGGTTCTTATATTCGGAATCCAGGTTATTTTGTCTAGCTGATGATTAAAAACCATCAAAATTGTCCCTGAGCCCTGTTTTAAATTCATCGATTGCACTCAGCAAATATATAGCAACATCCAGGGTAATATTTTGCTTTTGAAGTAATGCACTAGGTTCTGTAAGTATGGTAAAGACTAAGTGCTTCCTCTCTTGCCTCTCGTGTCTGTCCTAAATCGTTGGCGATGGACATCAAAGCTTCTTAAATTTTTTGATGACCGTTATAAGGCGGGTAGTGCATCAGCTCGCGCCGATAAAGGCTACAGTATTTTTTTGGATCTAAATGAGCAGTCAACACACTGCATCGATGAGAGGTTATAGAATAAAAGTAATACAATTTTTGAATTATGTCGAAGAATAAGGTTGCTTCATGTTGCATCATGTTGCACACCCAGCGGAATGCACTCCTCCCAAGTTTGATGAGTGGTGCTCTACATATGGTACAAAAGTGACAAATTTACATCGAATTGAATCATTGAATACTCAAAACCAAAAACTCCTTTCTTTTTCCTATTTACATTGAGACTTGAAAAAATTTAGAGTCGTTCATCCGACGGATACTTAAATCGCCTATGTATATGAGTTACTGCGTTGCAAACATAGGAACACCATAATCTTTATTTTTCCATACAGTGAAATTCAAAATGTGTGTGTGTGTGTTGTTCTTTGTTTCTGCCAGAAAGCAAACTGCATTCCCACTTAACTAGATAGTTACTCACAGCGGAGCTTTGCTCATAGGTGCTTCAAATTTCTGTTTTAATTTGAGAATTTCACAGGGAATGTGGAAAATAATTTCAGAGGAAATGTTCAGGAAAGGTTGTTGTTCAACAAAGAAAGTACGAATTCTGATCATTCTTTATGCATCTAAAATTGTATCGAAATATTTTTTTTCTTGAAAACTGACCATGAATTAAGTGATGTTTGAGCTATTTTGGGGCCCCTGGTTATTGCGGGGCCCTGGGCCTGGGCCTGTGGTAAAGAGGGGTCCGCATAGGGTTTCTCGTTAAAAACAACATACCTGTGAGCTGTGACATCTCATTGTACCTCCTCTTCAAACCTTCTCTATACATAATACTATCGAAATCCCTGCAAGAAAACCAATCAGGCTCAATAATGTATATAAAGAGCATGAAGTTTTTGTTATAACTGAAATTCTGCATGAAGTCCGATTTGATTCAAACTATCATCACCTGTTCATAGTTGATTTTAATGCTAAGAACACCGTATGGGGTTCAAACTCCACCAATCGACTTGGTATACTTTTCGAACAGTTTGCCATTGATAATCGCCTCATTGTCTTAAACGATAGATCGCCAACTCTCCTTAACACAAGAAACACTTTTTCTGCCGTTGACGTTACACTTGCGTCCGAAGACTTAGCTCCACTTCTTCAATGGGAAGTAAATCCAGATGGGGAAAGTAAAGACCATTTTCCAATAATTATAAGGACCAATGTGAGAACACCTGTTAGAAAACCATCTACACGTTTCAAATAATCTCAGGCTAACTGGGGTAGTTTTGCATCAGCTACGCATTCTTTATCCATTACTGGTAAAACATCCAACAACATCAACCAGGAAGCAGCTAAAATTACAAAAATCTCTAGAAGCGCAGCTGCTAAAGCAATTTCAACAACGAAACCAAAACATTACAAATGTAAAAGTAATCTCACATGGTTTAGTGAGAAAATTGCCTCTTTGGTCAAAGCTAAAAACATAGCCTGGAAAAACGTTCGAAGATATCCATCAACTCCAATCAATCATCGCAAAGCTTGTGCCAAGGTCAAATACGAATCAATCAGTGCAAAAAGATTATCTTGGGAAAACTTCGTAAATAACATGGACCCTACCCTTGACTCAAAAACATTATGGAATCGTATAAAATCCCTATAAGATCTCCAAACTTCTCTCAACACCTGCCTCTTATATACCTCAACAGATCTCTGGAAAATGATCCACATAAAATATCAAATACATTTTCTAAACCATGGGCAAAGTATAGCGAAAACAACACTTTCTCAGACAACATCATTGCAGAGAAATTAGCTTTTAACCTAAGTGATACTACACCCAATCAGGACACTTGCGAGGAACTTAAAGAGGACTTTTCAAGAATAGAATTTGACTCAACATTAGAAACGCTCAAAGGTAACACCCCTGGGGATGACAAAATAGCTTATAGTATGGTAAAATCAGCAGATGATACTCTTGTATTGGACTGGTATCTTTCCTCATAATTGGAAGAAAGCCATACTGAAGCCGATCCCAAAAAACTCCCACAACCGTCACCAAATAGATGGATATCGTCCCATTTCACTTCTACTGGTTCTGTCCAAAATTTTGGAAAAAATCTTAGGACGTAGAATCGGATGGCTGATGGAAAAGTCAATTAGAAATGAACAACCAGCCTACAGGCCATACAGAGGAGCCCACTCGCTTATTCATCTTATGGAACATAAACTAGCTGACAATCTATCACATCGTAAGCACAGCGTTGTTCTGTCAACTGATCTTGAAAAAGCATTCGATCGTGTTACGGACTAACGACTGTTCCGGTTATAGACCAGTTGCACAAATGGGGAGTTCCCTACCAAATTTTAAAGCTCGTTTCATCCTTTTTAACTGGAAGAACATTTTGTGTAAACTTCAATGGCTTTACTTCAGACAAATTGAAACTGGAAAACGGAATACCGCAAGGATCTCCTTTATCAGTATACCTTTATAATGCATACATTGATGTACTCTACTTATAACTGAACTTGAACAACCAAAACACAATCTAGACTTCGTTGGGGTATACGTAGACAACATCTACAAGATAGCTTCAGGTGAGTCATCTAAGGTGAATACAGTCTTAAATTCCGCAGACAAACAAATACACGCTTGGACTCAGAAAACGGGTGCAAAAGCTCCACCTTCCAAAATAGAAGCCCTGCACCTCTGCAGAAAACAAAAATGCTCAGGCTCAACAACACCACTCGTGCTTCGGAACACCAACATCAACTTAAAAAAAAGATCTGAGAGTTCTTGGTTTATCTTTCAGCCGTATCATGAAATGGGATCCTTACATCAAAAACACCATATCCAAACTTAAATGCATAAACAACGCACTAAGAATGATATGTTCCAGTCAAAAAGGTCCTCATTTAGAAACAGCTCTAAAAATAACCAAGGCCCTGGTTGAAGGCACACTTCAGCATGGCCTAACATTACACATGTGGTCTACCAAGAAAAACCTACAAAGTATTGATTACAGCAGTTAACGAATGCTATAGGACTGCTACAGGCGCCCTTAAGGGCACTGTCGCACCTGGAACGTCGATTTTTCGTTAATTTTTTGTAGGAAATGGATTTAAACCATTATATATATAATCTATAGTACTACCATCAGATAGCTTCTTTTGTCACCTGCATTAGCCGAGTGGTGCGCTGAAATCGCTTAAGTAAAGAGAGCATAAGAGACACAGACTAGAGAGAATTAAGCGCTTAAATTTCAAATAGTGCCAAGAGGACCAAAATCAGATTATATATACAATGTTTAAACGAAATTTTGCACACATATTACTACATGTTTAAAAAATATTTTTTTTAATTCCCCACACCAAAATATTCATTACAACAAGGGCATGTAAAAAAAAAATTTCTTTTGCGGTGACCGCGATTTGGCAAAAATTATCTGAAATAAAAAATTTAAAAAGATATCGTTAGATAACATATATTTCAGGTAAGTAAACGCTGGGTTTTCAAAAATTTAAATTTTTGAATTTTTGGTGACCATTTAAAAAAAAAGTTGGATTTTCACCCTTAAATTGGAATTTAAATTGGTTTAAATCAGAAAAAATAAGAACCCCGAAATTACTCACTTCGTTTTTATATTAACAACAAGTGTACAAAATTTGAGAATGATCGGTTGAACCGTTTTAGAGTTATCGTGGTCACCGACTTCTAAAAAGTTGTTTTGAGAAAATCGCATTGAATTTTTTTTTCGTAACGATCGACTTTTTTCACTACTATACTACTGCACGGCTACATAAATGTACTACCGTCAACCGTCGCCACTCTATACAATAAGCTGCCTACATCTGCTTGCTTAAAGTTGTCGGTAAGTTCGTAGGTAAGCTTTGTAGTACCGTGTTCACTCACCAAGTGGCACTGACTCGAACGAAAGGCGCCAACTTTAAACGGCCGTAACTCAGAATTTATTCGTCAGACTCACTTGAAAATTCAAAAAACAAATATTTTTTTCAAAAAATCGATTTTTTTCAACCCTCTAGGTGCGACAGTGCCCTTAAGGCCTTAAGACAACACCAATCGAATCCCTTAGAATAGAAGCAGGCTATAACTCCATTACCAGACTAGGACAAAAAGGGCAGGGAATCTAATAAGCAAAGCTCTCACAGACTGGTCTCATCCCCTATTCAAATCAGCACAACAAACCTTGCCCATGAAGAAACAAAACAAGATAAGCTCAACTTCTTCACTCAATAAAATTCTTAATTGAGCGAGGATTCATGGATGCATTCCTTCAGAAGTACCAGAAAACCCGAAATAACCTTATCCCCTCCTCCTTGGAAGGAGGGAGGAGGATCTCCTACTGCCCATCGACACCTACTGCAACACCAATCGAATCCCTTAGAATAGAAGCAGGCTATAACTCCATTACCAGACTAGGACAAAAAGGGCAGGGAATCTAATAAGCAAAGCTCTCACAGACTGGTCTCATCCCCTATTCAAATCAGCACAACAAACTTTGCCCATGAAGAAACAAAACAAGATAAGCTCAACTTCTTCACTCAATAAAATTCTTAATTGAGCGAGGATTCATGGATGCATTCCTTCAGAAGTACCAGAAAACCCGAACTAACCTTATCCCCTCCTCCTTGGAAGGAGGGAGGAGGATCTCCTACTGCCCATCGACACCTACTGCACATCGACACCAGTCTCTCTATGCACAAAAAACAGAGCACCTCAAATCTAACTTACCTAATGCTTCACCGCGAACTAGTAGATACCATTAAGCCTATTAGAACGCTTTACACTGACGGATCCTTTCGGGACAATAACTCAAGTTAGCAGTCATCGAAGTGAACGCAAATAACGAATAGAGATCCACACTTTTCAGGGAATCTTACCAGACGCAGCCGGTAGCTATATCACTGAGGTAACAGCGTTGTTAAAAGCCCTTGCAATTGTGCATCCTTACTGGAATTCAAAGTGCAAAAAACAACTGCTCAACACTGAACAATATCCGGAGCATCCTTCATAACAACGGAAGAACAGCGATAGCATGGACACCAGAACATGTGGGTATTAAAGGAAATGAGGCCGCAGATAAGCAGCAAAAAAAACAGTTAATTACACATACATAAAAGAACTACCAAAGATACCTCAACTGATACGGAAAATCTTCATATCAAAAGTAAATGGGGAACTAGAAAGATCCTGGTTTGGCGAACAAAATTTTCTTCGGCTACACCACCCATCCCATCTCCGTATATCATATAGCGTAACGATTTTTGTACTAATTATTGGCACCCTTCATATATAGGATGGCGCAACAGAGCGGGGAGCCCTTGGGCCTAGCGCATTTCTCACAACCATGCCTTGTGAGGGAATGGAGGGGACATACAACGGGGGACATTCCGAACGGCTAATCGAGAAAACGCTTTTCATGGCAAAGAATACTAACGGAGGACTTGCCAATTCCTCGCGAAAGGCGATACCCGTGGAAAAACATTTTTGCCTCTGTTGGGACTCGAACTCGAACCTCTGGATTAAACAGGCGGACATGCTATCCATCACACCACGGGTACCACCCTTCACCTTCATGCTATATGAAATTTCACAAACACTTCTGTGCCCAGGAGCAAAAATTAGGTTTTTTTCATAATCTGTATCATTTCTCTACAGTTCTGCATTTTTATTTATGTGTACTTCATTCTCAGTACTTTTTTGTCAGTGAAAGTGTACTGTCGTTCTAAATTAGTGAAAAAAGTGCTTAAAATACAGTGTTCCCGCTAAGGGTACTAAAATTGGTAAGTGTCCGTTTTTGATTGTTCTTTGTGTTTTTAGATGAAGATTTACTATATTTAGTACAACAATACAATAAATTAAATATTTTTAATTGTTTTTTTTTGTAAAAAAGTTGTTAAAGTTGTAAGTAATGGTTTAATTATTGGCAAGGGGGTGCCAATAATTCGTGTACTGGGCCTATAATTATTGGCACTGCCAATAATTATACCCCGCATCCGTTATAAATTTCAGTTTGAAAAATGGGGAAAAAAGGCAGAATTACATAGAAGAAAACATTCAGTAGGCTTTGACAGAAATAGGAAGAGGGTTTATATCCAAAAAAGCAGCTTCTTTTAAGTTCAACGTGCCCAGATCTACGTTACAATGTCGCTTAAGTTGTAAATTTTTGAAGACACGTCCCGGACCAGAAACTGTTTTAACCGAAGCAGAGGAAATAGTAATGGTTGATTGGTTAAAAGTATGTCAAGAAAAAGGATTTCAAATACGAAAGGAGAATCTTTTATCTGTACAGGAGTTCTTGAAACAAAATCAGAGAGAAACTCCATTTGGGAGCGATTCAATGCCTGGAAGGTGGAAGAGGGTGGTTCAGATCCGAGTCGAAGAAAAAAAAAACATACGTTAATAGCGGGGTACAATCTGATCCTCAAAGCTCGGACTTACCTGAATTGGTGGAAATTAGTGCAACCAACGAATTCTTGTTAGGTGATGGAGACAATATCGATCTTTTGAATGCAAATGCTACAAATAACAATACGGAAATAACCGAAAGTAATCCGGTTGTTGTAGAAGTAACAGATCCCCCCCCCCCCCCCCCCCCCCCCTAGAAGCTGTAACTTCTGGTGCGTTGGCTGATCTTCCACCTCTTTCCCCTCCAAAAAATAATAGGTCTGTTTCCTTACTTTGAGGACAGAAATTCACAATCTGTCATATTATAAGGAGTGGGGGTAAAATTCTCTCAGAAACTCTCTGAAAGAGCGTAATTGTCCTAAAAGTAAAGAAACGCCTTGAACAAAACATTCACAGCAACGCTTGGCAAAACGTCTGTTTGACAGTTGTTGTATTTGTTTTGGCTGTGCATTATTTCTGTCCACAGAAATTTAGGTGGCAGAAATTCGCAGGCTGGGGAAATTTTTTACTCTCTCGTGAGCACTCTTTTTTGTGCACTGCTGCGAAAAATCGCTGTGCTGGAACGACATTTGACTGACTTTCACCGACTTTCGGTGCATTTCGTGTGAATTTTCAGTAAAGAAACACACCTAATGTTACTTTTGAAAACAATGACCTCCAATGCATTGGTTTCTATTGAGAACTCTCCCGATAAACAAATGCTCCTCGATATTTATGGTGAAGTTAGTCAAGAAAATGTTTTTCTCATGACCCCACCAAAGTCCGGAAACCATATACGAAACTTATTTCCGGATCCGACTGAATATATTGGAAACAACGAAATATGCGCTGGACAGATGTGTTTCTTCACAAAATTTATGACAAAAATCGTAGGGACAGGCAATTGCTGCAGAAGATGCTCAAAGTGTATGAGAGAGTATCACATTAAATTGCTTAGTAAGCGTAACATCGAGTATCTTCAATTATTTTCTAGCTCCATTTGTTTAAAAAACTAACTATACATAACTAATAAAAAAAAAGGATAGCTAATTAAAAAAAAGAAATTAAAACTAGTTTATAACTTTGAAAATAAAAGAAAATAAGTGAATAGAATTATTATTTACTTTTAAGTTTTAATAATGAATAACCATTTTTTTGATAACTTTGAACGAGCCATTTCGTTACATTACTGTTTTTTTTACTATGCAGACTGAAATATTCTTCAAGAAGACTTAAACTTAATAACTAAAAAATTTATAGAAGAAACTGAATATTCTTTTATTTATTTATGTGTTTATAAATTTTTTTTTATTATTTACAGTTAATTTTTTACTACAAAGAGTGAACTGTTTTAAAATAGTTAAACAAGCAATTTAAATAAAAAAATTTAATTTTTCAATGTATATAACCGTAAGAGATTTTTAAATGACATGTTTAGTTAATTTTTTATTTATTTTTTTATTATTATTTTTTTAATTGCGTTGAATGAAGTGTTTTTGTTGTAATAAACTGTTTTATGACTTCTTCTTTTCATTTCCGGCTATACGAGTAGTGATCTTGAAGCGATCACAACTCTCCCACTTTTCTGCTTCACACTAGTGATCCGCCTGTGGGGTACGCCGCGTTGACCTCAGAAAGCGTCGGCAAGCCTCCCGGTTTTTGGATTGTCCCATGTCTGAGGCCAACCAAATGCTGCTGTTTTTGCATTTGCTACCAGGAGTGTTTTGGCCTGCCTTTTCTTTTTCGTCGCGAATTTGTTGAAACGTTGTACGATATTGCCTTTTGGACGGGGTTCTGCGGATCTCTCCTTTGAACATGACAATACCAACTGAGCCGGTCGTGCTGAATTTTGTCCAAGATGGTACTTTTGACATGAAGGCTTCCACGGATCTTAGTACTTCTAATTCGATCAAGCTTTGTTACTCGTGCTGTCATCCGAAGCATCTTCATTTCGGCTGCCGTCAATTTGCTCTCATACTTTTTGTACATTGTCCAACATTGTGAACCGTATGTCAGAGCTGGACGGACAACTGCTGTGTAGAGTCTTCCCTTCAGCTTAGGGGGCATTTTTCGATCACAGAAGATAGCGGAGTTTTCTCGCCACTTCATCCACCCTACGCTTACTCGATGATTGATGTCGTCATCACAAGTTGCTTCACTATTGATCATAGATCCCAGATATTTAAACTTTTCACACTTGGGAAGCACATTTCCATTCAAATAAATGTCTGGAATATGCTTGTCTGGATCAGAAAAAGGGCAGCACAGGTATTCAGTCTTTTTAGCGCTAATACGGTACCCATTTTCTTCCAGAACATCAATCCAAACGTCAAGTGCTCGTTGCAGGGATGTAGGATCCTCGCTTATGATGGCTCCATCGTCAGCAAAGAATAATTGTTGTACTTTATTGTCCGTTACTTTTCCTTCGAGCAAATAATCCAGAACAGCAATAAAGAGCAGTGGACTCAAGACAAAACAGTGTCAATGACTTAACTTTGATTAAAGCTATCACGAAAAACAATTGTGTTTCTTTCAATTTTAAAAAGCCCAATGTTATTGTGAATAAAATGATTGTATAGTGTAGCTAGATGTGCCGAGCTCGCCAATACAAGTTTTTTGCACGCCATAAGGTATGCAAGCATTTAAGAGTAACATATGCTCTGGCAGAACCTACATACAATTTCTAATTTTGTTGTTACAACCTTCTTAAACAAACATCACAGTGACCCACTTCTTTAAATGAAATTTCCATGTTTCAATGATAAGCTTTGGTATCAAGTCAATCCTCTGAGTGTCTCTCAACATTTGAAACCCACAAACTTAACTATTCAACAAATACCTCAAATAAACCAGGTTACAAATTCATCATTCTACTCGCCTATGTGCTCAGTTCAAAAGATTCCACTACCCTGACAAGCAGACGAGACGACCTTTTGAAAAGAACGTTCATTTTTAAATCACCTTGCCACGCTTTATGATGTGATAATGATATGATATCAACAAAAGGTAAAATGGTTTAACAAAGACCCCAGACCACACCAATCACAATCATAGTGCCTCTTCTCTCTGTGCCTTCCGCATGCAAATTTGTCAATTTTCGCACTTCCACTCCCCACAACGATGTCACATAATTTGAGCAATATGAGACAAATACGAAAACAAAGCCTGTTGACTGTTGTACTACAAAAAACACGAAAAGCAAAACAGACAGACGAGCACAACCACAGAAAAAATAAACCAAAGAAACCGAAAAAAAAAAAAACAACGGTTAAACAATAAAACTTCCCCCACTTTATTGTAGAAGAAAAGCTCCGGCGAAATTACCTAGGATCTTGCAGAGATTGAAGCGCCGCTTTACAGTTGTGCGCGTACCACGTTTAATACACACATGGATTACGGGATAAGTGGGTGGTGGGGAGGATCATGGGGTCTAGATTGATGGCCCACACGACAAAAACACAGCTCCACCGGTACTGACTTTTCAAATTGGTTTTCGACAAAACTTTCAGTCCGCGATTAGGTGCGACACAAAACGGTTGCCAATAAAACAGCCTCACAGCAGCACAAGTTGCTTTCTCGTATAAATACTGTTGAATTGTTCCTCATTGCATTTCATACAACACTGACGACATATGTAGCTACAGCTAGCTACCTTACAATTCAAAAAAAAAAAAAAAAAAACAAAATCTAATTGAAACCGACACTGGGGGAGAGGCCAATTTAACTCTGGGTATTTCAATTTGAAAATTTTCGGTTTTAATGTGAAACGGATGTGAACGAACAAATTAAATATCGAAATTCGAAAATAAAACGATCGATCCAAGACACCTTTTGTGTATCGCTTTCGAACTCTGCGCTGAGTCTCTGTGAAAAAGTGAACCCAAGTGTGAAATACCGAGGGAAGATATTCAAGCTTATCGCGTTAATCGGAACTTTCATTTAAAATTTGCGTTCAAGTGTGGCACATTCGAATACTTCTTCAAATTAGTTTTCTGCAATTATTGAATTAGAAAAGATTTGAGCGGGTGATTAATTTTTACTTTGAGTGTTGCATTAGCCCGGTCGACAGTGAAGCAGACTATTGTTGTGGATTGTATTTCGCCATAGATCAGTCCTTCATTCCAGACCGGTCCAGATTAGAAGTACAACTCTCTGGAATAAAGCTGCGGTTCTAGTGTTGCACGGTATGTAAAACTTGTTTTGTATTCGCGATGAGATTTCCTTTTCCTTTCGGTGAAGTTTTTTTTTATATTTATATTTTGCTAAGTGGCTTTAAGGCACACAATGGGATCAAAATAGAGAATAATTTTATCAAATCAAATTCACTTTGTATGAGCATCTTCTTTTTTCGGGGGAAATTACTTACTCTGGTGGAATTGAGACACGAATGTGAAATTGGCCATGAATAGACATGACTTGTTGACAAACATGTCAAGTTTCGGAAAGTTTCTTAATTTTGTTTTTGTTTTTTGATAAAGGACCACTTGGCTTGAGCTGATGTCAATACCCGGAGAAATACAAAGTTGATCGTGCGGCCAACCTATTATCGGACAGAAAAAAGATGTTATTGGTCTCGATCAGTTTGGCAACAAAATAGATTCGACCTTGGTTGTGGCTTTTTTATAAGCTACGTTTTAGGTTAAACACAACCTGAATAACAATTCTACGAGAAAAGGAAAGTGAGAGTGACCCGCTTTCAAGAGGTAGTGAATCGTTGTTTATCAGGCGAATGTCCGCCGTCTTTGGCTGTATCTATTTTTCGTAGTCACTTCTTTTCGATAGTTATGTATGCATACAGCTTCTTGCAAGCTGGCTTGAAATTTGTCATTTGAATCTCCGATAGAAATTTTAAGTTGCGAATTAAATTACGAGACGAACTAAGTACATGTGAATCAATTGGCTTGAGAGCTTCATCGCAGATCAATTAGTTTCGTTTATTTTTTAAGTACAGCTGAAATTAAACTTAAGTTGCTAATGCTATTCAGACATAATGCCTATGAGTTATTTTTGACTTGAAAATAAAATTAAAGTAATAAAATGGAAGCTAAGAATTGTTAGGTTCTAGTGAAAATTTTCAGAAGCGCTGGGGTTGCTATGTACATCTTTAGACTGTCTGCACTTTTTCCTAATGGTTATTTATTTATTAACTTTTATTAAAATTGCAAAATTTTCTACTACGCACTCTTACTGTGTCCACGGTGTGAATCGGCTACACATTAAATTCCAATTTTAGCTGTGCAGAGACGACTTATCAACGTAAGCGCCTCCCCGACAGTCGTAAGAGGCAACTAAAGGAGTAATCACTTCTAGACAATTAATATTAAATAGTGACTCTAGTGACACCCTTAACAGCTTTATAGGTACTTTGCTACAAGAAGGGTGCATATAGTTCCGAGAGCATACACGACTGGAAATCAGTAGTAAAGTTAAAGAGAAATCAAACTTAAAACATAGAGCATGTACGTGCCGAAAAAATTAAAACATATTCAGCGAAGTTTCGTAAAATTTCGAATATTATGGAAATAATTGCCTATGGTAATTGTACTACTCCGTCAGGTACTACCACCGCTACGCGTGATACTGATCCTGAACCGACCAGAAGTGCTCGGGTCAGAGCTACATGAATCACAGGAAATAGCAAAGTATTGTGACGGATTGGATGAAGTTCAAGAGTCGCTAGCTGGAACGTTTAACGTATGAGTGGTCAGAGTATTAAACTGCAAAAGATGTTGACAAGGAGACGAGTAGACTTCTTGTGTGTTTAGTTGTGAATTGGTGAAGTAGATGAAGCAGATCCTGTTTTTTTCTTTTTGTAAGGACAAAAGCTTACGAGATGTTTTACTATCGAACGGATCATGGTAAACACGGAATCGGTATCATCATTGTGGAAGAACTACTAGGCAGCGTGTTGTACCACTTCGTAGTCTAGTAACCGTTTGATGTCTCTTGAATTGGTGATGCAAAGAAAAGTATGGAATATTGTCAGTGCAATTGGATGTGAGAAGGTGGAAAAAATGCTTTTTTGGTTAGATTCTCACCATTTAAAAAGATGAGTTTTTGTTTCTGGGTGGAGATTTGAAGCAACATGCTGGAAAGACAAATGTAGATTATTAGGCCTGCCGTGGTATAGGTATCTGATATGAAAACAGAAAGTTTAAGATATCCTTAGTACGTCCAAGTCACAAGGTCTTATCGTGGTGAGACTACAAAGTGATACTTTGAAAAGCTGTCACAACATATTTTTTATGGAGGTGGTGAAGGAAATCAAACAAGAAAGGGCTACTATAAGGGAATCTGGTGGTAAAATTTGAAAGAAGATAAAGACAACCAAATTATATTTAATACGAAAGGATATCTGTACACTACCATCAACACAGTCCAAAGAGCAGGGAGCACATAAAGTATGGTATTTTCTGCAACAAACTTGCCCAAAGAGAGCCAACTTTGTTTTAAATCTATAGCAGCTACTAAAGGAGCCTCTGGACATCGCAAATGGGACACATTAAAAAAGTTTTAGTTTTTTATAGTTTGTAACTTTCTCACCATTTTATAAGTTCAAGTATGCCATAAAATGCCCACCACATAGAATTTGACAGCTACTTTGCTTTGTTGTGTCTGTCATATTCCTCCTTTTTGGTATGAATTTAAGGTAAACGGAGACAGGGTTGTGGACATACTACCAACAAGCTTAAGAACAATGGTCGAGGAATGATGAATCTGAAACAAAGAAGAAAGCTGCTTTCAAAACATAGTCAGCGCGACCCTTAAATAATGAAGATGAAATGACTCACCTCGGAAGAGAATATATAGAAACTCTAAGCAAAGAGCAGAAAAGAGAATAAATTTCTCCCTGGAAACCAAACTCTTCAAGAAAAACGACAAAACAACCTGAATAAGAGGCAACCATCTTCGAAATAGCCGCTCAACGAAGGAGAAATGCCAAAGTTCCTTAGCAATACTCAACTTAATGGGAATGCCCATTCGACATCACAATCGAAGAAGTTAGTGAGGCAGCTAAGAACCCAAAAAAGGTAAAGTTGCTGAAGTTCATAAACGATGCTCAAGGACAGCTTCTTGTGGATGACGACAAAATTCTTCACAGCTGTCGAAAGTATTGAGATGGCCTTTTGAACGAATAGTAGCACTTTCCAAAAGCTGAACCTGAGTTAACGGGAATCCCCGACATCACAGTCGAAGAAGTTAATAAGGTAGTTAAGAACCCCAAAAAGGTGTTGGGCCAGACGAAATACCTTATGAGTTTTTGAAAAGTTGGGAGACATCGGGCGTATGGCTCTTGAATCTCATCTTCAAACTTGTAGAAGCAGGTGATAGTCTGCCTTTGCAATGGATGTAAAGTTACCTTCTACCAACCAACGTACAAATACACGAAACTGCGATAATTACCGTTCAATCAAGCTGATGTCCCACTCTTTCAAGAAGATTGAGTGATTATTATTATTATACTGCAAAAAAAAAAAACAAAGATACCTGATAATCAGTAAGAGCTTGGGCGGATTGGTCAAAAACCGATGTAATTGAAAGTTTAAGAATCCCTATGCAAAAAATTCGTGGTTCCTTAGAGGATTTCCATATTGCTGGTTGACTTCGAAAAAACATCTGATCAATAACTTCGATATCTAATATGGGTGGCACTCAGACAACCAATGGTCTAAGAAGTCTATGAGCGATTGAGCAAGGATATGCATGAAGGGGCAGTGGCGAAGGTAAGATGTCCAGCTGTGGTCATCGAAGCATTTCCAAGTAAATAGTATAAATTTTTTTTTTTTAAATAATTAGCGCACACACCAAGGGGTTATGATATTTTTTTTTTTTTTTTATAACTAACGCGCACATCAAGGGGTTATGACTACCCTTATAATGTTATTAAACACAGTGCGAGCATTTAGGAAAATAGGAGAGGATTTGAAAGGAGACACCGATGCACGTTGCTTTTGAATCTTTGTAAATCGTAATGCAGGGGAAACACAGAGCCAGGTAAAGCATTCCACATTCGGGTGGTGCGACTAAAATAAGAATCTCTATACTTGACTGTACGCCCGAAGTTGGGCTCAAGGCAGAACTGATGAGCATTCCTAGCGAGGCGGGTGTTGAGGCTAAATTGTTTCAAGGGAGGAATGCAGCTGGCTATTTCACTAGAGCACTGTTTGTCGAAAAAGCGATAAAAGAGAGAGAGACAGGTGACGTTTCGACGATGTCCAAGAGAATCAATCGATTCTACGATTGAACTATCACCTATCAATTTTAACGCTCTATTTTGTACCCTATCAAGTAGGCGCAAAGATGTTTGAGAAGCACCTGACCAGATATGGGAGTTATACTCCAGTTTTGGGCGGATGAAGGCCTTATAAATTGTAGCCAGATCAGAAGGGGTGAAACTTCCTGCATCGTCTCAAGAAACCTAAGCATTTAGCAGCGTTTTTGGCGACTTCAAATATGTGGTCGTTCCAACGAAGATCATCGTTTACACACATACCAAGTACTGACAGCTTTTCGGTTTCTTCAAAGCAGGTACCATTCATGGATAATGGCAATGGGGGAATGTTAAGCATTGAGTTTTCGAAGCATTGAATTCTACTCGGTTCATAAGACCCCATGCAACAATGCTGTCAAGGTCAGAATTCAATGAGCTTATCATACGCAACCGTTCCAGTTCCACATCCGAAGAGCAGGGACGTGAATTTGGAAACGAATATGAAAAGCTGAGGGTCGAGTCGTCAGCAAAACAGTTAAGGGGATTAGAAGTTTCAGACAAGAGATCATTAATGAAAATGAGGAAGAGAGTCGGAGACAAAACGGAGCCCTGGGGCACACCAGCATTTATGAAGTGGGTATCAGACTTGAAGCCATCCAACACAACTTGTATTGTACGGTCGGAAAGGTAATTTCTAATCCAACGAAAAAGAGACTCATCGATACCAAAAGCACGCATTTTCGATAAAAGAGCCTGATGCCGAACTCTATCAAATGCTTTAGAAATATCAAGCGCAATAATCTTACTTTCTCCAAAACAATGTAAAGATTGGTTCCACTTTTCGGTGAGATAAGCCATCAAATCACCAGTGGACCGTTTGCTACGAAAGCCGTACTGACGGTCATTAAGAAGCTTTCGTTCTTCAAGATATGTTATGATATGATACAGTGAGAGCATTTAGGAAAGTAGGAGAGGATTTGAAAGGAAACACCGATGCACGTTGCTCTTCAACTTCTGTTAATCGTAATGCAGGGGAAAAACAGGGTCAGGTAAAGCATTCCACATACGGGTGGTACGACTGAAATAAGAATCTCTATACTTGACTGTACGCCCGAAGTTGGGCTCAAGGTAAAACTGATGAGCATTCCCAGCAAGGCGGGTGTTGCGGCTAAATTGTTTCAGGGGAAGAATGCAGCTGATGGCTATTTCAATAGAGCACTGTTTGTGAAAAAGCAATAAAAGATAGAGAGAGACAGCTGACGTTTCGACGATGTTCATGAGAATCAAACGATTCTACAATTGAACTATCACCTATCAATTTTAGTTTAGTTTAGTTTATTTAACATCAATCAGAGATACAAACATCTTCTTTTATAGACTATCGAACTAAGTATGCGTAATGTAATTTTAACGCTCTATTTTGTACCCTATCAAGTAGGCGCAAAGATATTTGAGGAACACCTGACTAGATATGGGAGTTATACTCCAGTTTTGGGCGGATAAAGGCCTTATAAATTGTAGCCAGATCAGAAGGGGTGAAGAACTTCCTGCATCGTCTCAAGAAGCCTAAGCATTTAGCAGCGTTTTTGGCGACTTCAAATATGTGGGCATTCCAACGGAGGTCATCGTTTACACACATATCAAGCAATCGTCTTAAATCTTCTGCTTTTTATTGCAGTCCTCGACTACTTGTTGGAAGATAAAGTACAGAACACCAAAGTACATCATCATACAAAGTACATCATCGTACTCATAACGTTCCACACCTTTATTTTGCATCTTTTATTAGGGGGAATCTAAGTTACTAGACTTCGAAATTGTCAACACCCTAGTAATAAGCTCTTCCGCAAGGATGATACCGATTCCGTTTTCATTCTGATCCGTTCGATGATAGAAAATCTTGACATCGAAAACTCTGACTCTGTTTCCAGTACTACGCCACTTCGTTTTCTAGATTCAGTAGTTGTCAACTCGTCTCCTTCTCATCATCTCATCCAAATTCGAATTTGAGTGAAATCTAAAAAGTGTGTGAATATTCAAAATCTAACTAATCTTTTATTTATTAGATAAACATCACGTGAATTATCTCAAATACATAAAAAAAACTCAGCAGAGCCATAAATCGAATTTCGACGTCACAAATATGACCACAAAGATAGTCTACCTAATATATACTTAAACCGGTTCGGGTCCCAAAGACTTCCTAAAACATTTCATTTGCTGTATAGAGCGAAACGAAATGGGTCTGACTTATGTTTAATTTCTTAAATTTAATGACAAATGTTTGAAGCTAAGTACATTTTTGTGGGTGAAGTTAAACATGTACATGGCCTTGAAATTATTATAATTGCACCTACACCTTAAATTTCTTGGAGCAAAGACAAACCCATCAACGAACACACAGTTTTTATATTTATCTGAAAGATGAACAAAATGTATTATACACCAAGATTGATTACGTTCGACTATACCTACTTGAAATACAAATGTATGCGAAAAAACACAAAATTCCGAAAGCTTTGGATTGATGTTTGTTTATGTTTTTAGAAAAACAACCTGATGTCGTCGTGTCTTGACCTCATTTTCCAGTTTCTCTATATGCATCAGCAGTCAAATTCGCCTTGACGGCCGACTTGGGCTAAGTCATAATATTGTTTTTGTGGTTAATGGATGGCAAGGTTCAGAGGTTAACAAGCCAAATTTGACAACGTTTGTGCATTTACTAAAATACAATGCAATTTATAGCTAGTGACAAAGTGTTTGATTGAAGTTTATATTCAAACATAAACAACTCTACTAGTAATCTGATGCGATGCTCATCGATCGACATGGCGTTGCGTCGGCATGAATAATAAACCTTAACACAATTGAACACTATACAAAGGTTGTATTGATTTGAGATAGGGTGGCAGACATTAAGCAGATTCATCTTTCCCAATCAAGGTGCGATGTACGAAGACAAATGCCGGCTTCTTTTGTTTATTATGGGCTATGTAAATAAAAATAATCAGTAAGGTAATTAAATTAAGCCCTTAGCGAGGTTGTGAAATTTAAACCAAAGTCATTAACCGACAAGAGGGTAGATAAATAAGGTAATAAGTTGTAAAGAGGAAGCATTGAGCTTTTCCTTATATTTTATTACCGAAGTGTTGAGAGTTTTCGCAATGTTTATATCCAGCTTGAATAAAATAAATCTGATTATCAGCCAAATCTCTCATTTTTGGGGCTGACATGAATTGTTTAATCGGTTGAGCAAATTACTGCTGCCACTGACAATAAAAATATTTCACATGGCTCACCTGATCATTGCGCATTATCATAAATGCAATAATTGAGAAAAGTGCCTTACATTCTTTCACAAAGATGCTTTTTACTGCCAGACAATTTAAGCTCTAAGGGGATTACTTTACTGGTAACATGAGCCCAAAATTGAAATCCGAGTGGCTAGAGCAGTGTCAGTAGATATACAGGGTTACCGGCACTAGGTGCAAGCCATACCCATATATTTACATGCACCTGGTAGCGATGATCAGTGGGGCACGATTCCAATTGATCGTATTTCACATTTGCATAACAAACAAGTTGCTTTATCGAAAGTTACTGCAATTTCGATTGGCCTCATCATTGGTTTACAATACAATTAGATGAAATAAGTCGACATGGATGGATGCATTTTTTGTGGCATCCAAGAGCCACTTGGTCATTAAGTTTTATTTTATGTTTTCCTCTAAGTTCTTGCATAGCTACTAGTTTGGTCTGGGCTTGTTTTATCATAAGGCGAAGCACTTTCGATTAGTTTTGTTCAAAATCTGTGAAGGAAATGAAACTTTCTAATTTTATGGGCTGGTAACAGAATACCAACTTGTGAGATGTTTGGTATGAAGGTATGGTGTGTTGTTGATTCCTTGAGAAAGAAAATCAACTGGAAAATGATCAGAAGTGAGACCGAAGCGTGCGAAGGGAGTATTTGCTAGTTAATTTTGAGACAACATCAATTATCAATTCTATGACAACTGGAGTCACGCTGGGGTGTTCAAATGGTACCCGTGGCGCAATTGTTTGTATGGATATCACGCACTGAGCCAAAAAACATCACCAAATCAAAAAAAATGGCTTTGAATCAAAGAAAAAAGGCAACAATTTAGGACTAAAGGCGTTTTTCTTAGAGTCAAAGCTGCGACGCTTTTGAATAAAAATGGAATGAAAACTCCATTTGAAATAAATGCTTTTTGACAATGATTTAAACGACAGGAGACCTGTAATTCTAAAAACTGTTAGCTCTGATTTAATTACGGATGGCTTTTCTTTTAAATGCTTAATCACCATAAGTGAAAGACAATGTGCATTATTTCTAAATGAAATTCTTCTTTGAATTCCAATCGAAATACTCTGAAATCAAAGCTTTGATTCATTCAACCTATTGCGCTCGCTACTTCAATTTAAATAAGGGTCGTATTCGAATTGAATTAGATATGTTTTCAATTAGTAATCGCACGTATGGTAATTTTGAGTAATACCAAACTAGACTAATTAAAAAAATTTAAATAAAAAATAAATTTGTTGAATTAAAGTTACATATTTTATTTATATTTAAAAAAGTGTTATTAACTAAGCATATACATTATTTATAAAGTCTAAAAATACTTATTTCTATCTAAATTTCAATTAGTTAAATAAAAATTAGTTTTGACATTACTGACATCGATTCCATTTTTGGTTTTGATTGGTTTGATTCCATTTTTATAATGAGTTAAAAAATAGAAAAACTGTAAAGAAACTTAAATTGCATGAGATTTAGTCTTAGATGGGTTTAGTCTTGATGTGATGGTATTAAAATTAGACTTACAATCCTTATGCGCATTACCAAAATATGTTTTAAGGGTCCTCATCTCTTTATTCCTGTAGGATATTGCACCAAAAAAATATGTTTCGGCTTAAGGGTTGCTCCATATAGTTTCACGTAAAGTGTATGGTGTTCTTTCTTGAATAAGCTTGCTCAAAAAAAAAAAAAAAATACTCTAAAAATAAATTGCAACAGTTACCAAGATATTGTGATAAAAGTAATAACAAGGAACAATACTTACCAAAAATTTCATTTTACTTCACTCGATAACAGAACTTGACTCTTTTATTTCTAATACGCGAATGTCGCAATACAGATTTCAACAAAGAAAACCCCTTTGAACTATTGGTATAGAAAAGCGTTTTCGTTTGCTTCAAATGTGATTTTACTTTAATTTTAATAACGAAAATGAAAATGCAGTTTTTTTTTTCAGAAATTGAAGCGTACTCTCGTTTATTTTTAATACATTTTCTTTTGATCTAAATTCGAAAAAGTAAGATTTCGATTCAATGAAGTGAACTATTCAATTCAAAAGCCAAAGTCACTTATTTGCTTTCGCAAAAGCACTTTGTATTTGAAACAAACTACTTTCAATTCAATTCAAATGTGTTGCTTTAAAAACGATAACAACTGCAATTTTAATGCTTTCCCATTTAAATATCGGACACAGTTTTTCCCTCAGTGCGGGCATCACCGGCAAGTCCTCCGATAGTAATCACACTCTTTCATGAAAAGCCCTTACTCCATCAGCCACTCGGAATCGGAAAATAACTGTAGGTCCCTTCCGCATCCTACAAGTTATGGTTGAGAGAACTGCGCTAGGCCCCTGGGTTCACTCCCCTATGAACCTACTATGCCACCCTACTTATTTTCATTTTGGGATGTTCAAATTGCATGACACCCTTTGTTGATGATGCCTAGAATAGTCAGGTTAAAAAATTTCGTCTGCCAACTTGCGTCAAGAAAGTAATTGAAGTTGATATACCAGACAACGATTGCAAGCCCCTTTTAGCTTCAAGACAGTGCGTCTGTTGAGTATCCACTAAACTACCACGTTAGAGGTAATGATTGGACTTATTACGTTTTACGTTCACAAAGATGATGGCTACAAATCTTCACTTAAAATCCAACTAGATTAGATGACTTCAAACTGTTAACCAATAGTGCCTTATATATAACGCAGAACGTTAACAGTTTAACGTCATCCCAAAAAGACTTGAGTCAACAAGCAGCCTGTTCCAAACCAAAAATTTTTGATTGTTTGTCTGCGTCCATGTACGGTTATGCTCTTGACACATCCAATCGTTGATTCCAGCCCCCTGTTATTTGTGAAGGCTTCAGCAGAATAGGCACTTCTTGAAGTCATGAGATAGTCGTCTGAGATCATTGCCATGCAAGTTCATCGACGATCTCGTTCAAAGTTATGCCGTGATGGCTTAAAAATCCAAACGAGACTCAAAGAATTTGGTATTCCGACTGTATTAAAAGAGGTTTTGAATTCCTGGATCACTTTTGAAGTATAGTTTGAGGGTTGAGTAGAGCCTTAAGGGGGGAGATTAAAGGAAAACTGAAAATATCGAATAGATGCAGAGTTATCGCATTTAGAGCGCGAGAGCAACATGCGGTCGAAATACGAGTCAGGTAGCTCGGGCCGTTAGAGGAGGAACGACCTTCGCTTCACAATACCCTTTACTGTTGACCTTTTGTATGGTCAGGCAGCTGATTAGGGGATTTCTATTGTTTCTTTTGTACGCGCCTGGAATCGTCGATTAATCCGTAAGTTACTACACAGTAAAAAAAATTTTCAATAATGCCGCCATTTAGTTGGTCATCGAATAGATAAAATTTTTTTTGAATACTTGACAGCTCTAATAAACATTTCTCCTAATTTTGAAAATGATTGGGTTATTTTATACCCTCTAAAAAAATCCTAAAAATAAGATGTTCCTTTCGCTTCTAAAGTGTTCTCCCCCTGAAGCATAGCTTGGCTGTAGCTGCAGTCACAAATATTTCTCTCCATCAAGCGATTCTCCGTATCGTGGCTTAAAGCCATTTGGATAGCATACGTCTGCGCTTGGATGACAGGTGGACATGTGCCTTAGAAGGCGAATGTCATAGCCTTCCACAAAGTCTCCAGCACCAGATCCATTATCAGTTTTAAAACTATTCGTGAAGATCCGATAAGATTCCTCGAATGGTTAGTTGCACTCATATTTTTACTCTAATGTCACTTTCCATTGGACGAAAAGAAGCGTTCAGGAGCGTCCAGGAGCATCCTCAACCCATTCCATTGGTGCAAAAAGATCGCTTCTCATGATTCTGAGCAGTGACAGCCGCTTCTCGATTTGAAGTGAGAATCGACTCAAGAAGCACTAACACATGTTACTCAAGTCAAAAAGAATATTTTTTAGGTGTTTGACTCACACAAAGGAAATTACGTTAAACTGAATAGAAACAATTTTGGGTGTTCCATTGGTTTTTAAATTGAGTACTTCAGCGAGTGAAACCAATGGAAAGCGACATAAGTTATTTTTACACCAAAACGAAAATTTTGAGCCTATTCATGTTTTTTTTGCCCAAATCTCCCTAATGTACATTGTACATACATACATTTTACCCTATCATAGGAAAAGTTTACTTTTTGACTAATGGAATTTCTGAATTCTTTGAGTTTGGCATATACGATAATAAAGAGTGCAAACATCATGTTTATCCGATAATCTGTTTGTGTTATGTCTAGCAACTGGCCTAATTTACCATTTATTGACAACAAAATGGCATGTTGAGGTTCGTGAACCATGTTTGGGGTTTTTCCATTTGATCTTTAAATATGTTTATCGAAACAAGAGCCATCGAAAAAGCTGTGTTGACTTTAGAGAAAAAGAAATGCAAACAAAGTTGTTTGTAAATTGCGACAAACTTTCTCAGAACAAAAGTTTTATGTTTCATTTATTTGTCACAATTTTTTTATATAATGAACACGACTGGGTCGGGTCGTACGAACTTGCGGTTGTATGCTATGTAAAATATTAAAATCTTGAGGATGAGTATAAGGTTTTAGTATTCCTTCTTCGAATATATTTGGTGGTGCAGGGTTGCCAGTTACACATTAAATATGAAAATTGAAAAAAAATTCTTTAAATATTAAAAAAAAAAAAAATCCAATTAAATATTCCAAAGGTCTCTACCGAAAATTTAAAAACGCCACTTTTTAGCAGTATCGAGTACCTACGCAAAATTTTAAGATCAAGCTAAAAAATGTTTTTGAAATAAGTCGAAAGCATTCTTTTGAAAATATTTAAAAAAATCAAAATTTTTTGAAAATTTAATAAATATTCAAAATCTAAAATTTTCCAAATGTTGATATTCAATCATTCGTAAGTCACCGACGACTTTTTAATTATAAAATGAAGTCAAAATCGTGTCAGACATTAACGTGAAAAACGGTTTTAAAAAAGAGATTTTTACATCATAAGAAAGAAAATTAAGAAGTAATGCCTCACCATTGAATATATAGAAGTGACACCGGAATAAATCGCCACCAGGAGTTTTTATGCCGCTAGTATCGATATTGGAGCTAGTTAGTTCATCAAGGGTCTTACAGACCCTCACCTTAACTGCAGAATTGCAGGACCTAACTTTTTCGTATTCTCTATCATCGTAATGTTATCTTAAAATTTCTGCACAGTTGCAAAACTTGCCTTACATTGCCATAATAACTGCAAAACAACACACCTAGTGACTGGTTGAATGCCTAACAAAAAAAATATCAAATTGTACGACAGTTGTTACGGATAAGTTGTAAGGGTTCTCATATTCGAGCGATTGTAATTTTCTTTTCAATATTGACTTTTTTCCTTCGTGAAATTTTTAAAAACCATCTAGTTGATTTTCGTAAAGAATTTGTTATTTCGTGGGTCTTTTTTTAAACGTCGAATAAAAAAAATGAAACAAAATCGAGATTTTGCTTTATTAAAAATGTCGAAAATTGAGAGATAACAACGAATTCTATTGAATAGGAGCTAATTGGATACGCTATATCCACACTTTTCTTTTGTTATCAATAAGTGTCTATTTATACAGTTGTGATTATTTGAAGAACAGTCGAAAAGTGGCTACTCTCAGAAAGCTTACTTATGTGGTAAGCACATAAGCAGCTTTTCAATCATAGGGTGGTCGTGGTGCATTGGTAGAATGTTCAGTTGTTAAGCCGGAGGCGTGAGTTCAAGCCCGGCTCTGGGCATCTACTATTTATTCAGCCTTGAGGTTATATTTGAAATTACAACTGCCTTATTTCCATCTACTGTACCACAAAGTAAAATATCGAAATCTTAAGGCTGAGTAAAGGGTTTTGGTGTTCGATCTTTTCATATCATATTTGGTGTTATAGGTGTGCCAACTACAATTTATTAACGAAAATTGAATAGAATCACATGAAATATATAAAAAAAAAACAATGTCATTAGTTTTTAACGAAAATATAAAAACAAAATTTTTTTCAGCTGCTAGTACATATAAACGCTGAAAATTTAAACAAAATTACTAAACAGTTTTTTACTAACCGATTTTTGCTATTTTTCACTTTCTGAAATGCTAAGTATGCAAGTTTTAATATCTTAACGGAAGAAGTTTTAACAAAAAAATTTCATTTGTGCAACCCGTCCGTTAAAAGGTGAATCGTCCTCTCCTTGCACTAACATCCCTTGATAAACCGTCAACTCATGAAATATCTTGAAGAACGAAAGCTTCCACTGGTGATTTGATGGCATATGTCACCGAAAAGTGGAACTAATCCTTAGGCCGCGTTTCCATTTGCAAGAAAACTTTTGCAAAAAATGTCTCACAGTCTGTCCGACAGTGACTTGCAAGTGGAAACTGCGAAGCAAGTTCGAGTATTCTCGCCATGACTTCACAATTACAAATAAATAACCAAATTTCTTGCGACATTAATGACTCTCCAGTGTAGGTACCTCTGCAATAAATTGCGACAGTATGATGAGCGAGCTTCTTGCAAGATTTAGATTTAGATTTAGATTGACGGGTAGAGCTTGCTCCGCTCCGGGCACTGCGGTGTCTGATTGAAACCTATTGTGCCAGCCCATGTGAGGTTTCAGGACAGTTCCTCTGCTCCTGAATTGAACCAGAAGTTAGCAATCTTCTGTGGGTGAATGAGTTTGAGTTTATCTAGGGGGATAATCTCATAATCCAGTATTTGCTTTCTAAGGCGGAAAAGTGCTGGACATTCTGTAATGATGTGCAGAGATGTTTCTTCATTTTCGAGGCATAGTCTACAGATAGGGTCCGCTACCAGCCTCATTTGGTGAAGATGTTTCTTTAAAGAACAGTGACCGGTTAGTAGTCCTGTGCAAATTTTTAGGGTTTTCCTATTGAGGTTCAGTAGGAATTTTGATGTTTTTTCAGTATATTCTGGCAAAAAGAGTTTTGAACAGATTTGACCAAGCTTTATTAGATTCCTCCAGTAGGATGTTCTTGGCAGTATGTTTGAAGGTGCTTTTATTTACACCGCAGAAGGGTTCAGGACCGACGAATGGTTTAGATGCGCCGCGCCGTCTTTAGCTAAGATGTCTGCCTTCTCGTTACCATCATAGCCTTTGTGTGCTGGGATCCAATGGAGGATTACAGTGTTTTTCCTTGCTAGTTCAGAGAGCGACATGACTGTCTCTTGGACTAGTTTGGATCTTATGACAGGTCAGCTTAACGCCTTTAGTGCAGCTTGGCTGTCTGAAAAAATGAATATTGTTTTGTTTTTCGTGTTCGATGAACATATTATTTTCGAATATTCGTTAATGGCAAAGACTTCAGCTTGGAAAATGGACGAGTGACTGCCCAGACTTACTGAGAAATTCGTTCTGGGACAGTCGCTGAAAATGCCGGAACCTGTACCAGTTTCCATTTTTGAGCCGTCCGTATACCAGACCATATCTTACCTTGAAGGATGAGGTTTTGTGTTCTCCCAGTCTTCCCTTGGGGGGGGGGATGACAAAGGAGAAGTTGATTTTGAAGTTGTACATGGGAATAATAGCATCCAAGCACATACTAAAGGTATTAAGTTTTTCTAAACTTTCCATTATCGACAGATGTCCTTTCGGGTATGGATGTGATTTTATGTGTCCTTGATGGAAAAGACGGTGTGTCGCCAGTCTTGCTTCCATTTTCATGAAAAGGTGGATTGGAGGTAGTCCTACACTGACGTTTAGAGCGTATGTTGGTGTTGTACGCATGCATCCAGTAATGCATGTTGTTGCCAATCTTTGAATCTTTTCAAGTTTTTGGACTGCCGTTATTTCTTTTATTTTTGTCCACCATACAACAGCTGCGTACGTTATTGTTGGTCAGACTACCAGCGTATATAGATCGTACATCATATTAGGTTTTAGACCCCAGTTTTTCCCGCATACGCTTCGACAAGTCCATAGGGACTTGGTTGCTCTGCTGGAAATGCGTTCTAGTTAAGGGTTCCATGACATTTTGCTGTCTAGGATGATCCCAAGTTATTTTGATTCCTTTGAAAATGGTATTGTTTCCCCATAGAGATTGGGGGTATTAAAAGATTTAGTTTTCTTCTTTTTGTGAATGGGACAATAACTGTCTTACGGGGATTAACAGAGAGACCTTCATCTGAGCACCAGCTTTGTACTGTGTTCAGAGCTGTCTGAAGCTTGAAGAAGAAAATTTATTGCAGAAGAAATTACAAGAATTCATAAAGCAGTGTAAACGATACTGCAAGAAACTTCTGCAAAACTTGCAAATGGAAACGCGGCTTTACACTGCTTTGGGCAAGGTAAGATTATTGCGCTTAATATTTCTAAGGCATTTGATAGAGTTTGGCATCAAGCTCTCTTATCGAAAATGCGTGCTTTTGGTATCGGTGTTTCTCTTCTTCGTTGGATTCAATGCAAGTTGTGTTGGATGGTTTCAAGTCTGATACCTACTTGATAAATGTTGGTGTGCCCTGTGCCCCAGTTTTACGTTTTGTCTCCGACTCTCCTCCTCATTTTCGTAAACGATATCATGTTTGAAACTTCTAATCGTTTTATCTGGTTACTTGGTGACGACTCAATTCTCAGCTTTTCATATTCGTTTTCAAATTCACGTCCTTGCTCTTCTGATGTGTAACTGGAACGGCGTACGATAAGCTCATTCTGATCGTGACAGCGTTGTTTCATGGGGTGGTAAAATTCGAGTAGAATGCAATGCTTTAAAAACTCAATGCATTTGTCGCTAAAGCTCAATTGCGCCATTGACATTACCCATGAGTGGTAGCTGCAACCAAAAAATGCTTATGTTTCTTAACAGAAAAGTCTTCACCCCTTCTGATCTCACAATAATTTTAAAGCCTACATCCGCCTAAAACTAGAGTATAACTGCGATATCTGGTCAGGTGGAGTGCTTTGCCAGACCCTGTTTCTCCTCTGCATTACGATTCATAAAAGTTCAAAAACAAACTTCGTCGGAGTCTCCTATTAACTCCTATTTTCCTATAAACGCTCGAACTGTGTTGTAATCATTATAAGTAGGGGTACGCAAATAAAAAATAGTGATTTCGCATTTAAAAAAGACGAAATTAGAAGATTTCGCATTTATTTCGCAAAAAAAGTACAGTGTTAAAAAGTCAATTAAAGGCTAGCATTGTTGTAATTTCTACATTTTCATCTTTCATTGTTTGCTTGCGATCAGTTACGACAATGTTGTAGACACTCAAGCACCTCTCGGGCGGCATGAACACTATTGACAGGGCAATTGAGGCAATTGCATAGCTGCCACTAAAACTTGCATTACATCCACAGGAGCTTCGAAGTAATTGTCTGTGAAAATGAAAGTATCCGTTAATTAGTTCTTCTTGTGGTACACTTTTTAAAAACGAAATTTTTGGGAAGCTTTCCACTATAGAATTTGAATTGACAGAAGAGGAGGGCGTATTTGCTGCTTCTGATGGACAAAATAATCTGCCAATGTGCAGACAACTACAGGCTGATCCTTTGGTTTTTGTTTCACTTCATCTTTTTCCGAAGCACCGCACTGTGGTACGTACTTACGTCTCAAATTATCTCCAGAAGGCAGGTTACTCGAGCCGGGCACATATTTTTCCATGTACCTGCGAACAGCTGGATGATCTAGATCAGTGTTTTTCAATCTGTGGGTCGCGACCCCCAAAGGGGGCGCGAAGCCTTACTCGGAGGGTCGCCGGCTAAAAAATAAGTATAGAGGTTCTTACACAACAAAAACACAAATCGAATTGTGATGCTATTTTTGAAACGTTAATAATTAAACCAATTTCTAGTTGCAACCTATTCCCCTTCTTAGTTTTAATGCCTACCGTTGAAGAAAATATCAGTTCACACAGGTATGTAGTGGCGAATGGCACCAATAATTCAAGAGCTTCCCTTGTCAGCTCTGGATATTCGTGTTTTCTACTCATCCAAAATACGTCGACACTATGCGAACAAAATTCCATTTTAAGCACGCCATCTGCAGCCAAATCTAGAAGCCATTCTTTCTTTTCTGTGGTGACATTAGCCATAGATCTATTGATTTGTCCAAAAAAGGGTTTAAAAGCCATCGTCGCCCATTGTCAGCTTCAGAGTACAAATCCGGAAAGTATGTTAAAATCTTCGATTGTAAATTATGCAAGCTCTGTATCATACAAGGAATGTGAGCAGATAGTGCAAATCTTTGGTCTGTTGCATTATCTTCAACAATCTTCTGAACACTTGAAAAACATATTGTTTTGCAGATGTGTAGGTTGACCACAAAAGAAGTTTTGCGTGAAATGCTTTTACTATATTTGGCAGATAAATTTTTTTTCTCTTCCTTGAAGGTTCTTATTTAAATTGTTAAAGTGGCTTAAATGATCTGCCAAAAGTGCTTATTTCAAGATCCAGATTTTGCATCTTTAACAATTCGGCTCTCAGTTCCAGAACTTTTGTTAATACCTTTCCTTTGGATAGCCACCTCACCTCCGTGTGATAAAGGAGATTTTGATGAAGCGAGTCCATATCTCCACAAACGATTCTGAATAGCCGGGTTTGCAAAGCTTTGCCTTTGATAGATTTCACAATTTTTATTACCTTCATGAGCACGTCATTTAAATCAGAAGGTACCTACTACCTTAGCAGCAAGAGCCTGTCGACTTTTGCCAGTCATAGCTTTAGCGCCATCGCTACAAATTGCGATTCATTTTTCAGTCAATATCGTAGTTGCAAGTGCTTTCCAAAAACATATCGTACAAAAACTGGCCAGAAGTGTTTGCAGGAAGTGCTTTGCAAAATAAGATTTCTTCCGTGATACTGTCATCTGCTTCAAAGTGCACAAATACCACAAACTGTGCACAGTTTCACATCTGTAGATTCCTCAAACTGCAAAGCAAAATGTTGGCTGTTTTAATTATTCGACTGCTTGTTCTGCGTGAACATATTGCCTGTTCATGAACATTTGAACATGTTCAAGTAAGTGGGTGGCACGCGCGTGGCGCTTTTTGCCGCTGCAAAGACAATGCGTTGTGGCAACGTGCGTCGCCGTCTCCGACGCAGTTAGTCCCGTGGGAATAATAGATAAATGTACCAAAGTTTAATTTAGTTAAATTTATTCTTTGGCTTTCTATGAAAAAAGGGGGTCGCTAGAATATTGCAACCTGTAAAGGGGTCGCGAAATTAAAAATATTGAAAAACACTGATCTAGATTATTCAACGGAATGTTTGCTTTCAAACACATTTTTACAGTGTCAAGCACAAATTCCTCTTTTTCCGTTTTGGCACGCTTTTGCACTTCAAAAGCACCAACTATTGTGGATTGCCTTTTTACTCCAGAGGGCACTGGTTGAGGATCAGGACTAGATTTCTTTCTTAAATGAGTAACAGAAGTCGTATGTTTCTTCAAAGTTTCTAACTTCTCTCCTTCCAAACGCATGTTGCAGTATTTCCACATTACGATGTTAGTGTCGCTTAAATACAAGCCATCCTCTTGTTTGTAATAAAATCAAAACTGTTAGCGCTTCTGATCAAAATTTGAGAGCGCGTAACGTAACAAGTGCGAAAGTATTTAATTTTCAAATTTCGATTTTATCGCAAATAAAATGCAGATTTCGCTATTATCGCATCTATTTCGTAAAAACGAAATTTACGTACTCCTAATTATAAGGGTATTCATAACCTCTTGATGTGTTCGCTGATTATAAAAAAAAGGATTTGGTGAAGCAAAGCAGAGGTTCTCTTGTCTACATCACAAATTGAACATTATGCGAATCATCACACTCGGTTAACTTTTTGCTTTGTGCTTCTCAATCTTGCAAATATTTGAACGATTTATTACCTACCGATCTTCCCACCCTATTACCGGAAGGTCAACACAGGCAACAATAAGAGCAAGTACGTACTAAGTGAGGATGAAATATATGATTTAAGGTTTTTGTGTTTTGTCAAATCGAAGAAGTTCTAAAACTACCTCTGTTTTCGCGCTGAAATCGTCCTTTGTGAATGTTCTGCATTGTCTCGAATCAACGCGTAAATGGTAAGAGCTGGTAACTTAGGCACCTCAGCATTGCAGCTTCTTCTGGCTTCTTAACGAACATCTGGAAAGCAATGGGCCATCCCGGATACTCGTATCTTGATACCTTTTTGAACGATTCAGATATCATTTTTTGCTAAACGACTAGAACTAATTTTTTTGGATTTCCGATGCATTTTAAGAGAATCAAATCCTGTAATAAATACACATCAAAATAAAAAGAAAACATGAAAAGATGTGTCAAAAGCCAAACTCAAAGCTTTGAATTACTACGGGAGACTTATTTAGATCGGTATTTTTATTCTCATTCGTATTTTTTTTAATTTACAATAATGAGTAGTTTTAATCTCATGTACCTCCAATACGTTACCTTGAACTCGATTTGATTCGTTTCAGAAATCAGAAGTGCTTTTTAAAAATCTTGATGTTATTAAAAATTAAAACTACTTATGATTATTGTCAATAGCTTACTGTGCTGATTATCATTTCAATTGATAATAATTCTATCCAATTTATTATGTCATTGCACCTCAGTAAACACAACTCAACTCGATGCCGTCTTCGGTTTGTAGAACAATGTAAAAGATTGACACTTATAATCTGTATTCACTTAAGCTCGATCTTGAAAATAAGTTGTTACATGTAATTATTCAATATTCCTTTGTAACCAAAAACCACATTGTGGTCACAAAGTCATGCCCTAATTAATGCTTTACCAACTCATGGCTGATTGAACACGCTATAACCATTGTTGAAATGAAATATTTATTGTTTCTAAACTGTTTGTTAAAATTAAATGCATTTTAGTGACAGGTACTGCAAGATTAATGAATATTTGAGGCGCTAAGGTGAAGAAGGGTTTTAGTGCATTTTGTATGATTATTTTTGTTTTTCTACCAACGAAAGTTTGAATGTCTGACTGTTCCTTAACGGTAATTTTCTTCCAAAATAGCATGCTTGGAAAAAACCGAGTTCAATAGCAGCACGTACGTCCAAAAAACTTCAATCGCTTATGTTTATGTTATGTTTTTATTAAAACAGCTTAAATTATTTTTTAAACTATCCAATGGAAATCGTCAACACTCAGTCATGCCGATACCGCGGATCCATCCGCGGATGCAGATTTGTAAAGGCTCTACTAAGCGATGCTTGAGATATTATACAGGGGTATTGCGCGGGGTGTTTTGCATACGGTGCGACAAAGGCTCAGAAAAGATAGGTTGGGTCAGGACAAGAAAAAAATCGTATCGGAGGGCGGTCTTTTCCCACCGTATAGACGGGAGTGGCAAAACGCACCAAAATGTTTTTGAAAGCTTATACTTTGTCCTTCAATTGACACTGTTGTTCAAATAAATTAAGTAGATAGTGTTTGAGTAATCAAGTCTCAAAGTCAAAATTTGGAGAAAAAAAAATTAAAAAATGGTAAATTTTTCTTTTAATAGTCAATGCTCCTATAAGTTTTGAGCCAAACAGATAATAAAGATAAAGATATTTTATGTCTGTCGGAATATCCAGCGTATACATACGTCTATGTTGCCGCTTTTAAGGTACGAAAAAACTGTTTAAATATTTGGTATGGAAAACAATGACTGAAAACGATCATAGAACTCAAAAGATTGCAGAAACACAGCTGCTTTTTAATTGCGTGTCGAATATTTGTAGACTGAATTCATCAAGGAAATCTTTTAGCTGGTTCTGACTGTATAATGGAATGTCAAATAAATACAAACACCTGCACACATGCCGTTTTAATTAAATAAAAGAAGGAATAACATGTTGGTATTTTGGGTGCTATGCTTGGGACTTTTCATTTTGGTTCCCAAAAGAAAAATAAACAAAAAATGAACAAGTCGAATGTTTTCAAAACTAAGCGAGATATGTTAACCACCTTCATCACTACATGCTCATTGGTCCTGTCGTTTGGTAACTTCTCTGATGGTCCAAAGCAAAAAAAGTACGGTTCGAAGGTTAAGATTTTATAAAAAAAAAACTCTGGGCTTAAAAAAGTGTAAGAAACCGGAACTGTTTGGGCCGCGTCTTGCGACTGTCAAAGCGTTGACCACAATACATTGACACTATCCCGAACACGATAACTGCCGTTAATCGAATTGGAATCTATTGAATTAATGATCAAAAACAATAACAAGGGCTTCAGGGCAAACAACCGCATGACGCATTTGGTTTTCGCCTGAGTCAGTGAATGTTTGATCTGATCGGCTGACATGCTTAGGAAGACCCTGGTACAAGCACAAGCTTAGCTCATCTTCTCGTTAAACGCACTTTCATACCAAAATCTTCACTGATCGTCAATCAATTTCAAATTCAATCAAATCTAAAATTTAGCGAAGTTTTGACACAGTTGACACCGTCGTCACGCATGATGCAGATAAGGACATTTCAAAGCTTAATGCAACAACGAAAAATAAGCCTTTCAAAGAACTAGAAATTCTCACAAAATTCCTTCGCCAAAGATTATTAAATATGTCTGCGTATAGACCACTTCTTGTTTTAGGTGACCGTAAGACTTTGCACAGTTGACGACAGTGTTTTTCAGAAATGGTCTTTAGAACACCTTTGTCGACGGCACATTTTAACAGTTGCACAACATTTCACAGAAGTATTAAGTTCAGAATAGAAAAAGTATTCGATAGGAAACAACGGAATCTAAAATGAATGGACTTTATACAACGATAAATTTCATAGCAATCAAATGATCAAGGTTATATGTATGAAGCTAAGAAGAGGAAGAAGTAAATCACCGAAAAATTCCATACCACAGCAATGCAACTTTCCATTGAACGAAAAGAAGTGCCCAGAAGCAGTGGCGATTTCACAAAAGGATTCTACGGGCCTTAGGAGCAGCGAAGTCTGAAACAACTTTGTCAAAACAAATATTTGCAGCCAATTCTTGTCAATCGACAATATAGCCAAATTTTATAGTCCAGTGTTCAACTTCAGAAAACTTTTCTCAAAACTAGCCACACTAATTGCTAAAGTTGAATATATACGAATCAAGTTGACTACCTATATTTGGAATCGAGATTCCCAGATTCAGTTCTTGAATGAAGTGGGGGCAGTAGCGTAGCTAGCATGGGTGGCACCCGGGGCGGCAATTATGGTGTCACCCCCAGAACCCGAAACAGTAAAATAAATGAAATTCCGCTATTGCATATATTGGGGTTTCTTTATTTGAATTCAAATAAAAAATTTTAAAAAAGGAGAACAAAAATTAATGTATCTACATATTCACATTGTATAAAAAAAAACAAAAAAAACATTAATAAAATGTCTTCTTCCTAGCTTTTAAAGCAGCAAACTCGCTTATAGCGTCGTCAAAATCTATTTGCTGGGCCGCCTCATGTTCAATTGCTAAAATTCCCAGATTGTTGAGCCTCCTTTCCGTCATTGTAGCCCGCAAGTAGTTTTTAATTAGTTTTAGCTTACTAAAACTCCTTTCGCATGACGCAACTGACACACATATTGTCATAAACATTTTTAATGCGACGATGAGATTCGGAAGAGATTCTGCAAAGTCCCATTCAAGGATGAATTTTATAAAGTCTACAGATAACCAATTAGATGTTGTCACTTTAGCCGCTTTCAAATGACTTCTCAACCTTGGTATCTCTGAGAGAAGTTCTGACTCTGACACCTCATCATAAGCACTAGCAAATTTTGAAACAGCTATTTTCAAATCATTAATGTTTGCTAAAAGTAAAGTATTCGGCTGTACAACTTCAAACAATGAAGCCACTTCCTTAATAGACTCTGTTCTTGTTCGAAGTTCAGTGATGAATCGATCAAGGCATTCGAACATGTCTTTCCGTAGTTCAGCGCTCAGACAAAGTCCTGCATCAGTTGCCAACTCACCAGCCATTCGCTTTTTACGACGAATTCTTCTTTCTGTTGGAATGTCGTATTTCTCCGATGTTTTTATACCAAGGGTAATTGCGTCTTCTACAATCTTCGTCCGATTTTCTTCAACGTAAATCCGAAGGGCTTCAATTTTTTTAGCCAAGTGATCAACACTTAATCCCTTAGCTTGTAGTGCAATCTGAGTACAATTTATTTCTTTAAGGACATTATTCTAAAAGAAGAGAAAAGAAAGAAATGCGAAATCGAACATTGCAGATTTTAGGTTCTGTGCAGCACCTCTGGTTTCTACATTTTCTCTTGCATCACACAACTCTTCAGCTGCAGCTAAAATTTCATCAAAATTTTCGGCCAAAACCTTCACTGCAGCATAATGAGCACTCCAACGCGTTGTTGAAAGTCTTTTCACGGTTGATTTACTGTGCTTGAGAAGCACTTCCCAGCGATGAGTGGAAACAGAAAAAAATGTAAAAGTTGTCTCTACTGTTCCAAAAAATGTTATACAAGATATATTTTGAGCAAATGAATGTTGGCCACATAAATTAATTGAATGATCTTTACATCCAAAGAAAATTGCTATTTTGTTTTTTTCTTTAATAATAGCTTGCACTCCCCCATGTACACCGTTCATAACTGCTGCGTTGTCATAACCCTGAGAACGACACATCATAATATCTTCTAAACCGTCGTTTTCAAGACGCAGCTTTTTTTCCATGTAAAGGAAAAAATCCCAGGAATGCTTCTTTGATTTCTACTTTTCTATTCTCAATTTTAACATAACGGATCACTTCAGACATCTGATCAATATGTGAAATATCATGTGTACTATCAAACATAATTACAAAATATTTAGCTGATTTGATTTCATTGACAATTCTGCGTTTGACTTGATCCGCTAATACATTAATGAATTCGTTTTGTATTTGTGGCGATAAATATGAGACTTTTGGTGATTTTCCTGGTTCCAAATTCAAGATGTGCTTTTTTAACACAACATCATACTTAGACATAAGACTCACTAGTTCTAAGAAATCATCTTTATTTGAAGAGTCTTGTCCTTCATCATGTCCACGGAATGCTAGATTTTGTTTAGCCAGAAACAATGTTATGTCTAATAATCTGGATAACAGGTGCCTCCACTTCTGTTGTTCAGCATCCATTAATTGCAAGACTGAGTCATCTATGGTTTTATGTAATTTTAAACCCATTTCAAAAGTTTTCCGCTTCTCAAAATTTTCTATGTGTTCATTTGAAGTCTCATGATCCGGTACTTTAGGGTTCAGCTTCCACCATTTCTGAAATCCATCTATGAATATTGTTTCTGTACCAACATTTTTGGTGACAGCAAATAAGCGACAGCAAAAGCAGTACAGTCTATTAGTTATTCGAGAATTATCATCCATGATCGCAGAATCTTGTCCCCATTAGCCAAAACTTTATAGAACTATTCTTTAGTAAGATGACGAACACAACCTTCTATTTTAACGCCTGGCCTGGATACAGTAGTGAATGGCCCCTCCCGGTTTTGGAAATGTTCAAATCCTTTTTTGATAATTTCAATTCGAACTTTATCAGGAACGGGTATACTCCAATGTCCAATGTGAGATATCCCTTATGTTCTCAAGTTCTCCCGTGTAGGAATTCCCTTCAATACTTGATTCGTAATCAGTACCATTGCTGTCATTTTGGGTATTTCCGTTTGATTCGGATTCTTGAATTTTCAACACTGATTCTGTTTCTTCGCTGTTGCTTTCTGAAGATGAGCGTGTATTTTCGGAATCATTCTCTTGGTCAACGTGACTGTCATTTGCTCTCGAATAACTTTGGCTGTCGTTAATTTTTTCAACATATTTGAAAATGGATCCAGCTCTGAAGAACGTTCATTTTAGCCTGTTTGGATTTTCTCTGCTGAGCACCACTCTTTCTTTTTGTTATATGGACTCCTCGAGGCATATTTTCCTTGTTTTGTATTTACGCGTATTCTAAAAAATATATTTACTATGTACTGTAGGAACGCTTCATCGATATATTTTAAATATTTTTGTATATAAATATATATTTATTTAAATTGGAGTGGTCGTTAAAAAACTTCACTGTAGATGGGCATAAATCAGATCCAAAGAATCAAGAACTAATTCCCTATTTTATTCATGTTTTTTTTATATTCATCACTTTTTATTTTTATACCCTGTACTGTAAATGATGCCTTAGGTTGTTACGATATCTTATTAGAAAATTTATTCAATTACAACAATTAAAGTAAAAGTGAAAATCATGAATAATGTTTAAATAACTTGGATCTGATTAATCCCAGCCAAACATAAGAATCTAATAAAAAAAGGCATACCAAATAACGATAATGTATGTACATGTACATGTACATTCATTACATAATACATAGGTAAATTCATAAATGTGAACTAAAGGGTTTTCCAATAGGTACGATATGATTTTGGAGTGGCGTTTCGACCATTTGTAGTATGTCATGATCTGTCATTTGTTTTTTATTGCATTCAGAAGTGTTTACCATTGGACCACTGTAAACGTCGTTGACTTTCTGATTTTGCCTTGGAGCAACTTAAAGTCGTTAACGATTTTCTTAAGAAAATCATATTTTCCGAAGAGGCTTACTTTTATTTGACTAGTGCGTTAAATAAACAAAACTGGCGATGAAAATCCACAATATATTCATGAAAAACCAATACATTCACCTAAATTGACAGTTTGGTGTGGTTTTTGGGCTGGTGGAATCATCGGTCCATACTTCTTTCAAAATGAAGTTGGTATTACTGTCAATGTAGAGCCGTATAGATCGATGATAACCAACTTTTTATGGGCGAAATTGGAAGAAATTGATTTTGACAACATTTGGTTTCAACAAGACGGGGCTACGTGTCACACACCAAATGCAACAATTGAATTATTGCGAGAAAAATTTTGAGATTCGATTATTTCAAGAAATTGTGTTATTGAATGGCCTCCAAGAAGTTGTGATTTAACACCATTGGACTATTTCTTGTAGGATTTGAAGTCATTGGTCATTCAATAAAACAAGAATTTCTTCCAGCTTTACAAGTCAATACTGAACGTGCCATTCATGATATACAACTTGATTTAGTGGGAAAAGTGCTCAAAAATTGGGTTCATCTAATTTGTTGCTGCAGAAAAAGTCGTAGTGGCCATTTGAATGAACTTTTATTAAAAACTTAATTGTATTGACTGAACTGCACATTGAATAAAAAATATTTGAATTTCTTTAACAAAAAGTGTGTTTTTTTCAAAAAAGAAATCACTCTTATTGGAAAACCCTTTACTAATATAATAAACTATTTACTTCAATCAAAAGAAACATTAAATTAAGTTAAAAAATGTGTGCGACAAAAACAAAATGTAAGCTTATATTTTATAAAAATCTGGATATATACAATGAACTTACCTTGTTTTTACAATATAAATTTTTATTATTATATTTTCCTTATCAACTTTTTGAGAGACACTATTTAATTAAAATATATGAAAGTGAACCACAACTCACGAAATGATTATACGCAATGACACAGGACCTCAGGGCCCACAGGTATTACGAACTTCGGAGACAAATAGCGGTTTCTCTTGCCTACCAAAGTGATTTCTTATGATTACCGCCGTGCAAAGTTCGGGGAAAAAATAGCGGTTTGTCTTGCCTACCAAAATGATTGCCTATTGCAGGTGCGGTTTTCAACATCTTCATGAAATCATATCTTCATATAATATGGAGTATAGCATGCTTTTCACAACCGCGGTGCAAAGTTCGGGGAAAAATAGCGGTTTGTCTTGCCTACCAAAATGATTACCTATTGCAGGTGCGGTTTTCAACATCTTCAAGAAATCATATCATCATATATAGAATAGACAATGCTTTTCATAACCGCATTACAAAGTTCGGGGAAAAAAAGCAGTATCTAAGAACGACCCGAGAATGGCTTTTCTTGTGGAAGTACCTGCGTGTGGGACCAACCAAATAAAACAAAAACAAAAAACGAGTAAGTCAATCGTTGAGGGCGACACGTCTATGGACTTTACTTACAAAAGAAAAAACATAGGCTGACCGATTTTATATTTTTTGTGCAAGTAGAAACTGGTAGGTAGTTAGGTTATAGGTACAATGTCGCAATTTTTTTTTTAATACTCTGGGATCTGTAACGTCATAGTATATATACGTACTCCTTGGTAGCTTTTGGGTGTCACCCCCAAATGGGTGACACCCGGGGCGGTCCGCCCCCCCTGCCCCCCCCCTTGCTACGCCACTGAGTGGGGGAACTCCAGTGTTCCTTTGCCCCTTATATCTCCTTCTGATTCAGGTCTGGCGAAAAACTGCTGAAGACGCTTCCGCATCATCTGAAACTTGTCTTTGTCGATAGTCGATGTCTTCCAATACACATTCTTACTTGTTGCCTAAAGTTTCGCTGGTGTAAAAAATCTTAACTTGTCCCGTCTTTCTTGTTGGAATCGAATGATGGGAACACCTCCCAACAGAGCTCCTGTGCGTAAGAGAAAGCTGCATCTGCGGATTCACCGCCATGCATGCGTTTTTTCCTGTGAATTCTTCTCGTTTTGAGTTCGACTGCGTGGTTTGAACGAAACGGTCTCAGTTCTCCACTAGGAGAGCTTCAGAGTCGCTGAGCACACTTATCCACACTCAGTTCTCGTTGCTGTAGTCAAATATTTGCGTCGACTTCTTCTGTGTAGCACTGCAACCCAAAAGCCAAGAATAGTGAAGAAGTTGAAGAAGTTCATGGCTGTCTAAAGAGGATTGACCCCCGATCTTGTTTCGGAAGTTTGAGATGAGTCCATCAATTCTTCCAGTAGTTCAAGAACTTTTTCAAATTTATTTTCAAGCGTCTTGACAGCTTCATGTCTAGCGCTCCAGCGCGTTCAACCGTCCCGTCAGACCGTTCAGTCCATCTGATGTTATCTTTCCGATTAAATCGTCGATAAAACGATATGTATGCCTCGCAGAACCTGTTTGAGATGTCTGGTGTAGGTACTATTGAAATTTACGCCATAATATTTACCTTCTTGAATAGGACGAAGATGGTGGATCGAACTGGCTGCCCAATTAATTTTATATTCTTAAATATTTTTATTTATATGTTTACATTCTGGGTTTCTGGAGATAGATACGAAGCTGGGACTCTTGCTCCCATTTATATCTTGTCAGGTGTCTCTTTAGAAGAAGGTAAAATTTACCTAGGAGATGCACTAACTCCAGTTCCCACGATTGCCACTGTCAATTCCTCGAATGTCTCCTCGATGTCATCTGAAGGCCAAATTCTAAGAACTAGATAATATTTATCAACCGTTACAGTACATCCCTCCACTTCTTCTCCTCACTTTCGAAAACTTTCTTCAGGTTCCTGATATTTTATTATTAAGGTGGCGCTACAGCCCGTGTCGGACTAGGGCCTCAACCAACATGCTTCTCCAGCCAGCTCGGTCCCTAGCTAGCTGCCTCCAGTTTTGCACGCCAAGTTGGTTGAGGTCCTCTCCTTCTAGCGTGCGCCACCTGAGTCGCGGTCTTCCTCTACTGCGCCGTCCCTCGGGATTGGATTCGAAGACTTTCCGGGCCGGAGCGTTGGTGTCCATTCGCTCTACATGACCCAGCCATCTAAGCCGCTGGACCTTGACTCGTTTGACAAGGTCAGTGTCACTGTACAGCCCGTACAATTCGTCGTTAAATCTTCTTCTCCACTCTCCATCTATGCAAACGGGACCAAAAATCACCCGAAGAATTTTTCTCTCGAAGCATCCTAAAGCGTTCTCGTCTGCCTTTGACAAGGTCCATGCCTCTGCACCATATATACACCGAAAGAAAAACCTTGGTAAAATCAAACATGAAGCTTGTTTGTTTTTGCGTCAAGCACGAACATACTTAAATTGAACAAGCTGGCATTTTCAATTTATTTATTTAAATGCTACAATTTTCTTTGCTCAAATCAACAACGTCATTTTCAATTTCATTGTTAACCAACAACGGTTGTGATACTAGAAACATACATGTCCATGATACTTTAATAACGTTTGTGTTTCGTCAACAATTCTGAATTGTTGGTAAAATATGAACATTGTTGATCAAGTATGTTCGTGAGAATTCAGCCACGTTTTTATTTGCTCAACAGTTTTAATGTAAAATTTCTATGATAAATGCCGGAATTGAAGTTTGACCTATACATTTGATAGGTCAAACTTCAATTCAAGCATTTATCATAGAAAAAAAACGTGGCTGAATTCTCACGAACATACGAACATACTTGATTACTAGTTTAGACGCGGCATGTATGGTATCATGGCCCGCCTTAAAACCGAACTTATTTTCTGGAATAATATTTTTGTCCTCAGTCCATGTGGACAGTGCTCTATTGAGAACTTTCTCGAATACCTTACCGATACTCGGAAGAAGACTAATTGACCATAATGAATTGAAGTTCCGTTATGCGACTTCACGTTTTCTGTGGGCTTAAGTATGAAAAATATTGGAATTCAAAATGTTACTGATACTTTAACTATTCTTTATTGATTAAAGAAGTATGAACATTGTTGATCAAACATATTGGTGATAGTTCAACAGTGTATTTGGTATTTTAATCACAAACGTGATAGTTTTTGTAATTTCAGCCTTAATTGTTAGTTAAATATGTTTGTTGTTGATCAAGTATGAAATCAACAATCACGTTGTTGGTTAAAAATTAGAAAATATTCAAATCAACTACGAACATACTTAATTTAAACATTTTTATGATACTTACCTGAAAAAAAATTGATCACGGCAGCATACTTGATTTGAAAATGCGTTCTTATTTGTATTCATCACGAAACTTGGTTAATTTCACAACTTTAGATGAATTGTTGATTAACACTGAAACATGTTTGAATCAACCAAGGTTTTATCTTTCGGTGTAAGAACCGGGATGATAAGTGTCTTATACAGGGACACTTTAGTTGCTCGAGAGAGGACTTTACTACTCAATTGCCTTCTTAGTCCGAAGAAACAGCGATTGGCAAGAGTTATTCTTCGTTTGATTTCAGCGCTGGTGTCGTTGTCTGAATTAATAGCGGCGCCTAGGTAGACAAAGTCCTTAACTACCTCAAATTTATAGCTATCAATTGTGACGTTCTGTCCAAGACGTCGGTGTTGGGTGTCCTTTCTTGATGACAGTATATACTTGGTCTTGCCCTCATTTACCACTAAACCCATCTTCTTCGCTTCCGTCTCAATGCTCATAAACGCGCCATTGACATCATGTCGGCATATCCGAGCAATTGAACGGATCTTTGAAAGATTGTGCCTCTTGTGTTGACGTGGGAGTTTTGCACTATTCTTTCAAGAACGATGTTGAAGAAGTCGCATGACAGTGCATCGCCTTGCCTAAAACCTTTTTTGACATCGAATGTATCGGTGAGATCTTTTCCGACCCTGATGGAGCAGCGTGCGTTCTCCATCGTCATCCTACACAATCGGACAAGTTTGGTAGGGATGCCAAAACTAGACATGGCTCTATATAACTCCTCTCTATAGATGCTGTCATACGCGGCCTTAAAATCGATGAAAAGGTGGTGGGTATCGATTTGAAGCTCCTGGGTTTTTTCCAAGATCTGCCGTAGTGTGAAGATTTGGTCTATGGTGGACTTTCCTGGTCTAAAGCCGCACTGATAAGGACCTATCAGGTTGTTGACGAATGGCTTCAGACGCTCACACAATACGGCAGAGAGGATCTTATATGCGATGTTAAGAAGACTGATACCTCTGTAGTTGGCGCAGTTCAGAGGGTCTCCTTTCTTGAGGATCGGGGAAACAATGCTAAGGTTCCATTCATCGGGCATGCTTTCTTCCGACCATATTTTGCAAATGAGCTGGTGCATACTCCTGACCAGGTCATTGCCTGCCGCTTTAAACAATTCGGCAGTGAGGCCATCAGCTCCAGCAGCTTTGTTGGACTTTAGCTTGGATACTGCTGTCTTCACTTCGTTCCGGTCGGGTTGGCGGAATTGTTGGTCTACGTCGCCTAAATCGAATGGTTCTATCTCTCTAACAGCGGAATTGGGTTCATCATCGCCGTTATAAAGCTTGGAGAAGTGGTCCTTCCATATCCTCAGCATTGACTGCGGTTCCACCACGATGTTCCCTTGATCGTCTTTGCAGGCTTCGACTCGGTCGCGCGCTTCTCATGCTCTCTCTTTTTCCGTCTGAGAAGCCGGTGTTCGTCTCTCCTCTTCTGCTTGTAGAGCTCATAAGCAGTTCTAGTCTTTTTGTGCAGCGCCGCTTTGTATGCTTCCTGTTTAGCTGCATGTGCTTGCCGGCATTCGTCGTCAAACCAGGGGTTTCGTTGTGGTGGCCGTGTGAAACCCAGCACTTCAGAGGCGGCGTCTCTGATGGCTGATTGGCAGTGCTGCCACTGGTTCTCTATACTTGATGCTGGCGGCATAGGACTCCTTAAGAGGTTGTAAGAGACTCGATCGGAAAAGGACTTGGCGATCTCTTGCGATTGTAGTCGTCCAACGTCGAATTTTCTCACAGTAGTTCCTTGTGTTGGCTTGGATCGGGATATCCGCAGTCGTACCTTGGCTACAACAAGGTAGTGGTCCGAGTCAATGTTGGCCCCTCGGAATGTTCGGACATCCTCTATACTGGAGAAGTGTCGTGCGTCGATCGCAATGTGGTCAATCTGGTTGACGGTTGATTGATCAGGAGATTTCCATGTCCCTTTGTGGATATTGAGGTGCTGGAACCGCGTACTAGCTACCAGAACATCTCGCCCCGCAGCGAAATCGATCGAGGTTCCTGATATATGGTCCCTTAACTGTTCAGGACGAACTTCCATTTCAAGAAGCTCTGCTCAAGGTCCAGACTGTTCTCACGTTCTCCGATTCTTGGATTAAGCTTCCACCATTTGTAGCCTCCTTCTTTAGATAAAAAGTTCGTGATAGAATTGCCATACAGCTTCAAAGGCGAGTAAGCCATGTATGCTCCGAGACCGTTTTCATAGTAAGATATTTGTTTGTAGATCCACCCTCTGGTTAGTTATGAGAAAACAGCCGAGAGCGTCAACGACCAATCACAGGCAGGGTGGCAAAACTTCAAATTCAAGTTGGGCGGTCCGCTCCACCCACGCTACGCCACTGCCAGAAGCATTGGGGAATCAGAGAGCGTTCTGAAACTGTCATGCCTCTTTTACTGGTTATTGCAGTCTAGAAGGTTATGTGCCCTAAAAGAGCAAGCTTGTTAATAGACAAATTATGAAATTTTATTAAAAGCTAGCAAGAAGTTCATACCTCACTGATTTCTGATCACTTCGCATAGACCACTGCTTGAGAGGTTGAAAGAGGGCAGCGATAGAGCTTGAGATAGATACACAGCATGAGGGAGAGAGGAGAAAGAAATGGAGAGAGGAAAGAAAAACAGAAAGAGAAAAAGAAAGAGAAAGAGAAAGAGAAAGAGAAAGAGAAAGAGAAAGAGAAAGAGAAAGAGAAAGAGAAAGAGAAGAGAAAGAGAAAGAGAAAGAGAAAGAGAAAGAGAAAGAGAAAGAGAAAGAGAAAGAGAAAGAGAAAGAGAAAGAGAAAGAGAAAGAGAAAGAGAAAGAGAAAGAGAAAGAGAAAGAGAAAGAGAAAGAGAAAGAGAAAGAGAAAGAGAAAGAGAAAGAGAAAGAGAAAGGGAAAGAGAAAGGGAAAGGGAAAGAGAAAGAGAAATATCACGAAAAATTAATAGTATCGTATCACACTTTCAATAACGTTTTATTGAACAGCAACTATGTATACCTACCAAGCTAATCCTTAAAATTTCTTTTAGCAACTCCCATCCACCATAACCGATAATTTTACTTCTTTATAAGTAAAATCTATTTCCATTTATTTACTCAATTGAATAGTATCAATAATTTTCAGGTTATTCACCTCATGAACCATGATCAATCAATCAATGCTAACATGTTTACTGAGGTGTCAATTGCCATATTCGAGAAAAATCTCAAAATTTTCCACAGCAATTTTCCTTGCTATGTAACATTTTATCTGCAACTACAACTCCACAACCTTTTGCAGGTTTGCAGGTTTAATGGGTATCGAAATAAACACACGCTGTGCTGGCTGCCGGTGCATGTTGTTGTGGTTTAGCAATTTATGCATTCACTCAATGTCGTCGCTGCTCAGAGATATAAAAGTTATTGCGTGCGTCTGCGTACCTGTTCTTCTTTTCTGCATAGGTATACTTGGAGTTCGCTGACATGATCAATTGGTCTGGCAAATAAAAGTATCATTGGACTTGTGAATTGTGGCTTGTTTAGTCTACTCACTAGAGTTGCGTAATAACGCAAAATATATATTCGTATTGATTAATGGGTCAGTGATACTCGTTTTTGAAAATTTTGTTTTCTTATTCAAAGTATCAAATACTTATAGGTGGAGATACTCGTACCTACTACCTACCTATCAGTTGACAATCAAAACTTAAAAATAGCAATAAATGTAGGTACATACAGGCTTTAATTAGGTACGGGTCTGCAACAGAGGCACATTTGACATTTTCGACAGCAACTAATGGGGTTGCACGACACAATAGCTATAGATAAAAAAAACAGTACAAAATACCAAATTCGCTTAAATGTTGTAGCGAGTATACATACATACAACCGTTTTGCCAATATGAAGAAAAACATTTTATCTTTATTTCTGAAGTTAATTATTGATAATTAAGATTGTATCAATAGCAATAAATGCTTGCTATGGGTAATTTAATCAAGTAAAAGCTTTTATCTCACGTCTTCGTGCTGTGACTTTTGTTAATTTTATAATTAATGTAGTAGCGATTTATTGTTTCTTCTATTGATATTATATCTTGGGGGTTTCACGCCTCAAATGACTTAATTAATTTTATAATTATCTTCTAAGTACTCTTATGTGCACCAACATCTCTCATTTGATAAATTGCTATTGAATACCCTGCATTTATGCGTACATGGATCACAACTTACTGTGAATATGAATAGGTACCTAAATTAAGTTAATTCAGTATCACTACACTACACAACGATTTTAAAGCTGTATTTTTAATGGCTGTGTAGTTGCAACACAACTGTGACTCCTTTGCGGTGGGTTAATTTATTCAAAGTGGTTTATAATAACTCATTAAAAATCAGTTTGCCTTTTTTTATATTTAATAAGATAGGTCGGGAACAAAAGCTTAGAGACGATGTACGAGATGCTAAGAGTATAGAACTTATGTTATAAGTCTTTTTATGAGTTCATTAGAAAATGCGATAAAATTAAAACAAAAATTCGATAATAGAAAAGTCAAAAGAAGTAGTCTCCGGAATAGTTCTTCTCTGTCGGTCAGGTTACTGTAACTTCTTATAACATCTATAACAATTACTTTCATTAGTTGTTGTTGGCGGCAACTTGGACATCTTAACCACTTAGGTTTTAGAAGCAAATGGTACAGTTATAGATGTCTAGTGCGAGTCCGTTTCGGGATCAATATGAGTGAATTGTATAAAATGCACTAAAAGATCAGAAAAAGTGAAAGGATTCCGTCGAGATTAAACCGAATTAAGCACGTGCATTAATGTTTGACCATTGAATAACTATATATAGAAGCTGACACCCGAATTAATCAACTTTCTCAAACTTGGCATAAGAAGATTGTTACCTAGCAATAGTCACACTATTTATTATTGTTTATGTTTTTGTCTCTGCTTTGCTTATTTCATACACAAACTTTTTTGAAATAAGGGTAATTTGGCAGTTTAGGTTTTAAAAAATGTCCCTTAAGGAATTTATTTCTGAAAATGGTATTGAGAAGCGACAACAATCTCTAAATTATATGTACATAATCTGTGATAGTAAAAAACTGTGTCATGGTAGTTTTTGTTGACTTAATTTTTATTAATAAATAATTGAACATTTACGACCTTTTTTAATGAGAAATTTCAAACTGAGGGAACCGTATTTACATGAAGTACCCATATATATAAACTACATAATTACATATCTACCAATCTACCCAACAAATTACTTTTAAAAGTTGGGTATGACGGTATACAACTTTACATCACCGGAAAAAAGAAATAATCTACTTAACTAGATACTTCTTATATACAAATTCATAAACTCAGTCATTGAATAATTGCATTTATGCAATGGAATTATTCAATGATTCAGTTCTTATCATCACTTTAAAACCATTTTCAATCTTAACAACCTCATCGGCAACCAACGAAACAGTAATAAACAATAATAAAAAATATCCCTTGGGACTAAATTTGAAAAAAGGTTTGTGAATTAACTAGCTCCGACTCCGACGACACTAGCGACATAAGAACTCCTTGTGGCGATTTTCTCCGGTGTCACTTCTATATATAGTTATTCAATGGTTTGACACTTACTTACTTAGGTGGGCATTACAGTTCGGGGTGAACCTGGGCCTCAACCAACATCCTTCTGTAACGACTTCGATTTCGGGCGAGCTCTCTCCAGTTTCGCACTCCAAGTCGGTTGAGGTTTTCATCCACTTGATTGCGCCACCTAAGACGAGGTCTTCCCTTCCGCGATTTCAATGTGCTTTCGAAAACCCGTCGAGCCGGAGCGTTTGGGTCCATCCGCCCTACATGACCCAACCATCGTAGCCTCGCGATGCGTACTCTTCTGGCTATGCCCATGTCGCGGTACAGCTCATACAGCTCGTTGTTGTATCTTCTTCTGCACACATTGTCTTCGCATACGAGACCAAAGATCATTCGGAGAATTTTTCTTTCGAAACGACCAAGGGTTTCCTCATCCGCTTTCGATAAGGTCCATGCTTCCGCGCCGTAAAGCAGGACTGGGATGATCAAGGTCTTATACAAGGTCACCTTGGTTTTTCTAGAGAGGGTTTTGTTTCTCAATTGCCTTCTTAACCCAAAGAAGCAACGGTTGGCAAGAGTTATTCTCCGTTTGATCTCCGCACTGATGTTTGAAAAACTTTTGAAAGATTGTTCCTCTGGTGTTGACGTTTGAGTTTCTTACAATCTGTTCAAGTATGATGTTGAAGAAATCGCATGACAGTTTGTCGCCTTGCCTAAAGGCTTTTTCGACATCAAAGGTCTCGGTGAGTTCTTTACCGACCTTGACGGAGCAGCGTGAATTCTCCAAAGTCATCCTGCATAGTCGTACGAGTTTTACAGGGATGCCAAAACAAGACAAGGCTCTGTACAACTCGTCTCTGTAAATACTGTCATACGCGGCCTTGAAATCGATAAAGAGATGGTTTATATCCATATTATGTTCTCGGGTTTTTTTCAAGATCTGCCGTAATGTGAAAATTTGGTCTATTGTGGACTTCTCTGGTCTAAAACCACATTGATAAGGACCTATCAGGTTGTTGACGTGGGGTTTCAGACGTTCAAATATTACAGCAGACAAGATCTTATAAGCGACGTTAAGGAGGCGTATCCCTCTATAATTGGCGCAATTGTGAGGGTCTCCCTTCTTTAGGATCGGGCAAACGATATCGAGGTTCGTCTCATTTACTGTCAACATATTATCATACTTTTTGTACACTGCCCAACATTGAAAACCGTGTGAGTACTGGATGGACAAACGCGGTATAGGATTTTCAATTTAGCTTAGAAAACAATTTTCTCTATCACAGAAGATGGCAGAGTTTTCTCGGCTTTTCATCCACCCTGCGCTTACTTACTCGATGACTGATGTCGTCATCACAAGTTGCCTCACTTTTCATCCCAGATATTTAATTTTGCAAATTTGGGAAGCAAAATTTCATTCAAATAAATATCTGAAGTAGTCATGTCTGACGGATCAGAAAATGAACAACATAAATTTTAAGGACTTTAGCGAACTACGTTTAAAATTCGGCTTAGTTATAAAAATTGAAAAAAAAATCACATTAAATATTGAAAGAAAATTAAATAAAATGTAACAAAAGTTTTTAGCGAAAATATAAAAACGACATTTTTCGCAGTTACTTATACATAACGGTGAAAAATTTGCAGTTTTAAAAAAATTGTTTTTTATTTTTTACTTTTCTTAAATCGAGTAGGTACACATTTTAAAAAGTGAAGTATGCAAAGTTTAAGATCTTTTCAGAAGTTGTTTGACAGAAAATTTTGAAAAATCAAAGTTTTGAAGTTATTTCAAAAAATTAAAAATTTATAAGAACTTCAAGACTCTCTTCCTCATTTTCATTAATGATCTCTTGTCTAAAACTTCTAATCCGCTTGACTGTTTTGCTGATGATTCGACCCTCAGCTTTTCATATTCGTTTCCAAATTCACGTCCCTGCTCTTCGGATGTGGAACTGGAACGGTTGCGTATAATAAGCTCATTGAATTCTGACCTTGAAAGCATTGTTACATGGGGTCATAAAAACCGAGTAGAATCCAATGCTTCGAAAACTCAATGCTGTCTTTTGTTTCATTCCCCCATTGCCATTGTCCATGAATGGTACCTGCATCCAAGAAACCGAAAAGCTGTCAGTACTTGGTATGTGTGTAAACGATGATCTTCGTTGGAATGACACACATATTTGAAGTCGCCAAAAACGCTGCTTAATGCTTAGGCTTCTTATTGGGACTATGCAGGAAGTTCTTCACCCCTTCTGATCTGGCAACAATTTATAAGGCCTTCATCCGCCCAAAACTGGAGTATAACTCCCATATCTGGTCAGGTGCTTCTCAAACAACTTTGCACCTGCTTGATAGGGTACAAAACAGAGCGTTAAAATTGATAGGTGATAGTTCAATTGTAGAATCGATTGATTCTCTTGAACATCGTCGAAACGTTGCCTGTCTCTCTCTTTTTTATCACTTTTTTCACAAACAGTGCTCTAGTGAAGTAGCCAGTTGCATTCCTCCCCTGAAACAATTTAGCCGCAACACCCACCTCGCTAGGAATGCTCATCAGTTTTACCTTGAGCCCAACTTCGAACGTACAGTCAAGTATAGAGATTCATATTTTAGAATGTGGAATGCTTTACCTGGCCCTGTTTTTCCCCTGCATTACGATTCACAAAAATTCAAAAGCAACGTGCATTGGTGTCTCCTTTCAAATCCTCTCCTGTTTTCCTAAATACTCGCACTGTATTCTACAACATTATAAGGGTATTCATAACCCCTTGATGTGTGCGTTAATTATAAAAAAAAAAGAATATGTTTGGACATTCCGACTTCGTTGACCTTCAAAATTGTAATACTTCATTACAATGAGCTAAAAATAATAACTTTTTTTTAATCATACAACTTTTGTGACAAAATTGAGTTCATATTTTCTCTTATTAAATTATTCGCAATTTTTTTTTCGTACAATAATCTCATGTTGTTTCAATTATTTCATTTATATTAAAAGTTAACAAAGGTTAAATCAACTTTTTGCTACTGAATGTTCAAAAAAGTCATGAACTCGTCTGGTTATTATTATCCTTTTTTTTTTTTTTTACACAATAAAATATTCTCAGCTGAAATTTTATAGCTTTTTCTTTTTTGTGGTTGGATAATTAAGGAAACGTACTGTTGCATTGTGCACCTTTGAGATAAAAACCGTACATCTCCCAATCAAACAAAATTAGTGGTTTACGGTAATTATTTTTTTCTTTTGAAGTAGGTAAGTATTAAAGTTGTAATTTACAAACTTAGTGAGCATGCAAAGTTGTGTTTAGCTAGGTACACAAACAAAAGGCAAATCACAATTAAACTTAAAGTGCAGCTGATAAAAACTGCACTTTATAAGTTTTTGATGTGAGAAAATTTGCTATAATCGGCACGTTTTGGAATTTTCTTTTCATGGGAAAATTTATGATTACAGTTTTTGTATTTTATTTGCAACTGGAATCTCAATAATACTATCAGACATTTATTATGATGCAATTGCATAATGAAAGAGAAATAAAATATTGTCGTTGCTTTGAAGTTAAGTACAATTGTTTTGATAACAAATTTTTTTTTGAGGTTCTGGAATTGATCTATCACGTCAGATTTTCGAGATAATAGCAGCGTAATTTCAAGACAACAATGCTTTATTCTTAAAGCTTGACATAGTAGAACGATTCTATCTGGTTCAAATTTCTTTTTTAAACTCTACCTAGGCTTCAAAATAATGGATGAGCGTACTTTACAGATTTTGAAGTTAAATATCAGAGTTATTTGGTGTAATAGAGCCATTTTGTTTCCAGATTTAGACTCAGCGCATATCAAGTTATTGGAAAAGCAATGGTTTGTTTTCTTATTTAAATTTTTTCATGTAAAAATATAGCCTCAAAAACAGCAACAATTGTTTTGTTCGTTTTTGAAGGTTCAATATCTCGAAAACTTGACATGACAGATCATTTCTAAGAAAAAAAGCCTTCAAAAAAGCATAGCAGTTAAACTAAACATTAATGTAACCTCGGTTTATAAACAAATCGCTTTTTCCAGAAAACTATGGTGGCATTATTCCACATTCCAGTACATATATAGGGTATTAGAAATTCATGGGTAAGGCACCCACGGTGTGAATCGTATTTGGTAACACGACGAGTAATTTGAGAGTCGTCATTCTAGCATTGTATAAAAATACTAGACTAACATTAAAAAAGCTTTTCGCTTATACCCAGTGAAAGTGCTCCAAATTCCCACGTATTCAGAAATGGGAACACAAAAGCTACCGGACCGATTTTAAAAATGGAGTCACCATGCTTCATTACTATATTGATTTATCATTTCTTTTGTATAAACAGGTTTGTGGTATAGGGGTTAAAACATGAGCTCTTATTTGTTCTGGTATGACACAGAATATAACTTCTAACGTACACACACAGTTCTTTTATATCGTTTTCTTTTTTGGAAAGATATGGCGACAAAGAGCTTAGTGCCAAAGCGACCTGCTAAATGTAGTGCCTAATTTTCAGCACGCTATTTGCTAACCACTTTATTGCAAACATTTAGGCACTGAATTACATTAATGTGTAGTTGGCAACCCTATACCACCAAATATGTTATGAAGATCTAAAACTAAAATCTTGTCTAAAGATTTTGATAGTGTACTTGACATGCAATCGCAAGTTCGTGCGACCCAGTAGTGCCCATTTTTTGAATTTCGGGCTTGTTGCAGTTCCATCTAAATCAGGGTTTCCCAAACTATTTTGAGTAACAGACCCCTTTTCCAAAATTAACTGATACCGTAGACCCCCAAAGCCAAATTACTTTAAAAATCCTGTCTCAAGTTTTTTACTTACTTTTATAGGTACCTACCTACCTAGTACGTAAGCAAGTTTTGCAGTAGTGCAGAAAGATAATTTTTTGAGATAACAATAAAACATGACGTTACGATGATAGCAGGTATGAAATTCAATAAACATGAAGTGTAATTTATAATTTATTAATGCAGGTTTTTAGAAATCGTGCTCTTAATTGGGAGCAAATAATAAATTCATGATTTGAAAAATTAATGCGATGGATGAATTTGGTGACTTTCTACCAATCTAGCTGGATCTGGTTTAATATTGGTAAGTTGCAGCATTAAGTCTCCGCGTTCGTTAACTTTCAAACGGTTTCTTTTTTTCGTCAAAATGTTTGCAACCACACTGAAGCCTTTTTCAACTAAATATGATGATAGAAAAGCGATGAGATATTTTTCAGCAATGTTTCACAATGCAGCATATTGAGTTTCAAGCTGCGCTGCAACCAGAACTTTTGATAGCCTTCGTTGAACTTTAGCTTAAGCTCTTCGCCAGTTTGGATGGTGATCAACTCTTCTTGCATTATCACATTGGCGTCTTCCATGGCTGTTATACTGTACGAATTTATTAACCACTCAGGAATTTGTAAGTTCAAAAGATCTTCCAACCTTTTGGTAAAATCTTTGTGAAGCGCGTCCAAGTGAGCGACATATAATAAAATAACATCGTCTTGAAGGATTTCTGTTGATTTCGACAAATGCGGAAACTGAAAGTATATTCTTTTCTACTTAAATTTTGTTTATATAGAATAAGTTTTAACACAAACGCCGCTATAATTGATTTTATTTTGATCAAGTTGAGCTCGGTCATGTAATAAATATCGGTCATATAATTTTTCAGATTTTCTTCCAAATTCGGATCTTTTTCATTTAGAAGCTCCAACACAGACCCAAAAATAGCTGAAAATCTTGCAAAGCACACACCTCCTGAAAGCTAATGAACTTCAGTGTGCAAAAGTAATTTAGTAAAGACTTCGTCAATATACTCACAAAGCTAAGCAAATAACCGAGAGTTCAATGAATTGCTTCGAATCTTGTTGACAGCTTTTATAACGTATTGTAAAGACTGGTGCAATCTAGGACTCAGTTTTTTGCTACTAAATGTTGTCTGTGAATCACGCAGTGAATTACCAGTACATCAGGCAATTGCGGCTTTAAGTGAGCTATAAAACCACGATTACGACCAACCATAGATGGGCTCCATCAGTCGCAACAGAAATAATGTTTCTTCATGGAAAAGCTTTGTCGGTAAAAAAACGTTCCACTGCCAGAAAAATGCATTCTCCTTTAGTATCAGTTTCCAGATATGGTAAAAAGCAGCTCTCGGCACATATTTTCATCTATGATATATCGAACGTATCCTAACAACAGAGCTACATTGCCGGGTAATGTAGACTCGTCTAACTGGAGAGAGAATCTATTGGTTTGCAATAAATTGCATAAAATGTTTTCCACGTCGCGACCCATCTCGTCTATTTGCCTCTAAACGGTGTTATTGCTCAAGGGTATTCTTTTTATAATACATATCTTGAGCGGGCTTATGCAATACATTGTTGAGGACCTCTGCAATGGCTGGTAAAATAAGCTAATGCAAATTTTAAGTAGTCCAAACAACCAATCTTGAGCAAAAAATTTTTAAAACTACTACATACTTATAATATCACAATTATACAATACTATAAATTTTCTTATACACATGTTTAAAATGTTTCATTAAACTTTATTTAAAAGACCCCAAGGGGTCGATATCGACCACTTTGGGAATCACTGATCTAGATAAATAAATGATATTTTACGCGAATAAAAAGGAAACCGTTAATTCTTCTCTTATTAGAAGAAAATGAGGACATATTTTTCCCATAAAGGATAAGCCGATTTTCTTTGAACCAAGTACCTGTGTCAGGATCAATTTACGACTATGGAAGGCTTGTGTGTTTTTAGCCTTGGGACATAAGAACTACAAATATTTCAGAACTTGTCTAATCTTTCTCGTTGATTGCTATATACATAAATAGAATGTTTTGCACAAGATGCTACAAAAGCTCAGGATATATGGGTTGGGTCAAGACAAGCAAAAATCGCATGTGTGGGGGTCTATCTCCTTCTGTTTAGGCGGGAGGGGCAGTTTTATACAAAATTGAATAGATTTCTTTAATTATTAAAAATCAATTAAGCCACCTACTTCCACATACTAAAAGGTTATTGAAAGGTAATACTTTTTTCTTATACTAAAATATTAGATAAACATATTTAGAGAATAGTTTTTGAGTAATGAAGTCTTCAAATAAAATTTTTACAAAATTTTGCCTTATTAAGGGTAATGTTTTTTTTTTTTTTTTTAAATAATCAATGCTCTTATTTGTTTGGAGTCAAACGCAGAAAACCAAACCGAATGCGAAAATCTTTCTTAGGTTTTGAGAAATTGGAATTTGAAAAAATTAAAAGCATTTCTTTTTCGGAAAATTTATTTTTGTGGGTTTTCCGCTGATTGGACTTCATTCACTGAGCAAAAAAAGAAGACAACTTACCATTCGATTATTTTAATTTCTCAAAAACCATGAAAGATTTATGGTTTTCCAGAAAATCAACAACACGTAAGGCTCTGACATCTGCCAAAATTAAGAATCAATTGGTTAGAGTAACACCATTTAACCAATCTTTGAGTACACCCGAAGAAGCTGGCCAAAAAAGAATTTATAAGTCGGAAAATGTTGGCATCATCTGCGTATATACTTACTTACTTAAGGCGGCACTACAGTCCGGGTCGGACCAGGGCCTCAACCAACATGCTTCTTCAGCCAGTTCGGTCCCTAGCTAGCTGCCTCCAGTTTTGCACGCCAAGTTGGTTGATGTCCTCTCCTACTTGCGTGCGCCACCTGAGTCACGGTCTTCCTCTACTGCGCCGTTCCTCGAGATTGGATTCGAAGATTTTCCTGGCCGGAGCATTGGTGTCCATTCGCTCTTCATGACCCAGCCATCTAAGCCGCTGGACCTTGACTGGTTTGACCAGGTCAGTGTCGCTCTACAGCCCGTACAGTTCGTGGTTAAATCTTCTTCTCCACTCTCCATTTATGCAGACGGAACCAAAAATCACCCGAAGAATTTTTCTTTCGAAGCATCCTAAAGCTTTCTCATCTACCTTTGACAAGGTCCATGCCTCTGTGCCATATATAAGAACAAGAACAGGGATGGTAAGTGTCGTATACATGGACACTTTAGTTGCTTGAGAAAAGACTTTTCTACTCTTACTACTGGTAGGTATCGATTTGAAGTTTCTGGGTTTTTTCCAAGATCTGCCGTAGTGTGAAGATTTGGTTCATGGTGGACTTTCCTGGTCTAAGCCGCACTGAGAAGGACCTATCAGGTTGTTGACGAATGGCTTCAGACGCTCACACAATACGGCAGAGAGGAACTTGTACGCGATGTTTAGAAGACTGATAACTCTGTAGTTGGCGCAGTTCAGGGGGTCTACTTCTTAAGGACCGGGGAAACAATCTGCGTATGTAGCACACCATGAATAGTTAAGACGAACTGTAATAGCTAATAGCATTCATAAAATGGATAAATAGCAATGGACCAATTTGACTTCCTTGAGGTACGCCTGAGGTCACAGTTTTACACATTTATATTTTTAGACTTATGTTTGCGCGTTGAATGGCAGAAAACCATTTCATAAAGCTTAAATATAGAGCCTACTCCTGAAGCATGAAAAAATAATATACTACCTTTTACTCTGTCAAATGCTTTAGCGAAGTCAGTAAACATAATGTCAGCTTTTAAATTCAATTCTATTTATAAAGAGAGAAGTACGTGAGGACGTGACAATATAAGGTTAATAGCAGTATAGATCTTCCATTTACAAACTATGTTGGAATCAGATTTTACAAGAAAGTTCAACTTTTCAGAAAGAAGCATTTTGAACACTTTGGTAATATGTAACTGATTTATTTGCAGATTGGTCTATATTTGGTAGCATTTGGTTTCGATTGTCCGACTTGTGAATTGGAGTCATAAAAGAAAAAACAAAGACCAGTATTCAAAAAAAAAAAAATTCTAATTTTTGTCACCAATTTTCACATTGACATGAATGAATAATTGACATTTAATGTCGTTTTACTAATTTTTTCCAAAAGTCAATTAGAAGATCAATTTAAGCACTTAGTTATTTCATTTAACTCTGTTAACCCAATGCAAACAAAAAGAGCGAATAACAAAACATAAGATCATATTCGTGCGACCCAGTCGTGCATTTTATTTTCTCTCGGTTCGTCTTCTTTTTGCCGTCCTCATTTTTAGTCATGCCAAATAATTCAATCAATTATCAAATTTAAATTTGAAGATCCCACTGATTATTTCCACTTTGTGTCATGCTGAGCACAAATCATATATTAATCAATGTTTGACATATTTTTCTTTACAAGACTGACCTTGGTTTACCGGCCTGTATGAGCATAATTCCACTTTACAACAACTTACCTACCTAATTTTTCTCTGCCTTTGTTTTCTTTTTTTCTTTTATTTTGCTGACAAGTAGTGTATTATGCAAGCGTCTGCAGTTTAGATGACTCTTCAAGGCGGAATTGTATAATCCAACTTTACAACAACGTAAAGGTTGGAAGAAATTCCATTCGAGCAATTATATGGTGGTAATCATTTATATTATCGTTTCGCCTGCTTGATGTAAACGTGGGAAGCTTGAACGTCACGTTCCCAAATTAATTGATGGAATTGCAAGTAAAGTTTGAATAGGGTTCAGTTGGAAGATACCTACTGGAGGAATGTATTGACAGGTGTAGGAAGGTATGTATGTGTTCCAATGCAGTAGAGGATAGATTACCGTTACCGAGACACCTGGCTTCCGATTGTGTTTTCTATTTTTTAGACGACTGTCATCCAATTGTCTGTAGCTGTTTATATCGCCAATAGATTGTTTAATATGACCTCACTTTCAGATGGATAGCTGTTTTGCTATCTTCGCATAAAATATGAAAGCTTTTCCGGCTAACCAAAATTTCGGACGTTGGTATTCTAAAAAGCTATGCGGTTTATTCAGAGCTGCTGGCCTCACCTAAACTAGCGTCCTATTGTGAGAAATTTACGAAAAGCAAATAATTAACAAAAACATTGATGCTACAAACACACAAAATACCAAAACAGAGTCAAAACATTCTCAAATGTTGACGACATTGAAGAAAACCTAATCGCATTTGATGCTTCAAATGCCTTCAATGCTCTTGTTCATTGAAAATGGCATTGAAGGGCATACAAAAGTTCAGTATTATCTATAAATTATTGAAGGGCATACAAAAGTTCAGTATCTATAAACTATGACTCGTCATTGTTCAATGAAAATTGACAACATTGATCGTGTGTAGGGCTCTAATGGTTTAAGCCCTTGAGACACGGTGTCCATTTTGAAGCTGATATTAAAAGAACTACTTTATAATCTGATTTCAAAACTGGTTTAAGGTAAGGTAATTTTACATTCAGGAGGTTTCGCGTTACAAAACAAATAAAAACGAACGTAAATCTTGGGACAAGAAAAGTTATCATTCGACCTCTTAGGCGCCCCATAACCAAATTAGATATAAGTACATATATACAGTTATAAGCTTTTTATGAAAAGAAACTCAATGATCTTTACTGATTTGAAGAAGTTTTATCCAAATTCGATGGAGACAATTTCGAGAAAAATAAGTTTGATCATAACGATAAGTTGGGAGGCACAGGTATTTGGAGATATAGAAGCTGCACTCCAAGAACCTTCTGTAGGTTGACAAGTCTCTGATGGTATGAAGGTTAATGAAAATCGGGTAACCCAATGTCCTAATTGGCAGCCATCGCGCGACCGAACAACGAGCGACGGCCGCTGCATCGGACGATTAAAATATCAAACAATAATAACCCTATTGTGTGTCCTTATTAACACAGGAAAGCGGTCGCGCGATGTGATAGCACGGTCGCAAATGTTTGTTTCATGATCGTTCAAGCTTTATCATTAAAGCTTTTCATATTCAAAGTGTATACCCATGCGACCGCCGCGCCGCTACGAAAAGTAGTCTGGTTGCTTCAAATCAACCAATTTGATTTTCGTCGCGTTGCTCTTAGCAAATAGCAAGGGAAAATGGAATTCGAAGACAATTTAACTAGTGAAATTTATTTGAATCCCATTTTATGTATGTAATGTGTATATACTGGTAAAAATATCTTGTTGGCTTCGGAACTCTGGGTACAAGTGGTGGAACTTGCCAAATCTCAACCGGCTTTCATGCGTAGGTATATTTTATTTGACGTTTTTGTATTTTTTTTATAATTGAGAATTATTCAGCCAGGTCGCGCGATCTTATTGATCGCTCATTGTGGTAGTACTACCAACAAGCAACGCGACCGACCGAAGTTCATCGTTCAATCGCGCGACGCAACTCCAATTAGGACATAGCATAAGCCGTTCAAGCTGCAACAAAAATTATGCTGTATGAAACTTATTTCAATTTTACGACTTAATTCAGTGCAAGACATTGATAATTCAGTGCAAGACATTGATAAGCAGAGTCATTGAAGACGAGCGTTGGGACCGATGACGTGGTCGAGTTCTTAATATTCTTAACAAAAGACCAAAAGTTTTTACTTCCTTTTGGACACAATAGTATTTTTTGCCTTACCTTTTGGTCATATAAAAACTTGGTCTTCTGTATGTGAATATTGCAGGCGTTCCTGGCGCGCTTAAACTTATTTCTGTTTTCTTCTGTAGGGTCATTTTTGAAAATCCGAAAACATTTTTCTCTTTCCCTAATCATCTCTCTACAGCTCGAATCGAACCACGAATTTTCTTTGGGGATGATGCTCTTTGATCTATGCGGAACAAAGTTAGTCATGCCGTTGAGAATTACGTTAGATATCATGTCAGCTGATGCATCCACGTTACCATCAAGAAAGCACAATGACCAATTGAAATTTCGAAAGAAATTATTCAGGCCGTCCCAATTGGCTTTCTCATATTGCCATACAGTTCTTTTTGGGACTTTCTCTCTTTTTACTATGACGGAAACCGGGAAATCTACCGATATGACACAATGGTCCGATGTGCCTAGAGGTGATGACACTTTAACCCTGTATTTTTCGGGATGAGAAGTGAGAAATAAATCTAATGTGTTGGCCGAATGGCCAGAAATATCCGGAACCCGAGTGGGCTCATCAACAAGCTGAGTTAAAAGATTTAATTCAGCAAACATCTCAACACACCTGCCTTCGGGTGTTGTCTGGCCAGAATGGCGAAGCCACCCAGAATTGTGTACATTGAAATCACCCGCAATGGCGATTTCAGTGCGAGGATAAAGGGAAACAATTCTTGTAATGGAGTCAGATAGCGCATCGAACTCGTTAGAAGTTGAATTACTATCTAAATTGGGGCTTCTATAAATAAAACAGTAATGGATGATATGCTTATTGACGTTGAGTTTTAACCACATGAAGTTAAAGTTCGTATTTGAACAGAGGCCGTACTGTGGGAGAAGTTGATAAGCAACATCATTACGGATATAAACGGCGAGGCCATAGGAGAAAAAGAATAATGGCACCAAGCTATACCCAGGAAGGAAAAACTCTGAAGGATCAGAATCCGGACCCACCTGTGTTTCACTCAGTGCCAAAACAGCTGGCCTGCATTTAGCAGTGTGAGCGTACACTGAAAAGAAATTTGATCTCAGCCCCCGGATGTTGCTAAAATTAACACTGAAAATACCCCTCATTACAACACACAGAAATAAAAAAACAAAATACTAACAAAGACAACTAAGTCAAACCATCAGGTGAAGTTCCCAAAAGAAAACCGAAAAAACTAATTGCAGCCGGTGTTATGCCCTAGCGCAATATGAATTCGGTTATCTAATGAGAAACAACACACGATGGTTAACTGTCCGCCTTACAAATCAATGGGCTCCATGCAAGCATACATTAGCAATGTATGCAAGTACAGAGACCATCGACTTGGCTAGGAGAGGAGATGAAGGGTAGAAAGAAAAACAAACCGCTCGCTGCGAAGAAGGTGATTATTGTTATTATGTATATATTTATTTTTCTAGTTTTGGTGGTTTGGTGGGTGCACTACACTTTTTTTTTTTTTTTTTTTAGCACTGCACTGGCTTTTGATCAGAATTTTTTATTTTTTTTATTTTTGTTTATTGCGTGGCGAGAATATGGGCTTTTATTATGATTAACTATAGTCGGATGGATTGATGGTTGATTGAATTAATTAGTAACTGAATTGGGGAATGGATGGCACAGATGAAATTTAATTTGCAGATAAGGGCAGACACGGCGCGGCGATGGTTTAATTTTCTTTCACTGTTAGGCGAGGTTGTCCCGTCGAAGTGCAAGTCGACACTTACATCATCCATCATGTCGCTTTTTGGCTGTCGGTGTAGACGCATTCTCCTTAATACTTTCATCAAAAAAACAAAAATGAAACATGAATTTTGAGCACGGAACTACTCACTCAGAAGCCCAGGCGAAAATTTTACCAAGAAGAAAATTCTACGAGAAGAGAAAATATTATGATTCAATTTAATCTGAACCTCTAGTGCAGTCATTGAAGCGAAAAATACGGTCTTACCTCCGAATTTTTTTACTGTGATCCGATTTGCATGAAATTTTGGAATTAGGCTCATCTTACCCTTAACTTCAAAAATGAAAATGATTTGAACACCGCCACCACCTTCTCGGGGGTGAATTTTTTTTTTTTTTAAATAACCTCGGATATCGATAGAAGGCCTAATTTTAAGCAAAAAATCATCTATATAGTTTTTCAAAAAATTCAAAACTTTTCAAGTTATTGGCAATTGAAAATTCGCAATTTTTTTACGTTTTTCATCTGTTTTTTGCAAATATGTCCAAAAATATACGTTTTATCGAAAATTTTATTAAGAACAAAGTTGTAGCAGGTAAAACAATAAACAATTTGGTTTTTTATAAAGTATTTTAAGGGCAATATTAAGCTAGATATTAAAGATCAAAGCCGTTTTTTATTTTGTCTGAAATTTAATCGATGTGGTCAATGCCATCTAGCGGTGAGCAGATGCATTTTATGCATTCTAATAAAAAAGGGTTTTGTAGTGCTTGAAATAAACTTGAAAATGAACACTATAAAAAGTCCTTTGCACGTAAAATAAGTGAGCTGTATTCGAATTTTTAATTTTCAGAACACAAACCCATACTCCCCTTGCAAAGGACTGTAAACATAAACACAGATAACAAAAAAAAAACCACGCACCTACACATACAATGTAACCTTAAACCAATAATTTCAAAAATATATGTTATGTTCCTTTCATAAATAAAAAAGCATTTCATTGGTAATAATGACGAATACCATGGTTTTTTTGAGAAATAAAGTCGAAAGTTATTCTTTGAAAACTTTTTCGGTTTGTTTCGGTAATAATGCCGAAATGGGGTCGACGTTGTTACCATTTTTGTTGGTAATAAAGTCGACTTGAAAAAAGCCGGTAGTTCGTCTTAATTTCCGTTTTTTTGAGAAATAACATCGAATCTATCTTATTTCCATCTACCTTATTTCACGGCACCAAAATATTCGTATTTTCTTTGAGATGAAGTTTCTGTATTAAAACTTAAATGTTTGTCTCATTTGTATTTTTCTATCTCATCTAGGCTATTGAACTAAAGCTGAAAGTGCAATATGCATACAGAGTAACAAAGTGCATGCAAATAATAATAAACTTCGAACGTATTTTACTCAAATTCTGGAAAATGTCACTTAGCACCTTCAAATTCCAAGCGCTTCACTTATATGGTCACAACTACATGATAATTATTTTATATAAATTAACACTTTAATCTGAAAAGCAATTGCCATATAATTTGACATTAACTAAATTACAACCACATCATTTACAAAATGAAAACACGTACTTGTTTGCAATTTCACGAAAATCCAAGGTGATAAATGATTACTGATACTTGCAAGCTATGCCAAAAAGAACAAAAAATATACCCGCCAACAGCAATCTAAAGAACAAAAAGTATAAAAAACAAAATTTTCAATTCTATTAACAATAGGCAACCACCACTTAAACGCTCCGCTGATTGCATCCATTGAGTGTAATACTATCAGTTTTGACCGCCCACAAATAATAGAATTCCGGTTTGATAGTCAAAAGGAAAGAAAAAAAATTGCAAATTTAAGTAGCTAATGGCATGTTTTTCGGTGTTTAATTAATTTCATGGATCATTTGAATCATGACATCGCAAATCGGGGGCAGCCGAAATTTTCAGTCGAAGCGACGTTTTGTACTAGGCTCTCTAAGGGAAATCTTAAAAACCCTTAAAGTCTTACTGAACTGCTTTTCGTTTCCGACAAAGCGTTGTTTTTTTTTTTTTTAAGTTAACGATGTTACATAATTGTTAGATCATTGTATTTGTAGGATAAGCCATTTTTTATTTGCTCACTAAATTGGATGACAAAGTCTCTTTTTTTTCTTCAAAAAATGTTTGCAAACAAGAATAGTATAACTAACGGTGACTGCTCGTATAGTGTAACTGTTTGTCTGAACAATAATTATCAATTTTAACGAACACACGAGTCCCATTAAATAAAAATAAAAAAAACAACTTTGTGCGCAATTTATTGCGGCAGTAGCCAGCAATTGAATAATTACTTCCAATTCCAAATAAAAAGGAACAATTTGTTTGTAGTCGCTAGTCGGCAAAAAATGAATCTTTATCGAACACAAAACTTTGTATAAAAAAAATTATTATTTAGTCGGTGTGAGTTCGTACTCACAGTTCCTTGAAAGGATATACTGGTTTTAAAATTGACTAAAAGAACTCTGTTGCCATTTGATGTTAACTTTAACAATAAGTATTATATTCGGTTGTCTATTTTTTTTTTTACCAAATCGAATGCAAATAATAATTGAAACGTGCAGCGTGTGCCATTCGGTTGGTTTTTGCTCCTATAAACTCACTGCTGAGAGGCGAATAGAAAATTTTGATGGCGTTTATGGAACTTAGCATGTCTGTCTGTTAACAAAGAGGTTCGTCGTTCGAGTCCCAACAGAGGTGAAATTGTATTTTCACTTGTATCGCCTTTCGCGAAGAATTGGCAAGTCCTCCGTTAGTAAATTCATTGCCATGAAATGCGCTTTCTTTATTAGCAGTTCGGAACCGGCAGAAAATTGTAGGTTCCCTCCATTTTCTCACATGGCGTGGTTGTGAGAAATGGGCTAGGCCATGAGGCTCCTCGCTCTGCTGCGCCACCTTATTTATTTATTTATTTTATTTATATACTTGATCGAAAACAGCACCCACTGTCTCTACCTTCTCTTGAGCATCTTTGACTACCTCTCTATTCCTACTGACGAGCTTAAATTATTTATCAAAATAACTCTCCGTTCTCTTAACGTTCGAACATTTTCTGCGCCGTCCAGTGTTTATTGAAAATCATTATCTTCGATTTCTCAAAATACACAACTAATCGTAAGCGTATTCAATGTTTCTCTATAGAAGATTAAACATAAGTTAGTGACTCTGGTGAGTCTGGGACCCGCTGTTGACTACGTTTGACTAAAGGCGGATTGGATTTCTTTTGATTTAAAAATAAAGATGAAGATACTTTTAAACACCTATCTGTTCGTACCCCGCCCTCTCTCTAAGACGTTAACTTCATTTTCAGTGATACAAGCGATCTATTGAATATTATAGACTTCCGCTGTCGTCATTGTTATATAGAAAGCTTCAAATAGCAAATAATATAGTGTTGGTGCACCTTAGAGTAACCTCATCAAACCGTTCTCAAATTTCTACTTCCACACCGTAATTTTAGTATTGTTTTGACCGCCTTGAAGCTGAGATTTGATCTCTACGGATCGGGAACAGTGAAGTAACGATGTCTTGCCAACTATCCGGAAACCAATCATGTCAATACCATTCTAGCAATCCGTGTGCTAGAGTCCACAAACATCAGCAAGGTCCTGAAAATTTGAAGATCAACGTTCAAGTGGCTGCTTCGGCTGGCTTCGCAGTATAGCGCATTCTCTCAGTCCAGGACCTTGTTGGTTTAGGGCTTTAGCTCACGGAGCTCTTGAGTGATAGTAAGGCCTCAAGAGCTTGAACCGTTTCCGGAATGTTCTTATCACACTGGTTCTTCGCAGTTGCCAACAAAAAATGCTGAAAGGAGTCAAATCGCAGCTCAAAATTGGCTGAAATCTATTTTCAAATATTTTCCGATATTTCCCGAAATTTTTCGAGCGTGAAGTGACTTATTCTGTTTTACGGAACTATGATACTGACTTTCTGTTAAGATTTTAAGCGGAAAACAGCTGTCGGAGCCACAGTAAATAAATAAATAAATAGGGTGGCGCAACAGAGCGAGGTGCCTCTGGGCCTAGCGCATTTCTCACAATCATGCCTTGTGAGGGAATGGAGGGGACCTACAATTTTCTGGCGGTTCCGAGAAAGCGCTTTTCATGGCAATGAATTTATTAACGGAGGACTTTCCAATTCCTCGCGAAAGGCGATACAAGTGACAGTACAATTTTGCCTCTGCTGAGATTCGAACCTCGAACCTCTGGGTTAGCAGATGGACATGCTAACCATCACGCCACGGGAGCCACAGTAACTTCCTATTTAAAAAGCACTAGGTCACTAGGTGCCCCACTTATAATAGTTTTTATATAATTAGTTGTATTTAACATTAATTGGGTGTGAAATTGTTAAACTGAGAGGAGGAAATAGCATAGTAACCCAAAATCTTTACCTTCTCAACGAATTCTGAGACTGATGACATAGCTGCTTCAAAATCAAGACTAGAAAAGTGTTTTCTATATTCGCCATTCGGGACGTTGTTCACTAAATGGACATACAAATATTTTAAAACAAAGTTAAACAAAACATTTTTTGTTGGCGATGACATTAGTTATTCTTTTATTTATTATTATTTAGCACCTATTTGTCATCGATCAAATTTCCTTTTTTTTTATTTTTAGATAAAACTTCATCGGCCGTCATGGCTAAGACAATGGACACAAAACCAAAACAATGGAAGAAGATGAATTGGAAAGAAAAACTCAGCCACATTTGGAACAACATAACGGTTGAGCCTATGTTAGCTTGCTATATAATGCCCAGTGTTCTCGCCGGTCTTGCGACTCAAAATCTTAACATAGAAAAAGCCTGTAGAGTCAACATGGCATATGGCAATGTGGTCTGTGATGCACTAACGCGCCGAGAGACTCAAAACTATACAATGTGAGTAAATTAAAAATTAAATTAAATTTATTTTCAATAGAAAATTGTCGAATATTGTATGATGATAGCTCAGGTCTTCATCTTTCATAATCTTAGGCCAAGTCCAGGGCCCAGAAAAAGCGGAGTTTATCTTTCTGAACAAGTTGAAGGTTTCTTAGAAAAACACTTTGCGGTGAGTTCAAGCTTAGCCTAATGATCAAAGACACACCTATAGTTCGTGTCTAGCTTTAAACTCATTATGCTAACGAGCTAAAATTTGACGGAGTTATTTGCTCTACTAAGCTGAAACGATCAGTAAATATAAGTTTCGAATCAAACACTATTCCGATTTCAATGTCTACTAATTATATGCCTTCAGATATTCTGGTAGTGGTTATCCGACGTGGTAGAAGTGTGGTTATAGTTAACATATCTGCCTGTTACGTGAGACCTCGAGGTTCGAGTCCCATCTGTTTAGCCATGAACAGCACTTTCTTAAATAGCGTTTAACAAAGTAAACAAATTCTCTGAAGATTCCATAATCTGGCCCTTCACAAACGATTATGACAGTATATCGACAGTAAGAATAAAAAGAGTGATAAATTGTTAACCATTTACTTCATTTGATTTATTATAATCTTTTAAAAAGAAATTCGTTTTCTGTAAGATGCCTGGAATCTTAGGTGCAAAATCGAGGGATGTCACATCAAAATAAAACAACCCTTCCACAAACACTCTCCCAACAAACACTGAAGATTGGCATTTTTTAAATTTATTTATTCAACAGGGTTGCCGCAAACACACTAATTATGAAAATTGAATTAAATAACATAGCATATCTAAAAAAAATTTTATTAAATATTCCAAAGGTTTCAAACGAAAATCTAAAAACGCCATTCTTCTGCAGTTGCTAATACATATAAACAGTGAAAGTTTAACCAAAATCGTTAGAGCCGTTAAAAAAAAAAAAACCGCTTTTTTATTTTAAATTTTTTTTAAAAATGAGGTATCAAAAATGTATGTACACATATTTTTAGATCATGCTAAGAGATGTATTGACAAAACATTTGAAATAAATCAAATATACATTTTAGAAAATATTCGAAAAGACAAATTTTTTTAAAAAAAATTAATGAAAATTCGAAAAAACTAAATTTTGTCAATTGTTGATACGCAATCTTTCTTAAACCACCTACGACTTCTTAAATATAAAATTTGGTCAAAATCGTGTGAGCCATTAGCGAGAAAGTCGGCTTAGAAAAAAAAAACGGTACTATGGGGGGTACCGTTTCAATACTTTTTCTTAAAGAAATTTTTACATCATAAGAATATTTTTTCAGAAATAATACCTCACGTAAGATTTTATCAAAATCGTTAGAGCCGTTTTCGTATGATAATACCTGATATCATATAGGTTGTATGGCAGGTACCGTTATTTCAAGACCTAGAGATCCAATTCCAAAAACACCTCTGTAGGCTACCCCAGAGACCATAACTGCAAATTTTGAAGAAAATCGGTCAAGCGGTTCAGGATGTAGATCCATATACAGACAGACGGACAGACAGACAGACAGAATTGCAGGATCCACTTTTTTCGTATTCTCTATCATCGTAGTGTCATATTGTATTGTTATCTCAAAATTTTTTTTCTGCACGATTGTAGGACTTGCCTCATAGTACCTATCTATAATCGCAAGTAAAAATCAAACCCATTTGATAGAACGAAGAGAGGCAAATCAGGTATGAATCTGCTTTGTTTTCTTGAATTTCACAGATACCTTTTAAAAGTGACAAGTTTTGACGTTGGACACTATTGGTACTATTGGAACTGTGTGACGTAGTAGTTCAACGTATTTCCGGTTTGATGATTATTCTGTTCGCTTAGGTCAGATCCATCTGCTTTCCGACTCCCAGGTCCCAGCGTTCTTACCACTTCTGCTGTGTGATCGCTTTCGCTTCCGTGTTCGCCGCTTCCACATCGATTTCTGCTTTCTTTTCAAGCATATACATATTTTTTTCTGTTTCGAGGAGATCAACTGTACCCTGTTTGGTACGCGCTCACTATTTGCAAGGCATCGCGCCTGTGAGCCGATATTCTACTTGTTTCCGGTACATTTCCTGTTTTAGTGCTTCAGCCCAAAATCTCGCTACCGTACAGCAGAATTGAATGCGTTGTTGCCAGAAAAAGTCTCCGTTTGCTCGCGGATCGTCCACCTACATTTGCCATCAACCTAGATAGATGGCTTGTAACCATGGATGCGCGTTCAGCAGCCGTCCGTATCTGGTCCCAAAGGCTCAGTTTCGTGTCGAGCTTTATACCCAGGCATTTTGATACGTTTTTGCTTTTTATAAGTTTGGTTTCGATGTGGATGTCATTTACATATACATATTTACATTTACATGAAACCTACTCCACACATAAATCTGCGGAGTAGGGTGGTTGCAGCCGGGCGACAAAGACCATTTGGTTGATACACCACAAGACTAACTACACAAATACTACATAGAACAAATAACACATGACAACAGCACGGTCCCCCATCTTGTCACTAACAGCGCTCATTCCGACTTAATTACGGTGTTCTAATGGGAACCGACTCTTTTCGGTTGACAAGGCCGTTGTCTGTGGAAGTCATTAACCGCGGGAATTCGTTTTTTGTTAGAAGCACTACTTCTCAGTAGCCAGGGACAGCCCATATTTCTCCATCCAGGAATTTGTCCTTCGCATAACTTGGTTCGACTTTCTCTGTGTGCTTTCGTTGTCCCTTGCAGTTATCACCGCAGCATATCCAACTAGAAAGCAGCTTTCAGGCATTTCCATACAGAGAATGTCATCGTAGGAGATGTACCAGAGGTCTGGTCCAATAATAGATCCCTGTGCTGCTCCAGCTCTGATATCTTTTCGTATCATTCCTTCAGTGGTTCGGTAGATAAGTTCTCTTTCTTTGAGATAGTCTTTTATCATTCGTAAGAAATACTCTGGAGTTAGGAATCTTCTTTCAAGTGCATCAATCATATTTGACTACCGGCCTGAATTAAAAGCGTTTCGGACATCAAGCATTACCAGCAACACGATTTTCGTGGTGTTTTGGTTTCCATGTTGAGCATGTTCAACAGCCCTTAGGTACAACTTCTTCTATTGCTCCTATTGTAGAGCGCCCCTTCCTGAAGCCGCATATTGTGATTCAGACAGGTCTTCCATTCTTTGAATCGCTGCTATAAGTCGTGGTTGCAATAGCTATATAACGAAATTTTGCATAACGACCTGTTGATATCTTTTCGCAGCTCTTCCCATTTTCGTTTCTTGCCCAGTTTTATGGCTCAATTCGTGGAACGCTGTCCTGAATTCTTCAACATCACTCGCACTGTTTTCATTTTGTCTTCTTCTCCCTCTTGTCACTTTTCGTCTAAGGCGGAGACATTTCTGCGGAGTTCGGCTTACTCTTCCGACCACCGTAAAGATATACATAATGTCCAATGCTATCTATCATTTAGGTTTGATGACCTTTGCTTGTACCAACCCAAACACTCTTTATCAAATCCTTAAATCTTTAAGGGAATCCGGAATGAAATACCTAGTAGCAAGTATGTACTACTATACCTGCGAGGACTGCCTGATTTAAAGCTATATGATTGTAACTCGCAGTTAGCTTGAATTTTTCAAACATTTTCATGTTTTGCTTCTTCTTTCTCAAAAAATATAGGTAATCGAAAAAAAAATGTTTGCACCCCATTAAAGCACACTTAACGCCATGTCAGACCAAAAAAAAACATTTATTTTTGCTTTAAAGAATGAATTGCTGAGTCAGCAGTGTAAAAACAGTAAATCAAAAATGTGAAACAACATCCACACTCTCACACAACGAAGATGGAGATGCCTACTCAAGTCAAGAAATATTGTTACAGATTAAATAAAATCCTCTCAAAATAACATTCCTATATTCTCTTTGTGGTAAAGCAGAGTAGAGGGAAGGTTTAGCTCAAGAATTTCGTCTGAATCGTTAAGATTCCATGAATGTAGGGTGGCAAATGGCCTACATTCCAAAAGATAAGATTGACAAAGAGAAATTACATTTTTGACTTATTTCTGGTGTAGACACTATGAAAAAATAGAAATCCACTTGGACTTGTTCAAGCTCAATTTGCTTTTTGTTCTATAACATCACATTAGAGAACACGCTCTTTATGATTCGTGCCAGCAAGTAGTGCTGCCATCAATTTCCGATTATCAATAGCTTGAGATTTAAGGACTTCCATTAACCATAATTAAAATGGTAGGAACTAGATCGTTTGTTTGCAGCCGTCAATCTATAAAATTAACGTCTTTCCTGTAACGCTCTAATGAATTAAGTCGGTAATATAACATAAAGGAATCCCATTCCTCCTTGCACTAGAATGAACTATTTAACAAGGCACAATTGTTGCAACTCATACCTCGGGATACGCCGGTATCATTCCTGAACCCCCATAGCTTTTACCCATCTTTTGTAGGTTGTTCCAAAATCCAAATTGTAAAAGAAAAATTCAATTTAATTTTGCTGTCTGAAACGTGACGATGTCAAAACATTGTGTGTCATCATTCTGATGAGTCATAAGTCATAACTGATGGTTCACTGTTGATGGCTCATGAAACAGTTAATAAATTAGATATTTTATAACAAGCTAATGGACTTCCACCGTCTGCGAGTTTATCCATTTTGAGGAACCGTATACACACAGCCCAAATACCTTATTACTATTCAACTCACAAAACAAAACAATCAACTCATAACGTTTGTATTATTTTCCTCATTGCAGCGAAGAAGCTACCGTCCAACAACTTGTGGCCAAAATGGCTGCATGGAAAACGGTGATACAGAGTCTACTACCATGCCTGCTGATACTGTTTTGGGGATCATGGAGCGACCGACATGGCAGACGAAAGCCATGTATGCTGATACCTGTGGTTGGTGAATTTCTGGGTGCCATAGGTCTCATTTTGTGCACATATTTCGAGAATGTTCCTATGGAGGTAGCTGGTGTTACTGAAGCCCTCTTTCCGGGTCTCACTGGTGGCTGGTTTACCATGATGATGGGCGTATTTAGTTACATCGCTGACATTACAACAGAAGAAGAACGTACCTTGCGGATAGGCATACTCAATGTATGCTTCTCGTTAGGTGTACCCTTCGGGATGGCTTTCAGTGGAATTTTATTAAAGTGAGTATGAGTATTTATGTATTTTTATTTTCCCTTCGATTGTTTTAGTCACATAAATTTTCTTCTTTTGCAATCTTGTTAAATCTTTCGATACAAAGAAAGTTGAATGGAATCTAATCAATTGATGGCCAATTTGCCTTTCATTAATTTTATTTGTACAGGAAAATCGGATTTTATGGCGTATTTACCACATCAGCTACTTTGTACTTGCTGTCGTTCCTTTATGGATGCTTTATACTAAAAGAACCGCAACGGAAAACCAAAGAAGAGCTAGTGAAATCAACGCATAGCAATAAACTTCTGGATTTCTTTGATAAGAAGCATGTAATTGAAACATTTAAAGTCGCGTTCAAAAAAGGAGCTAATCAGCGTCGACTTCGTGTTATCATGTTGATGATTGTTGTAATGGTTGTTATTGGACCTATGCACGGTGAGTAAAAATAATTGAACTTGTATACTATAGTTGTTGGCGATTTGTGTGTTTATTTACATTTGAGTGAAGCGATAGTAGAAAGGCTACTGAACTGAAAGTTTATTTTTAAGTAATTGTGAAACTATACTTGTCCTTGGCTATACCGAGTATAGCATGGAATACGGAACGCAACGAACTCAGTGTATTTCTTCAATATTAAAATTAAATTACTAGTGAAAGTTGCCAATACTATTCCCCCGCGCATTAAGGACAATCACTTACATTTGAGGATCTACCTTAGGCTAGGTTAGGTTAGATGCGGCTATGGGCTGCACATAGAAGAACACATCAAGAACATGATAAGTAAGTAAGTAAGTAAGTAAGTAATTCATTTTATTTTGTTTTTCCATAGTTGGTTTATAATATAATGAATGAATTTAAAGCTATGGCATTGCCGTCAGCTCGGTTAGCAATTTTATTCAATAAACATTTAAATATATATGTATATGTATATAGTTTTTTTTTATTTTATTGTTATTATTAAGCTTTTTTTTTTTTTTTACTTAGTTAAAAAATTTGCAAAGTTAATCATATTCCGTTATCAGTAGAGTTCTATACTTGTAGAGTTGATATACAAATTTGTAGAGGTTTTTCCAGTTGAACTCGTTCAAGGTTATAATTGTTTCTTGCATAGTTAAGGTTTTCTTTCCGAAATATGCAAGGCGCTGAGAAGAGAAAGAATGATCCTACTCTCAGATTCTCGAGCAATAGATGAAAACTCATCACGAACAGAATTCTCATACTTTTCAATAACTCTAATAAAATTGTTCTTTGATGCAATTTAAGTTATTCGTGTCTATCGAAACGATTTCTCCACAAGCGATTCCTAAGCTTTTCCACTTGGATAGCCACCAATCGTGATTTCTTAGTTCATAAAACATCATTTTTTTTGTCAGACGAGTATCTGCGTGCGAGACAACTATGGTAATGTAGTCGGCGTGCAGTTTAAGAGTATATGTGAAAAGCTTTGGTAGTCCTGTTTCAAGATAAATTGAGTAATTGGGTGTATTCAATGGTAAGTTAAACAATTTTTTCAGGAAGTTCCTTTGAAATTTTTCGATGGACTAGTATTCATCAATTCCCCAAACTTGTCCAGCATAACATAAGGAGGACTTAACAACAGCATCAAAAATTTTATACTTTGCTGAGAGACTGATTCGATCATTAAAAAAGATTTTTCTCCATGACATATTGAGAAGGCTTTGTGATGAATTTGACTTTTCTTGGAGATGTAGGTTAAAATCTAGGGACCGGTTCAGTCTTACACCTAAATATTTGTATTCGTCAACGGTCTCCAGTTTAGTACTATTATAGAACCAGTTGTAAGATATTTGGCTTCTGGTTGACGGGCTGAATATCATTACTTTCGATTTGCTTGCGTTGATTACAAGACACCATTCATGACAGTAATCCGACAGGTGGTTGATCATAAGTTGAAGGTTTTCGGGTGACTCAGATAGAATCACTAGATCATCAGCATACATTAATACATTTATGTTTGAATCGACTATTCGAATTCCACCAGGAAGGCATGCAACCACATCGTTAATAAATAGTGAAAACAGCATGGCACTGAGAAGACAACCTTGTTTTACCCCGTTATCAGTTTCGGATCATTCCGAGTAACTGGATCCATCCCACACCGCCGCTTTTGAGTCCGTGTATAGTTCTTTTATTAGCCTCATCAACTTCGTGGAAACTCCTAGTTTTGAAAGCTTGTAAAACAGAGCATTTCGATTTACAAGGTCGAAGGCCGCTCTAAAATCAACGAAGAAAGCGTATACTTTCTTATTCATGATAACAACAATGCTCAGCAGCAGAATCATTTGTTCCGAAATGGGGAACTACAAAACAAGCAGAATGGCCAATAGAGGAACCCCGCAGGGAGGAGTTCTATCTCCTCTACTGTGGAACCTGGTCGTTAACAAATTGCTTATCGACCCAGAGGACGAAGGTTTCAAAACCATAGCCTATGCCGATGATGTAGCAATTTCCGTTTCAGACAAGCACCCACAAACCCTAGCTAAGCTGCTAAAAACAACACTTAACAAGCTTAACAATTGGACTGTAGATTGTGGACTGAATATCAGTCCCCACAAACCGAATTAGTTCTCTTTACGAGGAAATACAAAATTCCGGACTTCAGACCCCCAACTATTTAACTCTCGCACTGTCAAATCAGGCCAAATATCTAGGTCTCATTTTTGACAAAAAACTGGACTGGAAAACCAATATTGAGGAAAGAGTAAATAAAAAAGCCATTGATGGGAAATGGGGTTTCTCCCACCAAATCACCCATTGGCTGTTTACCTCGGTAATTAGACCGATACTCACATACGGGGTGATTGTCTGATGGTGGACCGCACTAGACAAGATAATCAACTACAGCAAGCTGACCAAAGTTGGAAGAACGGCTAGTCTGTGTATTAGTGGCGCACTGAGGACAACCCCATCGGAAGCAATGTACTACTAGATCTCACACCCCTAGATATCTTTAGCAAACAAGTCGCAGCTAGCTCAGCTACTCGCCTCAGAGCTACATCACAGTGGACCAATAATAAAATCGGTCAGGTTACCATTCTAGATAACTTGAGATTCCTACCGAATCCTACCGAACACCCCCAAGTTGGTGTTTGATAATAGTTTCCACTCTCACTCACTCTCACTCGCACTCTCTTGGAAAATGAAGCAATACACTTCTACACCGATGGTTCAAAAACCAACGAAGGTGTAGGAAGTGGAATCTACTCAGAAAAACTGAATTTCAGTTTTTTTCCGCCTACCCGATCATTGTAGTGTGTTCCAAGCGGAAATTCTGGCGATTAAGGAGGTGCTGTCTTGGTTCATAGAAAACGTCATATCCTTCACGGATATTCGAATCTTCTCAGACAGCCAAGCTGCCCATAAATCTCTTGACTCTGTCTCTACAAAATCTATCACGGTCCAAAATTGTAAAATGTTTCTGAGGGAGATGTCAAATCAGTTTAACGTTCACCGTATGGCAGACGAACTAGCCACCTTCCTACGCTCAGAATGGAACAACATAGGTATACCTATCGCTGCATGTAAGCTCCTACTTAAACAAGACGCTTCAAGGATAGCAAACACTAGATGGACTGAGAGTAATAACTGCCTTGCAACCAAAAAAGTTTGGCCGTGTGTGGACTCAAAACGCTCGAAGAGTTTGTTAGCCCTGAACCACCTGTATCTAGATTCTACTATAGGTGTTCTTGGTGGTGACTTGGTGTGTTTTCCAATGATTTTTGCAGAAGCTGCATGGACGAAGAAGAGGAAGAAACCGTTCAACACCTTCTTTGTTCCGCGTGGTTCGACTAGCGGGTGATTAACCGGCTAGTCCCGTAATGGAAGATAAGTGCGTGATCAACTCGTTAATCTAACATCGGGTTTCTGATATCAGTAGGTGATTAACTTGCTGATCTCTGTGGTAACACAATGGGCCCTTGCGGCATTACTCATTGGCTGACAGCCACTTTCACCTAACCTAACCATGGTCAATTTGTTCAGCGGTAAAGTTGACTGGAGTTTCCCATTAATCGTAATTGCCATTGACACTAATATACTACCTTTAACTAAGAAAAAGACTATTGGTCTGTGCTTTGTTAGTATCAGATTGCCAAAACGAAAAATATATTTTTATATATTTAAAAGAAAAATGATAGCGAGCATCAGGAATAAAATTCGTAGTTGCATTGCTGCTTGGAATTTACCCTTTTTGTTCAGGGTCTACCCATTGGAGTTCTTTAGCATTGAAGTCGTTTCCAAGGACATAGCTTCTTTCAATGTCCTAACAAATTTTTGTTTTGCATTCTAGGCTGATATTTTAGGTGTGGTACCCGTGGCGTGATGGTTAGCATGTTCACCTGCTAGCCCAGAGGTTCGAGGTTCGAATCCCAGCAGAGACAAAAATGTTTTTCCACGGGTATCGCCTTTCGCGAGGAACTGGCAAGTCCTCCGTTAGTAAATTCATTGTCATGCGCTTTCTCAATTAGCCATTCGGAACTCGCAGAAAATTGTAGGTTCCTCCATTCCCTCACAAGGCATGGTTGTGAGAAATGCGCTAGGCCCAGGGGCTCCTCGCTCTGTTGCGCCACCCTATTTATTTATTTTTATTTTAGGTGTGCAGTCCATCATTTTTTTTTTTTTAAGTTGTTTTATGTTGTTTTTTAGGATAAGCTCCAGCATTTCTTTTATAGATGTTTCTCCGTTCTTCCAAACTTTTTACAACATGGGAAAAGGATGTGTTTTCAAACTTCTGCTTAGTGCAATTCCTTTAGCCGGATAATTTTTAGTATCGTTTTTGGGCGCTCCTTTTTGTTTTCAACTATTGCTTTGTGTCAGTTGGGTTTCTAGACTTGTTCAAATATTGTTTTTATTTTTCGTGCCTTATGATTTTTCGTCAACTGGACATCCTGTGTACCTTAACATACCTTAATAATACTTTTTTTAAGGTAGCTTATTTTTAAATATTTTGACAAGGAGACTAACAGTTCAATGCTTTTGAAAAAATCACTGCATCACTCAATCTACTCCTAATTTTTTAAACTTATTTGCTCTCCACCAAACTTAAAGTTCTGAGACTGCAATTTATTATTAATTGCTTTTGTTTGTTGTTGTTATTATGTAAGCAAGCAGCCAATAATTCACTGAACCAAGTATCGGTTAACTTGTACCATATCTCCGCGTTTCGCTTTATCAATTATTTTTTATTGCCCACAACTGAAAGTCGCGTCCGTTCGTCGTAGTAAATATGAACCATCGTTATCAGTCACTGCCAAAATCTTATCAAATCAGTACCTACGTACTTAAGAGATAATGGGTCACAGTTTGAATAAAATGTTTTGGGAGCAATTACCTGTTGATAGCCCAAAGCTAGTTCAAAAATAAAAAGATAACATAATTTCATTCATTATATCATTTGTAAAACAGACAACCTACATAGCTTACTCAATGTCAGTGCCTACGAGACTTAAAAAAAACTGCCGTGAACAGTGTGGAATGACACTGAAATAGAACCGTCGATCTAAAACCGATTTCACAAATCACCTAGCCAAACGCAAGGTAAATGCCAAAATAAATAAACTCTTCCGCACTTCCATTTTCAAAAACAGAAGTTCCGAAATATTTATTATTCCCACTGCATACACCATAACTACCATCAAGCACCAAACATTCGTATTGACACAAATAGCATAGTCAAACATCTACCTTAAACAACCCGAAGAGTGAAACTTAAGCATACTCGTATAATTAATTAACTGCACGTGATAATTGCACTCAAATGAAAAAATACAACAAAAACGAACTGAAGCAAAACAAAAATAAAAAAAAAGTAAATTTCCTCTTGACACAAAACAGGAAATCAAATCGGCATTGAATTCGTCTGCCCAACTGATGTTTAATTGAACAAAATCTACAATTACTATTATGATTGTAATATGAGTAAATCATCATTCAGATGGTGAGAGTTACACAGCACACTTTGATTATGATAAGGATTTTGAAGTCATCGGTTAATTTCGTTATGAATCGGAGACAATGAATGTCATGAGGTCGGTAGTAATTTAATTCATTTTTTTTTGTGTGTTCTTTTGTCGGTTTTAGTGTGATTGTGAATACTAATTGATCTAAAGATAGCTTCACAGCTAAATAGAGAGTAGGAAAAAGATTTACGTGGCCATATCACGGTCCAGTTTAATTTGAGTCTTGTTTTTGGTATGGGAAAACGAGATTAGAATGAAAACATACATCATATGTACATGTACATATTTGTGTTTGTTTTTGAATGATAACAAGTGGCTAAAGTGCTAAAAACAGTGTGACGCTATGACGTAGCATGAGCGATGTAGCAAAGGGGAACTCCCTTCGAAATTATAAGACTTAGTAATTTGTGAGATGATACAACTAATTAGCAATAAACAATCAGTTTGTGGTCTACCAAACATTGGTATAATGCTGTTTAGCTACAGGTTTAGCGTTAAGGTACGTCCACACTATGCCGGGCGGCAATCGGTTCTAGTTCGTTCGGTTTGAATCCACTTTCGGTAAGTACCTAATCCTTTCTAGTTCCATGTTTTCAATCGGCATATGGCGATTGACGCCGTTAAGCATAGTGTGGAGTGTGGACATACCTTAAGGCGTAGTAATACTTTCATCTCTTTTCACTGTGTTATCACAGTGAGTGGCACATATGCGCATATTAAAAGAAGTAGAGAGTAGAGTTGAAGAACCCCATTTGGAAAAGAGAATAAGCAGATCACAGCAAAGATACACATAATAAGTGATTTGATTTTGAACAACCTGTTATTTAAGCTGACTTAAGCTGTCACTACTTGTCAAGTGACAAGTAAAAATTACGCCTTTAGCGAAATTCACACTATACAATTACTTGGACAGACTTCGTTTGATGGATGTTGGATAGTCGGATGTGGTTTGCCTTCAGACTTATCGGACTTGTCGTCGAACATTATGACATATATTCCTCCGCTCCGTCCAACATCAACATTTTCAGAAGTATTTGAAAACCATCCAAAAAGACAAGCGGTCGTCTGAGGGTTCATATTATCCAACATTGGTCGATTAAACCAAAGTCTGTCCAACTAATTGTACGGTGTGAACTCCGCTTTTCATAACAATATGTTTGTACATTAAATTTGAAAAACCTCAATGAACACTGAATGTCAAATGTCTTATGAGTATGGTAAACTGGAGAACATTCATTATCGGGGCACTTTCGTCAAATGAATTTTCGACTGGATACTTGCCTAATTAAAAAATCAATACATCGTTCAGTTGAATGCATCCATTATTGAAGTAACGAACACATTCCAAGTTTGACATTAGTAGTCTCGTGTTCAAGAAAGTTGCGTGCAGTTTTGTGTCTTCCCGCTCTCCGTTGCAATTTTGGATAATTAATAAGTAGTGATTTACTAAGTGAAAAAATTGCCCTAAGAAATGCAGATTTCATTCATTATCCAGTATTATACCTAAGGAAGTCAAATATAATAACGGAAAAGTCTGTTTCTAAAACAGCTAAGCATTTGTGAAAAATAAAACAATTTTGTGACGTCGGGGAAGATTCGGCATTTGGCTTTGGGGCAGTTTGAGCAGGTGCCAAATGTACCCCGAAATTAAATTTTGATTTTAGTCTTTCTAGTTTTAGTGTACCTAAATATGGCCAGTAGAAACTCCATTAACGAAGATTTCATGAAGAAGGCAGTTGCGGATGTCTTAATACAAAATGAAACTATTTAAGAAAGGCTTAAGAAACGGGACCCTTTGGAAGAGCCATCGGATTCCGAAAGTGCAATGAAATTTCAATCGAAGTATACCTCCAAACAAGTCTTCACTAAAGTTCAAGAGGAAGAACTGGTTTCTTATGTTAAGAAGTCGGCTTTTCATCACTTTGGGTTGACTTACAATTCGTTTCGAAAGCTGGCGTATGAATATGCGCTGAAGAACAATTTATGTAGTCGGTCGGGTGTTTTGGTCTCAGCTCATCCTGAAGTAGAACCGGGTTTTTTCTGGGGTGAATTCAGGTACAGCGACATCAAATGGCATGTATACCAAAGAACAAGCTGAGCGTTTTTTAAGCACCGAAAACCTAGGTTTTTTGACAATTCGCGCGAACCCCAAAACGTAAACTAGGGTTAAAGTATGATGAAGTGACACTACGTTTTCACTTATGTAAAAAAAAAATTCATTACTAGTAAAAAAAATCATTAAAAAATGGATTTTTTTACGCCTCTGACTACCCCTAACCCCTTAAGCTGACTTAAGCTGTCACTACTTGAGAAGTGACAAGTAAAAATTTAGCCTTCAGCGGAATTCTGTACAAATTAGTTGCACAGACTTCGTTTGATGGATGTTGGATGGTCAGATGTGGTTTGTGTTCAGATTTATCAGACTTGTCGTCGAACATTATGACATATATTCCTCCGTTCCGTCCAACATCAAAATTTTCAGAATTATTTGAAAACCATCCAAAAAGACAAACGGTCGTCTGAGGGTTCATATTATCCAACATTGGTCGTTTAAGCCAAAGTCTGTCCAACTGCTTTTGCTCATTCAAGGGTTTTTTGAAAAAAACTTCAATGAGTTCAGAATGTCGAATGTTTTATGAGTACTCGTTTGAGTGTTTTGGTTTCAACTCGCTCTGAAGTAGCACCGGGTTTTCCTGGTACGAATTCAGTTAACAAACAGGGACATCAAATGGCATATATTTTTCTCCAAATAACAAATCATTTTGTGGCTGAGCGCTTTTTAAGCACCGAAAACTCAGGTTTTTTGACAACTCATGGGATTGTCACCACTTTTTCAAAGAATGGATTTATGTTGTTCTTCGCTTCTGTTTCAATGCTCGTAAAAGCACCTACGTATCTCGCTTACTTTTTCCCATTACGTTAAAACCGTACCTACTGCACTGAATTTTGAAAGATTATTCCTCAGTTGTGGAAGTTTGAAAGTTTCAAAATAGAATGAAAAGTCTTTTTCGACATTATAGGTCTCGGTGAGTTCTTGACGAAGTAGCGTATATTCTCCAAAGTCATCCTGCATAGAAGTACGAATTTTGCAGGAATGCCAATTCTAGACATGACTCTGTATGGCTAGTCTCTGTAAATACTGTCATATGGCCTTGAAATCTATAACAGGATGTGTCGTCTGTCGTAATGTGAGAATTTGGTCTATTGAGGATTTTTTTTTGGGCTAGAAAAGGCGTTTTTGAAGACCTATAAAATTGTTGAATTGGGTTCAGACGCTCATGATATTACAGCAGACAAGATCTTGTGTCCGACCATAAGTAGGTGTTTGTTGTAATTGGGGGTTTCTCCCACATAAAGGATCAAACATACGATGCAGAGGTTCCGTTCAGCTAACATGCCTTCTTCCAACTTCTTTTGAATCAACTTTTGTCGAGCTTTCTGTTTGGTTGCATTTGCCTCTTGTAGGTGTGTTATTTATCAAAATATCGTTTTCGTTTTAGTGGCCAAGTGAAACCCAAAACATCAGAGGCTGTGGTTCTAATCTCTAATGGCTTGTTTTCATTGCTATACCGCTGGCCCTCAATGCTTAATGCTGGTGGCTCAGAATTCAAGGATAGCTTTAGGGAGTCTCTGGCGGTTGAAGATTTCCGGCGTTTAACAGCGTTTGTTAAGTTGCCCTACTTTGTTCCTTAACCGAAACAAGAAAGAATTTCGAATGGTCAATTTGGTTGACCGTTGACTGATTTGAGGATCGCCATGTTGTACCTTTATGAATTTTGAGATGAGTGAAGCATGTACTATACTCACAACAAGACTTAGCCTCGCAGCAAAATCGACTAACTAGAGCCTGTTATCGAATGTTAAATCGTGGAGACACCGATTGTGTTTTCAAAGATATGCTCCTTCTCTTTAGTTTTGCGAAAAATTCACAAGGCTTTATTTTCAGGTGCTCGTAGAAACAGTCTTTTAAACTATATCGTCATTTACTTCTGTAGATGCATTTTTTCGCCTGCACGTAATCCGTTAGGTGATCTTATGCTCCACAAATAGATCCGGAGGTCTTTGTCCTTTGCTCACTTGCCCAGGTAGTCAACGGTATCAATCAATATTATTATCAAGACTGTTGGTTATTTCAGAACCAAAAGTGGTTGAGTAGTTCTACGTACGCACAACTATCAACCTGGAGAGCCAGGCCCGCTTGAGATTTCCTTGGATATAAAGGGCTAGATACCTACTTTGAGGGCAGTACTAACTGCAGGAGTTGAAAGCTGTCGTTGGATCGCCAGTAGTTCATCCACTATCACCTTTTATTTCAATACCCTGTCCTGAAATAGAAGGATCCTAAGAAACTTCTAAACCAAATGTGTCGGAGTAAATTTTGACTGTTGGTTCTGTAAGTTGAAGTCATCCACTGTGATAACTCTGAGAGACCACTGAAATTCTGGCAGGCAGTCATAAGAATGTCGTTCTTTTGTTCTTCGTCCCTTTGTTACACTGCTAAACTCGTTACTAGTTTAGCAGGCCACCTTCGTTGACAACGTTCTCTGTTGCGCTGAGTTTGGCATATGGACTTTGGTCTCAAAACTTTAGAAGTTAATTTTTTATCAGAACTCAAGCCTATCCACCATCAACAACGTCCTTTCTTTGCTGATTGGTTCTATCAAAAGCAACGAAATGATTCGGAACTTCGTCGAAAAAATGTTTTGAGTGATGCATACCCTTTCACCGCTGTGACTATGTTAAAAAGCTGAATTGCCGAACGCATTTGGCGCTCAGAACATCCATAAACTATTTTTGAACTGCGCTTATCGACAACGTTTTTAGTCTGGCGGTGTTATTGGACCTTTTTTTGAAAATGAGGTCGGAACAACTGTTGCGGCGAATGGATTGCGCTATCGAATGATGATTACTGATTTTGTATCTCCGAATGTACGAATTTCATTTTCAGCAAGAGGGCGTGAGTTACGTTCTGCAAAAGCAATTCGGGCGCCTTTATAATATTACGAACAAAAGCCTTCACAAACCCTGAGGCAACATTTTGAATTGTATGTATGTATTTCTGCTCAAATGTCAACCACGCGCACGCGCGAACACCACGTTAAATTGAGTTAGATTGACTATTAATAAATTTAAGGCTTCAAAAAAAAATTATTTGCAATTAGACTATGTAGTATCCTGTTTAGGGTATAGCTTCTATTGTGTTTTTGTTGTAGCTACTTGAAATAATTGTAAGCAATGAAAAAATCAGACAAATAAATTTAATAAGCAGGCTAACACAAGTTATTGACTTCAAAAAACACGACTTGCAAAATACCATTAACCGAAAAATCGAACAACAAACAATTTTTGCTTACATTATTCTTATTAATGTTGACAGCTCTAACACGGAAATTGCACATAAGTAGGTACGAAATTTGACATGAGTTTCTCCACATTTAAATTTAAAGTGACGATCAGCATTAACCTGGCCATTAAATTGGTTGTTGGCGTATACAAGTTTATTATTTGAAGTTGACTTAAGTGTTTGATTAATGTCTAATTTTGGTAGATGGTATGGCCTATTAGGTACTCGTTTTAGATTGTTTTTCGGTGAGTTTTTTTTCCTGAGTCTGACTTCTCCGGTTTCAGTTACCGATTATTTACCTCTTTTAATACTATCGTAGTATGGTGAAGTTCTTTTTGTGAGGTAATAGTAGCTCTACAGAGACTTTGGCTTGACATGAAGGCTTCGACGGATATTAGTTGGTACTTCAAATACGGCCAAGTTTTATTACTCCTGCTTTCATCCGGAGCATTTTCATCTCAGCTGCCGTCAACTAACTCTCAATCTTTTTGTTCATTGTCCAACATTATGAATTGTATGTGAGTGCTGGACGCGCAACCGTGCCCCCTAACCCTTCAGCCTAGGGGGCATTTTTTTATCACACCCTTACTCGAAGATTTAAGTTGTCATCACATCACAAGCTGCTTTGCTATTGAATATTGATCCGAGATATTTAAGCTACTCGGATTTAGAAGACACATTTTCGATCAAATAAAATTGTCTGCAACCAATGGACCCAAGAACACATATTTGTACTAAATACGGTACCAATATCCTTTTAAGGCGACAGCTGCTGTCATGTCAATACTCCATCTTCAGCGTAGAATTCTACCAGGTAGTCAAGGTTTGTAATAAAGAGCAAATGATTTAAAACGATTGATTGGTGTACACCAACTGAGGCTTGGAATTGAAATGTTTCAGCGACTCCAGTGGAGCGTCTAACATAAGTCAATACTCGATCATTCATTTTGATCATCATCGTCATATAAGGCTCTGGAACTCATCACTGTCTGATCTCGACTTTATACTACATTTCCACCCGAATTTGATCAAGGTTTCTTTCCAGAATGGTTGGTTTTACCTAGAAGTGTTTCCATCTGGATGCCGGCTTGCTTTTCTTTGTTCTGCTTGGTTTTGTCTATAAACAAGAAAGAGACAAGTAACAAATTGTCACCGTCATATGACAGCAGGTCATCAGAGGCACTGCTTTCACACTTCAAACTCACTGGAATGTTGGAAATAAAAGTGTTCAGCACGGTATTTGTCACTGGGTTTCGAGTAGGTTTCATTAAAACCAAGCAACTGAAAAGGTTTCATTTTGTATGGCAAACCGCGTACTTTTTATGTAGTCTTCATTAATAACTATCCACTTCACTGGCTAAAGCTTCTTCATCGAGATCGTCAATTTATAACAAAGAGAAATTTCTTTTGCTATTGTCCCACACTATTCGTTTTGGTACATGTCGTAAACTAGCAATATATGGATCTGATGATACCAACAACAGATTCAACAAATCTGTGTTTGTGTTAATTCTTGAAATTTTTTCTTGTTAACATCTCTCTAAACTTCCTCGTATCGCTATCCCCAGCCTCTTCCGAGAGTTGTCCTACAGGAAGAATACGAGACGATATGATGTCTTTTCTATGAAAGAGCCTTTTAAGAACACTCACTAACATAGTTGTTTTTCTCACCGAAAAGTGGAACCAATCTTTACATTGTTTTGGAGAAAGTAAGATTATTGCGCTTGATATCTCTAAAGCATTTGATAGAGTTTGGCACCAGGCTCTTTTATCGAAAATGCGTGCTTTTGGTATCGATGAGTCTCTTCTTCGTTGGATTAGAAATTACCTCACCGACCGTTCAATACAAGTTGTGTTGGATGGCTTCAAGTCTGATACCCACTTCATAAATGCTGGTGTGCCCCAGGGCTCCGTTTTGTCTCCAACTCTCTTCATCATTTTCATAAATGATCTCTTGTCTGAATCTTCTAATCCGCTTAACAGTTTTGCTGATGACTCAACCCTCAGCTTTTCATATTCGTTTCCAAATTTACGTCCCTGCTCTTCGGATGTGGAACTGGAACGGTTGCGTATGATAAGCTCATTGAATTCTGACCTTGACAGCATTGTTTCATGGGGTCTTATGAACCGAGTAGAATTCAATGCTTCGAAAACTCAATGCTGTCTCTTGTCGTTGAAGCTTAACATTCCCCCATTGCCATTATCCATGAATGGTACCTGCTTCGAAGAAACCGAAAAGCTGTCAGTACTTGGTATGTGTGTAAACGATGATCTTCGTTGGAATGACCACATATTTGAAGTCGCCAAAAATGCTGCCAAATGTTTAGGTTTCTTGAGACGATGCAGGAAGTTCTTCACCCCTTCTGATCTGGCTACAATTTATAAGGCCTTCATCCGCCCAAAACTGGAGTATAACTCCCATATCTGGTCAGGTGCTGCTCAAACACCTTTGCACCTTCTTGATAGGGTACAAAATAGAGCGTTAAAATTGATAAGTGATAGTTCAATCGTAGAATCGATTGATTCTCTTGAACATTGTCGAAAAGTCACCTGTCTCTCTCTTTTTTATCGCTTTTTTTACAAACAGTGCTCTAGTGAAATAGCCAGTTGCATTCATCCCCTGAAACAATTTAGCTGCAACACCCGCCTCGCTAGGAATGCTCATCAGTTTTATCTTGAGCCCAATTTCGGGCGTACAGTCAAGTATAGAGATTCGTATCTCTGTCGCACTACTAAACTTTGTTGAAGTGAATAGACAATTGGTTTACAATGAAAATACAGAGAGTCGTACACAATGCTTTCGAAAAGTTTAGGGATGTCGGAAAGCTTAGCTATGGGTCGATAGTTCGAGATTTGGTTTTTACAGCCCTTTTTGAAAATTGGGAAGATAAAAGATTCTTTCCAGAGAGAGGGAAAAACTGCCTTTGAGAGAAATAATAGCAAGGGGTTGATAGAGCACTTATGCGCACTTTTTAAGGAAAATTGCCGGAATGCCGTCTGGACCAGGTGAGAAATCATCATCCAGTAACCTTAATTTATCACCAACAGTCTGGGGACTTACATTAAGAAAGACAAGAGATGTTTGCCGGCTATTAATCAGAAACCTGTGATAGTCAAGGTCAGGATCATTGGTATATGATTGGCTAAAAAGGTAGCAAAGAGATTAACAATTACTTTGGGGTCATCAGAAGATTTGTCAAGGAAATTAAGCGTTGAAGAAAGACCGTCAAAATTTCTCTTGACGTTAATAAATTGATAAAAGCGCTTTGGATCAGTGATTAGAGAGAATTGCATTTTATCAAGATAGGTTAAGTATAAAGATTGGCATAAAGTTGAGAAGTTAGAAGAGACCTGTTGGTAGTAAATAGTAATAGTAGTTGGAAGGGGTCTGGGATTTTAAATATGTTTTCCATAGCCTGTTTTTAGTGTTACGGATACTTTTTAACTCTGTTGTGTACCAGGGAGGAGATGATACACAGGTTTTTTGAAATGTATAGGGAACACATTATATGAAGCATGCAAAAATTCAAGAATAGAGAAGGGAAAGAGCTATATCAATGGGTGAAGAGAGGTTATTAAAGAGATTAAAGTCGATTCTGCTTAGAAGATGACTACACTGAACCAAATTTGGTAGTGATATTGATGAAAATGTTGGTAGAATTGAAGAAAGGGTGATCAATATACGGTCAATGAAAACTATGTGTCAGCTTGACGAATTAATTGTCAATTTTTCGTAAAGCTGATGAATCTATGAAATTTTGTCAAACTGAATAAAATTCATCATATAATTTTAAAAATTAAGTAGACAAAGATTCTTCAATTTGAATAAGTATGTTGTTGAATTGAAAAAATATTCTTCACTTTCACTAATTTTTTTCTTCAAATTGACAGTTGTTCTTCATTTTCACACTCACCTTTCTTCCTTTTGACATAAAAAATTGTCAAATCCACAAATCTTGTTTTGCGTGTTGATGAAATATTCTTCATTTTGAATCAATGTATTTAAAAACTTACGATTTTTCTTCATTTTCACATCAATTTTTTTCTTGAAGTGAAGAAATTTCTTCGAAGTATGGCAAACCTTTTTCTTCACTTTCATGAAATATTCTTCAGTTTTTCAAACCATTCGCGTTTTTTTCATTTCCAAAACAGAATCTTATTTTAACATCCCATAGTCAAAGCAAAAATTCTCAAGCTTAATACATCTTCTTCAAGTTTGCTTACCATTCTTTAGTTTAATAACACAGAATATCAAATCACTTATTTTATGAATCTGTAAGAAACATTTTAATTTTATTTTCAAATATTTGTTTACAAATGTATGTAGGTGACAGCTCAAAACGTAACATTTTCTTTTCACTTAAATAAGATTCTTCCGGTCCGGTCAGTGATAATAAGACTCAACGGTAGGCCATCTAGCTTAGGTTTAGATTGAGCTCTATTGCCGCAGGGAAATCAGGAAAGAGTGACCTGAAATACAATAGAGCACATTTTAAAATCGTTTATATGTAGTTTTTTCATTGAAAATATATATAAATTATTTTTAAAACCAAAAAAGTATGGACTATTTTTTAGTTAATTGCAAATTATTTTTTATTTATTTTTCTAGTCGGATTTATTTAATAGGTTCTTGAATAATATTTGTACTTACTTATTGATGGGTAGTTGTTAAACAGCTACATTTCTTCTTTTCATTTTTTTTTGAATATTTTCACTTTTAAGACTAAGAGAATTTTAATGTTAACACTTTGAGCACTGAAATAACTATGACCACTTGCTTTCTTTAACAACCCAACTTTCAAACAATTTATTAATATTAGAAAAAAAATTGTCAATTTGAGGAAAACGTTTTCCTGGAAAGAAAGAAAATTTTGTCAAAGTGAGGAAACGTTTCTTACATTTCATGAATTTTTTTCGGTATAAAAGAAACTGTATATTTAGGTTATTCGGTCGGGAGTTATAATTACAAAATTTTGTCAATTTGAAGAAACTCACATTTACGCATTATTTCACTAAAGTAGACTATTTGACTTTCGTCATTGTGACAATCATTCTTCGATTTGAATAACATACTGAGAGCTGAGAACAATTGAAGAAAGTTTTTTGATTTTGAATATTTAAATCTTCAATAGTATGAAATATGTTATGAAAATTTGTTAATTTGAATAATTGATTCTTCAAAGATTGACAAAATATTTTCTTCAATATCACCTACGACATTTGGTTCAGTGTAGGCAAAGCATATCACAGCTCAACCAATTTGTATGAGTGGCTCATTCAGGGATCTGCTGTTGATTTCTTTGAAAGCCGAATTTATCCAATATGCTTGTTGCATCGAACATAGGTTCTCATAAGGTACTGAGTGCCATTAGCAATTATTACACAGAACATTTTAGTTTATCTATCATTTCTTAAACAAAGTTTGAACTTTCCAGGCCTAGCGCCTTTCTCACAACCATGCCTTATAAAAGAATGCAGGGGGCCTACAATTTTCTGCTGGTTCCGAACGGCTAATCGTGAAAGCTCTTTTCATGGCAATGAATTTATTATCGGAGAACTTTTCGATTTCTCGCGAAAAGCGATACGCGTGGAAAAACTTTTATATTCTGTTGGGATTCGAACCACAAACTTTCCGAGTAACAGGCAGAAATCTTAACCATATAGCAACGGGCACCACGAAAACTTGCCAAGAGTCAGTGCACAATAATTGGCGAGGGTTGTTTGTTGCATTGCAACATCTAGTCGCCTTCACCTACAGCCTACAGGCGATAGATGCATACCGGAGGCATTCAATGTCTACAATTCTTCTTCCTTTTCCGGCGTTACGATAATCTTGAAGGATCACAGCTCTCCCAGTTAACAGTAGTGATCCGCTCGTGAGGTACGCCGCATTCAAAGTCTACCTTTGAAATATATTTATGAAGAGTAAATGATCCTTTCTTATATTTTTAATAAGACTATTTTTAATAAAAATCTCTGTCGCACTTAAAACTTAGTTATTAACAGTGCGAGTTTAATGCTGTATACCAGTGGCGAGGGGTGAATAATTCCAAAAGAAACTTAGTCACCAACAAAAAAAAGTTTACTTAAATTTTTTTTTGTGCAATGTTTATCTTCGCATCAAGCCAAAAAGTCAAGTATTTCAAACCAACTTTGCTGTTAGGTAGAGCGTCATAACTTTTTTTCCATAAAACTAAGCTAATTAAAACTATTTGTTTCCTCTAAGTGAAAATCAGTTAAGCAACAGTAAACAGATATTAAGGCCATAATCAAACCACTAAAACTTACTATCGGAAAAATTTTCAGACTTTTTGGACTTTTCAATTTTTAAAGCCTAAATTTGTAATATTTAAAAAAATCACGAAAAGCACTAAATCAATTTAAATAAGTATTGCACTGCGTTCTGCTAGTAAACTAGTAGCTAGTTTTTCAAATAAAATACGGCTCATTGGGAACTGAATTCATTTGGGCCAGTTGTGTCACTTTAGAAAAATTCCAATTATTTTTTGCATTTTCTGCCAAAAATATGCTTTATGCTATGAGATCTAATATCCACGCATATTTGTTATCAAAGTGGCAACCTTTGACACATCAGTCCAGTGCAGAGACACATACAAATTCATGAAATAAGTCGGAGACCAGCGTGTTATTTTCTTGTTCTTCAAGCAGAGACCTACCTCAACCTGCAAACCTGCCATATACATTTTTGTTTATAAGCATGTGTCCATGGGAAGAAATACGAAGGAAAGCGTTATTTTCTTTTATAAAACCAATGTCATGCAAACACCGAAGTGTGCAGAAGAAATGCTGCTGCTGCAAATGAGCACTGGGCTACTGCGCCGGCGCTCTGCACAATATTCACCTGCTCACTCAGAGCGCAAAGAATAAGAGATAACAAACAGATTTACCAAAAAATATGACGCTAGATGCTAGAACACCGGGTTATTTTCTTCCATAAGAAAGCATGTATTGAAGACGATGTTCTACCGTCATATTTTTTGGTAAAAGAAAAAAGAGGAAAGAACACAAATTTGTTTTATCCAGCAACAAATTTTATAAGACGTAGCACGTAGGGGTTACCTTGTATGTTGCTAAAGTTTTGTGTTTGTTTATGGAGTGAGTTGAAGAGCCAACATGTGTGTAGAATAGAACGGAAAGCAAAGTGGTAGTTGTTAAAAAAATGTTGGCAGCGAGTTCATGTGTATGATTAAGTTTGATTCATGTTGCCAGAAGTCTAAGATGTTTCGGATGTGAATTTCGAAAGGTAAGTCGGAAATAATCGACTTATATGGACGCTTCGCCACTGCTGTATACCTATTACCCGTCCGTCAGTGTGATCAGGACCTGTGGTCACATTGCATGATTGACTTTGTTTTAATAGGGTCTTCAGGAATCAATTAAACAGCTCAGCAATGTTTTTTAACATTTTTATTTTGTAATCAGAGTTAAAGTGCATTGCAGGTCTTATTTATAGATTCGCTGAGTTGCGGCAAAAGCGCACCCATTGTTACAATTTTTTTTCCCCAGATTTTAGAGTATTGACATTGAATAATTACATGTAATTATTTAATGGTATTGAGCTATAATTTTACTTTTCTATTACGTTATTAAATTTTTAATATTTTTATCTTTCATTTTCAGGCGAAATGTCAGTATTGTATCTGTTTACACGATATCGCTTCAACTGGAGTGAAGTGGAATTCAGCTTATTCTCGACGTATGCTATGCTAACTGGTCTTCTAGGTAAGTGTCCATTTCTTTTCATTTGAATTCAATCTAATGCACGTTCTATCTTTCTTCTAGGAGTACTTTTCTGTGTTGGAGTACTCTCCCATTTACTCAAAGTTAATGATGCTCTAGTCGGTGTCTTGTCTAGTATGTCCAAAATTCTCTCTAGCATTGTCTACGCATTTGCAGTGCAACCATGGCACATGTATTTAGCATCCGTTGTGGAAATATTCAATGGTACGTCCTTTATAGCGATGCGATCTATTGCCACGAAATTGGTGAACAAAGACGAACTTGGCAAAGTGAATTCGTTATTTGGTGTGGCAGAGGCGCTCATGCCGCTTGTCTATGCACCAATGTATACGACTTTATATGCGGCTACGTTGAAGACCATGCCTGGGGCATTCTTCTTACTTGGAGGGGCATTAACAGCACCAGCAGTAGTAATATTCTTGTAAGTAAAAGACGTTAAACAAGTTGAGGATATTTAAGGGTCAGCAGGTGGGCACTTAGTAAAAGCGAATGTTTCGTTATAGAGATTTAATGTAATACCTGTACTGTAATAAGAATTCCTTATGAGGTGAGGTTGTTGAATACCTGTGGTTGGGATGTTGGGAACGAACAGGAGAAATGAATGGCAATGATTGCACAATATGAAATTTTGTATATGCGGCTATTAAATAGGCGAATACTGTGCACGTTGAAAGAATATGTGTTCCTATTTTGCCAGACGTGTGAGTGTAAAATACAAAGGAAGATAAAAAGATGCCCTTCAGTGTCGGCAGAAGCTATTCATGTTGTAGTCAATTCAAGAACTGTTACCAACCGAAGATTTGTGGTCGTATATACGCTTGTCTTAGTGAAAGAAAGAAAATCGAAAGCACAATTTATAGTCAAAATGTGACTTGAACTTTCTTCCTTGTTATCTCACGACATGTCTCCTAAATCGTTTGGGTAGGAGGTGTTCTGCGTACAATTCAGTTTGAATATAAAAACTTGAGGATTTTGGTTTATCTTGTTTATTTAATAGAAGTGAAGCTTTAAATCCAATGTACAAAGAAATCATTTAAATTTAAAACTATTTATTTAATTAAAATTTTAATTAATGATTTTATTGGTTGAGGGCTTAAAAAGGCATTTATTGTATAGATGAGTTAACTGGTATCGGGTAGTCAAAAACAAAATCATAATTTATTGAATTGTAATAAATTGTTTTCTTTTTTAAAACGTTCTCTTCTCCTATTTCTATTTTATGAAATACGTAAGCCAACTTCAATTAACACATTTCTCTTTTATCTTCTTTACTCTTTAGCTGGATGTACAGAGTTAGCAGACGAGAAGGAAAATTAAATTCAATTCAAGAAGACGCAAACGGAAGAGGAAATCTGGATCTCGCGATACATACCAATGGCAGTCTGGTTGCTGCTCCGATCAAGATTGGTGTTCTAAACGAAGAAAAGAAAATCAATGGACTTTCCACAATTGGAGCTGGGAAATTTGCAAAATTATCCGAAAGTGGAAGTGAAGGTGTCGACGATGAGAAGAACTCAAATCAAGAAACTCAACAACATTCCCATGGCATTGACAACAAAGCATTTGATCCAGATACGAGCCGTACTAAGATAACAGAAGCTGAAGTTGAGGAAACCTTGGAGGATAAAATTCTTCAGGAGACTATAGCTATTGTGAAGGAGCTACCGACATTGCACGTCGAACATTGCAAGCTGTGATAAATAAATAAATCAAACACTGTTTTTATTAATTTTTAAAGTTAGTTTATTATTTCTTAAAACTTTTTTTTTTGTTGTATACATTGTTTTAATTTTTTTTTTCTTACTGTGAAGTATATTTGAGCTTATTGTATTCCTTAGTTCTTAAGATTTTGAGTATTAAATAAAAAACTATTATTTAAAGAAATGTTTTTCACCTTAGCTCTGATTATTTGTTCTTTGAATTTATGGAGATATATGTTCACAAATTTAGGGATCTTACAGAGAATTACTATATTGCCATTCATTGAACCTTGGATTTTAAGCTAAGAAGGCTATTCAGAAATAATGAAAAGTAAAACCAAGGTCTCATTTCACAGAGCTTGGTCAACAAAACTCAGCTACTATGTTCAAGTTTGGAGCATTTCTATTAAGTGCTTCTTGAAACACCCCTTGACTGCGAGTGACCTTTGGTTCCGCTCACAAGAACTACTATGTTTGGATGCATAAGAAGGATCATTAGCTCTAAGGCACCATGAGCATTATATAAACAGACTAAGATCTACAGTGACAAAACTTGGGCTTAGAACAAGAGTCAGGTACCGTCTTAGAGTTGCAGTCAAGTGAGGATTGAAATAGACACAGTTTGCAAAGAATCGAACTCACTGGTGAGTTATAGTCGACTCCGCTTATATGAAGTACAAAAAATGAAGAAAACTTTTGTTATACTTGCGGAAATTTAATAAAGGGGTTTTCAAAATTGACCTTACACAAGTAGAGCAACAGCGACAGCAAACGACGATATACTTCTTGCCGCTCTTTTGACATTTCTCTTCAGTAAAGTTTGCCATTTTATGATGGAAAGATATACGAGCAAAAAACGAGTCGAAATGAATAAAATTTACTACCGAAATTCGGAATCAGTGGCCTCAAAGTTAAGAGTGCTACGTCCAATTTACGATGAGGCTCATTTCTGGCTGAATGGCTTCGTCAATAAACAATAAACAAACAATATGCGGTATTGGTCAGACAGCAATGCACACGTACTTCATGAGTCATAATTGCATCCTGAAAAAATTACGGTTTGGTGTGGTTTATGGGCCGGCGCCGGCGGCGTCATTGGGCCGTATTTCTTCGGTGATGGTCAAGACCGACACGATACTGTGAATGAGGATCGCTACCATACAATGATAATCGAATATTTTTGGCCCCAACTGAATGATATGGACTAGGAGGACATGTGGTTCCAACAGGAGCGCGGGGCCACAAGCCACACAGCGAATGTCACAATCAATTTATCGGAAACCAAGTTTGGAGAACGTGTTATTTCAAGAAATGGTCCAGTCGCTTGGCCGCCTCGGTCGTGCGAATTGACGCCGTTAGACTATTTTCTGTGGGGTTATGTCAAGTCTATGGTCTATGCCAAGAAGCCAGCGACGATTGATGAACTTCGTACGAATATCGAACGTGAAATTGCAGCAGTATCGGCCGATTTATGCTTGAAAATCGTCAAAATTGGGTTCAGTGTCTGGACTTCTGCAAGCGTACCTGTGGTGGTCATGCAAAAGAAATCGAGCTTCATACATAATGGCATCATACGTAGGTACTTTTACAGGAATAAAGAATTTTATTGATATCCAAAACCGTTTTTGTTTTATTAAAAAAAATTTGTAGCGCTCTTATTGGAAAACCCGATATAATCGAAGTTCGGTTACACGCAACTTTGTTCTACTTATCCTAGGGTTTTCAGGACATCTCTTTTATAAGGAACATGTTAATTTTTTTACTCCAATCTTTCTTATTCATTCTTTTTTCATCAAATTCTTTTTTTTCTCTTTTATATTTGTGTACTCTTTTTTCACTTTTTTCCTAAAATATTAATCTGAATCACTTTTTTTTATACACTTTCTTATGGCTTGAAAAATTAGAATTGACACACTGAAGAACGCACCTAGTATTCACCGAACCCTGTTTTGAATATTTAACATGCTTGAACAGAACACGTTTATACATATTTATCTCAAATGCAATAAACTAAATAATATTAATTAAACTGCTGCTTTTTGTATGTGCCTATCTTTTAAAAATACATGTTTTTGGAAATGATGTTTTATTCTTATCTTTTATTTGAACGACAGTGCTTTGCGTAGGGAAGGGGGGAGGGGAGTAGACGGAGGTCCAAAGCCCTCTCTTTTCAAACATGTTTTGTTAACCCATTCATATTCGAACTTCGAATAACAGCAACTTTCCCCCCTTTAAACGATTTAGTTTTAGTAAACTTCGAATGGATAAAGCCATTTTTATTATATTTCAGACTTCAATTTTCAGTATGATTCTTAAAATTATTTTCCAATATCATAAATGCGGAAGTAACTCTGCTTCGCTGTTTTTCTTTATAACAATCAATGTAAATTAATTTTGGTACAGATATGGTCTATAACCTGAGGAAGAACATCTGGACATCGCCTATTTTCCATCCCTACATTCCCACGAGAACCTGGAAACAACTGGACCGAATTCAAAAGTTTTTTTACCTAGAGGTGATTTCTGTCGAATTTTTTATAACACAGATGGACTCAGAGATGTGTCTATCCTGATTTTCAAATAAATACTAGGCAGTAGGGAATGGCTGTGGGAAAGGGCCATTTTTGCGCCGACTTATGAGACAGTTTGTATTTGTATTTATTTATTTCAAAATCGCTTACAAGACATAAGTCTTATAAAATTCTGCAAGCCTTTAAATTAATTTAAGAATTTTAAATTATATGGAATAGAAAAGAATTAAGAAAATTAAAAAAAAAGAGAATTAAGAAAAATAAAGCTAAAAAAAAAAAAAAATTAGGGTACATAAGTTTTAAATATAATGAAAAAGAAGAGAAAAAAAAAATAACTAAAAATATAGACTATACTAGTTAATATTATCAACGATTTGCCAAATAATTGAAAACTAATGATTTAAACCTTTTCGTGCTTCTTATACTTCTCATCGCAATAGGTAGGGAGTTCCAGAGACGTGTAACGTGGCCAAAAAATTGAGGCTCAGTTATAAGATATTTACATCGAGGTTGCATAAGTATTAAAGATCTTCTTGAACAAGGGAAGTTAAGCTTAGCATGTAAATAATCGGGTTGTTGAGTTTGAATGATTTCATGCAGATAGCTCACCGAACGGAAGTCTAGTAAGCTGTCGAGGCTACAGCCAGAGATACGTGGTAAAAAATTAGATATGTGGTCAAACCGCCGCAGATTATAGACGTAGCGGGTAATGTTATTATATGCAACATTTAGTTTGCGATTAGAAGCATAGTCCAACTTGCAAAAAACTTCACATGCATATAGCATAACAAGAAGTAAGAGAGTTTTTGCAAGCATCAAATTTGTTTTTGAAGGAATGAAGTTCCGAGTAACCTGAAGAGCACGTAGACTACCGTAGACTTTTCCAATGGTACTATTAAGGTGGTCGTTCCAAGTAAGGGTACGATTGAAAATTACTCCTAAATTTCTTGCAGTGCTGACATAGTCGATGATTTTGTCTTCCAATTTTAATGGTCTTAAGACCGATATATCAAAGGTTTTGCGATAAGTGGGCAGAGCTGTTGATTTAAGTGGATTTAAGCAAAGATGGTTCTTTTTGGACTATTGTAGAATGAGAAGCAAGTCCTCATTCATTAGAGCTACGGCATCATTTTTCGCTGCAAATGGTCGACTTATGAGAAGCTGTACGCCAACAGCATATAAATGAATCGTACAATTTTTTACAACACGTGGCAATTCATTAACATAAAGCGAGAAAAGGATCGGTCCAAGAATAGATGCTTGGGGTACTCCAGTTAAGACTTTGAGAAAGGTGGAAGAACGTTCATTTGCCACCACGCTTTGTTGCCTTTCGCTAAGGTATGAATGAACTAACTTGCAAGATTCTAGAGTAAATCCAAAACTACTTTGCATCTTTTTACACAGAATTGAACGGCTGACAGTGTCAAAAGCCTTTGAAAAGTCTAATGGTGAGAGCAGTGTTATATGGTCATTGTCCATTGCTATTCTTATTTCATCGCTCACAAGAAGTAGGGCTGATTTGCAGCTGCGTTTTGGTCTAAAACCAGATTGGCAGGAACTTAACAGGTTGTTGATCCATAGGTATTTTTGTATTTGCTTCAAAATAGTTTTTTTCGAACACTTTAGAGAGGAATGGGAGGATGGCAATGGGGCGGAACTTCGTAACAGCGCCAGTTGGCTTTTTAGGGACGGGAATTATTTTAGCCTTCTTCCATTCTAATGGAAACTTGGATGTGATAAGTATACTATTGAATATGTGGGTAATAAAACGTAATAAGTAATGGTAGTAACAATTTTACAAATTTAGGTTCCATTAAATCCAGGCCTGTAGCATGGGATTTTATTAATATTATTGCCTCCATAACAACTTCTTCTTGTATATTTATAAGGTTAAATATGCTTGCCACTTGATTCTTCAATAACCGAAACAGTAGGTGTAGTTAGGGACGGAGAAGGAGGTGTTGAAGTGAACTTTCTATTGAGAGCGTCACAATCGATATCGTCAACTAACCTCTTACATGGTTTGCCTATACCAATTTCCCGCAGGTTTTTCCACAGCTTTTTGCCGGTTTCTATATTACCAACAGTTAAACATATAAACTAAAAAATTGTGTCAGACGTGGGGGATGTTGTCGAATATCTATCAGTAGACAATGGTATGGACTCTGACCAAGTCACACAATATGCTATAGAGTTTCTTAAGTTCTTACAATTATCAGGAGTATACCTTCCCATAAGTTGAGCCTGCACGTTGGTAATCCAGTCTTATAAATGAGAAATCTAGACGCCCCAAACCTATGTTATGGTACATCGCCACAAATTACACATCTGGGACGCAGCACTACAAAATTGCAATAGGAGAAATGATATAGTTCTGACTGATTTACCATTTCAGTTTAAAAGAATGCAGTTTCCTCTGAAACCAGCATTTGAAATTAGTGTTAGCAGCTCAAGGACGGACAAAAGTTGCAAAAAGTGCCATAGCAACTCTTTGTGCCCAAAGTCTCAATTCCACACGGACGGAGTCGCGGGCAGGGCTATTATTAAAGAAAGGAGTTTTTGAAAAACTAAAAGCATTTAAAAAAATTTTCCAGAAAATCAATTTTTATTCACAAAATAAAGTTCATTCAAGGAAAACCCCACAAAAATGGATTTTCTGGATTTACACCCTGTAGTATTATGAGTTACTGAAGCGGTCGGTGCCAGAAACTCATCTATATTTCTGCCACCATACTTACATACGTCAACACCAGAGGAATAATCTTTCAAAAGTTTGTACTCGCCTACGCAGACGATATTGACGTGATGGGAAGAAAAAAGCGTTATGTCAGTAAGTAAATACTTTGTGCGAATCAACTGTATTAAAATCAGAAAAATACGCAAGCGATTTACGATGGCAGCAGTGAGATGCCTGCAACCCCCATGCCCCGGCTCCTCATAAGCTTTGGGGTGGGTGCAAATTTTTTTATATGAAAAGTTTCTTTTAAAATTATAGAATTTTTTGGGTTTATAGAAGAAGTATAGTCCTACTATTTTTCAATTATGTATCTCAAAAACCAGAAAACATAGAAAGAAGTAGTTTACAGTATTTAATAATAAATTTATTACAGCAGCTACCTACATTAATTATTTTTTCATTGGCACTTTAGTGGAAGTCCGTTAGACATAAAAAAGGCAAAACCTAGGAATTCAGGGCCAGTCCATGGATTTTCATGAAATTTTCGGAAATATGTTTTGAATGGCGTATAGAAAAAAGTTAAAAAAAAAATTTCACCGCTCTTAATTTTTTAATTATTTTTAAAATTAGTTATTAACTTTAAGAATTTTCTTTTATTTATGTAGGGTGTTTTAGATACGATTATCCAAAGGCTCAGGATGGATAGGTTTGGTCTAGACAAAAAAGAAATTGTATGGGAGGGGGGTCTATATCTCTTCGTGTAGGCGCGAAGGGCAATTTTATATGAAATTTACTCAAATTTTAAAAAAATTATTAAAAATCAACTAAGCCACATACTTTCTCATACTTTAATGTTTTTGAATGCTATTGCTTTGTTCTTTAATAAAAATTTTAATTTGAAAAGGTTTTGAGAGATTAAGCCTCAAAGTCAAAATCTTGAAGAAAGAAAATATTTTTTTTTAATTAATTTTTCTTAAAACAATTTTGCCCCATTTAGGGCCATTTTTTCTTTTCATATTCAATGCTTTTATTATTTTTTACTCAAAAGCAAAAAACCGAACAAAAAAATTTTGCTTGGTTTAAGAGAAATTAAAAAAAAACGAAAGGTACTTTTCCAGAAAACAAAATGTCGTTAATTTCCCGCTAATTGAACTTTATTCCCGGAAGTGAAATATGAAATGTGTTTAAAATAGCATATGCAAAAAAGTTAAAACCAAAATTTCATGTGATCTTAATTTTAATATAAATTATAAATAATTATTAAAATTTTAGAGTTATCTTTTAATTATATTAGTTTTAAGTTAAATTTTGAAACTGAGACCTATTACAAACTTGAACTTCGGTCTCAAAGGACAGCACATGTTTTGATTTGTGCCCCAAATGCTGTTTCTAGTCAGACAAGTTGAGTAATCCTAAAAATATGTTTTTTTTTTTTTTGAGTAAATTCATTCAATCATATAAAATTGCCCTTTGCGCCTACACGGAGGGATATAGACCCCCCTCCCATACAATTTCTTTTTTGTCTAGACTAAACCTATCCATCCTGAGCCTTTGGAAAACCGTATCTAAAACACCCTACATAAATAAAAGAAAATTCTTAAAGTTAATAATTAATTTTAAAAATAATTAAAAAATTAAGAGCGGTGAATTTTTTTTTTTAACTTTTTTCTATACGCCATTCAAAACATATTTCCGAAAATTTCATGAAAATCCATAGGCTAGCCCTGGATTCCTAGGTAAAAAGCTTACGGCCCTCCACTATTTGTAATCATGAGAAATATAATACTCAAAGTGATTTAAAAATTTTTTTTTTCTTAAATTTTGACTTTGAAGTCAGTTATTTCAAAGACTATATACTGAAACAACTTCATTTAAAATTTATTATAAAGTGCAGAATTCTAGCTTTTATAAATAGTATAATTTGTATCCGTAAATGTTACCGTTCTTTTCAAATATTTTTTTTGTAGATGGATCTTTCCAAAAACCTTCTTTAACTTCACCGCAGTGTGAGTTTTCTTGTTTAGATAATATTATATCTACTGACTTACAGCAAGTAAGCTGTATTAGAAATTTCCAAAATCGTATGTTAGACTTAGTTTTCTCATCCGAAGCTATTAGCACGGTAGTTCTTCAATCAAATTCGGGTATTACTAGAATTGATGATCTCCATCCCCCTTTAGATATTTTCATAGAATTAAGCAACGTCTCTCGAGAGATTAATAACTTAAATGACTGTGTATACACTTTTGACTTTCGAAAAGCGAATTTCGATTTGATATCGAATGAATTATGCATTGCTGGTATTGAAAATATATCAACTATTGCAAATATTGACGAAGCATCGCTTGCTTCTACTCAATTTTAGAATATAGCATGCAAAAAACAATTCCCCAAAAGTTGCTTAGAAATACTAGTTTTAGTCAACCGTGGTTTACCAAGGAATTAAAGGCTCTAAGGAACAAAAGAAACAAAGCTTGGAAGACCTATTTAACTACTCTCTCTCCATCTGACCACCAACTATTCATAAGTTTTTTTGAAGACTTCAAAACACTTTCTCAAAATCTATGCTCTAACTATGTCAATCAAATGGCGAGTTCTCTGAAAAATGACCCAAAAAGTTTTTGGTCCTTTGTAAACCCTAAAAAAAAATCAGACGGCTATCCACTCAACTTTGTTTATAATAGCACTTCTTTAAAAAATACTCCTGAAATTTGCAATGCCTTTGCAAATTATTTTTGTGGTTCTTTTTGTAGTACGAATTAAGAAATTGATGAACATTTTTTTCAGTATTTAACTCACTGCTCGCAAGTGAATTTTAATAGTATCCCTATTCACAGAGACAGAATTACTTACTACCTTTCTTCTCTTAAAGATGACGTTTCTTCTGGTCCGGCGAGTCCGGCGATTCCGCCAATTGTTTTAAAAAAGTGTTCTTCACGTTTATCATTTCCACTTGAATATCTTTTCAAGCTGTCTTTAAAATCTGGAATATTTCCCACTCTTTGGAAGAAATCTTTTATAACACCTGTTTTCAAGAAGAGTGAAAAAATAGATATAAAAAACTACAGGCCAATTTCTAAGCTCTCATGCATACCAAAGCTATTTGAACAAGTAGTCTGCGAAAGCCTATCCTTCTTTGCAAGGAATGTTATCTGCCATCAGCAGCATGGATTAATGCAAAGAAGATCGACGGCTACCAACCTTCTATCATTTCATCATAAATGTTCCAACGCCCTTGAATGTGGGAACGAGGTTGACTGCATTTACACTGACTTCTCTAAAGCGTTCGACCAATTGTCTCATAATATTATACTATATAAACTAAAAGCATTTGGATTCAACCCATTATTTATTGTTTGGATAAGCTCCTACCTAAAAAATAGATCTTATGAAGTCAAATTTCGTAACGTTTTATCAAAACCTTTCAATGCTTTGTCTGGTGTGCCACAAGGTAGTCATCTTGGTCCCTTACTTTTCATTGTTGCAATTAATGATGTAATTTCTTGCATCTCCTATAGCGACATTTTAATCTTTGCTGATGATATGAAGATTTTTAAAACCATCAAAAATGCTTCAGATCGAGACTTCTTACAAAAAGATATCGACAGTTTTGTTCTATGGTGTTCTAAAAACGGACTTAGTTTGAACGCTTCCAAGTGCCAAAGTATGACCTTCTCCAGCAAAAGATCGCCAAGTATTGGAGAATATTCAATATCGCAACAATCCCTATCTCAAGTTTTTAGATTCCGTGACCTCGGTGTTCTATTTAGTACCAACCTCGAGTTTAAGGAACACATCAACCTCATTATTAACAAATCAAATTCAATGCTTGGCCTCATTAAGCGATGGGCAAAAGAATTTAATGACCCCTATGTCACCCTCTCCTTATATAACTGTTATGTTCGTCCGCATCTAGAATATGCGTCTCAGGTGTGGTCACCATTTTATGATATTCATAAATCTCGAATCGAAGCAATACAGCAAAGATTCATAAGTTTCGTTCTCAAAGGTCTTCCTTGGGAAGATCCTTTCAATCTTCCTCCTTACGAAAATCGTATTCGCTTATTAAATCTGATGCCCCCGACTTGCTTTCCCACATTAGTTTCAACTATCGTGGAGGATCTCACCAACTACGTAATTTAGAGTTTTTACATTGCTCCTACCACAGAACTAACTATGGCATGCATGAGCCATTAGCTCGCATGAGTAGATTATCTAACTCCTATCCTTTTGTTTCCGATTTCAACCTAAATAAAAATACTTTAAAATTAAAGCTAAGAACCATTGTGCCACCTGCATGACTTATGTTTGATATTTTTTTATTGTAATTTAATTTCTGCTCTTACTGATAATTTTTGTTTAATAATGTTTACCTTGTTTATTTTGTTCTATTTATTAATGTACTTTTTTTTGTTTTTTTTTGTTAAAAATTGTAACGTCTTTTATTTTTTTTCTCGTATACGTTCTCTTTGTGCTTGTGTTTGGCGTTATTTACTAACCACTAACACTTGCATTAATGATGAAGAGCGTAGATAAGTGTGTACAAATGAGCTTGCTCTAAGTTCAGTACCGCTTAAGTCTCTGAGATGCTAAAAAAAAGAGTCAATTTTTGCCCCTACCGCCTAAATGGGGGGAGATAGCCCCCGTCCTGTAGTAAAAAAAATGCTTGTATTAAAATCCTCCATCAAAAACCGTTATTATTTCTTATCGCCAAAGTTATCGTTCTCGTGCCATTTTCTTACTCCATAATAATAATAAGAAAAAAATATTTTTTAGGACCTTCCCTTTCTTCAAATACCACACAATGCACTAAGCTATCATATTTGACATCTATGGCTCCTTGCCATCACTTCGTTGTTTTCCTTTACTACGTCTACTAGTCCACGAAAAGTTAAATATCAAAACATCTCTCTGTAGCGTAGCATCTACGTAGGAGTAGGAGTAGGACGTAGGTTGATGTCTACTCTTTCTTTGAGTAATTTCAAAACCCTATAAGCACACACTCTCTCAAAGTGGGTGGAAGCTTCAGACCCAACACATTAGTACCGATTACAGCCTAAACTCATGCAACAAGTTCAAAACAGATGTGGCACTGTCGAGCTTTAGTATCTGTGAGTCGATAATGTAGCTCGGAAAGCTACTTTTGTACACCTAAAATAAAAACACAGCATACAACGAGTGCAGGTTGTAAAAACAAAACCAAATCATTGACGGAAGTCATTGCACGTGTTGGGTTGATATGCCATTGGTTGATTAATTTAAGTTTGGGGACTCAAAAGTAGGTCTTGTGCCGTTTTTCTCTGATAGTCCGAGCTAGATCTTAGATTTAGCACGTCAATGAAACAAATGCTTCATTTTTCAATTAGATGTTTTACTTTTGCTGGTGAATGCTGCTCTGTGTAAAGTTAAGTGTGAATTTTGCTGGGCGTAGCTATGCAATGCACTAAATTATGCATTTGTATGCAGTAGGTATGCACTAAAATTTAATTGGGTAACAGCTTCGGGTTTCGACTCTGATTTAAAATTAAAAACAAACTCCTCTTCGTTCCTGGAGAGGAACTGTCATTTGAAGCATACGGGTGGATTTTGGACCGAACGTAAACGACAACAATATAAAAAGCTCTATGAAATGAGGCAAACCGAAATTGGTTAATCCACAGGTGGTGACTGGTGTGAGGTGGGTGGTTATTGACTTATAGACTTATATGAGTTATGACCGTGCGACAAGATTTATTTTGTTCTCTTAAACTCTTTCAATGAACAACCAAGGAGCAATGCATAATCTAGGAGTCATGAAGTATTTTGATATCTCTACGAGCTATAAAGCTTAGAAATGAGTATATGATGCTGCAAATGAATTTCACCAGATAAACACACAGCGTCTTGTAAATAAACCTGACCCTTGTTTTGAATCTCAAGAGCATGTAAACACAATTGGTTTTAGGTTGAATGTGATATGAGAGGTGGTAACCGCGGCGCGGCGTAGTGGTTAAGCTTGTCTTGCTTTAAAGTTTCATCTATACTTTGCCGAATGGCACCAACTGGCACATGCCGATCGACCTTCCTCCTTACCGAAAGCCGACCAGAATTCGAACCGAATGAAGTGGACCCGATTGACGGTCGGTATAGTGTGCACGCGCACCTTTACGTGGGTGTTTTGAAGTTCGAATCCCAGAAACGTCGAGGAAAACACAAAAAAAGTTTTTCCACGAGTATAACATTTTGCGAGGAATTGGAAATTTCTCGGGTAGTAATTTCATGTCTTCAAGGTAGCTGAAGACCAGTTGCAAAGGAGCATGCACCAGCTGATCTGCATGATATGGTCGGAAGAAAGAATGCCCGATGAATTTAACATCAGTATCGTATGCCCAATCCTAAAGAAGGGAGACCCTCACAATTGCGCCAATTACAGAGGGATAAGACTCCTTAACGTCGCTTATAAGATCTTGTCTGCTGTAATATGTGAACCTTTGAAACCACACGTCAACAACTTGATAGGTCCTTATCAATGTGGTTTTAGACCAGAGAAGTCCACAATAGACCAAATTTTCACATTACAGCAGATCTTGGAAAAAACCCGAGAATATAATATCGATATTCATCATCTCTTTATCGATTTCAAGGCCGTGTATGACAGTATTTACAGAGACGAGCTGTACAGAGCCATGTCTAGTTTCGGCATCCCTGCAAAACTCGTACGACTATGCAGGATGACTTTGGAGAATTCACGCTGCTCCGTCAAGGTCGGTAAAGAACTCACCGAGACCTTTGATGTCGAAAAAGGCTTTAGGCAAGGCGACAAACTGTCATGCGATTTCTTCAACATCATAATTGAAAAGATTGTAAGAAACTCAAACGTCAACACCAGAGGAACAATCTTTCAAAAGTCTGTACAATTACTCGCCTATGCAGATGATATTGACGTAATGGGAAGAAATAAGCGTGATGTCATAGGTGCTTTTGCGAGTATTGAAACAGAAGCGGCAAAAATGGGTTTGATGGTTAATGAGGGCAAAACAAAGTATATGTTGTCATCAAACAAGGACACAGAACATCGACGAATTGGACAAAACGTCACAAAAGACATACATAACTTCGAGGTAGTACAGGACTTCGTCTACCTAGGATCCTCTGTAGACACGGACAACAACATCAGTGCGGAGATCAAACGGAGAATAACTCTTCCCAACCGTTGCTTCTTTGGGTTAAGAAGGCAATTGAGAAACAAAACCCTCTCTAGAAAAACCAAGGTGACCTTGTATAAGACCTTAATCATACCAGTCCTGCTGTAGGGCGCGGAAGCATGGACCTTATCGAAAGCGGATGAGGAAACCCTTGGTCGTTTCGAAAGAAAAATTCTCCGAATGATCTTTGGTCCCGTTTGCGAAGACAATATGTGGAGAAGAAGATACAACAACGAGCTGTACCGCGACATGGGCATAGCCTGAAGAGTACGCATCGCGAGGCTACGATGGTTGGGCCATGTAGAGGGGATGGACCCAAACGCTCCGGCTCGACGGGTTTTCGAAAGCACATTGCAGGGAAATCGCGGAAGGGGAAGATCTCGTCTTATGTGGCGCAATCAAGTGGATGAAGACCTCAACGGACTTTGAGTGCAAAACTGAAGAGAGCTCGCCCGAAATCGAAGTCGTTACAGAAGGATGTTGGTTGAGGTCCAGGTTCACCCCGAACTGTTATGCCCACCTAATAATAATAATAATAAAATAAAAAAATAAATAAGTAAGCAAGTAATTTCATGTCAAATCGCCAAAATATTGTGGATCCCTTCCATTCCTCACGCTATGCTCCGCTGCTCCCTCCTCTGTTGTACCACCCTAGTTTTTTATTCTATTTTTCGTTTAGTGCTGTGAGATGTAAATCACGTCAGGGTCATTTGCGTCAAATAGTCACAGGGAGGCTGGGTACTGAGAATTTGGTGGATAAGGATCCGACTTGAAATCGTTTCAGCAACTGTACGTAATATGCGTCGGTGATTCTTTTTTCAAGCCGCAATCGATGTGAATAAACATCGCGAGCATTCTAAAAACTTTCGTCATGACCAAGTTTGTTTAGAAAACCACCATGGCCTTCTACGGTTTCTGATTTATCAGTACAATACTTGTTTTGAGTATTTCTTGGTTTCTGGTGTGTTTTGATGAGTTCCAGTTTTATCCGGGATTTCGAAACGTCACAAAAACTCAGCTTTAGAATTAAGTTATCAAGCCAACATCTTCCCAAAAAAAACCCATGTCCTAAACGAATCATGTGTGAGCTGAAAACCGATGTTTTATCAAATTGAAAATTTTTTCTTGAGTCTCAAATTCACGCAGTAAATGAGCTAAAAGATCACCATGTCTAGCTGTTTGCGGTCTTTTGGCACTTCTAAGAAAGCGACGTTATGATCCGCTCCTAACATAGTGATCGCTATTCGAAAAAAGGGGTATAAGCAGAGTGGCGCAACAGAGCAACTAGCAAAGGGGCGTTGCGCAATGGAGGAGACCTATAAGTTTCTGCCGAATCCGACCTCCCAAATGGAGAAGCGCTTTTCACTGCATAGAAATTACTTGGATAATTTACCAATTTCTTGAGAAAGCAATATAATGTGTCTGCGACTTGATCTTTCAACTTCAATATAAAAAAAATACAGACAGACATGCTAATCACTACGCAATGGGCATCAATTACTAAGACGACATGTTCTAAAAAACAACAAGTGCGTATTGAACTTGTGTATATCAAACTATCGTGCATCAAACTGTCGCGAAATATAGTAAACGGATTTACTGGCGCAGAAAGATAATGATGAACTTCCGGAAATGAGTTCACTCGCTCCATAGCGTTGTCTGTTACCATTTCAAAGCTAATCAACTTTCGTTCAGCAGCTCCTTCAAAGATACTTTTAGATCCTTTACTCCTACTTTCGCATGCACGTGCTAAATTTTGTAACTAGGTATTTTAAAGATGAAACGATATTTTTCAGCCAATAGTCCTAGACAAACTTCGTAAGACCTTCTTCTAGTCTTGAGCTGTTCTGTCGAAAGTCTTTTCACGAATCAGTCAACAATCATTAGACTGGGCTGCAGTTTCATCTGCATTTCCATAGAGAGAACTTTGCCTTTCTAAACAATCTCAGTCCTATTTTTTCTTACAATGTAGGGCAAGTATGGACTTTTTATAAATTATACAAACAAAAACATACTGAATCGATTACTTGAATTAAAAAATAGTCGAGTTAAATTATGAGAGCAATTGAAGCTCCAATTTTGTTCTTTTAAATGAGATTCTAGAATCTAGAGTCTAGACCATCCCATCACAGCTCATTACAAAATTTTACGCACAAAGCCTTAAGGTACGTTGCCATAGATACCATTAAACGGAATTCAAAAGCTCCAAATGATGAGCCACATTTACTCAAACTTGCGAAATTCACCATTGCGTCGATGTGGTTTTATGAATGATAAGCTTTTATACCTACTCCATTCTCCATGTGCGTTTCGCTCTTTAGAGCTTCGGTCATCCTTGCTCAACCGAAGTTTTCTTTTAGATAACTTTTTATGTGAATATCTCACAACGTGGATGCCTTAATAGGGGATAGCAGTAATTGCTGGTAGCTACATAAATAAAAGTTGAAGCAGAGCTAGACAGCGCTTCTGCCTTCTGTTGAAGACTAACTTCCGTGCAGTAAAGTTGTAGCTGCTCGTCGTTCGACCGGTCCGGCGCGGTGTGAAGACCAAACGTTGGCTTACCTACCTTCAGATTTCGTAAAAGTTTCACTGTAAGGATATAATACACGCGTATAGCTCCCATGAGATCAGTTCGGTTCTAATTCTCGAACAGTACAGTTCTAGCAAACTTTTGCGCCCGGTTACTGTCTATAGCAATTTTTCATCTCGCAAATTCTTCTCTGGTTGTACTTCAATTTTTAAAAGTGGTGCTCAGTGTCTTCTGAAATCTGATTAAATAATAAGCCTTCAAGGGTGGCAAAACAACGGTGATAAGTAGTGAGTAAGAGAGAGCTGTGATAGTGTTATCCCGAGGAAATCGTGACTATCTTGTGAAGAAGAATTAATTTGTTTTTCGGAGCCTAAGGCGACGATTGCCTTTTACAAGGGAACTACTTTTTCCATAAGAAACGTAAGTGAGAATCAGACACGTGCTTTGAAACTATCTAACAAGTCCCTGAGGATGCATGATTAACAAGGGAAGAACAGTGACATGAGATGAGTGTCTGGGGTAGTTTTTCGACTTTAAGATTTAAGAACGAATGGATCTTTGTCTTCCATAAATTTAAAGTCGTTAAAAGACAGTTAATTTGAAAATTTATCATTTTTGTTTTGGACAACGTAAGCCCAATTGAATGGAATGTTAAACAGTTGTTACCATCTTGGAGTTATTTATTGAATTTATGTGCCTGTTTTCAGCCGACTGTGAGCTGTCCCATAATAAATATTCTTGGTGGTATTCGCTTAGCACCTGTGACACTGATAGACGTTTTAATTAAAATAAACTCAAACCTGCCGCTAAAGGAATAAGGGTATAAAACAGGACTGAACTAATTCAACCAATGAGTGGAATTAGTAAAGCAATATACAGAAGAGAACTCAAACAATGTTGAATAATTTAGAAATAGGGGAACTGTTATGTGTATTGAAATCGTATTATTGACGGCAATTATTGAAACATTTTGGATTGGGCATTGACAACGTTAGTAAAATGATATCACTTCAAATGATTTTCCATGATCTCGACTATCAGTTTGCTACATTGAGTAAAAAAAAAATAATCTACAACGAAAAAAAAATGAGAACGTTTTATTTTTTTCAACTTAAATCGCGAATAGCTTCTGAAGGAAGCGCTTTGTCAAAAAGTGTTAAAAGACTTTTTTTTTGAAAATTAAATTTCCTTTAAGAAACATGTTTGCAATTTTTCACATATTGATTTGTATGTGAGTTAAGAAACTCCAAAATAAAAGAGCAAAATCAGAAAAACATACCATTTTTCAAAGCTTGATTACTCGGAAACGGTTAGTCTGAGAAATTTTTTTAGAATGACCTTTTTTAAAGGAAATATCATTTTCTACAAAAATATTTGTATTTGCTGAGCTCAAAATAATTGAACAGTTTTGACGCTCAAGTAAGGTTAGTTCAAAGAAATATAAAACACGATTGATAGACCTCTAAATACTTTTTTTCTGAGCTCAAACTTTTTTGGAATTTTTTTTTTTAGCTATCCCAAACAATTGAAAATATTGTTTAGGATATGGTTTTTGAAAAAAAAAAAAAATTTTTTTGGCCGAGTCTAGTGAACACACAAAATTAATTTGCAAAAAAATTTGCTCGTCAATCATTTTGAAGACAAATTAATTTGCAGATGTGGCAATCGTGTGTACACAAATTTTGTTCACTATCTGACGTTTCTGCAAATGTTTGACAATAAATAAATTTGCAGATCAAGTTTGAAGAACATTTGCAAATTTATTCATTGGCAGACAAATTTGGCGATGTGACAATGAGCAGAAAATGAATTTGCGGATCCAAAAATGAATTTGTGTGTACACGGTTTGCAGAAATCTACAAATGTCTGCAAATGTATTGCCAGCTATTTGCCCAAATTACAGTTACATTTACATGGAACCTACTCCACACATAAATCTGCGGAGTAGGAGGGTTGCAGCCGGGCGACAAAGACCATTTGATTTTGATACACCACAAGACTAACTACACAAATACTACATAGAACAAATAACACTTGACAACAGCACGCAGTAGTACAAGACGGTCCCCCATTTTGTCACTAACAATGATGATCAATTTCAAATGATGGTTGCTCCAATATGATTCTAAAAAGAATTGCTTTCAATGTAATAGATGTACTTGCTCATATCTTTAATAAGAGCGTTTATGGTGGTATTTTTCCCAGTGCACTAAAAGTTGCAGAAGTTATTCCACTTCACAAAAAGGCTAATCCTAATGATATGAATAATCACAGACCTATTTCTTTATTACCTGCTTGCTCCAAGATTTTTGAAAAAGCAATGAAAAGTAGAATTTTAGGGTTCTTAAGCAAAAATAATTTTTTTAGTGATTCACAGTATGGGTTTCGTATCGGAAGGTCTACCGAAGATGCTTTACTAAAATTCTGTAGTGAAATTTACGAAAACTTAAATCAAAACCTGTTATCCACAGGCCTTTTTATTGACCTTACTAAAGCGTTTGATTTAGTTGGAGAATGCGGGTATGCGTGGTTTTATTTTTAATTGGTTAACTTCCTACTTATCTGATAGAAAGCAAAGAGTCAAAATAAATAAAAGTTTGAGTAAATTATGTGGTCTACATGCTGGTGTTCCACAAGGCTCTGTTCTGGGTCCTATACTTTTTTTTTAATATACGTCAACTCTATCTTTAAACAGAATTTTAAAGGCTTAATTACAGCGTTTGCTGATGATATGGCTTTTTCTTATGGCTCTAATTTCTTGCCTAACTTAGTTGCAGACATTAACTCAGACTTGGATCTTTTAAGGCGATATTTTTCTTGCAACAAATTGGTGTTGAGCGATAAAGCTAAATTAATGCATTTTCATCTTTCTGGAACAACTAGCCTGAGTGATTGCGATATTTTCTATCATTCCCCTGGATGTCTTAAATTTAATCTTTGTGAGACATTTGATTCCAATAGAGTTTGCTCGGACCATTGTTTTCAAGGGAATTTTGTTAAAACATTCAACTATCTTGGTATAATACTTGACCATCGAATGAATTGGGCCGATCATACCAGTGCGCTAAAAAATTATTTGATGTGCTGTTCTAGGCAGCTGTATAACCTCAGTTTGTATTGTTCACAAAAATTATTAAGTATGGTTTACTATGGTCTTGTTAATTCTAAGCTGTTGCGGAGGAACGTATAAAAATATAAAATTAATCCTCTTCTAATATTACAAAATCATCTGGTGCGAATTATTTGTTTGAAAGAATCGCCTACATAAAAGTTTTATCTTGTTCCAGGAACTGAAAGTTCTTCCACTTAAACATCTTTACTACTATAAAGTTCTGAAATTATTTTTTGTAAGAAGTGGCTATCTTTCAGTAAGGAGAAATTCACGGCACAGCCTGCGCTTGAACTCGTTCAATCTTGTTAACATTCCCCGCCACAATAAAGTTCACTTTAAAAAATTTTTCACAGTTGTTGCCCCCTCTATTTTTAATAGATTACCTTTCAGAATCAGAAGTCTTTCGATTTTCAATTTTCCTAAAATCATTAAAGTCTTGGCTATTTACATACGATCATACACAAATAGAAAGCCTATAAAAAAAAAAAAAATAATTATAAAAAAAATAATGTTATGTAAATATGTTTTTATAATTATAATAAATCTAAATCTAAATCTAATCTAATCTAAATCTAACAGCGCTCATTCCGATTTAATTACGGTGTTCTAATGGGAACCGACTCTTGCCCAAATTAGTTTGTCGACATTGTCAGCCAAATATTTGGCAATAAATTTGCAGACATTTGTAGATTTCTGCAAACCGTGTAGCGTGTACATGTACACACAATTTTAACCCTCATTGTCAGCTCATTTTCACACATTGTCAGACGTTTGCAGATCTGACAATATAGATAGAAAATGCTATAACCTACTGTACCGCGCGCCGCCGCCGGCGCCGCGCCGCGCCGTGGCAATCAACAAAAAAATCGTTGCAACGTTCAAGCACAAAGTATTGAAAATTGAAGACTACTACAGAATTTCTTTCTACATTCCGTTTCTTGATACGTTCATTTCTCAACTCAAAAGTCAGTTCTCGGAACACATATCCATTTTCCAAAGTTTCGGGCAACTGGTTCTTAAACAAGAATATAACGAAAAGAAATGCGCTGACCTCTACTCATTTAACGAAGATATATCGGATTGTTCGAAAGAAAATTTTCTGTCAGAAGTCAAGATGTGGAGACAACGAATCCACGGCCAGAACATCCAAAATGCCGCTTGATGCTTTACTGGTTAGTATCTTTCGATCAAAAATTTACATGTAAAAAAGTTTATATGTGACGCGATCCGAGAAAAGGTACCTTTTAGGCAAAAGTGAAGCTTACACGGCACGCTCTGAAAGGCGCTGATGTACCATTCAAACCCTAAAAAATCGTTTCTCTGAATTTATATGTTCTGAAATAATAGCGATGCTACAATTTCTGATTGCGCTTCATGAATATTCAGTAAAAGAACTTGTGTAATCAATCATGATCCAACAACCGATTCTTTGCCTAGTAAGTCCCTTTTATTGAATCTAGTCACATATGCAAACATCAATCTGACGATATTTTTCAGGTTATCAATAGCAAGTCGTTCAAGAATGTCGATTATATTTTTATAATCAATAAAGTTCTTGAATTTTTAAAATAATAATATTACTTCTCCTTTACTTTTTCGTCTTGCTCATGCTATATTTTTCCGCCCCGTAACGAAATTTGAACATTAGGAGCCGATAAATGATACAAATAGCATCTTTTATTACCCATATATTTATATCCCAGATATACAGGGTTAAAGTATCATCCGGACCATTGTTTCTTATCGGGAGATTTTGCATATTCCGTTACGGCAAAAAATGATAAAGCCCTTAAATGAACTGCGTTGCAATGCAAAAAAAGCCAATTTGGACGACTTTAACAATATTTCAACAGGGCCCACAGACACAAGACTTGTGTCTACAGTGGTGTGCGAAAACGGAAATGTGTGCTGTGTGTGGCCTAGAACGCACACCGAAATTTCGGTGTCAACACGGAGCGAGGAAAAATCAAAAGTTTTTGATTTTTGCTGATGGTGTGGGTTTCACGATCAGTGATCAGTGTGATATGTATGGGGATGTACGTGAACATTTAATATTAACTATTCACTTGCATACGAATCGTTGTATGGAAAAGATCGACTGGAGTTTTTCTAATTCCTGTTTCAGATAACTTTCACAACTAAAGTGTGAATGATTTGGTTTGGCCTAATACCACATCGGTGTCAGACACTGATTTTAGACGCAACTGTTGGCCCTTTTAGAAATTTCAATGGAAGTTGTGCTTTGTTCGACGAAAATGTTAATGCTGATATGATATCTAACGTTATTCTCAACTAGATGAAAACATTGTTCCTAACAGAAGAAGAAGTATCATTCCCAAAAAGAGTTCGTGGTTTGATCTGAGGCAAGTAGGGAAAAAGAAAGAAGCAGTAGAAAAACGAAATTTGTTTGAACGACGCCGATGGGATTGATCAACAGGCAAAACAGGCAAAGTTTTTGTATGACCACAAATTAAGGCAAAAAATACTTTTGTGTTCAATTGGAAACAAAATTTTTGGGTCGAAATAATCGTCTTCAATCATTTTCCGTATGTCGACTTAATCGATAAATTTACTTAGGTGGACATTAAAGTTTTGGGGTAAACTTGAGCCTCAACCAACATCTTAAATCAACAATTTCGATTTCGTGTGAGCTCTCTCCAGTTTTGCACTCTAAGTCGGTTGAGGGTTCTTCCACTTAAGACGAGGTCTTCCCTTTCCGCGATTTCCCTGAAATGTGCTTTTGAAGACCCGTAGAGCCCGAGCATTTGGGTCCATCTGCTCTACATGTCTCAGCTATCGTTGTCTTGCGCTGCGTACTCTTCTAGGTGTGCACATGTCGCGGTACAGCTCATGCAGCTCGTTGTTGTATCTTCTTCTCCACACATTGTATTCGCATCCGGACCAAAAACCATTTGGAGTTTTTTTCTTTCGAAACGACCAAGGGTTTCCTCATCCGCTTTCGATAAGGTCCACGCTTCCACGCAGTACAGCAGGACTGAAGACCAAGGTCTTATAAAGGGTTACCTTGGTTTTTCCAAAGAAGGTTTTGTTTTTCAATTGCCTTCTTAACACAAAGAAAAACGAGAGTTATTCTCCGTTTGATCTCCACAATGATGTTGTTTTCCGTGTCAATAGCGGATCCTCGAAGTTATGTTTATCTATAGTGACGTTTTGTCCAATTTGTCGATGTTCGGTGTCCTTGTTTGATACTTCATATACTTCGTTTTACCCTCATTAAACATCAAACCCATTGCTGCCGCTCCTGTTTAAATGCTCGCAAAAGCACCTAGCACATCACGCTTCCTACTCACAGCGAGTAACTGTATTGACTTTTGAAAGACTGTTCCTCTGGTGTTGACGTTTGAGTTTTCAAGCATGATGTTAAATAAATCACATGACCGTTTGTCGCCTTGCCTAAAGCTTTTTTCGACATCAAAGGCCTCTGTTAGTTCTTTATCGACCTTGACGGAGCAGCGTGAAATCTCCAAAGTCATCCTGCATAGTCGTACGAGTTTCGCAGGTTTTTTTTTTAAATGTTAACGATTTTGAAAGAGTTCCAATTGTTGTTTTTAGGGCTATCTATTTAGAAACATCGATACTTAAAGTCGAAAATTTTTTTTTTTTCATTTTTTTGGCTTTAAGCATCGATGTCTCGAAAACGAAGCGAAATATTAAAAATTATTTTTTCTTTTTAAAAGAATACAATAACAAAGAATTTGTTGTTGTTACAAGTTATTGAGTTGAATTGGAAGTCATAAGACATTGAAGGATCAAAGCAGATCCATGACCACAACCCTTAAAAATTGTTGGCGTTTCGCCCATCAGTTATTATTTAATTATATATAATTAGTTATTTTTTCGTTTTATTTTGGCTTAATAAGCTTATATCATTGTCTAATTGCTGCGTTTATTCAAAAATTTAATCATTCAAGCAAAAAACTTCAAGTATCGATATGTAGAAAACAAAGTGAGCTATCAAAAAATTTTATTTCACATTTTCGTGTTATTTTAGGACAATTAAGCCAAATTTATTGTCAGATTGCCGTGCTATAGATATCGACGTACTATCCGGAAAAAAACCAACGATTTTCTTGCCCCCCAAGTTCGTCTTTTCTTAAAACAAAACAGATTTAAACTCATTTTTGCTCTTAAAGTACAAAGAATCACATTAAACTGATCAAAATAATTTATCGGCCAAAACCACTAAATGATAGTTCAATTTTAGGATCGATTCATCCTCACGAACATTGTCCAAACGTTACTCTATTTTATCGCTTTTTTCACAAACAATACACACATACATATACATAATATATGTACATTTGTACATAAGGTGGCGCAACAGAGCGGGGAACCCCAGGCATTGGCCTAGCGCATTTCTCACAACAATTTTCTGACGATTCCGAACGGCAAATCAAAAAATGCCTTTTTATGGCAATAAAATAAATAAATAAAAATAAATAGGGTGGCGCAACAGAGCGAGGAACCCTTGGGCTAGCGCATTTCTCACAACCATGCCTTGTGAGGAAATGGATGGGGCCTACAATTTTCTGCCGGTTCCGAACGAACTAATCGAGAAAGCGCTTTTCATGGCAATGAATACTAACGGAGGACTTGCCAATTCCTCGCGAAAGTCTATACTCGTGGAAAAAACATTTTTGCCTCTGTTGGGATTCGAACTCGAACCTCTGGATTAACAGGCGGACATGCTATCCATCACACCACGGGTACCACTGGCAATAAATTAACTAAATGCCAATTCTTCGCTGAAAGCGATACCCTTGGACAAACATCTTTAGTTTTCTGTTGTGGTTCGAAGCATGAACCTCCCGCGTAACAGGCAGACATCCTATAGTCATTACGCCTCGGGTACCACAAACAATGCTCTAGTGAAATAGCGAGTATCTAACATTCCTCCCCTGGACAATAATTTAGCGGCAATACCTCTTTTGCAGCGAATGCTCACCAGTTTTATTTTGAGCCTATAACTTCTAAAGACTCATACTTCAGATGCTCAACCCGAATGTTGAATGCTTTACCTGACTCTGTTTTTGGCTTAAGGACTTTAAACCATTGTTGATCCGTGTCTCCTTCTTACTTATTGGCCAGTGGTGCCATGAGTCATGCCCTGCCCATGCACATCTTTTAAGCTCACTTGGGATAGTTGTTAGCGTTCAAGTAACAAATAAACTAAGCATGTATACCAAAGTGCCATGTTGTTCTCAGGGGTGCACCACGATTATCGTTCAATCTCCTATCCTCAATTGTATTATCAAAACATAGTTTCATATGACTTTTGACAAATTGAAGGAGTGTTATTTTACTATCGTCTCATAAGCTTTGGTAATTTTTTTTAGGTTTAACCGTGTTTCAAAAGTGACACAATTTTAACACGGGTTTTAGTGCCCAGAATTTAGGCGATAGTCGTCTCAAAAGTTACGGAGTTCAGGCACTAGCAAAATCAAGCAGTGGCGTAATGAGTCATTTAATATGATTGTATCTAATAATTTCTTAAAATAAATTTACACAAATGCATAAAACTGCACATAAATGAATTATAAAAATCTCTCAAAATTAAAAAAAAAAAAAAATATTGTTCTATGCGTTTTGCAAATAAAATCAAAGATTGTTTTCAAATCCGAAGCATCTCATGTTGATTTCCAGGAATTCAAAAACAGGAATTTTCTTTTTTCAGCTCACCCATTGAAAATCTTTCTAAAGCGCTCTCCATAATACAACACAGAATTCCAATTAAATTGTGTATAAGGAGAATCTTGTCGTTTCCAATGAATGTTTTCTTTTACCCAACACAACATAATATCACTCAGAATCCCTTGTGTTATGGGATGTAGCACATGTACCACGAATGCACCTGAAATCTCTTGTCCTTTTTCCATAAAACATACACGACAGATTGCACAAAACTTGTGTTCCTTCGCGGTAAGGCACTCGAGGAAATACTCACCTCAGGAAAACATTCACGAATAAGCTTTATGGAGAAATTTATGAGTAGATAAATAAATAAAGGTTTATAAAATAAACATGAATCTCTCTACATGGGTTACATTGCAATAACTCAATCTCACACCGGATTTGACGCCATGTAGTGTCGATGCATTTTTATGATTTTTTTTTGTGAATTCTTTTTAAGGATTTCATTTTCATAGTGCAAATTTATTTTGTCCAGTGATTGCTTTCCTCGACAAGTTATTCCGAAGAATATTTTTATCGCTTATTTTGCTAAAGTGCCTGATCAATAACTAGTTTTGAAACCATCAGTGACGGGCTGATGACATTTTCTTTTTAAATGGAAAATGATCTTTGAGAGCATATCCCGGGATGCATGCATTATGTGAACAGGCGCGGATCCAGGATTTTGATAAGGGTGGGGGGGGGGGGGGGGGGGGGTGGGCTAGTTTTCCTTCCTTTTCAATGATTTGATATTATTAAATATAAACTCAATCAAATATAAGAATACATTTTTTATTTAAAAGAATTAGAAAAATTGTTAAAAAAAAAATAAGTTAAATTAGTTTAAAATAGTTAATTAAATGTTAAAATCTAACTTGTTGTTGAAGACGGTTTTTGAAAACCTTGTTATTACTTTTTCAACATCGATCGGGATTTGTCTGTGGAAGTGCATAAGTGCCAAACCGCAAAGGCGATTTTCACACATTGTGGACCTTAAATACGTTCTAAGGCGCCGCAATGAATAAAAAGACCGCTCTGTCGAAGAATTCGTAACCGGAAGCATTGCAAGGATTAAAAGAAAACTGTGTACAATGCCAAACACATCCTTATTGCATTTATCCATCAACTCAAGAGCAGTAACTGGAAGTCTGGAAGATGGTTGTTCTGCTCCTTTACCGTTAATCATTTTTCCCGCCACAACACCAGCTCATCTTTGAGCAAAAAACAGGCTGTGTCTGTATTTTACTCTAAGAGTTGACCAAAGCGATTTATTAGCGACTTAACGGTGGTATCCAACTCATCAGTAATATATCGAATTGCATTTCCGAAATGAAAATTGTAGGTTTAAATACATCTAAGGTTTCCGGTCGAAATCTTTCATGCAAATCGGTCAGGACAAAGTCGTGGAATACGAGGAATTCTCAACTCAACATTCAACTGATCGCATAAATTCTTTGCATGCTGCCAGATGTTGTGGAAACTGGTATCTATGTTCTCCCGGCGACCTTGAAGAACGGAAATCGTGTTCTTCACCGGCATTGCGTTGCTATTCAGGTCAAGAGATTAAGATTGTAGTAACTTGCTCAAGGACTCTGTTAAAGACAACACATCACTCAAACACAAAACTGATACAATAAACTGTGAATTGCATAAAGATGTTATAAGTAAGGAAGCCTTGCCAGTCGTGCTTGGGTCATGCCACTGAGATATCGTTTCGAATGCTTCCACAATTTTGATGAGGTCCATAGAAAATTGAAGTACACCTTAATGTCGTTCTACCCACCTTGTTTCGCAAAGTGATGTGAGGGCACAACACAAGGTGTTCATAAGGACAATTTTTCGTTTTGGGTGCGATTTGAAGAAGAAGATTAACTCTTTCATTTTTGCAACAGCGCAGCGTCTCGAATGGCAGGTACTTTTGAACTTTGAGAAATGGAGTTATTAAGCTTATGACTGTAGCATGGAGTCCAAACAGCATTTTTTCGTTTCCCTCTGAATTTCCATGACAGCACCTTGAACTTCTGAAAGCATAACAGCACATCCGTCTGTCCCTATTCCAACACAGCATTCAAGAGGAAGTTTGAGCTTTTTTTTCAGTTGCAACAATACAATTTGGCCGATGGCTTTGCCAGTTAGAGATAACTCCTTAGATTTAAAATTTCCATCCAATTTCTTTTCGGCAGCTAGTTTTTTTCTGGTTTCCCTCCAGCTTTCCTCATCAGATTCGTATTCTTCATCAGTTCTGGAATAAGCTAGTCCCTCAAATGCATCCACGAAATAGACAAAATCCTCACGAATGCTACCATTGTGAACGTAGCGTAATATAATACTCAGTTGGGAGAGTTGAGATGCATCAGTTGTTTCATCAAAAAGTATTGAACATTGACTTTTTTTATGCCTTCTGTCTGAGTTTTTCTTTTTCTTGGTATTGAATGAATTGTTATTTAAAGCAATTTAGGGACCAACCGAATTTTTGTAGCGAATACGTACAGTTTGCTATAGACTTAATATTTTTATTGACAGAGAGAGGGGGGGGGGGGCAATTGCCCCTATTGCCCCCCCCCCCCCTGGATCCGCGCCTGTAACCCGAAAAGCTAGGGTAGGCCCTAGCACAGCCAAGGCATATAAGTCCGGTCAATTTAGCTGTAAAAACAGGGATACCGCTGCAAAAATTCCCAAAAGATGAAAAATTGCATACATGTTAGGGACAAAATTGTTAAGAAATTGTGAAAAGTCCTCATCGATCTCATACCTGCAAAAAATTTTATTCAAGGTAAAAGCTTGCAAAAATTGGTTTTTGAATTTTTCAGCGAAAGGGTCAGTTTTTTGATAATGATAAAAATTTAAGAGCTTGCATTTATTTACAAAATTTGTCTATACAATTTTAATCATAAAATTTTCTTACGTTGTATTGTCTATTATAATCACGACACTTCCAGGGTGTTCTCAAATGACATCCCCAGAACACAGAAAACCTAGCGCTAACGTTAGCTCCAACATAGGAAATCAATTAATAGATAGAAGGAAGGTAATGTGGGCCATTGACTCATTCTCAGCATACAAATCTGCAGGCCCTGACGGCATTATTCCAATGATGCTCCAAAGCCCAAAAGACTTGATTGTGCCGATTCTATTGGAAATATTCAGAGGCTGTCTAAACCTCACCTGTATTCCATTTCCAACTAGTTGGAGGGAAGTTAAAGTCATATTTATTCCCAAAGCCGGTAAGCACTCACACACTGAACCCAAAGATTTCAGACCTATAAGCCTATCCTCCTTTCAACTTAAGACTCTAGAAAGACTTATAGAAACGCATATCCGATCAAAACTGAATAATAATGTGATCTCTGCAGCCCAACTTGCATATACGTGCATGTATAGCAAATGTCCTTCCTCAGGTTCTAGGCTTCTTCTGAAGAAAATTCCATTTAAATCGGATCAGTGGTTTGGCCGGGAGATGTAAACAAAGAAACACTAACAGACACAGCTAATTTCGGATTTATAATATTAGTAAGGATCTCAATCTTCAAGTTGTAGACTATCTAGATTTAGATTTAGATTTAGATTTATTCATTGAATGCATACACAGTAAGACATACATCTTATAATATTAGTGATATGCTAAAATACAAAACATAAAATAGTAAACAGGCTACTTCAAAGATGAATTTATATAAAATTTTTGAGTTTATACAAAATTTAATTTAATTTAATTAATAATCTCATTCTTTAATTTCAAATTGATTTATTCAGTTAAAATTACAATTAGTATATAATATTTATGTACATATGTATATTTATACAAATTTTAGTAGTTCAATTCGTTATTTAAAATCAACTCTCAAATCTCAACTCTCAACTTTATGCGGGGTTCTTTGAAAATTAGGCACTTTGAAAATGACTTCGGAGTTCGAATCGAAACCTAGTTTCTCCATTTAAAGTTTTCAAGTTTCTAGGCAGAAGATTCCACAGACGAATAGCGTAAACAAAAAATTGTTGTTCAGAGGTACGACAGGAATAATGAGGGTGCATAAGCATTTAGGATCTGCTTGAGGAACTGAATTGAATCCTATTATATAAACTAGATGGTTGTTGCGTGTTTATTATGTTACAGAGTAGGAGTAGAGTCCTGTACCGCATGAGATGATCGAAGGAAAAGTTGTAAATTTGGCGTGAAAATTCCGAAATACGATCAAAACGACGTAGACCAAAAAAGTAGCGAGCTATGTTATTAAAGGCGACATTCAATTTTCTTCTACTGTTGGCATCACAGTTGCTAAAAACTTCGCAACCATAAGTTAATATTGGGATCACAATCGTTTTGGCAATCATCATCCGAGTGTTCAAGGGCGTAAAATGTAGTGACGACCATAGCATTCTAAGAACCCCATAAACCTTACCCACCGCCACATTGATATGGCTGTCCCAAGTAAGTCTCCTGTTAAACAACATGCCTAGATTTCGCGCATTCGATGTAAATTCAATTGGTATACCATTCAAGCAGATGCTTGGAAAATACTCCAGATTAATTGCTGATTTATTGATGATAACACATTTTGACTTGGTAAGATTAAAGAAAAGACCATTATTCTGCGACCAGTTGGATATTTTTTCGAGATCTTGGTTGATAGTATAAGCTCCATCTTCTATTAGCCCCAGGGGACAACTATAAATCAACTGTACATCATCAGCAAACATTTGAATCGCACATCCCGAAATCTAAGTTGGTATTTCATTAATGTATAGAGAGAAGAGAAGGGGACCCAAAATAGAACCCTGGGGAACTCCTCTGGTTGTGGGAAGGAATGACGACATTTTGTTGTTAACCGACACCGCCTGAAATCTATCTTGCATATATGTTTTCATCAGCTTAACCGCCAATGGAGACAAACCAAAATAACTAGAAAGTTTCTGACATAAAACGTGATGGTCCACCGTATCAAAGGCTTTTGAAAAGTCTAGTAATACTAGAAAAGATACAAGGTTATCATCTAATGCCAATCTTATTTCTTCAACTACATTGACTATTGCTGTAGTACAACTGTGCTTCTCACGAAAGCCAAATTGTTTACTTGACAACAAGTTCTGTGATCTGATGTGGACATTGAGCTGTTTTTGGAGAATTTTCTCGAAAACCTTGGACAGGAAAGGTAATATGGAGATGGGCCTGAATTCATCCGTGTTTCGACCCTTGGGAATTGGAATGATTTTTGCCCTTTTCCAATCATGAGGGTAAACGCCCGTCATAATTATAGTGTTGAAGATGTGGGTCAAATAGGTTAAGATGTATTGTAAAATTGCCTTCACAAAAACTGAATGTATGCCATCGATTCCAACCGCATTCGATTTGATGCTAAGTAAGCTTTCAACGATATCTGTATTATCAATACCAACAAAGTCAAATGACATACCTTGGTGAGAAGTTTTAAGAGATTCCTGAGTAAGTGATGAAGATGAGTTACGAGAGAGATGTGGAAAAGGAAGCGAAACAAAGTTTTGGTTTAATACATCTACATCTATGTTCCCATTATACTCAATATTAGATCTACCTACCCCTAATTCCCTTAAATTTTTCCATAATTGGCGTTTGTTGGCTGTTCCTAACTTTGAACTGTACGCTTCGATTTTAGCGGATCTAACTTTGGCATTTGCTTGGTTACGAAGAGTAAGATAGGTTTCGAAGTGTATTACAAGTCTATATCTCTTCCACTCACGGTAAGCATGATCCCGTTGAAATAGAAGCCTACGAATTTCATTGGAGAACCAAGGACGTTGATAATTTATAGCATTTCTTCTTCCGATTGGTATATGGTTGTTAAACAGGTTTAAAATATTAGAGTTCAAAAACTTAACTTGGTCATTAGGTGAGGGGAGGTAGAAGACTCTGTCCCAATCAATGTTCAGCAGATTTAGTTCAAGACTAGTATAGTCTACCCTGTGAAAATCACGATACACATATGGGGTTTCAGTTGTATGCTTCCTAAAATCAAATCTTAAATAAATAAGATCATGTTTCGAAAATGCTGGTGCCGATAACTGGTCATAATGCAAAACGTCGCTTAATTCACTTACAAAAAATGCGTCTAAAAGTGTTTGTGAAGTACCTACAAAATGAGTGGCAATGGTTGTGTTAACTGGGAATAAGTTATATGACCCCATTTCATTAATAAGTGCATTCTCAACAAGAAGATTACTGTTAAAGTCACCACAGATTAGCATTTTTGACGAATTTAAAGAAATATTTTCAATGAGCGTAAACAAAGGACTTAAGGAAATATCATTATTGGGTCTATATAAAACACCTTATGTCAGAGAATTTTCTTCTGCAATGATGTCAATGAATACATATTCCATAACACAACCTCTTTCCGATTTACATTTAAATTTACACTTCAAATTATTCCGAACATACACTGCAACACCCCCACCCCTCCCTCCCACATCTATCTCCACGAAACAACTTAAAATTACCAAGGTTATACATTTCGTCAGGATTTGTATCTAGAAACCAGGTTTCTGACACACAAATGATGTCGGTGTCAGAGTTTTCAAAAACATCCCTAAATTCGTCAATTTTACAAAATAAACTTTGTGCATTCAAATGACACACCCGTATACCCGTCACTTGATTTTTGTTCAATATTCTAACCATAGACCGCAAAATTCCGTCACTACTATCGCCTGTGTAATCCGCATGATTGTCAATTCGTTGCATAACAACGAGATTAACAAGTTAATAAGCAAATGAATTTACGTGGTTTCACTAATTTCGTTAGGAGAAAAAAGCCACCTGCAAAGGACAAACCGGTAAGAGTAAAAGATAATCAATATGTGAGAAAAATTGAGATTTAATGCAGAAAATTATTATAAAATGTGAAGAGAAGAAAATTATATGAGCAAATGAACAGTAATTATAAAGGTAAACAAAAAATATTATATGGAAAATTTAAAAAAAAAAAAAAATAAAAAAATAAAAATGTAACAAAATAAGTATTTTATTAAAATTCATAAAATTCTTAGCTGGCAATTCTCTCTAAGTCTTCTACACTATCGACGCAAATTCCTCTGACATCTGACAGCGAACGCTTCACATAAACTCGGCCTCGAATTGTAAACACTGCAGCGATGTTGTTGGATTTCTTGACTTCAATTGCATGCCGCACCAAGTTATTGTTCATTTTAGATAGTGACTCGCGAACAAAGATGTGTGCAGTTGATGCAATGCCAATATCATTGAGACACAGTTGAGTTTTAATGGTTTTGATGTGTTTGGCAATGGATGTGAGGAGAACATTTTTTTCATATGGTGATTTAAATTGTATAATGATTGAGGTGTTTTTATGCGAGTTTTGAATTGGGCGAGAGCGAAACAAATCCAACACTACCGGTGGCTTAATATCGAGCGTATGACAGAGATGGTTATAGAGTGATTTAAGGTTTTCTTCGGGGAGTTGGGGAGCACCAAACATCACTGCGTCACTTGCTACAAATCTTTTTTGGTTGAAGACAGCTGGGTACAGCTATCTCTGTACCAAAATTCATTTAAATCGGTTCAGTAGTTTGGGCGGGATATGGTAACATAGAAAGACGAACAGACAGAGCAACTTTTGCATTTATAATATTAGTTAGGATTTCATGTATATATTCAAGCGGCATTTCGATCTTTTACGAAGAGAGTCAAACATTTTGGGAGAGGTTTTAACCCCTTAAACCCCCCGCCTAATATAAAATCAGTAGTAATACCAAAACAGTTTAAGGAAGCCTTAGTGTTCCCAATATACAAAAAAAAGTTGTGCAAATAATCCTGCGAACTATAGGGGAATTTCCTTTCTGAATGCCTCTTATAAAATTTTCACCTCATTTCATCAAAAAATCTTTTGAGTGAATTTCAAGCGGGGCTCAGATCGGGTTACTCTACTATTCACCATATTTTTGTGTTAAAAAGTATAGCAGATTCATACCTTGCAAGAGGCAAAAAGCTTTATGTTCTCTTTGTGGATTTCAAGGCAGCGTTCCATACGGTCGACAGGGATTCCCTAATGTATAAGCTGTATGGACTTGGAATGTCCTTAAAATTTGGACAAGTCATCCAAAATATCTATGGAGATACGAAGTCATCAGTTTGGAATGGTGCTGAAAAATCTGATTGGTTTGCAACCAAAACAGGGGTTAGGCAAGGCTGCCCACTTAGTCCCGATCTGTTTGCACTTTTTATTAACGACTTGGTCTATTGCCTACCTGGTGGCATAGAATTTGCGGGACTGCAAATTAAAGCCCTTCTTTTTGTTGATAATGTAGTGATGTTGGCAAACTCACCTGAAACTCTACAGTTGATGCTAAAAAGGCTCCAAGAGTTCTGCAAGCTGTGGAGTCTTGTGGTTAACCCGGACAAATCCAAAGTAATGGTTATAAAGAAGGGAGGAAGGGGAGGCAGAACGTCAGTAAAGGAAAAGTGGTTTTTCGAAGGGATTGCCGTGGAAGTTTTAAAAGAGTTCAAATATCTTGGTGTACTATTCACTCAAAATATGAAAATGGATAAACATTTGGAAGATCGAAAATCGCATTAAATGTAAATTGAAAAAATTGTTTCGACAGTAAATTCATAAGGCACAGTAGTAAATATCGTGTCTTTGAAACTGTAGCGCAATCAATCCTCTTTTATGGAGCTCAGGTATGGGGGGGATCAGAATATGAGTCGGTGGAAAAACTTCTAAGGTACTACCTCAAAAGAGCATTTCATCTAACTCCCAACTCACCGAACTATATGCTTATGATTGAGACTGGATTGCCTCCGTTGCTAATAAAGACTCTCAAGTTGCAAGTTGACTATGTTCTCCATGTCATGCAAATGCTGAACAGCGGCTTCCTAAAACTGTGGCCATAAAAATGGTGCGAAGCAAAAGAGGCTTTTTTGAAGAATGGGAACGTTTAGCTGAAGAGTGTGGAATGGTTCTTAATGTAAATCTGGACGAACCAAGTACTGTAAGGCCCTTATTGTACGATCTTATAAAAAAAGTTGGTCTTAGACATAGAGAAAAGAATGAGGAAGAAGCAGCTAGATCTCTTCATCGAACAATCTACAACCGCCTCGATTATTCTCTCAAGGAAAACAATTGCTTCAAAGTTGAAAATAGTATAAAAACAATTTCAATGATGTTCCGTTTACGAGGCGGATTGATACATCTCAATTACATTCCATATAGAAGTGATTTGCCAATTTTATGCGATCTATGCAACCGAAGGGAACGTGAAGACACCATACATTTCTTGGGAATCTGTCCAGTTTTGCGAGAAATAAGAAAAAGTATATTTGGGTGTGTCACCTTAACAGAAAGTTATTGCATTTTCTTATTAAACCAAATGAATGTTGAAATACTGTATGAATTCCTAAAAATTGCTCTGATGAAAAATGGTGATTTTTGAAACTTGTATCTATAGCTGAAAAAAAACATTTATACAAATAAACAAATAATAATTTAATACTTGATTAAAGCATTAAAGCAATGCTTAAACTACTAAATTAAAAATTGTATAAAACATATATAAAGTTAAAGTGGATTGTCAATCTGGTAGACGGCGAATTCCATGCTCAAACGATTTAATGTATAATAAATACTGTATGTTGTCTCTAAAGTTTGTGACGAATAAAAATTTTATCTAAATCTAATCTAAAATATAAAATTAAGTAGTCGTCAGCGTATGCGACTTATTTGAGTTCATTAGAAGTTCATTGACACACCCACAATCACTTCAACATACCTATGCATAGGGGAAAAGTGAATAGAAAAAGGCAAGCAAAACAAGAAAAACGAAACCATAAAACTCAATTTTAATCAAAACCAAAGGTAGACAACATAAACTGTTTCCTCAGCTCAAAGTAAAACATAAATCGATTTCATACATCATTCTTTTTCATTTATTGAAAATTTAAAAAAGGAAAAATTATAGCTCTTTTGATTGCTAAAATAGATTGAATTCTTTTATTTAATCTATAGGCAGAGGCTTATACATATGCGAAAACAGAAACCTCTTCAACAATGAGAGAACAAAGAGAAAAAGGGAAAGTTCTTTTTAATGTATCTACAAGGCTTTGCTGCTCAACAATAATTTAATGTTTCACGGAGAAGAATTATGTCTTTAAATATTGTCAATGTCACAATTAAACTGTTGAAAATTAGTTCAAAGATAAATGCCTCAACTGCCAAACTTAAAGCTAGGCGATGAATAAAAGTTGACAACAAAATTTAGCTTAACAGTTTGACGTCGAATATCACGAAATGAAAAACATTTTTGATTATTTCACTTTAATCTGTGGAAGATGACGCGGAAGCCTTTAATTCAATTGAGGAAATATTTTCCATTCAATTTCTGTGTTTTGGTGAGTGGAAAGCTATAGTCGTATGTATATTCCTAGTCTGTCTATTGAAAGCAATAAACTCGATGAAATTTTTTATTGTTTTTTGCTCGAAATGTTAAGAACCTCAAATGTCACGATTTTCGTGACGACGGTATACAGACACACGTGCACAAGGCAATGTGGGTGAAATTATGAAGACGAAAATATCTCAGTTGCGTCTCCCATTGAAGTGATGGGATCAGTTGGTATGAATGAAATTTTCTGTGAATGAATTTTTGGTTTTTTTTGTGGCTATCCTTTTTGGAGCCGATTGCTGTTTGAGGACTATGCAGTATCTGAGGAGCTCCGGGAATCAGGAAATAATTTTTCATCATTAGGTTAATATTGCAGCGGTATGATATCTGTGGCAGGCAGGTACCCATATATGAGTGATAAGTTCACCCAATTTGAATATTATCCGATTTCTGATTTACTTCAGTAATTACATGTCATGTGCGAACCTAAGCCTACTTTACGTGTCGAAAAATTAATGAGAATTGTCTATTCTATTTTGCCTTTTAGTCTAAGAGCTGGAAGCAAATTTTTGGAGTGGAGTGATAACCAAAAATAATGCACATGTATGTGTTGATAGACGCACCATTATATCAGATTCAACCGTCTGGCAGGTTTCTTTTTCAGCCGGGGGCGGGGGTGGGCGTTCGAAAATGGTAATTTTTCAGATTTTGAGGTCGAAGTGATAACCACATAAATGATACATCAAAAAATCAGAAAAATTCTCCTGATTACAAAAAACTCGGTCCCAAACGATTTGGTTTCAGCCTACTGCTTGCCAGACGCATTTTAACACTTTTCTAGTGCATTTTTCAGCTTTAAGCACTAATAACTTTTTTCCTATTACATCTAACCAAGAAAATGGTACGCCAAAAAGTAAGAAAATTTACCCTGATTTGAAAAAAGTGTGTCTTAGACGATTTGGTTTCAGTCTACTGCTTGCCAGACGCACTTTAACATTTTTTTAAACGGATTTTTCAACTTAAAGTACTAATAACTTTTTTCTTATCACATGTTACCAAGAAAATGGTACGCCAAAAAATCACAAAAGTTCCCCCGACTACAAAAAAGCGTGTCCAAAAGGATTTGGTTTCAGCCTTCTGCTTGCGCATTTCAACATTTTTCAAATGCATTTTTCAATTTAGCTGATAACTTTTTTCTTATCACATTTAACCAAGAAAGTGGTACGCCAAAACATCAGAAAAATTCCCCTAATTACAAAAAACTCGGTCTCAGAAGATTTGGTTTCAGCCTTCTGCGTGCCAGACGCATTTTAACATTTTCAAGTGCATTTTCAGATGAAAGCACTAATAACTTTTTTCCTATTGCATATAACCAAGAAAGTTGTACGCCAAAAAATAAGAAAAGTTACCCTGATTTCAAAAAAGTGTGTCCCAGACGATTTGGTCTCAGTCTACTGCTTGCAAGACGCTCTTTAACATTTTAGTAAAATGCATTTTTATAATTAAAGTACTGATAACTTTTTTCCTATCACATATAACCAAGAAAGTGGAATGCCAAAACATCAGAAAAGTTTCGCTGATTACAAAGACGCATTTTAGCTTAAGCATATTTATCAAATTGAATGAAAATCAAAAATTTCATTTAAATGAAATACTACAGCAATTATTCATTCAATATGATAAACATGCTTAAGCTAAAATGCGTCTGGCAAGCAGAAGGCTAAACCAAATCGTCTTAGACCGACTTTTTTGTAATCAGCGAAACTTTTCCACTTTCTTGGTTATATGTGATAGGAAAAAAGTTATCAGTTCTTTAAGTATAAAAATGCATTTTACTAAAATGTTAAAGAGCGTCTGGCAAGCAGTAGACTGAGACCAAATCGTCTGGGACCGAGTTTTTTGTAATCAGGAGAATTTTTCTGATTTTTTGATGTATCATTTATGTGGTTATCACTTCGACCTCAAAATCTGAAAAATTACCATTTTCGAACGCCCACCCCCGCCCCCGGCTGAAAAAGAAACCTGCCAGACGGTTGAATCTGATATAATGGTGCGTCTATCTACACATACATGTGCATTATTTTTGGTTATCACTCCACTCCAAAAATTTGCTTCCAGCTCTTGGTCTATAAGAATGCCCATCAGTTTTACCTTGAGCCCAGCTTCGGGCGTACAGTCAAGTATAGATATTCTTATTTTAGTCGCACCACACGTATGTGGAATGCTTTACCTGGCTCTGTATTTCAACTACATTACGAATTACAAAGGTTCAAAAGCAAGGTGTATCGGTGTATCCTATTCAATCCTCTCCTATTTTCCTAAGCTCACACTGTGCTCTATAACATTATAAGGGTGGTCATAACCCATTGATGTGTGGCTTATTATAAAACAAACAAAAATTTGTCTATGGTACTCAGGTGCAATAAATTAAAAAAATTTAAATATTTATTCTTATCACATCAGTCAAAAAATTAAAAGAATTTTTCAAAACAAACCTTATTATTTGTTATTATTTATTATTTTAATTTTTTATTGTCAAAAAAAAAAAAACAATATCATTGTTTGAATTTAAATTTTAATTCATTACAGTTAAGAATAATGAAATTGTCAATTTTACTATATTCCAATTCCATCTGCCGGGCTGATTTGTGAATCTAAACCATCCAGGGCATACAGAAAAATTCATTTAAATCGGTCAAGCCGTTTAGGAGGAGTTCAATTACATGCACACGTACAGCAGAATTATATATATAAAGAAGATAAATATATTAAACAACAAATTACGAATATACAACTAACAAAAACTATTGCCCGCAAATACGTTTTATTTTCTTGTGATTCTTGTGCAATTCTAGTTGGGTTGCTTCTGGGTGCTCTGCGTCTTTTATCGGTCCAAACCTGGTTCAATAAGAAAAAATAAAGAAAACGTTTCAAAAGGAATTTAAGACTTGCCTTTCGCCAGCCACTGGTACTTCGATATGGAGGCCCTAGGTTGTTGAGCTCTATAGATAAGGAATTCCAAAATTCCTTGGCTGGCCCATTAGCTCTTCCCATTCCCATGGCCACAATATTCGCATTGGCTTCGACAGCCGAAATTAGCGCTTGAAACTGTCTTTTGTTTGTCAGTTTTCTGTAAATAAGTGTGAAGCAGTAACAATAAAAAAAAAAGTCTTACTTACCTCTCCATTTTTATTATAGTTAAGAATTAGTATTATTAGTATTGAGATACCTGTATTGGGGAAAAGAAAAAAATGCATTTATAAAAATTAATATGTTTATTTTAATGAAAACAAAACAAAAACATTGAACACTTAGTTACGCAAATTTTATAATTTTTGTTTGGAGACGCGTTTCAGAAATATTATTCCATCTTTCATTTAAATGAAATTTTTGATTTTCATTGAATTTGATAAACATGTTTAAGTTAAAATGCGTCTGGCATGGAGAAGGCTGAAACCAAATCGTCTGATACCAACTTTTTTGTAATCAGAATAAATTTTCTGATGTTTTGGCATACCACTTTCTTGGTTATATGTGATAGGAAAAAAGTTAGCATTACTTTTAGTTGAAAAATGCATGTTACTAAAATGTTAAAGAGCGTCTGGCAAGCAGTAGACTGAAACCAAATCGTCTAAGACACACTTTTTTGAAATTAGGGTAACTTTTTTTATGTTTTGGTGTACCACTTTCTTGGTTATATGTTATGGGGAAAAAGTTATTAGTGCTTTAAGCTGAAAATGCACTTAAAAATGTTAAAATGCGTCTGGCAAGCAGAAGGCTGAAACCAAATCGTTTGGGACCGACTTTTTTGTAATGAGGGGAATTTTTCTGATATTTAGCGTACCATTTTCTTGGTTACATGTGATAAGAAAAAAGTTACAAGCTAAATTGAAAAATGCATTTGAAAAATGTTGAATTTCGTCTGGCAAGCAGAAGGCTGAAACCAAATCCTTTTGGACACGCTTTTTTGTAGTCGGGGGAACTTTTGTGATGTTTTGGCGTACCATTTTCTTGGTTACATGTGATAAGAAAAAAGTTATCAATACTTTAAGTTGAAAAGTGCGTTTAAAAAAATGTTAAAGTGCGTCTGGCAAGCAGTAGGCTGAAACTAAATCATCTGAAATACACTTTTTTGAAATCAGGGTAAATTTTCTTATTTTTTGGCGTACCACTTTCTTGGTTATATGTAATAGGAAAAAAGTTATTAGTGTTTTGAGCTGAAAAATGCACTTGAAAAGTGTTAAAATGCGTCTGGCAAGCAGTAGGCTGAAACCAAATCGTCTGGGACCGAGTTTTTTGTAATCAGGGGAATTTTTCTGATTTTCGACCTCAAAATCTGAAAAATTACCATTTTCGAACGCCCACCCCCGCCCACGGCTGAAAAAGAAACCTGCCAGACGGTTGAATCTGATATAATGGTGCGTATATCTACACATACATGTGCAATATTTTTGGTTATCACTCCACTCCAAAAATTTGCTTCCAGCTCTTGGTCTATTTGCTTTAACTAATCCTGCTGTTGAAACAGAAGTTTGCTGGTTTGAGTAAACGTGAAATGAAATCAGATGTTAATCCGTTTACTGGATTCAATTTTAATTTGGTACAGTAGCACATGTTAAGAAAAGAAACAAAACATTCTTTGTGGAGGAAAATTAAATACATAATTAGCTTTCACTCGTTTGGATGTTTAATGTCGTCAGACAGATAAGTGCAGCTTGGGAGTGAATGAAAATACCTTATATATACAATTATACATAGTTAACTGCTTGATTTTTGTTGAAAAACCCTTAAGATGATCAGATCACTGATGATGACACCAACACCACGACGATGTTCAAACGATTGTTCGACCATGTAGAATAAGAATTAGCATCATACTTTAAATGATTGTACAAAAGAAAAATGCCAAAACCAGAGGAATAATCTTTAAAAAGTCCTTACAACTATGCGCTTACGAACGCAGACGATATTGACATAACGGAAAGAAAGAAGCGTGATGTCATAGGTGCTTCTGTTAGGTATAATTATGTTTATCGAAAGAGGATGAGGAAAACCCGCTTGATCATTTCGAAAGAAAAATACCCCGAGCCGAGTGATCTTTGGTCATGTATGTGAAAACAATGTGTAGAGAAAAAGATACAACAACGAGCTGGATGAGCTGTACCGCGACATATGAGAAATACATAATGCTATATCCCTCTTCGTTCCCCTTTCTAGACTTAAAACTTCTTCTACTTCCCCACCTTGGTGTAACTATAGCTCTGTACTCTAAGAAATAAAAGGAACAAATTGTGGACAATCTTCCTTCGTACTCGATCTCCTACCGACTATTCACTTATTCAGCTTATCTCGGTTCTTATCTACACTTATGTGAGCTTTTCAACACCCTTTACCGACACTATTTAATCGAAATATAATCTAAAATTGTCAATGACTCTAAGTCATTTTATAAATTTGCTAACCACAAAAGAAAATCTGACGGGTACCCTTCTTCCTTTTCCTTCTATAACGCAACCTCACCCGATGCACTCGCCGTAGCAAATTATTTCGCAAGTTACTTCAAACAGTCTTTCAAGGATGATTCTTTTGTTCCTGACTCAGCTTATTTCTCGTTATTTTCGAATTTTTCTTTTGGTCCATTCCTTCAACGTTTCTTTGACTCCTATTTCATTGAAAAAAAAGTTAAATTATCTTAGTGATGAATATATTCCTGGCCCCGATGGTATACCTGCCATACTTCTTAAGAAATGCTCCTCCAATCTTTCCCTTCCTCTCTCAAAAATCTTTAACTTGTCCATATCCCTAGGAGATTTCCCCCACGCTTGGAAAACGGCGTTTATAACCCCAATACACAAAAAAGTCTTAAGTGCGACGTGAAAAATTACCGTCACATCGCTAAACTATCGCATATACCCAAAATTTTCGAAAGCATATTGTATGAAAACTTAAGTTTTCGGCGCAAATCTCTCATTTCCCATAGACATTACGGGTTTCTCAAAGGCAGATCAACAACAACAAACCTCGTTGACTTTGTCGCATTTTTCCTCTCAGCCTTGGAGAATGGAAAGGAGGTCGATGTAATTTCAACAGACTTAAGTAAAACTTTTGATAAAATCTCCCACAAACTTATTCTTTTTAAACTTTCCACGCTCAGCTCGGATGGATTTCTTCTTATTTAAAAAACGCTGTTACGTTTGGTTCAGATCCGCCTTATCCAGCCGCTTTTTAGCTACATCCGGAGTTCCCCAAGGCAGCCATTTAGACCCTCTCCTCTTCATTCTTAGTTTCAACGACATTTAAATGATCATCAAACACTCGTCTATCTCTCTCTATGTGGACGATACCAAGTTTTACCGCGTCATTTCTTCTTCTGAAGACTCTTCCCACCTCCAACAGGATCTCGACAATTTTCAATATGGTGCTCCAAAAACAGCTTGGAGCTAAATGTTTCTAAGTGCCAATCAATAACCTTCTCACGTAAACGCATCAAATCTCCTCCCCGTCTCTATCTTCTAAACAGTCAAATCATTTCCCCCGTTCAGGTGATCCGTGACCTTGGGATTATTTGCGACCGTGAGCTGAATTTCCTCAAGCATATCGACGATATAATCCTTAAGGCAAATTCAGCACTTGGCTTCGTGAATCGATGGGCCAAAGAATTTGCAGACCCCCACGTATTTACAAAAAAATATTTACAAAAATCAAAACAAGTGCACATTGCCAGAATTGAAAGCATACAACGCCGTTTCCTACGATTTGCTCTTCGAGGTCTTAAGTGGAGTAATTCTTTGATATTACCTCCTTATCAAGACCAAATCTAACTCCTCGACCTCAATACGCTGAAAGATCGAAGAGAAATATTTGACATTCTCTTCATTCGCAGAAGACAACATTTTCTGCGTTCATAAGCATGTTGCATCTGAGACAGGGGGTATATTTTGAGTAAGGTTTTGAAAAACTCAACCTTTCTTGCGAGCGTTTTGAGTAAAAAGAGGGTCCTAGGCTCTTGTCGAGTGAATAATCTTACTCACTTTTTTTGTATAATTTCGGATATAAGCTTTGGCTAGACTGCCAGTGAAAATATTTTTTAAAGTAGGTAGCCATATTCTTATACTCTCCGTAGAATTTGTTCTATTTTAACTTTTCCTACATTAACGTTTACTTGATTAACTGAATTCGTTATAAATCGCTCCAATGCAAAGTGGTCCTGGTTAAGGCTATGAGACTCCTTCATACGTAATTCCCGAAAGCCAATGAAGTATAAAATTGCTGCTATAAACAGCTTGTAAAACAAAAGTCCATTCTTAAAGTCTCAATTAGCTTCAAAACAAAAACATTCATATTTTCAAATGCTTACAACGACTAAAGGACCTGTATAATTAATTTTATGAAATACGTACACAATGTTTTCATGAACAGGAGCACAGCCAAAAATTATTTCCATTTCAGCAAAAGGTATACTGTATAATGTATAGTCGTACCCTAGCAGCTAATGCTGATGGCTGATGCTGTTAAGGCTTTTCGATGCCGAGTTGCCGACTATCTACGGAGAAAGATTTATTTGGAAAGGATGTTGGACAAATTCGTTCACATGTTTTCGGCGAGCGTTTGTCTGGCACAGAGATTCCGAGAGCTAAATTATGTATGTATAGCTTTGTTTCTTTGTGTAGGAGTCCCGTTTAATATAAAATCTTCTTTGTAATCATGGATTTTATTATATTTTGCGAATTGCTGTGAAATGTAGCAGCATATTTGGTTTATACCGACAGTTGTGTTCTGTTAAATAAAAGTAATCTGAGAGAAAAGAAAGGTTCATTTAGCAGATGGAAGAATTATAATCAAAAACTATTTTTCTATTCCATAATTAATTATTCGACAAAATGTCTGCTTATGATTATGGAAGTGCGTGAGAGAGTGTATAAGTATATGGCTGTTCCAGCACCGATTTGTTGGGATTCATTGAAGCAAAACGGGAATATGAAGCAATAAATTCTGAAAAATGAAAGCATCTTACAGCAACTTTGGAGTTCATAAATTCATTTACTTATTTAGGTTAGCATTACAACTTAGGGGAGGTTCACCCCTGAAAAAATGTTCCTTTAAACTCGCACGCGTTGATTTCAACTTGCATATGGCTTAACTTTTCTAGGTTGGGAGGATGGCATTCTTGATTCTTCAAGTTGAATGGAGTATTGTGCCTGACAGCGGGACTCGTATCTTCATCGCCGTTAAGCAGTCTGAAGAAGTGGACTTTCTAGATCCTCAGTAGTGACTGTGACTCTATTACTATGTTTCTCTGTTCATCTTTACAGGCTTTTGTTCGGAGCAAGCAACCCTGGCATGATCTTTTTACCTTTTGTGTAAAACTTCCCGATTTCATTCATGTCATGGTATCTTTCAATTTCCTCAAACGAGCGCTTCTCATGCTGCTTCTTCATCTTTTTGAGAATTCTGTGTTCTTCCTCTCTTTTCTCCTTGTTAATCTCGTTGTACTAGTCGAAAGCAGTGCTGCCACCCTACAGATGATGGAGCGCAGTATATATCAGATAAAAACGCAGTAGATTGCAATATACCGCAGTAGATTTTACAATACACAAAAACAAAAAATTAACTCATTAAAAAAACATTTATTTATTAATGGAAACAGAAAACCTAAATTAATTTAACAAAGAATCCCACTTCATTATTACATATAAAAAATAATATTAAATAATAAATAAATATAATATGTACATAAATTACATTTTTAGTCGAACTTTTTTCGTTAGTTAGCTCTTTGGCTAAAATAATATTTTGAAGAGTTGGAATACTTATACTGTTTCTTATATAAGTTTTTATGAGAAACAATAGGCGTGTTTTTTCTCACAAGGCTGTCATATATGTATATAACATGATTTTACATGCAAAGCAAAAAGAACATCGCCGACAACTGATGTTGGCGATAAAAAGATGGTTAGAATCCTGTCGGGGATGGATTTTTGACGTTTATTCGAGTATCGAATGAGTTTTTCGATATCTCATTTTTAAATGTTGGTGCGGCTAGAGACTTTCATGTATCTCCAACAGCGTAAGACGGATGTAGGAGGGTCAGTTGACATGTGTTTAACTAAATAAAATGGTTCATAAATTGAGAAAGTACATTGATTTGAAGGGTTAGATTCGTAGATTTAAACAAAGATATTTAAAACTAGGTGTGACAGCGACTTCGTCCGCAAGAATTGGCATAACTTTTTTATTTATCAACCGATTGACATGAAATAAAAACTAAATGTTAAGTGAAGCTTACCACAATATATAATAACTGAAAATCCCATCTATAATAGGATAAGCCGTTTCTGAGATTAGCGTGTACAAACAAACAAACTGTTACGTTTTTATTATATGTTTGTATAGATAACGTAATATCAATAAAAATAAGGTCTGTTAAGCGGTTGAAAGCCATTTTTGCATATTTCTTTTCACAATTTTATGTGAAAGTTGACATTTTTTCCAAAGGTATTTGTTGTGTCTTCCTTTAAAATAGACTAATTTAAGAATTATTTATTGTTCCAATTTAATTCCAAGTGTATCAATGATCATTGCAGCGTAATCTAATTTTTAAAAAGGGATAAATGCACTTATGTCCAGCTTCCTAAACAACTTTTGAAATACATATATTAAGATTTTAAACTTTCACGTGACGTAACAAAATCATTTGCTGACTTTTATTGGTTTGACAACTGATCAAGAACACCAACCCTCAAATAGAAAACCGCACTGTCCGGGAAGCATTTTTTTTTGGATATCATGTTATATAAATGACAACCTTGTGAATAAAACACGCCTAATAAAAGTAAACGAAAAATATGCGATAAAAGCACTCTCATAAGCTCTATTAAATTCAGCGACCTTTCGAGAAATAACAACTAGGGTCGAGGTCGAGTATTGTGTTTTTGTATGTTTGTGTCAGTTGGATGTTTTTGAGCCGACAGCGTCAAGCCCATATGTTATTTAAAATAGTCAGTGGATACATTCAGAGTTAACGTGGTTTAGCATTTTAAAAATTTGTATGGACGCGTTTAGGGCAAACTTTCGTTTTGCTGCGCAGTAGAATTCCATTTAATGCTATGTCCGCACCTGAAGTTAACCTGGGTTTCATTCCAGGATGGTTTGAGTTAACCGAGTAGTGTCCGCATATGCAAAAAAGTTTTGAGTTTATCTTTTCGTCTTAAGTTAAAAAGAGACAGATATAAAGTGTGAGCAGAACGTCAACGACGTATGAGAGAATTCATTCTCTCTCCACTCACTTCCACTCTCTTAAATGTCAAATTCAATGGAATATTGGAAATAGTGCATTCAGCGCACTTGGTTTCGAGTAGGTTATCACGAAACCCAGTGACTAAAGAGGTTTCGTTTTGTATGGCAAACCACTTGGTTATCATGTTGGTTTGGGATTGTTTTGAGTTAAACAAGTTTAACTCTCAGGTGCGGACATAGCATTAAGGCTAAGCGCAGTAGATTTACTGCTATAGGAGTAGGGTGGCAGCACTGGTCGAAAGCAGCCCTTGTTCTCTTTTGCATCAGCATTTGTTGTGTTTTTTTTTTGCTACTTTTGCCTGTCTGTGTTCTTCATCGAACCGCATGGGTTTCGCGTTTCGTTTTCTAGGCTTAGTCTAGCAGCAAAGTCGAATTACCTGAGTTCTTTTTCGAAGGTTTTTTCGCATATCAGGCTTTTGTATGTTGGCGAACTTACGTATATGTTATAGTTTTAATTTTGTTATCATTAAAAACCATTTTAGGTTAGCCAAAAAGTAATTTTGCAAAAAAAAAAAATGCGTAACTTGCCCTTTAATTACCACCAACCATTGCCAGAACAAAAAAAAGTTTACATGCAGCCTTCGAGTATTTGGAGGAGAAAGCATGACTTCACTCAAAACAAACTTCAACAACATTGAAAATGAAAATGAAACACTTTCCAAAAGGTGGACTGTGATTACAGTAGCGTAAGAATCCAAGTGACAAGTAGGTATAACGGCACCTACAATGACTATTTTTTTTTTGTAGATACACTACATGCTTATAACAGATTATTTTACCAAAGAAGGACTCTTTGTTGCAGAGAAATTATGCCTTGAACTCGTTTCTTCATGTAGGTATACGAGTGACAATTAATTTATGAGCAATGTTTGTATCTTGATATGCGTATAATAACGACCTTAAGGGCCTCTTATTAACTATGCCATGCACCACGTTCTTGTGAAAGCAGAGATGAGTTCTTTGGTCGTTTCAAATTAATTTGGATCTCGGATACGCTGTTAATGTGCAGAAATTAGCTTTGCGCCGATTATGTGAAAGCCATAATAAAGAAGGATCATATTTATTGTCGTCTCATTAAGATAGTCGTTGTAGGAAACGAAACCGCATTCAATGGCAGAATAGAACCGTTTTTTGTTATGAAAGGGAAGTGTAATAATTATTAAGAAACATAAATCTAAAATAACACAAGGAGAAAGAAGAATTAAATGTAGAATTTTATTAGCTGATAACACAAAGATATGTACTCTTAAGCACAAAAAGTCAAATGCCCACCTTCTATAATTCTCATCTGTTAAAAGTGCTCAGTTGTAACCTGAAAGGGGCGACATTACTGTCACAACCTCACAACTCCACAAAAATTCACAATCTGTCATATTTTAAGGAGTGGGGGTGAAATTCTCTCTGTAACTCTCTGAAGGAGCGTAAAAGTCTATCAAATAAATTACTTGAACAAAACATTCACAGCAACGCTTGGAAAAACGTCTGTTTGACAGTTGTTGTATTTGTTTTGGCTGTGCACGATTTCTGTCCACAGAAATGTTGGTGGCAGAAATTCGCAGGATGGGGGAATTTTTTAAAATTATCACGAGCACTCTCTTTTCTGCACAGCTACGAAAAATCGCTGTGCTGGAATTGGATTAGACTGGATTTCGCCAAAATTTCGGTGTTTTTCCTGATAATTTTCAGTAAAGAAACGCACCTAGTGTTGCAGATGAAAAAAAGTCCACAATCGAACAAATATTCGTAGATCTTATAGGGAAACACCCGTGAGTTTGACATCGAAACATAATGTCTTTTTGCATCAATGGCAGAAGAGAGAAACAATTTGTCTTAAGGCTGTAGATAAAACTTTTTGCGTAGCTTAAATAGATGACCTTGATATAAGGGAATACTTTTCAATAAAATGTCATAATAAACCGCCATGTCTATATCCACCCAACACGGCACGACTCATTTGAGAGGTAAAAAGGATGGTGAAGTTCGTGTTCGATTTTTTAATACGAGCATTTTGATTAGTTTGAGGTGATAAAAACACATCGTGTAACTCGTGTCGGTTCGTTTAAAACGAAATCACTCAGTCATTTCTGATGGAAAAGCGATCCGCGATAGAAGAAATCGTGTAACTCGTGTCAGTTCGTTTAAAACGGCGATTGCTGTTGGAATTTTTTGTGCTATTTTGAAACTTATCGATTTTTAAATAATTTCTTAAGGGATTTTAATTTCAACAGTGAAAGTTTCTATTACCTTTCTCAGTTTTGTATTTGAATTATTAAAAAAAGTTTACTTGGCTTAAAATTTGCTGGTAACATCATGAGATTTTCAACTCAAACGACTGCAATAAACTCAATCCAGAGTGATACGTTTTTCTTCAGAAGCATCTGAGTGATTTAGATCTAAACGAAGCAACGCGAACCATACGGTGTCTTTTCCACTCAAATGACTCAATAGCCTTTCTGTGTTCCTTTCGCTTTGCTGCAATCTGTGGAAGTAATTTTGCACGGACAAGCTTATCACCGGAAAGCCATTTACAACTTTGGAAGTTAGTTCGGGAGTAATTTCGAAAAGATGTTAAACTCAAGTTCTGTAGACATCAGAGAGCTAGCGTAAGTACCTACTGTAAACTAGGAAATTCCAAATCCTTCAGTCCGTCAGTCTTAATCCTAAACAAAAGGTCCGTTCGTTGAACTTTCCCCAGGGTTGACCCAGGTTTTCTTGACAACCCTATGAGTTGTCAAAAAAACCTGGGTTTTCCACTCCTTAAAAAACGCTAAACCACAAATCACCACACATCCCTGTCATTAAAAAAAAAACACATGCCATTTGACAGCCCTCAAATCGCCACAGCAAAAAGCTAGGGCGAATTGGGGGAAAACCTATGGCAAACCTATGGCTCAAAAATCACTCAATTTGACATTCAGGGCGAATCTGTAGACATCAGAGAGCTAGCGTAAGTACCTACTGTAAACTAGGAAATTCCAAATCCTTCAGTCCGTCAGTCTTAATCCTAAACAAAAGGTCCGTTCGTTGAACTTTCCCCAGGGTTGACCCAGGTTTTCTTGACAACCCTATGAGTTGTCAAAAAAACCTGGGTTTTCCACTCCTTAAAAAACGCTAAACCACAAATCACCACACATCCCTGTCATTAAAAAAAAAACACATGCCATTTGACAGCCCTCAAATCGCCACAGCAAAAAGCTAGGGCGAATTGGGGGAAAACCTATGGCAAACCTATGGCTCAAAAATCACTCAATTTGACATTCAGGGCGAATTTGGGTTTCTCAAAAAACGCTTTGCGGCGACCCTAGGGCAACCCCAGGGCTTCAACGAACAAACCTAAAGTGTCAGTTTTAGTGAAAACACACGAGTAGGTATTGGAGCACTTGGGGCTGGGAATTTTGTCGCGTGCCGCTGAGGTCTTATCAGCGGGTCGTTTGGGTTTATCATCATCATTTTTGTTGATAAGACCCGCACCGTAAACATCCCGCATCTCAAAATCTAAAAATAGAACAAAACCATAACAACCATCCGACCAACTAACAAAACAACAACCACCATCTGGCCAAACTGCTGATAAGACCCCAACGACCCGCTGATAAGACCCCAGCGGCACGCGACAAAATTCCCAGCCCCAAGTGCCCCAATACATACTCACATGAGACACATAAAACTGCTAAGTCGCTTTTCATGTATGCAACACTTTACTTGTCTCTTGCAACTTGGAAGAGCTATTATGTAAGCCAAAATACAATTATAGAAGAGGCTGGTAGAAGCAAATTTGAATGCATCTCCCCCAACCCTGAATTTTCAGCTATTCTTAATTTAAACCAATAAAGCAACTATTTCTACTGCTCAACTTAATTTAGACAATCATCAACAGTTTCGTCAGGGGCCCCAACAACAATTGAATGTTTCCGGGACTCGAACCCTCACGTAAAAGCATTGAGCCACTGGCACCACCTGTTAAGGTTATAAAATTTTAATAACCGAGAATTGGTATGAATTCGACTGAAATCGTATGGAATGCCCCAAAACATTAAAAAGTAGGTAAGGCTTCTTCTTTCTTCTTCTTCTTTCCATTTCCGGCGTTACGAGTAGTGATCTTGAAGCGATCACAGCTCTCCCACTTTTCTGCTTCACACTAGTGATCCGCCTGTGGGGTACGCCGCGTTGACCTCAGAAAGCGTCGGCAAGCCTCCCGGTTTTGGATTGTTCCATGTCTGAGGCCAACCAAATGCTGCTGTTTTTGCATTTGCTTGTACCAGGAGTGTTTTGGCCTGCCTTTTCTTTTTCGTCACGAATTTGTTGAAACGTTGTACGATATTGCCTTTTGGACGGGGTTCTGCGGATCTCTCCTTTGAACATGACAATACCAACTGAGCCGGTCGTGCTGAATTTTGTCCAAGATGGTACTTTTGACATGAAGGCTTCCACGGATCTTAGTACTTCTAATTCGATCAAGCTTTGTTACTCCTGCTGTCATCCGAAGCATCTTCATTTCGGCTGCCGTCAATTTGCTCTCATACTTTTTGTACATTGTCCAACATTGTGAACCGTATGTCAGAGCTGGGCGGACAACTGCTGTGTAGAGTCTTCCCTTCAGCTTAGGGGGCATTTTTCGATCACAGAAGATAGCGGAGTTTTCTCGCCACTTCATCCACCCTACGCTTACTCGATGATTGATGTCGTCATCACAAGTTGCTTCACTATTGATCATAGATCCCAGATATTTAAACTTTTCACACTTGGGAAGCACATTTCCATTCAAATAAATGACTGGAATAGGCTTGTCTGGATCAGAAAAAGGGCAGCACAGGTATTCAGTCTTTTTAGCGCTAATACGGTACCCATTTCCTTCCAGAACATCAATCCAAACGTCAAGTGCTGCTTGTTGCAGGGATGTAGGATCTTCGCTTATGATGGCTCCATCGTCAGCAAAGAATAATTGTTTTACTTTATTGTCCGTTACTTTTCCTTCGAGCAAACAATCCAGAACAGCAATAAAGAGCAGTGGACTCAAGACACTTCCCTGATGTACACCTACTGTTATTTGGAATTCTTCGGTGACTCCAGCTGGGCATCTCACTTTTGTAACTGCTCCCTCGTACATGTCCATAATTATTCGCACATAGGCTTCAGGAACTCCTCGGTGTCTGAGGGCCACCCATATCAGATCTCGTGGTTGTCGATCGAATGCTTTTTCGAAGTCAACCAACACAATATGCAAATCCTCTAAGGCATCTCGGTGTTTTTCCATAATGATCCTTATACTTTGGATTGCGTCTGTAGTTGACTTACCCGCGACAAACCCGCATTGGTCATCAGACAGCCTTATTATTTTCCGCAGTCGGCTATCTAAAACCCGCTCAACGATCTTCATAGTGTGGGACATCAACTTGATCGAACGATAGTTGTCACAGCTTCTGGTATCTCCCTTTCCCTTGTAAATTGGAAGAAGAAAACTTTCCCTCCATTGATTAGGCAAACTGTCACCTCCTATAAGTTTGGAGATGAGAATCGTGAGCCATCTCAGCCCGATGTCTCCCATATTTTTCCAAAACTCATATGGTACCTCGTCTGGCCCAATCGCTTTGCCTTTTTTGGAGTTCTTAACTGCCTCCCTAACTTCTTCGACTGTGACGTCGGATACTTCCGTAAAGTTAGGTGCAGCTGTTGGAAAGTGGCGCCGAGGAAACTGTTCATTTAAAAAATCATCACAATACTGTCGCCACCTGTGAAGAATTTTGTCGTCATCCACAAGTAGCAGTCCTTGAGCATCATTTATGAACTTTGGCGAACGAATCTCCTGCGCATTTCTCCTTCTCTGAGCGGCTATTTTGAAAATGGTTGCTCCCTTATTCAAGTTGCTTTGTCTTAGCTCTTGGATTGCCTGATTTGCTTCAGCAGCTGGGGCAGAAATCTCTTCCAGCTCTCGATACAGGCCCTCCGTGCTTTTTGCTTGAATTTGGGCGCACTTTTTCTTCGCTTCTTTTCTGCAGCTCTTGTATTCCATTTTGAGACGCGCTTTTTCATTTGTATTTCTTGAGGGGCACTTCGACCAAGCTTGGAAAGCTGCTTTCTTCTTTCTAATCACTGCTTTAGCTTCATCATCCCACCACCAGGTTTCTTTAGCTTGTTGGTGGTGTCCTTTTGAGACTCCTAACAGTGATTTGGCTCTCTCTAAGCAGGTTCGTTGTAGGCGATCCCACATATTTTGTGCCGTGATTGTATTTGAAACTGCGTCGATGGTATTACACAGCTGACTTCGCATATACGAAATGAATTGCTGTCCTTTGGTTTTCTCCAGATTGTACCACTTGATTCTCCTAGGAGCCTTTGTTTGTTTGACTTCCTTCACCGCATCCGTAAAAAATTCTGTTAAGAGAAGACGGTGTTGTTGAGCGGCAGCTTCTCCTAGTATCACTTTGCAGTCTTTCACCCGAGATTTCATGTAATTGGTTACCAAATGGTAATCAATCTGGGTTTCATTTCCTCCACTGCTGTAAGTGATAAGGTGTCGGTCTTGTTTGATGAACATGGTATTTAGTACGATTAGACCGTATGACTTGCACATATTTAGAATATCTTCACCAGGAGTGTTCCTGGTGCCGAATTCCAAACCTCCATGGCAGTCTTCATAATCCTCGTTTGTCTTCCCGACATGTCCATTCAAATCTCCTCCAACAAACAAATACTCTTCTTTTGGGATGTTCTTAAGTAGGTTATGAAAATCAAGCCAGAATGCATCTTTTTCCTCCTGCTCACACCCTATTTGGGGAGCATATGCACTGATGATATTCCAGACCTTTCCTTCCATCACCAATTTAAGAGACATCAAACGGTCACTGGACTTCAAAATGGTCAACACGCTGTTATATAAACTTTGGTCAAGGATGATACCGACTCCGTTCCTACCTTGTTCTGTTCCATAGTAGAACATCTTGTAAGCTTTGGTCTTTACATCTAAGAAACGGGCTTTGTTTGCTGTGTTTCGCCATTTCGTTTCCTGAACACACAAGATGTCCACTCGCCTCCTTCTCATCATCTCTTCGAGTTCAAGACTTCTACCAGTCATACTTCCAACGTTCCAACTCGCGACTCTAAATTTTCGTCCAACTCGTCGCATTACTTTGCTAGCCCCCGGAATCCGTATAGCTCTGACCCGAACATTGCTGCTCGGTCCAGGATCAGCTCCATGCATAGCAATGGAACTGCCTGGCGGGGTAGTGCTTCTTATGTTTGCAAGTACTTCCATAATGCTCAAAATTTTTCAAAAATTTTCCTTTCATCCTTTCGACATTTTGACACATGCATGCTCCATTTAATGAGTTTGATTTCCCTTTTACTACACCGGTAATCTCCAGTCGTGTAAACCCCGGGATCTGCATGCATACTTGGGGAGAGTTTTTAGGTGGTATGTGTGTCGCTAGACTCACTTTGATGTTAGTCGTCTAGATATGATTGCTCCTTTAGTCGCCTTTTACGACAAGCGGGGAGGCGCTGCAGTGCTATTCTAACCCGACACTGCACGGGTTAAGTAGGTAAGGCTATAGGTTCAAATTCCAAAATTATCCAATTGTTTTTTTTTTCGATAGTCGCTTTCTCAATCAGCCGTTCGAAAAATTGCAGGGTCCTTCCATTCCCTCCCAAAGTACAAAGTACGATTGAGGGAAATGCATTAAGCCGCGAAAGGAAGCATGCTCAATTTTGCCAAACTACTTTTTTTTTTGTAAGTCTTACATAAGAAACAGAGTGATAAGGTAACTAAAAACTTTGATATAAAAATGCTTGAGCTGGAAAGCCCGTTGTGACTCAGATGACCCAGAAAGGCGATAACTGACAAGTTAACACAAGCAAAAAAGCCAATTAAAACAACACTAGCAACTTTATAGCATTTATTTTCAGTGGCACTTGGCTATACCTATCGTGGCTTTGAAAAATCATCGATGGACTGGACAGCACACGCGGCTTATTGGCTTTTAAATTGAATGGAAAAAAAATACCCATTTTTATACGTTTTTAAGCTTTGCTGCATCATAACTCCCCAGTGACTCGATATAACTAACTACAATGGCTGGCGACTGGCGAGGCGGTGAAAGCGAATAGCTTACCTTTCCCAGAGTTTGCCTGGGTAACGGATGTTATCATTGTCAGGCAATAAAGCAATTGTTTGTCGAGAGTCAATACGCCTTTCTCACGTTTTCAGTTTAACAAGCATATCAAAACTACTGGGCGTTTGGTTCGTCCTTTAAAATGTTATACAATATACATATTTGGAATAATGACTGAGGTAGAGCACTTAAAAGAGAAATGAAAAGATTACAGAGGCTGCTAATTTTGGCTTCATTGGGATGAATGTCTTTGAGTCATTTGTCAGGAAAATAGCTAAAATAGGGATACAACTACAAGTAAAAGCTGTGGGTAACATCTAACATGGAATTCTGCACATTTAAAAATTATTTCAATGTCCAGGCGACCTGTAGTTAGTAAGATAAAGTAGGAAACTGAAAAATTGATGAAATTGCCTTTGTGAATGGTAAGAAAGATACCAGGTGGGCGGGTGTGTTAAATAAATTTCTGTTCTTAATACACCGAGTCTTAAATTGCTTACATTTGCCAACAATTAGGATTTCGGGAGAGCTCTCTTCAGACAAGCACTCCTCCTTCTCTTTATTGTGCACCTGAGACGAAATTTTCCAACTCTTTTTATATAAGTGCACATTTATTTCAGTATTCGAGTAACTTATGTTGCATGGGAAATCGAAAGAAATCAATCATAGTCGTTAAGCAACATATTTTGAATGTTTCTCTGTTTTTAAAAGTAGAATTTTTATACTTCGAGCTGTAGTTGTCGACAGCAATCCGAATAAAGCTATCTGAATCCTTGAACGCGCCCCTTAATTCGTTTACAGTTTGAAGAAGACCATATTTGAGGTCAAATATTTCGATACTCTCTGAATGAAGTCAAGTGATTCCAATGCTAGATATTGATGAAATACCAAATGGCCGTATGTTCTCTTCAATTAAACAACTACTGTCGAATTCAATCCAAATTTCCTCTGTGCCTTATACTGTTTTTAATTTAAGTTTTCTTTGTTGGTTCCAACTGATTCCATTGAACATAGCGTTGCGTTGGGATCTTGGGATTGATAGGTGATTGTTCAATCGAATGATTCTCTTGATCATCGTCGAAACGTTACCTCTCTCTTTCTCTATCTCTATTTCTCTCTTTCACACACACCCACACACACACCCACCCAAGCCTTAGCCAAGCCTTCTTGTGTATAAATGCATTCCAATAGTTGTAGAAACAAGTCCTCAAGTCCTGGATTCCGTCAATTTTGAATGAAAAACTGAAGGTGGCGTTTACGATGTATCCGTGCAGTACCATTGTTTGTGTTTTGATATGCAAGTACAACAACTAAAAGGCTTTAAAGATTTTTGAAATATATCAAATAGTTTCTAAGATTTTATCCCGGGTCTAGTTCCCGTGGGAACATGACGACCAAACTTTAATTAGAATCATTCCTAGACTAAACTAAACAATATTTACGGTAAAAATTTCTCAAAAATCCTTTGGGTGGCTTAAGAGTCTATACCGGACATACATACATACATGCACTTTTATATACATATTAAGAAAAAAGGTTTGTAATGTTGCTTCAAAGATCCTATAGCAATAGCATATATAAGGGACAAACTGCGGAAACCGATTGAAAACAAACCGACTGCATACATCTATCGGGCTGATTCGTGCATCTAATTCATTCTCGGAGTCGCACCAACCCAAAAACCAACCAACTCATTCAAATCGGTCCAGCCATTTAGGAGGAGCTCAGTGACATACACACGTAGAGTACAGAATTAAGAGAGAAGATATAGATACAGATAAAAATAATAGATACTTTGTTTCAAGCTTCACTTATTTCGTCGAAGAAAGTGAAAAGGAATACATTTTCAAGACCAGCTATTTGATCTTATAGTGCATTGAACCCAAAACTTACACCTAAAAATCTATCTATCTTTGTTTGACTATGCCTCAGGAATTATCTGCTTGTTTCAAATTTAGTTTTGCAAATGTCAACTTAAATTGTAAGTACGAGTACACATCGTAACTTTTTTTTCTAATTCACTGAACAACCAATTTTATCCAGTCAGTATGAACTGAAATATTCAGTCCTAAAAGGTTAATGAAATTCCTATGTTGTTTACCGTCGCGTCGTCGTTTCCGACCCCGTTCCTAATCTCCCCATGTACCTTCGGAGTGTTACTGACATTTGATTTAAATATCCAAACAATGTCAATAACGTTGAGTGAATCTTGTCCCCAGGGAATTCATTGTAAGGCATTTCTTACGTATATGTATATGTATTGAGTAAGTCAAACGGAATGTCACAAAGAAAGAGAAAGTAAGTTCTATTCAACACTTTCAAGTTCAAGAAGGTTTATTGTTTCTTTTGTACATGAAATCAAATTATTACAAATATTTTACCACAGTAAGACAGAGCCTTTGTATTTAAAAATGATCAGGTCTTTGAGCTTTTGTTTTGATGAATAGTCGTGTGAATAAGATTGAAAGAAGGTATTAAGTTGATTAATGAAAATCATTTCGATTTCCATTCCATTAAAGTTGAATTGAATCGGATGTGGTGTACATATTTGCAACAAATATACAATACGCCCAGGCCCAGCCAGTTACGTTCTTATTCACATCTGTGCGTGTAAATGTGTGTGAAGGAAATAAACCGATAATTTCCAAAGGTTGGAAACCACAATATGAACAGGAAAAGGGTATAATTACTTGTTGCTTGTGTGTTTGAGGCTGTGTTGTGGGTGATATTAATAGCAAAAATATAAAGAAGAAGAAAATTGTTTTTATGCTTGGCAGGATTTCGGAACATTACTAACGGACTTCCTCAAATCATTTTGAGGCTCATTACAGTAGTAAAATCACCAATAGCGTTTGAACTTGGGAAAGATTATGGGTTGGCTTTTTTTTTGTTTTGATATTTTCTGATATTGGGCATCTCTTGTTTTGTATAAATATCTTGTTTTATTTTCGTCCTTCGCTCAACTGGTTTGTGCAATTAATTCTCTTCGAATTCGATTATTGGGATATTTAATATGATCCACACAACAACATTTCATAGACCTATAATCTCATGAACGGCTAAGTTAGAAATCGTTTTTCATGGCAGTATGTGACTGGCAACGCTGCTGTGAAAGTGTAAAGTTGGTTGAATTATCGCTCCCGTAAAAATTATTTAAAAAGCCATTTAAATTATCAAAATCAACGTAAAAACTCAAATCTTGATTTTATTTATATGCCAAGTGAATTTTAATCCGATAAAAACATCAGGTAAAATAATTTAAAACTCCCTTAAAATTAATTTTCATTTGTGGGCGGTCACATAACTGGTGGAAAAAGAAAAATCTGTCACACATCACCAGAAGACTTAAGCCATCAAGCAACAGATGCAAATAATAGAATCCCAAAAATTTATAAAATACACTCCGTAATGTCCATCACAGCCGCAGATCTTCAAAAAATTAAATCGATTATTGACAGTTCTCTGCAAGTGGAGCTTCTTAAAGCAACCTCAAATCTAGCTACAAAGGGAGATCTTAACAATCTTAGCACCGAGATAAACACTCTGCGGCAACAAAATGAAGTGTTATCCCAAAAAGTTCAACAGGTTGAAAAAAGATGTATTTTGCTTGAAGATGAACTCGAGGCTCAAAGTAGGGAATTAAGAGGCAAAAATATAATTATTTCAATTCCATATGACGGCAATATTGACCCAAAAGAAAAAGTACAAAGTGTCACACAACTGCTTCTTGGAACGGAAAATTCACAACGTTTACCACTACCCGTAAAAATCAGTGAAAACAACAACACAATTAAAATGAAAATCAACACCGGGTCCACTGAAACGACCGCGATAATGCTTAAGAATTCATCCAAACTCAAAGGCACAGGTGTCTATTTACAAAGAGATCTCACAAAACAGATGCAATTTAAACGAAAAATTCTGCTCGGATACAGAAGAATACTGAAAACAAATAAACCAACAACTGTAATGAAATTGAAAAATAATACGCTTTTGATAGAAGGCAAATCTTTTTATTTAAATAATAATAACAATTTAAAATATAATGAAAATGATGGTGAATTAGAACTACAGAAAATGTTTGGACAATTAAACTTTGAAGCTGTCAGAAACATCATGCCGACAAATAGACGTCAAAGTAATTGGACTAGATCAGTACCTTCTACTAGTTCACCAGGGATGCCACTTTACCAAAATGAACCAAATGTTAGTACTTTATCTAGAAATTGAGAATTAGGTGCCGTCAGCTCTTTAAGTATTGATTCTTGTAAAATTTTAGCGTATAATATTTCTGGTTTAAATAATAAACTTCTTTTTGTAGACTTTTTTAATTTTGTTAAGACTTATGAAATTTTTTTCCTCTTTGAAACGCATGTAACTATTGAAAATTCAAGTAAATTTATTAAATATTTTAATGGATTTAAACTTTACTGGATTCCTGCAATCAAAATTTCTTTAAAAGGCCGTGCAAGTGGAGGATGTCTTTACGGTATCAAAATATCACAATTAAATAGTTATGATTTTGCTGAGTTCCAGGGCAATATTTTAGTAAAACTGATGAAAAAAAGTAATATGTTTATTCTCCCGCTTTACTTAAACTGTAATAAATGGTCTGAAGACTTTGAGAACCTGAGTAACATAATGTCTCTGCTAGCAAGCAAGAGTATTTTAATGGTCGGTGACTTTAACGCCAGAATAAGCTCCACTCAAGTAACGACACTGAGAAATGTTAATAACACACATATAAATCCAAGTAGCAGAACATCCTACGATAACGTCTGTAACCAAAATGGAAAAAGTTTACTGGAGTTGCTCCAATTGTATGACAGTATTGTTTTAAATGGATGTACCGAAGGAGATATTGAAGGCCATTATACATTTATAGGAGGGCAGGGAAAATCCGTTATCGACTATTGCTGCATCAACAACGAATGGATAGATCTTATCGCCAAATTTGAAGTTTTATCTAAGAACTTTTCTGATCATATGCCAATAATTGTTGAGTGGATTTCTGAAACAACACGCCAAGAGAGAAATCTTGAGCTATTCCCGCGTTTGAAATGGAATAACAGAAATGTTGATTCCTATCAGCATTCATTGGATGAAGTCATTTCTAGGATAACTTCAATTCCGGAGACTTCAGATGCTTTCTCAGATCAAATAATAGCATGCGTCAGGAATACTACACATAACAGAAGTCAAAATTCAATTAAAACGTTTAAACAAAAATGGTTTGACAAGGAGTGCATGAATGCCAGACAAAAATCGTTCGCCCTACTTAATGCCATGCGACGTAACGCATACAATAATGAACTTCGGCAATGGTATATACAATCAAATATCAAATACAAAAGTCTCTGCCTCTCAAAGAAAATAAACTATGAAACTAGTCAAGTCATATCTTTAGGATTGACAAAAAACACAGAAGAATTCTGGAGAATAGCAAAAGAAATAAATGGTTCAAAACAATTTATTGGTTCTGGATTATCTGCGAACGACCTCGCTATTTATTTCATGAACCTACTACAAAATAAAACTCACCTTTCTTTTTCGTATGCCGAACCATTTAGATGTGATCCTATATTAGATTGCACAATATCTGGGATGAAATACAAACAGTTCTTCGAAAAGCAAAAGATGGGAAAGCACCGGGAGAAGATGGGATACCCTATGAGTTTTTTAAAAATGCCTCTGCATCTTTTTGTAACAATTTGTTGGCATTTTTTAACAAAATTTTAATGAGTGCGGAAGTTCCAGCATCCTTCAAAACATCCGTTATTTTTCCTATTCATAAAAAGGGTGATTTCAGCATCGTTGAAAACTACCGTGGCATTTCTTTCATGAATGTTATAGCGAAAATATTCTGTGGAGTACTAGTTTGCAGACTAGAAAAGTGGGTGGACGAAAACAACATCCTTTCAGAATTTCAAGCAGGGTTTAGAAAAAACTATTCTACTATTGATCAAATTTTCTCCCTGACATCTATAGTTAAAGCATATCAAGCAAGAAACAAGAAAATCTACGCATTTTTTGTAGATTTCAAAGCTGCGTTTGATCTGGTGAATCGGAATGCAATGCTGTATAAGCTTTCTGAACTGGGTGTTTCTACTCGATTTCTTCGAGTAATACGCAACATGTATACAGACACAAAGGCAACAGTCTGGGATGGAGCAGATTTTTCGCAATGGTTTGGAACAGATACTGGTGTTAAGCAAGGGTGTCTTCTCAGTGCCCTCTTGTTCTCTCTTTTTATAAATGACATTGTTAAACATCTTCCCGGAGGTATCCAAATTGCAGGCGTCATCGTAAATGTATTGCTCTATGCCGATGACCTTGTTATATTGTCAGAGTCACCAGAAAATTTACAGTTAATGATAAATCGTCTTGCGGCATATTGTGAAAAATGGGGTCTCGCTATCAATACTGAAAAGTCAAAAGCTATGGTGTTCTCAAGATCAAATCAGCGTGAAGTGAGAAATATTTGGACTTTTAATGGAACTCGTTTGGATGTAGCGAAAGAATACAAATATCTTGGAATTAAACTCAACTCAACTTTGGATTTTAGGAAACACCTCACAGAAAAATGTAATGCATCACAAGGTCTCATCAATTTAACATGGAGAAATGTATTTTTAAATCCACACATAAATCTATCTGTCAAATACAAAATTTTTGATTCTGTTATAAAATCTTCGCTTTGCTACGCTGCCCAGGTTTGGGGGTCAAAAGAGTATGAAGAAGTTGAAAAATTACAAAGAAATTTTATTAAAAAACTGTTTTATCTTCCGATAAATACTCCAAACTACGCCATATACCTGGAAACAGGGCTACCAAAATTATTTACCTACACTCTGAAGCTTCAAGCCGATTACATCATTAAAGTTTTGAAAAACCCTGAATCTCGTTTGTCCAAAAAGCTGCTACTTTATGAGATAAGAAATAAAGATTGGTTTATGGAAACGTGGCAAAACCTTGGTACTGCATATATGGAGAAGTTATCGACCCAAACCTGCCCCAAATTTTGAAGGATAAATTTTATAAAATTATACAAATGCAAGAAGACTGTACTCGAAATATAATGGTTGAAGAGGCCTGTCAGTCGTTAAGCAGAATACTTTACGCCCAATTAGAGCACAATCTCTGTGAAACAAACTATTTTACAGATACATTCAGCTGTAAGGAAATCTCCTTGATATTCAAAGCAAGATGTGAGGTTTTAAGTCTCAACGGAAGCCCCTACAACGGGAGTTTTAGTCAGTTCTGCACTATATGTAACATGAAAGCCAAAGAAGACTGCTTCCATCTACTAAGCATTTGTCCAATTTACAAACCTTATAGACTGTGTTACTTTGGAAAAGCTGTTCTTTCAATGGAGGAGACAACTATCATCTTAAACGGAGCTTGCTGGAAAGAGCTTGCCTTGTTTTTGAAGGAAATCTATAAATTTAGAATGCTGCTTGTAACAGAATATGCGTGATGATACAAAAAATATACAAAAATACAAAAATATACAAAACAAATTCAGTTGAGTTTTTAATGCTATTTTTTTCTTTTTTAATAAAAAATTGTTTTTTAATGATGCCAGTCGAGCTGACGGCTAAGCCAAAGCTTATAAATTCATAAAAATCTATGTATCTAAATGTAACAAACTCAAAATGTCAATAAATGAATTATTTACTTACTTACTTACTTACTCATGGCAGTATGTAATTACTTTTGGAGGACTCCCCAACTCCTTGCGAAAAATGATACCCGTGTAAAGCATTTTTTGTTTTTTATTGATGTTTCTGGAATTTGAACCACGAACCTCTACCATGACAGGAAGAAAGTAGTTATTCCTTCAACCGTTGATAAGTAAAACAATCTTTTGACGATGCCATCAACAGTAAAAGATTCGACTATTGTCCCCTAAAGAGATATGTACTAAATCCAGACTCAGAGCATACAGCTACCCAAGATGTTATCGAACACAATTGCGAGCATAGGACAGGAAAAGATAGAGCAGGAGACACCGAAAAACAATGCTTTTAAGCTTTTGTGAATTCTAACGAAGGACAAAAGCAGAGTTTGGTAGATCACTCCACATTTGGGTAGTGCGGCTGGAATATCGATCTCTATATTTGATTGTACGACCTTAGTTGCAAGATGAAACTGATGAACACTCCTGGTGAGCAGGTGTTGCAGAGAGAAAGCTTCAGGTGAGAAATGCAACTGGCAATTTCATAAAAGTACTGTTTGTGAGTGAAAAAATCGATAAAAGTGAGTGAAACCGATAACGTGACGAAGATGTTCCAAAGAATCAATCCTGCAATTGTTGAACTCCCGTCCATCAGTTTAGCGCTCTGATTTTCACGCTATCAATAGGTGCAACCATGTTTGGGGAGCACCTGACTCCAGGTAACAATGCTGTCAAGATCAGAATTCGAATAGCAGGGACTTGAGCCTTAAAAAAAAATAGGTATGGGAGGGTCGTCAGCAAGTCGTCAGATAAGATATCGTTTATGAAGTAAAGAAGAGATTCGGAGACAAAAGGAGCCCTGGGGAACATCAGCAGAAAGCATCAGACTTAAAACAATCCAACAATCCAACACAAGTCACCAGTAGACTTTTTCACGAAAGCCAACTGTCAGTCATTGAGAAACTATCGTTCTTCAAAAAATTTCATGACTTTGCGGTTTATCAACGTTTTCAAGACCTTATAGAAAAGGTACGTACTAAAATCGGAAGGGGAAGAAGTCTCGCCATTTTTAGGGATGGGGTGGAAGAATGCAGTTTTTATATGCTCTTGGGAAGAGCACAGAAGGGTAGGATGAATAGAAAAGCTTACGAGGTAGTTTTGCTAGCTTAAAATAAGAACACTTCTTCACAATATCTACGGGGATACAAACTGGACCAGCGAATTTATGTATATTAAAATCTCTGTGGATTCTAACAACCCAGCGAGTACAAACTTAAGCTTAGGTAGGCTCAAAATATTATCCAGAAGTATCGTGTTTGATCCGAATTGGGCTACCACAGATTGCTTTTATCATTGGAGTTGGCATACGAAGAGTCAATTGTCAACTCCAGGGCAAAAAAAAAACACGACAGTAACAAAAATTTTTTTGTTATTTTTTAAAATTAATAACTAAGTTCTAATCTTTGTTCAGCGAGAAACAAATTTTCTCAGTGCGTCAATAATTACGTTAGATATCATTATAATAATAATTTATTTCATCAAGTAAATCACATGGACCCTTGTTATAGACTACTTAATTACAGTAATTGGATAATAATCATAATTAATAACTAACCACTATTTTTCAATAAAAACAGTAATTTTTTCTTGAAACAGTCTCTACTTAAGTACATGTTAAAATCATGAACTCTACATACTGAATTTGTCTGTCTTGAACAGCGATTTATGGGCTAGTTAGAGAAGTTCCACTTATATTTTAATCAAAATTAATTGCTAAAGCACTTCTGGAAAAATATAAGACTGTTACACTTTGAATTATTTAGGTGAAGATCGTTGTTATTACACCAAACAGATAAGTTGGATAAATCTTTCTGTGGGTTAATGCAATCATGGATGGATCTTATGCTTAAGAACAATTTAAGATCGTCGGCGTACATCAAGCAACGACAAATCTTTAAAAATCTTGAAATGTCATTTATAGAAGTTAAAAAGAGAAGAGGTTCTAAGTGACTACCTTGGGGCACACCGAAGGTCACATTCATGGGATTCTAAAGAACGTTATTTATTCGAACGAACTGAACTCTGTCAGTATGGTACGATTAAAGCCATTTTAACAAATTATAGTGAAAACCTAATTTTTTTAACTTAGAAACTATCAACTAATGCGTCAATCTTTACGTCTAGACATCACAGCAGCCAATTAAAATTTCGAAGGAATTAAATGTAGCCGCCCAAGGTTATGGAAACGTTGATAAACCGCCAACTCATGAAATATCTTGAAGAACGAAGGCTTCTTAATAACCGACAGTACGGCTTTCGTATCAAAATGGTCCACTGGTGATCTCATGGCATATCTCACTGAAAAGTGAACCAATCTTTTCACTGTTTTGGAGAAAATAATATTATTGCGCTTGAAATTTCTAAGGACGATCTCTTGTCTGAAACTTCCAGTGCAGTGCTCCATTGAAAATTTGAAATAGCCAGTTGCACTCCTCCTCTGAAACAATTCAGCCGCATCACCAGCCTTGCTAGGGATGCTCATCAGTTTTAACTCGAACTCAACTTCGGGCGTCTACCCGACTCCGTTTTTCCCCACATTACAACAGTTCAAAAACAACTTGCATCGGCGGGCGTCTCCTATTAAGTCCTCTCCTATTTTCTTAACCGATCGCACTGTGTTCTAAACATTGTAAGGGTATTCATAACCCCTTGATTTGTACGCTGATTATATAAAAAAATGGCTTCCTCATATTGCCATATAGTTCTTTTAAGGACTTTATATTTCTTCATTGAGAAGATGATCTACCGGTATGACAAATTGGTACGATTTGATAAGAGGAGATGATATTTTAACGCTGCATTCTTCAGAATGAGAAGTGGTCAAGAATATTGGACGTATGGTCTTCAATGTCTAGAACCCTAGCCTGTGCTAGTCAATAAGCTGAGCCAAATGATTCAATTCTGGGAAGATCTCAACACACCTAATTTTTTGTGTAGCCTGATCAAAATGTCAAAGCTAGGCAGTGAACATTGTATAATCGCCGGTAATTCCAACTGTGGTAATTGTGCTGATGTTTGTATGGGAGAGCGGAAAAAAATCCGTAAAGTGTGAACCATGAAATGGAATCCAATGAAATTTTGGAGACTTGCTTGGAAGTGGCAAGCACACATTTTGACATTTTGGTTCAAAAAGAATCATTAAAAGAAAAGTTAGTGACATTTTTCGGATTTGCAGGGTTTATTGACATATATCGAAATTTTTTTAATTATGATAATATTCACGTAACAATAATGTTAATAAGTTTTTTAGTTAATTCAAGGGCTTCTTCACTCAAAGGAAAATGTTTTTCTTCGGTTCAGATCTTAATTGAGTTATACAGGGTGTTCCGTAATTCGTGGAACATACTTTGGGATACGATTCTTGGTCATATTCTAAAAAAAAATTGTTATACAGTAAAGTTCGTTGCTCAACTTTGACATAACTTTTTGACAATTTAAGAAAAGGCTAACTTTGGTAAAATGACACAATGAAATCCAAAAACGAGCTCTGGCATGCATTCAAATCGAAGGAGGGCACTTTGAGCACTTGTAATAATTGTACTTGTATAAAATACATAAAAACTACTAAAAGTGAACATATTATTGTTTTATTCAAACAAACCTCAAAACTAATCATTTTTTTAAATTTTTTTTTAATTTTACCCATTTTGTATTTTTTCAAGTACCTATCATAAAATGTATGGGTTTTTGATTGAGTGCACTTATTTTTGAGTTTTTTTTTTTATTATTGTTTTGTTTATCTGTAAAAATTAAAGAAACCCTATGTTTACCAGGCATTTTCTGATAAAAAAAAACTACCTCAAAGTCAAAACTTTGCTTGGGGAAGAAAATTTGAACACAATCTAAAATTTAAAATCTGGCAACCCTAAACTTATGGAAGCTCAAATTGAATACAGTCTTAAAGGTTGTGTTATTTCTACAAAAAATTAAGTCTAAGATTAGGTCTCTATCATCTGTATTGACAGAGATATCGAATTTAACACTGATCAGGGTACACCAAAGTTAGCCTTTTCTTAAATTGTCAAAAAGTTATGTCAAAGTTGAGAAACAGACTTTACTGTATAACAATTTTTTTATTAGAATATGACCAAGAATCATATCCCAAAGTATGTTCCACGAATTACGGAACACCCTGTATATGGATCGATAACCGGGAGAAATTCCTTGAGTGATGGGTCCCATAGTACTTGTAGTCCATGTTCCTGCATTCTTGAGCCTCTCCTGAAAGTGGTCCAACTGGCAAGGATGCAATTTCTATTATTTCCGCTCCGTGTAGTAAAATTTGGTGAACAGTGGCGGTATACCAAGGGTATAACTATCGCGAGCTTAGCTGTCTGTCTCTTCAGTATAGATCTTAAATTTTTGGGTATCGATTGAAAAGTTGCTGCAAATAACTTCCAATATATGTAGAAGGATTTTGGTTGAGGCCCAGGTTCACCCCGAACTGTAATGCCCGCCTAAGTAAGTAGCTTCCAATATGACTGCGAGTCTGGTTATCAATCTTTTGTCTACTTTGATTTGCAACTTCTACTCTTATTCCAACCTTTGAGAGGAATTCCACTTGAGTTCTTGGGCTCAAGTTATATCCCAGGTGCAATATGTCTCCATAAATCAAATCCATGCATGCAGTAATGACATTCCTAGAACAAGAGTTTATTCATTCAGGATCTTAGATTGCAATCTGGGTAAGTCATTCATCTGTAAAAGTTTGGCTCCACAAGTAATTCAATTGCTTGCTGAACTAGTATTTGTCGCAGCTAGAGCTACTTTTCCATTTAACGCATCAATCCGTTGGTCAAAACGTTGTAACGTAAAAAAAATTTTTTGAAATTTTTTTTTTGGCAACAACACACACTTCGAGCAAATTTTACGACCCGCACACAAAATAGTTTCCACTGTTTTACACGAGCAAACTTCTATATAAGTTAAGTTTGTCATACGTGGGTAATTATTTTTTTTACAAAAAAAAAACTTATCATAGACAGAATGCCCTTGACCCCCAGTAATCAAAATCACAAGAAATACCGTTAAGTGTGTTTTTTTCAGTGAGCCGCTATGCAATAGAGTTGATCTACTACACATAATCGTTCGATTAAATAATCCGTAATAAATTAACATAGACCAACTATTTAGCATTTGGGCTCGCAATCCTAACTAATATTATAAATGTGAAAGTCACTCTGTCTGTCCGGCTTTCTATGTTACCATCTCCCGCCCAAACTACTGAACCGATTTAAATGAAATTTGATACAGAGATAGTCTAAGACTTGAGGAAGGACATAGGCTATATATTTTATCCCTAAATTCCCACGGGAACGGGAACGTATACGGGAATTTAGAAACTACAACACCGATTTCAAAAATTTTTCCACGGATAGAATGCTTCACTATCCCAGAGTAACATAAACTTTAATTCATCCACATATTCCTACGGGAACGGGAGTCCTACCAAATAAAATAAGTGTGAAAGAAGCTCTGTCGTCCGTCGTTCTATGTTACCATCTCCCGCCCAAACTAATAAGCCGATTTAAATGAAATTTTGTACAAAGATTGTTCTGAACTTAAGGACGGACATAGGCTGTATTTCATTCGAATATTCCCACGGGAACCGGTCCTCACTATTATTATAAATGCAAAAGTAGCTCAGTCTGTTCACCTTTCTATGTTACCATCTCTCGCTCAAACAAATAAACCGATTTAAATGAAATTTTGTACAAAGATTGTTCAGAACCTGAGGAAGGACATAGGCTATATATTTTTTCCCTATATTCCCACGGGAGCAGGAACGTATACGGGAACTTTGACACTACAGCACCGATTTCAAAAATTCTTCCACCGTTGGAATGCTCCATAATCCCGGATTAACATTAACTTCAACTCATCCAAATATTCCCAAGAAAACGGTCACCATATTCCTACGGGAACGGGAGTCCTTACTGATATAATAAGTGCGAAAGTAGCTCTGTTTGTTCGCCTTTCTATGTTACCATATCCCGCCCACACTAATGAATAGATTTAAATGAAATTTTGTACAAAGATAGTCTAGAGCCTGAGGAAGGACATAGGTTATATATTTTATCCCTATATTCCCACGGGAATGGGAACGTATACGGGAACTTAGAAGCTACAGCACCGATTTCAAAAATTCTTCCACCGTTAGAATGCTATACTATCCCTGAGTAACATAAACTGTAAGTCATCCCCATTATTCCTACGGGAATGGTCACCATATTATCATGGGAATGGGAGTTTTTATTAATTTCATCATAAGTCTGAAATGAAATCTATCTGTCTATTTTTATTTGTTATCAAAAACCGCCCAAACTATTAAACCTATTTATATGAATTTTGGTACAGAGATATAGTCTTGAGCCAGAAGATGGGCATAGGCTATGTATGTTATCCCTGTATTCCCACAAGAATGCAAACGTAAACGGGAACCTAGAAACTGCTGGACTGATTTCAAGAAGTATTTCCCCGTTAGAAAGCTACACTATCTCAAAGTAACATTAACTTTAATTTATCCCTATTATCCCATGGGAACGGAAGTACTTACTAACATTATAGATCCGAAATCAACTCCGTCTGTCTGTTTTGCTTTGTTACTATCTACCGCCCAAACTATTAAACCTATTTGTATGAATTTTGGTGCAGAGATAGTCTTGACTTGAGCCTGAAGAAGGGCAGGGTCTGTATTTGTTTTCCCAATATTGCTACGGTAACGGCAACGTAAACGGGAACCTTGAAGCTACTGGACCGATTTCAAAAGTTCTTTCATCGTGAGGTGACTTCTGTCAAATTGTCTATTACACAGTTGACCTGAGAAGAAATATCTATCTTGATCTTCAAATAAATATTGGCAATCAGTAATGCCTGTGTGAAAAGTCGATTTCGGCCCCGACTAATGAGATAGTTAACCATATAAACTAATAAATTATGTTTGACGTATTGGGGAATGTTTTCGAATGTCTATCAGTAGACAATATTATGGGCACAGAGAAAGTCACATCACACCCTTATAGAGTTTCTCAATGTCTTAGAATTATCAGGAGTGAATGAAAGTTGGTGTTCCAGTGCCAATAATGAGTAGTCTAGAACTGTACACAGCTACAAATTACACATCTGGGATTTATATGATGACTGGAACAGCGAAATAAGAAAACTATTTATTCAACGTATTTCTTTAGTTCCCACTGATTAGTCATTTTAGTTTCAAAGAGTGTATCAAACTAGCAAAACCTTTTTATTAGACAAAAGAAGGAAAAGGTAAGAACGTCGTGTGCGAAAATGTACTTAAATAAAATATAACAATAGTTTACTAAAACGCATGAATGTGTCTTATCTGCAAAATAAGTAGCCTATAAAATTGAAAATGCTGCTGAAAGTCACTATTCAACGCGGACGAAGTCGCGGGCACAGCTAGTAATTGTTATAATTGTTAGTTGAATATTGTAGCTTTCCAAAAACAGGAGCCTTTAAACGTAGCTAAATGTAGCAAAAACTGTAGCTCTTGGGAAAGAACATTAAAATATTTATTCGAGGGCGCTAAGTTCTAACCTAACTTATTGACGAAAAAATATTTTTTTTAATAAATTTTTTTTTGTTTTTGAAAGCTCAGTAGCATATATTTATTATAAAAATTTAATTTTGCACAGACAGCCACTAAAATGCTTCTCTTCATCAAAAAGAAGTTAATGCAAAAAATTACATACATTTCAAAACCTAAGGATAGGGGAACTTCAGAGCGCTGTGGCTCGTATATTCCTTGATATAAATGTCCCAAAATTTGGGAAAACACACAACAGTTATATTTCTATAAAAAAAAATGAAAAAAATTCATATTCCAAATTTCATTTATAGCATTTAATTCCGCAGAAGCACCACTGTGCGCCGGGTGTGTGCCGGGAAACAATTCTTGATTCAAAAGTTGATACGCCATCTACATTTGGACTTCTATAAATAAAAGAATAGTGGATGAGGTGCTTTCGGATGCAGAATTTGAATCACAAGAAGTTAATGTCCGAAAAGAACTCGAGACATTTTGTGTCTAAGGTTGGTAAGCAACAATATTCTGAATGTATACTCAGAAAAAAAAACGAGCTAAATTCAAGAAAATCGGTGTCAAAGCAAGCCTATTCGTTGACGAAAGTCTGCCAACCTCGAAAATTCTTAATCCGTGCCCGAAATTCTTGTTTTAAGCCTATTTTTGATAAGCCTCAAATTCTGATTTCAAGAAGGTTCTCATCTTAATATAAGTTTGTTTAAGCTTAAATATAAGAATACAAAAGCTTAATGTCAGACTATTACAATCTTAAATTAAGATCACGTATTCTTAAATATACCAGGGATAAAAATAAAACATACTTAAATCAAGTTTCTTATATTCCTAAGTTAAGCATTAACAAACCTGAAGCAAGAACAAAATCTGGTTTTTTTTAGTTGCTTTCGGATCGCTTCTAGCTCTTTTAATCTTGAATTTAGACTGAAATTAAGCATTACCGAACTTGAAATAAGAACAAAAACTCTTTTATTTCAGTACCCTTCGGATAGCTTCTAGCTTATTAAATCATGATTCAAGTTTGTAAGCTCTTACCTTTAGAATCAATCCTTTTCCTCACCCCTTGTCCCCATCCCTCTTCCCCACCCCCTCTCCTCCAAAATAACATTAAAATCACTTATAATTTCAATGTGTTTATATTTTTTTAATTTTAATTTTACAAAAATTTTTTAAATATACTAAATTCTAAAATAGGTTTTTCTTTTGTTTAATGGATGCGAATGGAGTGGTGGACTTAAAAATTCCGTAATAATTTTTACTTCAATGGTTATTATTAATCAACCAATTTGAAATGTTTGGAAATGATGGTCAAATCAAAGGTTTTCAACTCGTTGGCATAGAACATAAACTGTTTCATTCTGAATAATAAAAATTTTAAATTTATAGAGTTTAAAGTTATTAGTAACATCATTACGTACAGCTTATTGGTGCCGTGGTGGTAGAAATGGCGTCAGCTTCAGCTGAGTAGTCAATGTTTACTCTATTTCTTATATCGTTATCACTTGGTCACCCACTAGAACAAAGTTTCCGTTATTGTTTTGAAACACTCATATACATCACTAGATACTGTTTTCAATGTAATTTTCGCCCGAAGTAAGATTTTCCATGGTAAAAATATCACTATCAATAAGAAATCAGGTCCGAACCGTAATAAAGCACGCTTCAAAATGAAACAACGATCTAAGCTTCTTTGTAATCAAACTGCATCATACAAGTTTAAGATCGCCTCGGCTTAATTTGAGAATATCAATCTTAGCTTAAGATCGTTTCGGATTGTTTAAGATCGTATCGGCTCGTTTTAACATTCAATAATCTTAAATTAAGAATGTTTTGTTCTTAATAAGAAAACGAAACTAAGTCAAGATAATGAAGAACTTAATTTAAGAACGTATATCTTACTATAACTTTAAAAAAATCTTGTATTAAGAATGCCATACTCAAATCAAGTTTTGTGTTCCTGTTTTCGGAATAAAAACTTATTTTTAGAATAAAATTCTTGAATTAAGAATAAAACGTGTCGTTTTTGAGATAACAAAACTAAGAATGCAAAAAAATAGAACTAAGCCTACTCGTACTTGATTTTAGCCTGCGGTTTTTCTCTGAGTGACGGAGATGTCAAAGGAGGGTGTGGATAAAGGCGAAAAGATATACCCAGATATGTATAATTCTGATGAATAATCAGAATCAGCACCCAGCACCCACCGATGTTTCACTCAGTGCTAAAACAGCTGGTGGCTTACCTGCATTTTGCAGTGCGAGCCTAAAAAATTAGAATTATACTCACATTTTTCGTGTTCTAAGTATTTACGACCCGACGCGACGCACTAAAACTAATGAACTGGGAAACATTGCACACGCATCGATTGAAAAATGAACTTCGTTCTGGCATATTTCCCATATTATAAAACTATATCGCAGAACGGTACGCACGACATCGCCTTGTTTGTAAAATTGATAAGTGATTATTCCACTTAAGAAATGGCAAAATCTGTGATATTGTAAAAAAGAAAACCTACATTTTGCTGCCAAAATTGATTTCGTGACAAAGTATCTGTTTCCGCTTCATTTGCTTTTAACTGAATTCGTTGTCTACAGAGCTTCTGATGATGGTGACAGATGAGATAACCACTTTTGGGCGAACTTTATATCCGTTTTCTCAAAACCCTCTCATTGCTATTCACGAGAGGGTTGCTGTTTTGATACGAAGAAGAATGTGTATTGTGAAGGAGAACAAATAAAGTTTGGTTTTCCTCCAACGAAGTGTGACTTTCTTGTATGTGAGTTTCGAATAAAAACGTTTACGAAGCAACACCCCACACTCAATAAAATTTTATCTTTTTTTTAAATTTGATTTCGATTGTGGTGGTCGGAAAGGTTGATTATTGTCTGCAGCAAGGAAATGAATCTTTGTTTAGAATCAAAAATGGGATGCTTTTATGCCAATTTCAAGACAACGTAATTGCTGTCGGAAATTACATTAGGAGAAATCATCACAATATTTTTGAAGGCTAAAGACCGAAAATTTTCTTTCACATAGTAGGAGAAGGTGTAATAAAACGAATTCCAGAGATTTTCAATGTTCACTGCTTGGGGGTTTTTTTTTCATCCAAATCAAGAGGTAGGGAAACAGCCCCAAGAACAAAAATTTGAAGAAAAAAATTAAGGAATACATAATATAATTTTCCAAACGTAAAATTTTAGCTTTAGTAAGTCAAAAAGGCGATTTTACAATCTTATAAATCGGAGGACACTGGTGGCTGGTTAGGTTAGGTTGCATGGGGAAGGGCAGCCACAAGTGGCAGTACCTCACTCGGATCTCAAGGATCCATTGTGCTCCCCGGCAAAAACAGAGGATGAGGAGGTGGGATGATTGGAGAGGTAGAGGGTTGGGTTGGTAATTGGTTTATTGGGGTACTGAAACATTTGGAGCCCTGAGTAAATTTCAGGACGTTGCTTAAAGGGAGATTAGAGATGTCGCCCAGTTCGTCGAAGAAGTATTCTCCGAGGGTTTTTTTCCGAGTGTGGGCCAAGCTAGGACACTCACAGAGGAAGTGGAATGATCCTTCCTCTGCCTCCTCATCTTGGCATCCTCTACATAAGTCGGATGCTCGGATGTGCTAATGCCCATCCTCATCAAGTAGGTACCTACCCAACGAGTTGTGGCCCGTGAGAATGCCAATCAACAGAGAGAGCCGAGTTGAAATTCTGTTTTTTTCTTGGAAATATCTGGCCAAAGGTTTCTGGAGACTCGGCATATTTCTAAAGATGACCACCTGTCATTGGCGGTTTTTAGAAATTTATGTTTGATTCTGTTTTTTTTTTTTTGTTCTAGTGGCGTTAGAACTGAGGTGTTCGTTTCGCTGAATTCGAGTGCTGACCCGATTTTAGCCAGCTTATCCGCCATTTGATTACCGATTATGTCACGATGTCCTGGAACCCAGGTTAAACTAACTGTGTTTGTTTCGCTGAGCAGTCTAAGATTACTGCAACTAGTCTGGATTTTGTGATAATGGATTAGAGCTTTAATGGCCGCCTGACTGTCTATGAAGAAGTCAATATTTTTGTTGATCAAGTTTTGCGTATCTAGGTGTTTTGCAGCTTCGCACACTGCGAGTACTTCTGTTTGAAAAACACTGCACAAGTCGGGAAGCTTTATTGATCTTCTAAGGTAGGGTAATCTGAGAAGATACCTGACCCTACCCCTTCGTTCGTTGGAACCTTCTGTGAAGTCGAAAAGTCTGTTTGAATGTCTATATCTGTATATCTTGTATGGATATTTATGGAACTTAATGCCATACGAATAGCACTTTATTCAACGTTGTTGAAGGCCCCTTCTATATCGAGGAATGTAGGCAACGTGTTGTCTTTATATTGGATTGACTGTTCAATGGTTCCGACTACTTCATGAAGTGCAGTCTCAACTGATTTGTCCTTTATATATGCATGTTGGGCTGTAGAGATCACATTGTTATTCAGTTTTGTTCGGATATGCGTTTCTATAAGTCTTTCTAGAGCCTTAAGTAGAAAGGAGGATAGGCTTATTGGTCTGAAATCTTTGGATTCAGGCTTTGGGAATGAATATGACTTTAGCTTCCCTCCAAGCTCCAACTAGTTGGAATAAGACTTTAGAATTTAGACAGAATTTAGACAGCCTCTGAATATTTCCACTAGAATCAGCACAATCAAGTCCTTAGGGCTTTGGAGCATCATTGGAATAATGCCGTCAGCAGATTTGTATGCTGAGAATGAGTCAATGGCCCACATTACCTTCAGTTTATCTACTAATAGATTTCCTATGTTGGATCTAACGTTAGCGCTAGGGTTTCCTCGTTCTGGGGATGTCATTTGAGAACACCCTGGAAAGTGGGTTGTACATGGGTGACTCTAGGGTTTCAGAGCATGAGTCAGTCCATATGTTATCAGGTCTTCTAAGAAAACTAGGGGTATTTTGGACCTTGGACATGACTTTTCTTAGCCTTGCGGCGTCATTAGTGCACTCAATATCTGAGCAGAAGTTGCGCCAGGCTGCTCTTTTTGCGTAAGTAGCTCTATTTTTATGCTCATTTTTACTGATCTTGTATAGGTCCCAGTAAGTCGAAAGATTGCTAAATTTTGCTCTATTGAAGAGCCTCCTAAAGTTCCCTCTAAGGGTCGATAGCTCGCTTGTCCACAATATGGGATTGGATCTACCTTTCCCTTTGGATGGCGGGCATGAGCTTTCGTAGGTATTGATTATGTCTGACATAAGATGGTTAACCTGTGTCTCTATGGCTGAGCAGCTAAGCAAAGACTGATCGTTGTTCTGGCTGAGAGTTAGGGCCAGTTTTTGGTTATAGAGACCCCTGTCAGTTTTCCTAGGGTGTCTATAAGGTATATAGTTTTCAGATCTATGTTCTATTTCGAATGTTACATATCATTCTGTGGTCAGAGAAGGTTACGTTGTTGGAGACCCTCCAATTACTAGTTACTAGCGTACCAGAATTGGTGGAAAATGTAACGTCTAGCACTTCTTTTCTTCTAGTTTATATGTATGTACAATGATTTTGCTTCACACTAGCGATCATCCTATTCTGATACACCATATTCGACATTGAAAACAAAAACAATACGCCGCTTCTCAGTCACTTTTATAGTGTACGTAACGTATCTTTTATTAAAACGCAATTATTGCATATTTGACCGCCCAAGATTTTTATCCATTGCTTTCGGCCCAAAAACCAAAAAGCTGCTGTGCAATTCCGTTGCAAAATTTTGATCTATCCTTCAATCGAGAGCTGAGAGTTACAGGCGATAACCTGTGGAGTTCTCGCATTATTCGTTTACAATATCCAATGATCCAATAGACTCAGAAATTGTAGGCGCTTGATTTAGAGCAGCTTGGACTGGTCAAAGATTTTGGATGAAAAATTATCTTTTCTGACGAGGACCATCTAGATCTCGGCAGCAACGTTGCTGCGTTAAATTTTACTACAACAAGTTAGGCCTTTTCTTTTCATCTTTTTCTTTCTTTGTTCCTCTATTTTTTGTTGCATCAGCTGATGGTGTATAGCAAGGCAACCTGGAAAAACAACCCAAATATTTACCACTTCATTGACTTAGTGGAAGGCAGGAAACTCAAACGGCATGGCAGCGGTAATAAGAACCAGAAAGGTTCTGGAGACCTTTCGCCTATAACAGCAGCAGCAGGGTGCTAACAGCATACAATACATGCATAATAAGGTAGAGATATGGGTACCCAACTGTAATGACTAGATATCAGCCAACGTTTATCATAACCATAACGTACTCATCAGCAGTACTTGACGTCGTTCAATATAAACGGCCAAAAGCTCAACGCAATGGCTGAGCGCTACCGTAAACGACTCGTATGCTCGCGAGTGCATTTAGAAGAAATGTCTGTATCTACTCCTGATGCAAACCAAGCAATTCAAAAAATACAACAAATTGACTTGGATCAAGAGACAACCATTTTTGAAAATGCCACTCCAAGATGGAAAAATGACCATGAGATTTGTTTACTCAGGGTAGTTGATAGAGTTTCTAAGACAGTTAATAATTGGTCTCCAAAAAAGTCAATTGTGCTGGGCCAGTTGATAAAAAGCTTCATCACCCTTAGATGTACCTATCACGATTCACGATTCTCATCGCAAAGGTTTTAAGAGATAAAAAAAGCTATCATTGTATTGTTTTGTATAGGAACGGGAAAAACTCTTGCTGCACAGCATTTAATGTAGATTTAATATATATAAAAATTTATCAAGCCATAGGATTATAAGGATAATTAACATAACAAATTAATTTTCAATTATCCCAACAAAACATTAAAATGAAAACGAGTAGTGTGTACCTATACACCTACAAATGCCTCTGAGCATAATTAGTTCGAATAAATGAAAATTTCTTTGACAGTACACAGCCACCCTACAGTAAAAGAGCTTATCTCGTGCTGTGTACGTATTTAAAATGTCACTTTGAGAACACATGTGGTTTGGACATGAGTTTCAATTTAATAAAATAAATTATTTCTGAAAATTAAAAAGGAAAAATATGACAAACGAAAACATATTTTGATGAGGACTTGTAGTGACGGAAACATAAGCTACGTTTTGTGCTGATACCCATGATGACATTATAAGCTTTACGGTATGGGGTTAAGGCAGCTTACAGTACCCGTCAAGGGTAATTATTAAGCCAATGTTAGTAAAAATTATTGTGCTGTCACACTATAAAATAACTTGGAGCAAGCATTTCATTGCACGTCTGATTTTGAAATCTGTCTGCAACTGCTTTTGCAGTGAGTAGGTAGTCACCCCTTGAGTAACATGAATATTGCATATTGCATATTGTACCAGATGGTCAAGCCACTGCACGATGAGTTGAACCCTTATGGGGATAGATTGGTTTTTAATCTGTAAGAACCGGAATTTTTTTTAATAAAAAAAAAAACTACAATTAAAAATTCAAAATATTTTATTCAAACTTTTCAGTCTAAAAGATACTCATTTGAGAAGTAGTCTCTGAAATTTTCTTGATAAAAAAAGGTGCGCACGCGTGAACAGCTGAACTTTTGACAAGATCATCTTAAGTGAACGAAAAAACCTGTTTTAGTTAAACCAAACAAAGAAATGAAAATTTGATTTTTGCCAGACATTTTTACAAATATAATTAGAATTTCGGTCGAAATATTTCATAATTTTTTTTTTAAAGTTGTAACTGAAAAAACAAAAGATCCAAAACGCACAAGACATTTGTTATCCATAACCAGATTGCACGTTAGCTCCGTAATCAATGTCATCACCGGACATTGTCTGATAGGAAGACACACCATAAGACTCGGCGTTTCCTCTAATGACTTCTGCAGAAGTTATTTAGATGAGGAGGAGGAGGAGACAATCCCACACCTCCTCTGCTCATTTCCTGCACTCTCTTTTAAAAGAAAACGGCATCTAGGAAAATATTATCTTGATCCAAGCGATCTGGCGAACACAGATCCCCTGCATCTTCATCGCTTTATTAAAAGCTCCAAATGGTTTTGTTAAGTGAGGTACTCCCTCGCATAATTTCTATGGTATCACATTGGACCTAATATTGGTCTAAGTGTGTCATTTTGTTTTCCTGACAGCCATTTTAAACCTAAGCCTAAACCTAACTGAAAAATAAAAAATTCCTTCGTTCAAGCAGCTGTGAATTGTATTTCGAAATTAAATTTCATTAATATCAGATCAGTAGTTTTTGAGAAGTCTTGTCCACCAATTTTAAAAACAAAGTTTCAAGAAAAACGTGGCTAAAGTTTTGAGCGCTAGGGCTAGATAACCCCGAGTGTGTAACTTCTAAAGTTTGTACCTCCAAAACTTTTATTCGGATCACCTTGAAAATTAATGGTAAAATTTAAGACATACTGTAGATTGTAGAAGCTCTAAATAATAAAAAAGAAAAAAAAAATTTTTGGGAAACGAATACCTTACCCCTTAATGGACTTGGAAAAATGCATGTCTTTATTCCGTTGCTAAAAGTTTATCTCAAAGCACTTGTCATTCAAAACACTTGTTATTTAATTTCTTACAATTTTAATTAAGTTATGTAGCTTGTTTTGACCTACCATTTTATTTTTCATAGAAATAGATACAAGGTTCTAACTTTAAAAGTAAAAGAAAAGAAAAAACTTTGAGATAACATGGACAAATTTCATTACGATTATAGAGAATACGAAAAAATGGGTCCTGCAATTCTGTCTGTCTGTCTATATTTCTGTGTGTCTATCTGTCCGTATATGGATCTACAGCGTGAACCACTTGATCGGTTTTTTTCATAATTTACAGTTAGGGTCTGTGGCAAAGCCTACAGAAAGGTTTTTGGAACTGTATTCCAAGGTTATGAAGTAACGGTACCTGTCATACGATACCTATATGATAATTGCCATTTTTCTTAAAAACGGTTCCAGCTATTTCGATAAAATTTTCTGTGAATGATTAATTTAAGGTTGTTTTTCTTAGGATGTAAAAAACTGTTTGAAAATAATGTAAATATGGTACCTCCAATTGCACCACTTTTTTTTTCAAAACCGACTTTCTCGTTAATGGCTTGCATGATTTTGACGAAATTTTTTACTTAAAAAGTCGTAATTTGTTTCAGGAAGATAGGATATCAACATTTGAAAAATTTTAATATTTTGAGATTTATATAAATTTTACTAGCTGTTCCCGCGACGTCGCACAGTGGGGCAGAAAGTGCATTTTAACGGCGATAATTATAAACATTTATGTTGACTATGATCAAATATACTTTTTGAAAGGATTTTGTTATGCTGAATTCAAATCCGAAGTAAAAACAACGGTACTACTTCAGGTTTTTGAGATAACTTTTATTGAAGTTATTTGGTATTTTTTGCGTTGTGAGAAACTTAAAATAATAGAAAGTACAAAAATCAATTATGATCTCAGTGTATTTCTTGTTTTGAACACAATTTCCAAAAATTTGTTTTTAGTGGGTTGATCATATCTAGAAAGCTCTTTACGCATATTAGGTGAATGCATAATGCACATTGGGACTCATCCATAGCGACACGTGGCTTGTCGAAGTACTTCACATGGGTTCATATACTACTAGAAGTAGTGATTTGCTAACATTTTCAAAATAAAAATGAAAGCAAAGTAGCAGTAAAAAAGCACCCATATTAGCTTTTTTATCCTATTTAAAACATTTTCTTATGCTATTGCTTGCATTGCTTTCAACATTTGATAAGTTATCTATTTTTAAAAAAGCTTAAAGGAAACACCAATCTATATATCTCCAACACAAATTATTTGGGCTGTCAAAACAGCCATTTCCCTAATGTTGTTAATAGAGCTGCAAATCAGCTCTGCAGAGAGAGCGAATTTCAATTTGATGAGTCCCAATAGGCTTTGAAGTCTAAAAAACTAAAACAAACAAAAATACTTTGTGAAATGAGATTTATAATTAAAAAAATCGTTTATATTTTCTTAATATTGTTATTAAATTATAAATTAATAAATTATTTGTGTAATTATGACTATTCTGAGTTCGAAAAATAATCAATCATTTCAGTATGTGGTTGGATAATGAATCCGGGCTCTAAAAACATTTTGATAGCTTCAAAATCAAAAGGTTTTTTTAAGGATTTCTTATTCCCTGATTGGTAACAAATGGATCTGAAGATATTAAAATTCGGTAGATTGTATTCGTTAATGTGTTTTGCTTCGATATTTTTCGACCAAAATATTCTATAATCATTTTGAAATCCTTATTTTGAGCTTCTGGACGCTTAATTCTCAAATGGGCACTATTATTCTATGATAAAGTAGTAATATTTCAGTGAATTTCAAACATAGAAAGTTCTCTGATAAAACATTTTAAAGAAAATTTTATTTACTTTCTTTTTTATGGAGCAATGTCTGTACCGATCATCGACCAGAAAGAAATGCCATTGAAAAAACTAAAAACACTAAAAAATTGAAAAAATGTTAACTTTTATTTTGTTGGATAATTTATCGTTTTGTATGGAATTTTTTTTTTATTATTATTTAAAAGATGCATTTCGATGAAAAAATTTGCTCTCTACAAACAACGCCTCTGGAAGTGCAACAAATTTTTGCTTCGTTTGCGAGATATATGGAAAAAACGGATGTGGATGGTTCAGAACTCATATCTCTGATTTGCACCATTCCGAGTGTTTTTCTTCATAACTAAGCCATTTATTGATTCCTGCAATAAAAACTCACCCTTTTTCGAGTGACATAATCAATAGGCTATAAGGATTATGAAATGGTTTAATATTTGTTACATTTTAATTTTACATTGTTAAAAGTTAACACAAAAAAATTTTAAAAAAATATTTCAGGAATACATCTCGCACTTTTTACTTGATTGCTCATTTCCGTTTTTGAAAGTCTCTTTGAAGCAAACGAAATTGGAAGCTTTTTTCCATCCGAATACTGATGGACGAGCACAGCCCCTAATCCTACTGGGCTTGCATCCACAATTAGTTTAACCTTTTCTGACGGATCGAAATGAGCGAGAAAAATATCAGATGACATGATTTTCTTTACTGACTCAAAAGAATCCTTTTGAGGCTTTCCCCAAACAAAAATATTTGCTAAGTTATCAAAATGAGGCGCTGCCGTTGTGGCCAAAACTGGCATAAACTGCCGGTAAAAATTAATAACACCGAGAAATTATTGAAGCTCCGTAATGTTCTTCGGTACCGACAAGTCCATGACAGCTTTTATTTTGGCTGGATCTTTACGTAAGCCTTGTTTATCTATTACGTGCCCTATATAACAAACAGATTCTTTAAAAAATTCACAATTTTCTGGAGACACTTTTAACCCGGCTTCCTGAAGCTTGGAAAGCACTAACGACAGCGTTTTAAGATGCTGCCTTTTATTTTGTCCCGTAATCAATAAATCATCCTTGAAAATAGTCACACCATCTATTCCACTCAACAAAGATTCCATTTTTTCTTGGAAAATCGCAGGAGCCGTGGATACTCCGAACAACATTCTTGTAAATTCCAGTAAGCCTTTCGTTGTGGATATAGTGGTTAACTTTCTCGACTCTTTGTCTAAAAGTAATTGTTGATAAGCCATCGCTAAATCAATTTTCGAAAATTGCTGACCCCCATGCAATTTTGCAAAAAGCTCTTCAACTCTTGGATAGGGTTCTACGTGTGGGTTCAGAGTGACTTTGTAGTCACCACAAATTCTGACTGTTCCATTTTTTTCATAATGGGCACAATCGGAGTACCCCACTCAGAATAATTTTCATACTGAAGAACCCCAAGTCTCACAAGCCTCTCAATTTCTAACTCCACCTTGTCTTTAATTGCAAAAGGCAATTTCCTTGGACGAAAAAACTTTGGTGTCGCACCTTCTTTTAGTTTCAATGATACTGTCCCATACTTAAATGTTCCCAAACACTTTGTGTAAAGTAGTCTGTATACGAAGTGTTTCGACCGGGCCACAGCCGAGCGGATATGATGCTATAACAGGTCGCTTTCGGCCCTCTATCTCGAAAAGAATTCAACTTGCAAGAAAGTTGTTGAAACAAAAGTTGCAAGCAATTCACTCCTTTGGCGAAATGGTTAGCATGTCTGCGTTTGAGGGAGGTTTGCTATTTGAGACCCAACAGAAAACAAAAAAAGTTTTTTGATGGGTAGCTTTCACGAAGAATTGACAAATCCTTTATAGGTCTCCTCCATTCTCTCCAATTTCGAAATTCTCACCTTAGTTAGACTTATATGGTAGACTATAAATCCTATTTTTAAGACGTTTTAAATAAATCTAAAATACTAGTTATGTTAAAAAAAAAACATTTTAAACCAATGTATGTGAGCATCACTTCAAAATCTCCTCATTGTAGACATCTGCGATTGACTATTGTGATTGAATTTTAATTTTGAATACAGAGCAAATGAAATGTTCATGAGGCTATCTTCACGTCATGTGGCTTTTCGTTATCATTCATCAACAGACTTTCATCAAAGAAAACATAATTCTGCCAAGTAAAAAATTATTTTCAAGCAAGAACAGGAAATGTATGATCAGATGAAGTGAATGCTTTACATTTGAAGAAGAAAATAAGCTAAAACTAAATTATACACACATGGGTTCAATTTAAAACCAATAATAAATCTTAGAAGAGACTCGAGCTGCCCATAACATATTACTATTCCTTCACAGTAGGCATCTGTTGTATGTATATAATTTAATATTTTGAAGATTTATAGAAATCTGTCAGTAGGCCACACAGTGAGACGAGGGTTAGACAGTTCGGAGACACAACAATGTATTGACTTAAACACAAAAGTTAGCAGACAAAAATAAAGTCATTGCTTTTTTCTTTACTGAAACAGTTACTTCCTTACATCCAACCTTGATCGAAAAGTGTTTGGAGTTATGATCAATGCACAACAAACCAACTGAGAAGTTTAAATCACCACGCCAATTATAAGTGTGTACAGTCAAATCAGTCAGTTCCGTGCATTTAAATAGTTTGATTAGCCATTTATAATAAGTATAATGCCAATGCACTACAGTTACGCACACATATAAATTGTATATGGTGTTTCGCTCTTCAAAAGCAATATTTCTTAGAGATGTAATTATTAAAAATATTTTAAGAATAAACCAGTCCCCAACTCGAGGTTAGTTGAATCGTATACACAGACTGCCTGCCAAACAGGAGAGTTCCGTAATGAAATGACTACATAGAGATTAAGCATTAAGGTCTTATACCAGCTTATCAGAAGATATGTGATGATCTTCAAAGCGTAGGAAAGTATGTTCTTTAATGTTTAAATTGTTGAATCATACAAATAGCTGATGAAGTAAGGGCTTCTAAATAGAAATTTTTTTTTTTTCGGAAGAACGCTTGTGAATATTCGAAGTAGAACATCCTCCTCTCCCTCTCGGTCAAACAAACAAAACATTTCTTTATTGAACATCTTATAGCTCGAACAGCTACAAACTCAGAAGTTTTCAGCTCCTCATGGTAATTGGATGTGCGTTTACATAATTCATAACAACAGCAGCCTACAATTTCAACTTCATATGCGTCCAATGACGTCTCTTAGCGTTGTATGGTGTCGGATAGTGTTTCAGTACCAATGTAGATGTAGATGGACCCATTGTGGAACCAACATGTTTTGCCTTAGCTTTTTAGCCTATTTTTATATATATATATTTTACCCCTTCTAATACGCAATGTTTTGGTCGATGTTTACCGACACCTATATAAAGTTTACAGTGCAAAAAAACATCGACCAAAACATTGCGTATTAGAAGGGTGCAACAACGTCTAACTGATGAGCCCATTGTTGCACCTGGGCGAAACGCATAAATGGAGTGAAGGTCACAAAAACTTTCTATATATATTTATATAGATATCTATATAGGATATTTTCTTCTGGTGAAAGCTGGGCAAAAGAGGTGAAAGTCGAACGTTACAACCGTCCTTTTCGTTGTTTAGATTGTAACACAAAGAAAGGACGGTTGTAACACCATCTAAATCTTAAAGAATAAATGAAAAAAATTGTTTTAACATCACATTTATTAACTAAAAATAAATAAAATAAAAATTAAAAACTAAAAGCAGTCTTGTAGCACTTACAAACAAAAAGTTCGATTTCAATTCAGAAAGTAACTTGTTACTTAAAGCAGTTTTGATTTTGGATATGGCATAACGTTTTCGGGATAAAAAGTTCTTCCCGTTACCGTTGGAGGTATACCAGGTTATAGTAAAATAATACCTGAGATGGCGGCAGGAATAAGCGAAGCATGTGATGAAGATGGAGGCAGTGATGTTAAGTTAAACTAACATTTGAGATGGTTTCAGAATGTTTGGAACGTTATATGGATTTGGTCTATCAGTAACATCGGAAGGAGAAAACTCATCATACCCGGTTGTAACGTATTACAAATGTCCACTCAAAAAATGTTACAACTGTCCACATCTCGTTTCTTTGATTAAATATGAAGTTTATTCAAATATTACTGCGTCGATTACAAAAGCACTTAAACCATTAAATTGGAAATGAAATAAAGTAAAATGGAAATGCTATCAAAATTGTTTTATTTAAAAAAAATGTTTCAAAAACTCACCACTTTTATTTCGTAAAATTTTATATCGTAAAATGAGTCGGGAGGGAGATATTCCCTAAAATCCAATTTTGGGCGCCATTTTTCCAATATGGCGGCGTGAGCGGCAAAAGTACGAGGTGGCAAAGTTGAAATTCGGAAAGAGCACATCAAAATCTATAAATTTGCCAATTTTCGAAACTCCCGGAAAACTTTCCAGGCAAAACTACAAATTGATTGTACTAGATAGGAAAAACGAAAAAAGTGGATACGATTTTAATCAAACTTTGCAGTTAGGGGCAGCCAACAGAGGCGTTTTGTGGAATTGGATCTGTAGGTCTTGAAATAAAGGTACCTGCCTTACAACCTTTTTGATAATACTTAACGGCTCTAACGATTTCGAAAAAATTTTATGTCAAAGATTCTTTCTTAAATTTCTTTCTTATGATGTAAAAAATATATTTTCGGAAAAAGTGCAAAAACGGTACCCCCATAGTACCGTTTTTTCAAAACCGACTTTCTCCTTAATGCCTGATCGATTTTGACGAAATTTTATCTTATAGAAGTTCTAAGTGGGAAAATTTTTAATGTTTGGAATATTTACTAACTTGTTTTAAGAATTGTTCGATTATTTTCTAGATGGTGTCTACAATTTTTTTAATAATATCTAAAAACTTGCATAGGTATTCGATTTTTAAAAAACTAGTTTCTAAAAAAGTGAAAAAAAAGAACCGGTTTCTTTAGAAACAGTTCTAACGATCTAATTAAACTTTCAGCAACTGAAAAAAATTGTTTTAGATTTATCGCTTAAATCGTTTCAAATAATTAATTTAACTTTTTTTTATATTGTGGTTATATTAAACTTTTAAAATTAATGTGTAGTTGGCAACCCTATACAACCAAATCTGCTATGAAGATGTAATACTTAAACCTAGTACTCAACCTTAAGATTTTGATATTATAATTAGAATGTTAATTCATCAATTCATAATCGCAATTTCGTGGGACCCAATTATGCTAATTTTTTGTTTTTGAAAAATCCCCAAAAAACAAAAATTGATAGTGTTGAGGTATGACAGTTTTATGAATTGAGACTTCTTTAAACTTAACGTTTAACTGCTTAAGTCTAGAGAAAACTCAAGGTTAAGCAGCTATTTGCGTATCAACTCTGAGAAAGGCCTGTCTGATGTTGTTATTTGTTTCAATAATTTTGCTCGAACTACAAAAGCAATAAATGCTTGAATCACAATTAAGTTTTGACTTCGGCTTCAAATCCGAAAGTTTGGCATTCAGGTACGGTCCAACAATCAACTTTGTTCCGATCCTTCGACTTTTTTTTTAAATAAATAAGTGCATAATGTTTCAAGAATATTGTGTCAAAATTTCAAGTCGATTGGAATTGGAACTAAAGTGATTGCGTCGTGAATATTCTTACATATATCATCTGGTCGACCTGAGCTCCTTATTGTTATTTGGAAGCTTTAAAGCGTTTTTCACACTTTTAAAGTCTCTCTTCCTCATAACTTCAATAGTTGCATTGATTCTTTTTCTTGTTTTAAAGATTAGTTAATGTTTCTTATTTCACAATAACAAATACTGCGACTCTTTCTTAAAAAAATTGCGTCTTTCTCTTCAAACTGTTCCCAAAAAGTGAAAAATGTTCAACACTTTCGTGATTACAATAAGGGCTTCAAACATCAATGGCTTCTATCGTCCTGGCTCATAATTAATTCCTTGCTTCAATTTTACAAAGACGGTTGTTTCCAAAACGAAATACTGATTAAAAGTTTATTCTTGGACGTGTCAATACTTATTTACACGAGTCATTTGAGAACAAAGAGTTTCTTTGAGTAATATGATGTGAAAAGCACATTGTGGTATACTTGCGTTACAAAAAGGCATTTAGTTCCGTGAAATATTCCAAGTGAATTTGTGTTGCAAAAAACAACACGAGCAACACCATAAGGTTTTCACATGCCAAGATTGAAATGAGCTCGTTTCAGATGAACCATTATTATAGATTGACTTATGAATGAACATGAAAAACACTTTAATCCTCCGAAGTTCCTATTGTGGCTGTTAGGCAGGATTTTAAATCTAGCGACAATGCGGTAATAATTGTTGTTCGTTCAATAAGTAGCCAAGAATTGATAAATATCTTCTTTCTCTCTTTTGTTACATAGATTACAATTTTACGGTAGATCATCTCGGTACGGTATGTAGTTAAGATGTAAAATTTAAACTAGCTCTTTAAATGGTCCCTATATCGACAGCTGAATATTTGGTTATTTAACTGCCTGTAGATATTTCTGGATGGAGACGAATTTGCTCTAGAGAGATTTTCTATAAAATTTTATGGTCAACTTTAGCGATCACATCTGCATACTGAACTTGCCAATCATCAACGTTGAATTCTGACAAATATAGGGAAGAGTCATGGCATAGAGCCAGCTCATTCCATTCCGGTCTGTAGAGAAAATTTTGGAATTGCGTCTCTAGGTCTTGAATCAACGATACTTCCCGTCATACAACCTAAATGAATACTTATTTTTCTAGGCTAAATCGATTTCGATTAAATTTTATGTAAAGGATTAGTTTCAAGTTGTTTTTCTAATGACATACAAAATAGTAGTGGTACCCGTGGCGTGATGGTTAGCATGTCCACCTGCTAATCCAGAGGTTCGAGGTTCGAATCCCAGCAGAGGCAAAAATGTTTTTCCACGGGTATCGCCTTTCGCGAGGAATTGGCAAGTCCTCCGTTAGTAAATTCATTGCCATGAAAAGCGCTTTCTCAAAAAGCCGTTCGGAACCGGCAGAAAAATGTTGGTCCACTCAATTCCCTCACAAGGCATGGTTGTGAGAAATGCGCTAGGCCCAGGGGCTCCTCGCTCTGTTGCGCCACCCTATTTTTTTTTTATACAAAATATTTTCGGAAAAAGTCTTAGAACAGGCACCGTTTTTTTTAAAACTGACTTTCCCGTTAATGACTGACACGATTTTGACGAAAATTTAGTAGTTTGAGAAAGATTGCATATTGACATGTGAAAAATTTTAATTTTTGAAATAACTTTAAACTCTTTCTTTGATTCTTTTCAAATTTCTTGTCGAAACAACTTCTGGTAACATCTTAAACTTTGCATATTTGACTTTTAAGAAACTTGTTTTTAAGAAAAATGAAAAATTAATTTATGTGTAGTTGGCAACCCTGTTCCAGCAAATATATTATGAAGATTGTACTGTATTCCACCTTAAAATTTAGATATAGTAATTAGCAAACAATCTCAAGCTCGTGCGACTCAGTCGCGCCATTTTTTTTTAAATAGCAGTAGTTAATGTCGAAATATTTTCGGCGCAACTCTGACACAAACTAAAACTACACTACAAATTTCAAGTCGGTTGGAACAAAATTAAATCCTTAATTCAACCAATTCAATGTCCTACAAAAACGTTGCTTCCACCATCAAATACTGCTTAGAAGTATATTCTTGGACCTTGGACGTGTCTAAATGCACCCCACATTTACTTACACGACTCATTTGAGAAGAAAAAGGTTCGTGTCGTACGTGTTGGTTCGATAAACACGCGTTTTTTGATTAGTATGTTGTGCAAAAACACTTTGTGATACTCGCGGTATAAAAAGCGATTTAGTTCCAATGTTTTAAGTGAATTTATGTTGCAAGAACCAACACGAGCAACACCATAAGGTTTTCAAATCTAATGATTGAAATGAGCTTTTTCAGATGGAAGCACCACTATATTTCCATTTGAAATGATTGAGAGTTTTCGTATTAAACGAATCAACACGAGTCACACTATGCGTTTTTTTCTTTCTTCTCCAATGACAAGAGTAAGATCGTGTTACAACTTGAGCCACGTGATGGTTCTGTAAATGCACTAACGATAAATTAATTGATTAAACTCTTCAAGACTAATCTAGACTGCCTTCAAATGATTACAAAATGGTACTCAAAGCAGATAAATGATTTATGAATTAACACGAACTTTAATCGTCCGAAGTTCCGGATATCCGAAACAGATCCGGATCCAGGATCCGTTATCCGACCTATTCGGATATTATAGGATATCCGGATAGTGTCGGATATTCGGATAGTGTCGGATATTCGGATAGTGTCGGATATCCGGATATCCAGATGGTATCGGATATCCGAATACTTCTCGGTATCCGGATATCCGGATCTCAAAATAAATCGATACATATACAGTCTTCTATACCTTTTATGTAGTTTGCAAAAGTCATGTGATATTTGATACGATTTTTAGCTGCGCCATTAAAATTTTTTCTTTGTCACCCCCAAAAGTCTTTGAAAACCGTCTGGTTAGAGACTTAAAGGCGACGTGTAGATTTTTCAATGTATAGGTCAGTGTGAATAACAAAGTTGTATTCAAAAGCTACAAGAAAATAATTTTTCAGTTTGGGTCCGGATATCCGGATATCCGAATTATCCGGATATCCAACTATCCGAATATCAGGATATCCGAAATATCCGGATATCAGGATATCCGAAATATCCGGATATCCGCAACTATCCGGATATCCGAATATCAGCTGTCTCAAAACATTCCTGTTCGGATATCCGGATAGTTTGAAGATCCCGGTCGCCACCTTGACCTCAGCAAGCATAATAAGCCGCTCGGTTTTCTATTGTTTGATATCTGAAGTCAATCAGATGTCGTTGCATTTTACTGTAACAGTCGTGTATTGAACTTCCTTTCTTCTTGTTGCTTCGGGATCGTTTTTGAACGTTGTATGTTAGTGACATAGCCTTTTTGACGAGATTCTCTGGACCTCTTCTTTGCAGGGGCAATACTAGCTGAGAAAAACGCTTTTTATTTTCTACAAGACTTCTGACGTGAAAAGATAATATTTTAACCCAGAGCTCTATTTTATCATGGATCTAGTTTTTCCCGCCATTATAATTTTCTTCTATAAATTAACGGTTTCTTCACTGAATATCAACTGAAATTTAATTTCAAAATTTAATCCTTCGACATAAAATTAGGAAAGCTACTCTTTGTCTGTTCGTATTGACTATTTACTAAGCTCTCATTGCAAACAAAAGACCAATGCAATTATAGATGTGGTTGGTTCTCAAAGAGATAACTTCATTTGATTTGCAGTCCCTCGTGCTGAAATGAACATGAGTCTGCATCTCTGCATACAACTAATATGTATTTATTGAGTCATGGAATGAATTCCAATTTCCTCTTTTATCTCTCTGTGGACCGCACATAACACATATTGCCTGTTTACTGTCGTAAGAATGTAATAAATTCAAATTATTATTAAAATAGATTGGATGCGCTCATAGGTCCTCCTCACAAGCACTTGCACTTTTGTCTATTGTATTTGCATTCATGGTATTAAGGACTTAGCGAACAAAATTCTTTAGAGCAAAAGCATCGATGTGATAAATTACCTCGTTTACGTGCTGTTGATTGCACTTAGCCAAGAAAGAATGTATCTTTCCTGAATGGTTCTAAGAGCTCATTTATTATTGTAAATCTATTTGTTTGTCTCCCTTTAATTCAGTTTTAATTGACTTGTTGTTGGTTTTAATTGTTATTATTAAGTTCTTCAGACAAAGTATTTTATGTCATTTTCTTTTCCCTCTCTCTCTCTTTGCAGTAAGAGTTCATCCCCTCCGTTGGATATCATTGGTGTGGATCTTAATTGCTATCGTGTTGAATTTAATAAACGTCTATTGATTGTTTTAATAGATTAAATTAACAAAGCAACTTCACCGAATCAACACTAGAGGGTGAGGCCAATACAGAAGACCAGGCGACAAGATGTATGGAATGCTGTTGGAAAGTGTTCAGCATTACGTGCAGGTAAGCACGCGACAAACAACAATCAAAATGATGAGGGTGTTCTTGACGAATTTATCTTTGAACACTAAATTATTTTTGTATTGTTTGTGGGGCTTTTCCAAAATGGGACTGAAAATGATAAAGGGCGAACGGCATTTGAATAACGAAGAGCAAACTGAGTTATGGGATGAAGATTAATTTGGTGTCTATTGAGTACATAGTTATACCTATATAGGTAAAGAAAATGCAAATTAGCTTTTGTTTTATTGCAAAAGGTATATGTTTTCAAAAACAATTAATGTGACAATATGGATGACAAGCAATCGAAGAGGTTTATGCGGTGTTCGGAGGGCTTATCAACAAATATTTGAACAGAGGGACTTCTTCATAATTACATTGTGGCATTGTATTTGGTAATTTGTTTGAAACTCGATTTAAGCTGAGTAATGATTGATGGATATGCAGGGCACGCAAAATTGTAGGTTTTTTTTTGGGAATAATTAGAACAACATTTCGTTCAATGACAGCAATGGCCTGGATTTTCAACCTCCTTTTGTGGCTTTCGCGAAAGACGGTAGACTTAAAAAAAAAAAAAAAACGTTCGCTTTGCTCTCAAAAAATACCTAGTCGGATGGAGAAAACGATTTCCTTTATTCAGAAGGTTCGTTTAGGTATAATAATATGAATATATCTCAATAAAAAAATTCCACGTGCTCACACAGGGGCTGTGATTATCTCTTCTAAATCCCATTTACTCGTTAAGTGTTGAAAAGTAGGATGTCTTATGCTTATATATAAATAAATAGGTACCTTCTACCTACTCAATGAAATCGACTCTAAAATACCTATTGTTTCAAAAAAAAAAAAAATTGAAGATTTATTACACACCTTACAGCCCGATTCTGTCAAAAGCCACAAGTCAGAACGTTGTAACCTGCACAGAATCACATCACAATTGAGTATTGAGTATGAAGTTATGCCTTGAATGGAACGTTGTCACTTATGAGGTATATAAATAAATGACAGGCGGAATAGGTTTTTAAATATTTTTTCAAACAGTCGATATGTACATTAAGTATTTTGCAGCCACAATAGAAGGAATTATTAGATCAGTTGTTGTCAAATAAATAAAAAACAAATATTTACAAAGGAGGAATCGTTTATGTCACAGGACGTGGGTCTTTTCCTTTGTGGTCTAATAAAGTGACAGTTAAACGCGCGTCCCTTTTTACTTGCGATTATAGGTAATCAATCTGTCACATTTCAAGGAGTGGGGCTAAAATTTTCTCAGAAATTCTCTGAAAGAGCGTAGTTGTCTCAAAAGTAAGGAAACGTCGTGAACAAAACATTCACAAGACAATACAAAAAAACGTGTGTTTGACTGTTGGCTGTGCAGGGTGGCGAAAATTCGCAGGGTGGCGAGATTTTTTACTCTCTCGTCGAATTTTGGTAGATTTCGAAATAATTTTCACTAAAGAAACACACCAACTAAGTATAAGGCAAGTTTTGCAATCGTGCAGGAAAAAAAAAAAATTGAGACGACAATTAAACATCATTTTCCGATGATAGAGAAAACGGAAAAAGTGGGCCTGTAATTCTGTATGTCTGTCAGCCTAAACCACTTGATCGATTTTCTTCAAATTCAAATATGGTCTTTAAATAGCAGTACTCACGATTTTTTTTTTAACGCGCACATCAAGCAATTATGAATACCCTAACCCATATAATATTGTAAACACCTATATGCACGTTGCTTTTGAACCTTTGTGAATCGTACTGTAGGGAAAAACAGAGTCAGGTAGAGCACTCCACATTCGGGTGGTGCGACTAAAATAAGAATCTCTACTGTACGCCCGAAGTTGGGCTCAAGGTAAAACTGATGAGCATTCAAAGCGAGGCGGGTGTTGCGGCTAAATTGTATCAGGGGAGGAATGCAACTGGCTATTTGACTAGAGCACTGTGACTTTTCGACGATGTTCAAGAGAATCAATCGATTCTACGATTGAACTATCACCTATCAATTTTTCTATTTTGTACCCTATCAAGTAGGCGCAAAGATGTTTGAGAAGCACCTGACCAGATATGGGAGTTATACTCCAGTTTTGGGCGGATGATGCCTTATAAATTGTAGCCAGATAAGAAGGGGTGAATAACTTCCCGCATCGTCTCAAGAAGCCTAAGCATTTAGCAGCATTTTTGGCTACTTCAAATATGTGGTCATTCCAACGAAGATCATCGTTTACACACATACCAAGTACTGACAGCTTTCCGGTTTCTTCGATGCTGGTACCATTCATGGTTCATGGATAATGGCAATGGGGGAATGTTAAGCTTCAACGACAAGAGACAGCATTGAGTTTTCGAAGCATTGCATTTTACTCGGTTTTTAAGACCCCATGTTACAATGCTGTCAAGGTCAGAATTCAGTGAGCTTATCATACGCAGCCGTTCCAGTTCCCCATCCGAAGAGCAAGGACGTGAATTTGGAAACGAATATGAAAAGCTGAGGGTCGAGTCGTCAGCAAAACTGTTAAGCGGATTAGAAGATTCAGACAAGAGATCATTTATGAAAATGAGGAAGAGAGTCGGAGACAAAACGCAGCCCTGGGGCAGACCAGCATTTATAAAGTTGGTATCAGACTTGAAGCCATCCAGTACAACTTGTATTGAACAGTCGGAAAGGTAGTTTCTAATGCAACCAAGAAGAGATTCATCGATACCAAAAGCACGCATTTTCGATAAAAGAGCCTGATGCCAAACTCTATCAAATGCTTTAGAAATATCAAGCGCAATAATCTTACTTTCTCCAAAACAATGTAAAGATTGGTTCTACTTTTCGGTGAGATAAGCCCTCAAATCACCAGTAGACCGTTTGATACGAAAGCCGTACTGACGGTCATTAACAAACTTTCGTTCTTCAAGATATTTCATAAGTTGACGGCTTATCAACGTTTCCATGACCTTGGAAAAAGGGACGTTTGTGCAATTGTACGGTAATTGGTAGGGGAGCAAGATTCGCCTTTCTTAGGGACCGGTTGGACAAATGCAGTTTTCCATCTGCTCGGAAAAATCCCAGCAGAATAGGAAAGATGGAAAAGTTTACGCAGTGGTTTTGCCAGCGTAGAAGAACACCTCTTCAGAATAACGGCGGGGATACCATCTGGACCAGCGGATTTATGTATATTGAGATCTTTGAGGACTCTCGCAACCGAGCGAGTTCGAAAAAATATCTGATTCATTGCAGAATTTACTGTCTCAAGCTTTGGTGGGACCAATGTGTTATCAGGAAGTGTCGAGTTAGCAGCAAATTGAGCTGCCAGCAAATTGACTTTGTCGATGGAGTTGACACATTATGAACTCTGACTCATTGAAGATGAGCTTTGGGACCGATGACGTGGTCGAGTTCTTGATGTTCTCAACAAAAGACCAAAAGTTTTTGCTTCCTTTTGGACACAACAGTATTTCATGCAAAAACTTGGCCTTTGGTATATGAGCATTACAGGTATTTCTGGCCCGTTTGAATAAATTTCGATTTTCTGCTGTAGAGTTATCTTTATGAATACGGAAACTTCTTTCTCTCTCCCTGATCGACTTTTTGCAGCTCGAATCGAACCACGAATTCTCTTTGTGTATGATACTTTTTTTCTGCTAGGAACAAAGTTTCTCATGCCGTTGAGAATTACGTTACATATCATATCGGCTGATGCGTCAACGTTTCCGTCGAGAAAGCACAATGACCAATTAAAATTTCGAAAGAAATCGTTCAGGCCATCGCCATTGGCTTTCTCGTATTGCCACACATTTCTTTTAGGGACTTTATCTTTTTTTATTTTAAATTTTGTAAAAAGAATAAGTCTCAATATGCTTTCTTATAATGCAAAAATTTTTTGGAAAAAGTAAAAAAACGATTCCAACCATAGTACCATTTTTTTCAAACCCGACTGTCTCGTTTATGGCTGACACGATTTTGATGAAATTTTATATTTAAAAAGTCCTAAGTAGTATAAGAATGATTGCATATTACTTACTTACTTACTTACTTACTTAGGTGGGCATTACAGTTCGGGTTGAACCTGGGCCTCAACCAACATCCTTCTATAACGACTTCGATTTCGGGCGAGCTCTCTCCAGTTTCGCACTCCAAGTCGGTTGAGGTCTTCATCCACTTGATTGCACCACCTAAGACAAGGTCACCTTGGTTTTTCTAGAGAGGGTTTTGTTTCTCAATTGCCTTCTTAACCCAAAGAAGCAACGGTTGGCAAGAGTTATGCTCCGTTTGATCTCCGCACTGATGTTGTTTTCCGTGTCTATAGCGGATCCTAGGTAGACGAAGTCCTGTACTACCTCGAAGTTATGTCTGTCTATTGTGACGATTTGTCCAATTCGTCGATGTTCTGTGTCCTTGTTTGATGACAACATATACTTCGTTTTGCTTTCATTAACCATCAAACCCATTTTTGCCGCTTCTGTTTCAATACTCGCAAAAGCACCTATGACATCTCGCTTTTTTCTTCCCATTACGTCAATATCGTCTGCGTAGGTGGGTAATTGGACAAACTTTTGAAAGATTGTTCTTCTGGTGTTGACGTTTGAGTTTCTTACAATCTTTTCAAGTATGATGTTGAAGAAATCGCATGACTGTTTGTCGCCTTGCCTAAAACCTTTTTCGACATCAAGGGTCTCGGAGAGTTCTTTACCGACCTTGACGAAGCAGCGTGAATTCTCCAAAGTCATCCTGCATAGTCGTACGAGTTCTGTAGGGATGCCGAAACTAGACATGGCTCTGTACAGCTCGTCTCTGTAACTGCTGTCATACGCGGCCTTGAAATCGATAAAAAGATGGTGAATATCGATATTACGTTCTCGGGTTTTTTCCAAGATCTGCCGTAATGTGAAAATTTGGTCTATTGTGGACTTCTCTGGTCTAAAACCACATTGATAAGGACCTATCAAGCTGTTGACGTGGGGTTTCAAATGACATATTACAGCAGACAAGATCTTATAAGCGACGTTAAGGAGGCTTATCCCTCTATAATTGGCGCAATTGTGAGGGCCACCCTTCTTTCGGATCGGGCATACGATATTGAGGTTCCATTCATCGGGCATGCTTTCTTCCGACCATATCATGCAGATCAGCTGGTGCATTCTCCTTTCCAACTGGTCTCCAGCTGCCTTGAAAAGTTCGGCATCAAGGCCATCTGCACCTGCAGTCTTATTTGATTTAAGTTTGCATATGGCAAGCTTTACTTCTTCTAGGTTCGGAAGATGACATTTTTGATCATCGTCCAGCTGAATGGGGCAATCTGCCTGACAGCGGAATGTGTGTCCTCATCGCCGTTAAGCAGTCTGCAGAAATGATCTTTCCAGATCCTTAGTAGCGACTGTGACTCTATAACTATGTTTCCCTGCTGGTCTTTACAGACTTGAGTTCGGGGTTTGCCACCCTGGCAGGATCTTTTAACCTTTTCGTAAAACTTTCGAGTCTCGTTCCTGTCATGGCACCTCTCTATTTCCTCAAACGAGCGCTTCGCATGCTGCTTCTTTTTCTTTTTGAGAAGTCGGTGTTCTTCCCTTCTTTTCTCCTTGTAGATCTCGTTATACTGATCGTAATCAGCCCTTGTTCGTTGTTGCATCAGCATTTGTCGTGCTTTTTGTTTGGCTGCATTTAGCCCCGCAGCAAAATCGATCAGGAGGTGGAGGCTATGCTTACCGATTGTATTTCCAAAGATGTCCTCCTTCCCTAGTTTTGCGTTAAAATCGCCAAGAACGATTTTCAAGTCGTGTCTAGGGCACTGCTCATATGTTTCTTCGAGGAGCTCGTAGAAACAGTCTTTGGAACTGTCGTCTTTCTCTTCTGTGGGGGCGTGGGCGCATATTAGGCTATTGTTGGCGAATTTAGCCCTGATGCGGATGGTCATTATACGCTCATTAACTGGATTTTGGCTAATCACCTTATCCCTGAGTCTTCCTCTAACGACAAATCCGCACCCAAATAAGCGTTGTTTCTGTTGCCTGTCACAGTTTTTCATCTTCTTTATGCCCGGTCCACTCCATCGCACTTCTTGGATGGCGGTTATGTCTGCTTTGCAGCAGTCCAGGGCGTCCGCTAATTCTCCAGCTGCACGTAGTCCGTTAAGAGATCTTACGTTCCACGTGCAGATCCGGAGGTCGTTGTCCTTTTTTCGTTTGCTCGGGTCGTCAACCCCGAAACCATTATCGCTATCCGAGGCTTTTGGTTGTTTCGGAACCATATTTTTTTTCCGTGGTTGGGTAGTTAACCCTACGCACAAACCCCAACCTGGAGGGCCTTGATGATTGCATTATAATATTTGAAATTTTTATAAATTTTATAAAAAAGTTTTGTTTTTTTTTTAAATTATTTTAAAACTATATCTTTGATTTTTTTTGTCAAGACAATTCATAAATAAATCTTGAACTTTACATACTTTACTTTTAAGAAACTCGTTTTTAAAAAAGTGAAAAATAAGAAAACAGTTTTTTTAACTAGTCCAGTAATTCACCTAAAGATAATAAATTTAAAAACAATGAAAGTTTTAAATATTTATTAAATATAAATAGTGAGTAGGTATGCCTAATTGAAAACTTTTGGAATATTTCGTATAATTTTTTTCAATCATTGTGTAGTTGGCAGCTCTATTCCCCCAAATATATTATGAAGAGCAAATACTAAAACCTAGTACCCAGCCTCAAGATTTTGATGTTGTACTTAATTTAGCATACACTCTCAATGTCAAACTGTGTGTTTTTTTTTGGTTTAGCCTTCAACTAGCTCTAATGTAGCATTAGGTTATTGCTGGGAGCTTAGGTATTTTTCAAAAAACGCTTTGTAGCTACCACAGGGCATTTTATTGCAATGTTGTAGAGCAAGCCTTAGATATATTAGGGAAAACAAACCACGACTGAAGTAAGCTAGTTAGAAGGTTCAGTAAGTTTTTTCAAATCTCCTAATCTAGCCAGAGTCTAGAGACAATTTTATTTCAAAACACAAAAAATATGAAAATGTGTTTCTTTCAGACTGAATATGGAACCGATGTTTGGAAGCAAGTGTGTCACATTGTTGATTGCAAGCACAGTTCATTCAAAACCCACCAGGTGAGGCATTTGTAAAGAGATATGGTTTCAATGTTAAGTCTCTAATGAAAAAAATATAAATATTTTCAGCTTTATCCAGATCACCTAATGCCCGATCTGGCATCTGCTCTTTCTGCTTGTACAGGGGAGTCGTTTGACTCTTGCATGAATTTCTTCGGCAGATGTTTTGTACGATTTTTCAGTAACTTCGGGTAAGTCAAACTACCTTATCCGCAATATTCAGTTTTGAAGCACTTGTATACCGACAATCTCTGATTCAGTTACGACAAAATGATTCGGGCCACTGGAAGATTTTTTTGCGACTTCTTACAGTCGATTGATAACATTCATCTGCAAATGCGATTCACCTACCCCAAAATGAAGAGTCCCTCTATGCAGCTTACTCATATGGATGAGAAAGGAGCAATGATTGTGTACCGCAGCTCCCGGACCGGCTTATCCAAATACCTTATTGGACAGATGACAGAAGTAGCAGAAGAATTTTATGGGCTCAAGATAAAAGCGTATGTGACCGAAAGTCAAAATGATATAACTGGTGGAACGGCAGGACCAATCAAACTCACTGATACTCCCAAAACTGTTATCGTCAAATATCGGATCGACTTTGATAATGCTGATTACGTGAGTCTTATTGGAGTGCAAGCAAAATTTAATCAAATTGAGTGTCAACTTATTGCAGATGGCAACCAGAGTGAACGTTATGGCACATCCTTCTCAATTGTCATTGCCACATGTCGATTTGAATATTTTTCTGGAACTGTTTCCTTTCACGCTGGTTTTGAATCCCCAAATGGAAATAACCCATGCTGGAGAAAAGGTAAGTCAAGCATATTTTGGTTTTCTTATTTTGATTTCCCATCTGATTTGTAGGTTATTGAAATGTGGATTCTCCATAATCCGGGAAAGCCACCGAAAAGCTTTATTGGTTCAAAAGTAACGGAGCATTTTACTTGCCGTCGCCCCAAGGGAACACCTTTTGAATGGCAGGTCATTCGGCAGATGAAAACGGTATTGTTTGAATTGATGCTCATAAGGACGGGAAAGAGCAACCCGGCTGATTTACAAGCAACCGTTTTGAACGCAGAGTCAGATATGTACGACGAGTTATCATTGCAAGCATACAATTACATGCGTGGGGCTGATGAAGAAGAGGATGACGATGATGACCCATCTGGTGACCGCAAGGAATCACAGGGAACAAGAAGCATTCTACTGAAGGGACAAATGTTTTATATAACTGACATGGATTCCCTTATTTACCTGTGCAGTCCACTGTAAGTAGGCTCTTTGTTCTAAACTGAAAGGGTTTTGTGTTAGGTAATTACTTCACTTTCCAACTAACTTGCAGAATTGAAAACCTTGATGAACTTCATGGCATTGGTTTATACCTGAACGACTTGAACCCGCATGGTTTGAGCAGGGAATTGGTGATGGCGGGCTGGCAGCATTGCTCAAAACTGGAAATTATGTTCGAAAAGGAGGAACAGCGTTCTGATGAATTGGAAAAATCTCTAGACTTGGCCGATTCTTGGAAGAGACAAGGAGATGAGCTCCTGTACTCTATGATTCCCCGTCCAGTTGCTGAACGCATGCGAAGTGGTATCGATCCAATGGAATCATGCCAAGGTTTTGAAGAAGTGTCTGTCATTTTTGTCGAAGTATTGGTAAGTGATAAAAAGCTTTTTCGTTTATTATGATTGCTTTTGCCATTCAATCCCAATCGCAAATTTTGGGCGTATTATGATAACCATCTCATCATTACAGAATGTCTATACGAATTCAAATAAAATTCAAGATGCAATGTCGGCTGTAAATACACTCAATACGGTATTTTCGGCATTTGATGAAGAAATAATTTCGCCATTGGTGTACAAAGTGGAGACAGTTGGAATGGTAAGTCATTTCGCTCGAGGCTCTTTTATTGCTTTCCAATAAATGAATTTAACGTCCTTTTTGTGGGGACACAATACTTGGTATAGGTTTATATGGCTGTTAGTGGAGCGCCTGATATAAATCCGCTGCATGCACAGCATGCCGCTGATCTGGCTTTGAGGATAACAAGGAAAATCAAAGCTCTGGGGCTGCCGGACGTTGCCATAAAAACAGGTTAATACATTTCGTCGATTAATGTTTGCAATTTTCATTTAAATTGAATGAAAAATGATTTCATTCTTTAATAAAGGAATTCATTCTGGACCTGTGGTTGCTGGTGTGGTTGGGCTGAAAGTACCAAGGTATTGTCTGTTTGGAGATGCAGTGAATACAGCCTCTCGAATGGAAAGTAGTGCTGAATCGTTCAAGATACAAGTGTCCAATTATACGGCCAGCAAGATACGTCCACATGGATACAAAGTGGAATCGCGTGGCTTTGTCAAAGTCAAAGTAAGTCAATTGGAATTGGAGGAGTTTTGTTTTTAAGAGATAGCAATCTGTGTAATTGAATAGGGCAAGGGAGAGATGGAAACGTTTTGGCTACTGGCTGGACCTGACGACGAAGAAAGTGATGTTCCCGGTAATACTGAGTAAATGTATTTTGTTTGTCATTTTGTTGTTATTTTAAGCTAGACAAGTTTAGTGGTTTAAGCAAAAAAAGAATTGTGATGCTAATAAGAGTGCGAATATATACTTGTAGTTGGTTTGTAAGCAACGGAAATTGTTTTAATTGTTTGCTTTCAGGTGCGAAAGATTGAAAACACTTATTATGTTTAAGGGTGGTAGCATGCTTGGTAAGTGGTACATCCTCAAATGTGCGTAAAAATTTGGTAAATTTTATAACTGGTTGGTTGGAATAGCGAGCGAAACACCACACTTCTATAGGAGTGGGTAATTAAAGTACGTGATGGCTAAGCTGGTTTCATTGAAAGAATTCTTGTTTGGGTTTTCTTATCCTATATCATTTCTTATTAAATGTGTACTACTGCAATCCATTAGCATAGCTGGCAAGATGTTTTGGAATGACTGAAAGAATAAGCTAGGTTAGGTCAGGTTAGGTCGGAAAGAGGTGCAGCTAAAAGCAGCAACACCACTCTCGGATAACAAGGGATCCAATGTGCTCCCCGGAATAATTTAGTGTGAAGGGTAGGGAAATGAGACAGTAAATAATAAAAGGTTGGAATTTGGGTAAACAATGTTTTTCATTCGCCCCAATTTATATACCTACATTTTTTTTTTTTCGTTTTACCCATTACGATAGTTTCCTCGTTCAAATTTGGAAGACCTGTCAAAAAAGCAAGTTGAAGTGTTGACAAAGCGAAGTAGAATATTTAAACAAGCAATGCTTTACGAGTAATGATTCTCTGTGTTGAAAGTTGAGATTTGATACTTTGTTTTTAAATACTTTGTTTATTTTATTATTATCAAATTGTTCTAATTTTTATATGTTTGATTTATTGAAAATAAATATTATTACAAAATACAGAGTTCAGAATCTTAAAACATCAGGTTATGGGCCTTATCACGAACTAAATACAAAATAATAAGGAAATTTGTATTGAGGGAAGATGTCTGAAACGAAATTCAGTATTGAAAAGCTTCGGGGAAGCGAAAACTTCGAAGACTGGAAATTTTCCGTTGAAGCTTATTTCCAAATGAAAGGACTTTGAACGGCTGTTTCTGATGGTAGTGAGACGGAGAAGGATGCAACGAAGCTCTTAAACGCAAAATCGGAGCTTATATTGCTTGTTGAAACATCCATTTATCCTCATATAAGACATTGCAAAAGCGCTAAGGAGATTTGGGATTCTCTTCAGAAAATTTTTCAAGATTCTGGTCATGTGAGGAGAGTTGGGCTCATCCAAAAGTTTTGTTCTACAAAATTGAAAGATTTTTCTACCGTAGATGCGTACGTTAACGATGTGTTAAATACATCATACAAGCTCAGGTCTGTTGGTCTCAACCTAGATGAAGAATGGATAGGATCAATGCTTCTAGCTGGTCTTCCCGAAGAATACAAGCCAATGATAATGGGAATCCAAAACTCTGGGATTCTTATTACAGGAGACAGTATTAAAACCAAAATTCTTCAAGACATTAATCTGGATTCAAGTCAAGATACTGCTTTTGTTGGCAAGAACAAGAAAAACTTTGGGAATAAGAACTTTAAGGGTCCTAAATGTTACAACTGCAACGAATTTGGCCATATTGCTGCTAAATGTCCAAAAAAGAATAAGAACCTTCAAGAAAAGAAGAATGCGATGTTAGGATGTTTTTCTGTCTCGGCTCTTGAAAAAGAAGAATGGTATTTTGACTCGGGAGCGTCAGCTCACATGTGCTCAAATAGTGCATGCTTTTCAAGTAAGATGGAAAATCTTAATTCTGAGGTAATTGTTGCAAATAATTCAAAAATGCAAGTCCAAGGTATAGGTAGAGTCGATATGAAGATATCTAATGGAAAATTCAAAGAAAGTGAGGTTGAATTTTAATAAGTCCTTCACGTTCCTGACTTATGCATTAATCTCTTATCTGTCTCGAAAATTGTTCAGAAGGGTTTTTCAATGATTTTTTCCAAGAATGGATGTTTAGTAAAAGACCAAAGGGGTAATGTTGTTGCAACTGCAAGCTTGGTGAACAATATGTTCCGACTCAACAGACCACACAACCAAAGTGCATATTTTACAAAAAATGTAACTTCACACTTTGAACTTTGGCACAAGCGTGTTGGACATCCAAGTATCGAAACCACACAAGCTATGATTCCGAAAGTGGTGCAGAATATTGATTGCGATAGCTCAAAAATCAATTGCATCACATGTATCAAAGGTAAAATGGCACGCCAGCCTTTTAACTCAATTGGTAACAGGGCAGAATCAATTTTAGAACTGATACATACAGATCTCTGTGGTCCGATTGAACAAAAATCAATTGGAGGTTCAAAGTACATGCTTTTATTCATTGATGATTTTTCAAGAAAAGTCTTTGCGTTTTTAATTAAAAGCAAGAATGAGGTAGCGGAAAAGTTCCTTGAGTTCAAAAATTTTGTAGAAAATCAGACTGGTAACAAAATAAAAGCCATTAGAAGTGACAATGGAAAGGAATATTGTAATTTTAAGATGAAGAAGATTCTAGCAGATGCAGGCATTCAAAATCAGAATTTGGCAGAGAGAATGAATAGAACCATAATCGAAAAAGCACGTTGTGTTCTAATCGAGTCTGGTTTACACAAATGATTTTGGGCCGAAGCTGCAAATACGGCCGTTTATTTAACAAACAGAACACCTTGCAAAGGTACAAAAGAAAAAACACCTGAAGAAATCTGGAGTGGAAGAAAAGTGAATCTGCAGCATCTTAAGGTTTTCGGTTGTCAAGCAGTTATTCACATTCCAAAAGAAAAGCGGAAGAAACTCGATGCCAAGGGAAAAGAAGTAATTTTTGTCGGATACTGCACACACTCAAAATCATATCGCTTCTACGATGTAAAGAAAAAAGAAGTCGTAATAAGTCGAGATGCAGTTTTCCATGAGCAAATTTTTCCAAAGGATGGTGAGACAAACGATACATCTTATTGTGATATTTTTACAGGATATGATTCAGTGGGGAATGAAGACGAAATTTCATCAGCGGATTCAAACAATGAAATACCAATCGAAATAAGTGACGAAACGGCAAGTGAAAACAGTTTTCTGGATGCCCAAGATGATTTCATTGTTGAAGAATCTTCAGAAGGAATCATATCTGACAGAGGAATAGGACGATCCACCAGAATAAGAAATCCACCTGAAAGATACGGTTACCTATCGTACATGGCTAACGACAATGAAGATCCAAAGACAGTCGCAGTCGCTGAGGCAATGAAGAGCGAACATATGTCTGACTGGAAAAAAGCAATGAACGATGAATATACAGCTCTTTTGAAAAATGACACTTGGGAAATAGTTTCATTACCAAAAGGAAAGAAAGCCATAAATTCCAAATGGACATTCAAGACGAAAAAAGATGCAAGTGGTAATGTCGAAAAATATAAAGCTAGATTGGTCGTTAAGATTCGCAACGTCAAGGGATCGATTATCAAGAAACATTTTCTCCCGTCGTAAGGTACACGTCCATAAGGGTACTTTTAAGTTTGGCTGTACGATATGATTTGGATATCGAATGGATGTTGTGACTGCTTTCCTGCAAAGTGAACTTAACGAAGAGATTTACATGAATCTTCCTGAAGGTTTTGATAATGTTCAAAATAAAGTATGTAAACTCAAGAAATCACTGTACGGCCTCAAACAAGCTAGCTGAGTTTGGAATAAGAAATTGGATGAAACTTTTAAGAAAATTGGACTTAAACAATCCAAAACCGATCCGTGTATTTATTACAAGACAAACAGCACAGATAAGACTTTCGTCTATTTACGTAGACGACATACTGATTTTTACAAACAACAAAGATGGAAAAAGAATTATCAAAGAAAATTTGGCTAAATCATTCGAGATGAAAGATTTTGGAGAAGCTAAATTTGTGCTTGGTATGCAAATAACTCGCGATCGAGAAAAGGGAAAGTTATGGATAGACCAACGAACATACTTAAAGAATATTCTCAAGAGATTTAATATGGAGGATTGTAATCCGGTATCCACACCCTTAGATATTAACCAAAAGCTTATAAAAGAAACACATCAACAAAGCAAAGACGAAACTGACTACATGAAAACCGTTCCATATCAAAAAGCTATTGGAAGTATTTTATATGCAGCACAAGTAAGTCGCCCAAATTTATCCTTTGCAGTGGGGGCTTTATCAAAATTTAATAATAATCCTTCAAAATCTCACTGGATAGCGGATAAACGACTTTTCCGTTATATTAAAGGAAGAATAAACTACGAGCTAGAATACACTCGAGACATTGAAGGACGTTTAGAAGGATTTTCGGATGCTGACTGGGCTAGTGACTCAGATGACAGAAAATCAACTACAGGTTATCTCTTTAAATACCAAGGAATACCTATTTCGTGGAATTCAAAGAAACAACCTACTGTCGCTCTCTCCACCACAGAGGCTGAGTATATGGCTTTAGCCTCAACATCTCAAGAAGCACTTTGGCTTCAATCTTTATTGCAAGAACTAATTCATTGGAATCAAGAACTTATATTGCAATGCGATAGCAAGAGTGCAATAAACATATCTAAAAACAACGTTTATCACGCACGGTCAAAGCACATCGATATAAGGCATCATTTCATTCGAGATCTTATAGAAGAAAATAAATTAGAATTAGTATATAGGAAAACTGAAGAGATGTCTGCTGATGTTCTAACCAAAGGACTCCCTGCTACAAAACATAACAACTGTTGTACTCTCATTAACATAAAAGTATAAAAATCTAGTGGGGGTGTTGAAAGTTGAGATTTGATACTTTGTTTTTAAATACTTTGTTTATTTTATTGTTATCAAATTGTTCTAATTTTTATATGTTTGATTTATTGAAAATAAATATTATTACAAAATACAGAGTTCAGAATCTTAAAACATCACTCTGATAGAATCTCAATTGTCTGTCAGAGATTATGGATAATGTCATAGCGGCTGAGTTCAACTTACAGACCCAAAGATGGTTTTACCAGTCAAGAAGTAGAAGAACCTATGAATGAACAACTCACACAAGTTTGGTTTAAAGGTCTTTTGGGGTGTTTTAATTCTAGGACAGAAAAACGAAATAGGGATGGTGGTTGATGCGCTTTTTGTGAGTTAACTGCAGCTCTATGACCTCTATAGCTGGGTACTTGGACCAGAATATCTGGCTTCCTATTTCCAACTGGTTTTAAAACAATCTGGCACCGTAGAGATTGAGGGTTGTGGATGGGGTTAGATATCAATGCATCCGACACAAACAGCAGCCTCGGAAAACAATAATGGCTTTACTTTACGACTCTAGCAAGCGAGAAAACGACAAATACTACCGGATATGCACGTGGAAGGTAGGCCTCCCTTACGAACTATACGTGCAGCCAGAGAATAACTGGAGGTCCTAGATAAAAAAAGAAAAACTGCGACCACTATCTTCTATGACGACTGCTGGTCAAAAAAAAAAACGGCGCTTACATATGTGCGGGTTTATTGTGAGAGGTTCTCTCCGAGAAAAGGTTGTTGGCCAAAATCTTGCTATTGAACGTATTTTGACAACCTGCATATGCACTAAATTCGCCATCATTTAATTATCGACAAACAACATCTTTTTATCGGTATTCTACGCATGAAAGTATTTACAGAGACGAGATATACACAGCCGTGTCAAGTTTTGACATCATTGAAAACTCGTATGACTATGTATAGGATGGCTTTGAAAAATTCATTTTGCTCCGTCAAGTTCAGTAAAGAAATCACCGATGTCTTTGACTAAGGAAAAGGCGTTCGAAAAGGCGACAAACTGTCATACTTTTTGATCGTGCAAAACTCAAACGTTAACACCAAAGTTATGACCTTTCAGAAGTCTTTAATGGGAAGAAGCAAACCCGTGGCGTACTGGCTAGCATGTCTGCTTGTTAGGCGGGATATTCGTGGTTCGATTCCCAACAGAAACCAAAAATGTTTTTGTTTCAATTGGGAAGCCCTCCGTTAGTAAATTCATCGCCATGAAAGCGCTTTCTTGATTAGCAGTTCGGAACCGGCAGAAAATTGTAGGTCCCTTCCATTCCCTAACAAGGCATGGTTGTGAGAAACGGACTAGGCCCCGTTGCTCACCGCTCTGTTGCGCCACCCTATATAAGTATATATGAAGAAGCAAGCGTGATGTCGTAGGTGCTTTTGCGGACATTGAAACAGAAGCAAAAACTGTCATCAAACAAGAACAGAGAACATCGACGAACTGGACAAAATGTCCCAAATATAACTTCGAGTTATCACAGTTCTTCGAGTATCTAGAATTCGCTAAAGTGAAGGAAAATAACATCTTCAATGCAGGGCTCAAAAGGAAAATTAGTCTTTAGTCATTTAGTGCAGTCATTGAAGCGAAAAATATGGTCTTACATCCGAATTTTTTTACTGTGAACCGATTTGCATGAAATTTTGGAATTAGGCTCATCTTACCCTTAACTTCAAAAGTGAAAATGATTTGAACACCGCCACCACCCTGGGGGTGGTTGCCACCCCTTTTCGGGGGCGATTTTTTTCTTCAAAATAACCTCGGATGTCGATAAAAGGCTTAATTTTAAGCAAAAAATCATATATAAAGTTTTTCAAAAAATCCAATACTTTTCAAGTTATTGGCAATTGAAAATTCGCAATTCTTTCACGTTTTTCATCTGTTTTTTGCAAATATATCCAAAACTATACGTTTTATCGAAAATTTTATAAAGAACAAAATTGTAGCAGGTAAAACAATGAACAATTTGGTATTTTATAAAGAATTCTAAGTACAATATTAAGCTGGATATTAAAGATGAAAACCGCTTTTTTATTTTGTTTGAAATTTAATCAATGTGGTCAATGCCATCTAGCGGCGAGTAGACGCATTTTATGCATTCTAATATAAAAAGATGTTTTGTAGTGGTTGAAATAAGCTTTAAAATGAGCACTATCAAAAGTCTTTTTCACGTAAAATAAGTAAGCTGTAGTGCAAATAAGGAAAGCATCTAATGTTTTTTTCTTTTAATAATAATATAATATCTTAGTAGTATATAATTATTATATTAGTATAATATAATTTTTATTAATAATCAAATATCGAAACGAAGTCTTTAATTTCATGGAGAATTTTCAGTTGTACATTTTCTAAGGAATACCGGCATACGTCATACTACTGCATTTCTCAAGTTTAGTCTTAATTGTGCTTTAGTGCAAAATGTCCTAGAAAAATCGATATAAATTACGTGAAGATACTTATTTTTCTAACGAGTATGGATTGAAAAATTTGTAAACTCAACTAGGTTCGAAACCGTATATGTATTTAAGATTTTTATCATCCGAGTCTCATGGTAGCATGAGTCTTATGTAAGGTGGATGAGGAAACCCTTGTTCAGAAGAAGATTCAACAACGAACTACATATATGAGCTTTAGGTATACCACAACATAAGCGCAGCAAGAAGAAAACGCATCGCTGCAGCTTCATCCCGAACTGTAGTTTCCATCAAAGCATAAGTAAGTAACGAAGAAGTCAAAGAGGAGGTTAAGTAGAAGTTCAGTCAAGGCTATCAGAAGTTATGTTTGCAGCGCAACATTGAAATACTGATCTTGTGGAATAAGTATCGTTGAATAAAATGGGCACGACTGGGTCACACGAACTTGCGATTGTGTGCTAAGTACAATACCAAAATATTATTATTATTCTTTATAACAGCTATGCTATTGTTATAACACTTAAGATACTTACTCATCAGAAACACTCTGTACGCTACAAATGCACTTTCATATTCCTTTTTATAATTTCAATTCTTTTCAATAATACACACAAGACGGTATATTAAAAGCAATTAGATAAATAAGATCGAATCATATTACAGTATGACTTATAATCTCTATGTATATGTGTAAGTTTCAGTTTTTATAGCTTGAAACTTATATGGTTTTAATTAATCCAATAGGTCAATAACGACACAAGTTGATGTAGAACAGAACTATTATAATTTAATTATAGATTAATAAAATAATTTAACAATAATTTTTAATTACCTAATTCAACAATTATGTCGGCTTAGGGTTCTGTAACCCAACTTCTTGAACAATTGAAAACGAATGAAAAATTATATATCAAAACAAAATATTAATAATTGAAAAGTAAAATCATTTACACTAGTTATTAATAAAGCAAGTAGTTTTTATCAAAGTACGAGATGTGGCAAATGTAGTCATAATGGTGGCTAAGTTTGTATGTTAGATGGCAACAAACTTACATCCCCCCTCCCCGAGAGAATTCGTATGGATAAGAAGAATAAGGAATCATCTTGCTTTTATGAAAAATGTTCAAGTCTCTCTTTTTTCTGCCAAAGTCAATCTCGTAAATGGAGTTGGATATCTTTTTCTTAATCTTGAAAGGACCTATTCGAACAGGATCTAATTTATTTCTATTCAGTTTGCTACCAGTTTGAATATAAACTAAATCATTTTCTTTATATTCAATGTCTTTAGTGTGTTTGTCATAATACTTTTTGTTTATATTATGCGATCTGTTAGAATTTTGTATTGCTACAGATCTATTAAAATTTAAGTTTTCCAGCGTATTTTTATTTAATTCCGTTGGGATAATTGAGTCATCCTTACCTGTTAACAAATAATTGGGAGAGAAACCCGCTGAAGTATGAATGGTATTGTTATAATCGGAAATACACTGTTCAGCAATCACTGACCAAGGCTTATTTTTATTTTCATATATCTTGCAACGAATTCTATTTACTAAAGTTTAGTTGGTTCGCTCATTCTGTCCATTAGAAAATGCACAGTCTATTGCTGTGAAAATCAAATTTATGTTTTTGTGCTTTAAATAATTTTTGAATTCCGAGGAATTAATACCAGGATATTGATCAGTAAAAATCGTTTTAATGTCGCCTTTTTTCTCAGTTGACTTGACAAGATTTATAAAATCTCTCGCTGACTGTGTTTTCGACGTAGAAATAAATGCGAAACGTGTAAATTGATCTACCATCAAATGCAAATACTTTTTTGGGGATCTATTTCCGGTGAAACCTCCTATTGTATCTAATGATACTATCTCTAATGGAACCGATGCTGGACCTAACTGCGATAATAGAGCTTTAAAATTACCAACTCTTGTTTTATTTTTTATACATGTTTCACAAGTCTTACAAATGTGTTTGTGCATATTTTTGAAATAAAATGTTGGTGTAATTGTTAATATCATTTGCTTAACACCAATATGACCATGCGAATCATGTATTTTCTTGAGTAATGTGATACCATAGTCCTCTGTTAACCATACTTTCTCTCTTTTATTTAAAGTTCTGTATATAATTTTATTTTTTATTTTACAGTATTTATCAAATTTTAACTGTTTTTGATTTTCTAGTATGTTTTGTACTGTTAAATAATTCACTATTTTTATTTGTGATTTATAATTATCATTTTCTTCGGAAAGGACTGGATTTCTCGAAAGACAATCAGCTTCTGTATTGTTTATACCCGGATTATATTGAATTTCGAATTCAAATTGTGAGATGAAATTTAAAATGTGTAGTAATTCTATGTCTTTGCAGTTCTTTATATTAAAATTTCGCAATGGTTCATGATCAGTGAATATTTTGAATCTTTGGCCTATTAAATAATATTGCCAGTACAATATTGCTTCTTTTATTGCTAAGCATTCAATATATATTGCTCTTTTTGCTTTCTGAGATTTATTAAGTTTTCGTGAGAAATAAAACACCGGCTTAACAGATTCATCTTCTTGAGGTTGTTTTAAAATTGCACCAACACCTTCTATGCTAGCATCCGTATAGATGTATATTGGTTTATTTGGGTCGAATATCGCTTAGACAGGCGTTGTGCATAAATATTCTTTAACTTCTTCAAAACTTTTTTTACATTCATCTGACCATACAAATTTTACATTTTTTCGTAAGAGGTTATGTAAAGGTTCTAAAGTCATTGCCGACCTGGGAATGTATTTTAAATAAAAATTCACTTTGCCCAGGAACTGTCTTATATTTTTCCTGGTTTTTGGTTCAGGGAAATCCTTTAAAGCTATTAAATTATCATTAATCGGCTTAATGCTATTATTTGATATTCGATGTCCTAAATAAGTAACTTCTCTTTGTGCAAAACAACATTTATTTGTATTTAACTTTAAACCTTGCTCTTGTAAAACCTGTAACGTCCTTTAAATGTGTTGCAAATGATCAGAATAGTTATTCGAAAAAATCAATATATCATCTATATAATTTATAGCAAAAGAATCCAGGTTGTTATTTTTTATTATACTTGATAAAATTCTTTGAAATATAGCAGGAGCTGATTTTAGGCCGAAAGGTAAGCATGCCCATTGCCAATGTCCATGGTGTGTCACAAAAGCGGTTTTGTATTTATCTTTAGCCCGCAAAGGAATAAACCAGAAGGCTGAATTGATGTCTAGTTTGGAAAAGTAAACACACTTTCCTACACGAACAACAAGATCATCAATTCGAGGGAATGGTTGACCTTCGGGGACAACTATTTTATTTAACTCACGATAGTCAATACACAACCGTGATTTTTTTCCCTCTTCCTTCTTATAAACTAAAGTAACAGGGGAAGCATATGGGCTATATGACTCTTCAATAAGTCCTGCTTTCAATAATTTTTTTATTTGAGTTTCGATTTCTATTTTGTCTGGGATGGAACATTTGTATGTTTTTCTAGATACATATTTATTTTCTGTTAATCTTATCGTTGCTTCAAAATTTTTAAAAGTACCGATATCAAATTTTTCTTTAGCAGGTTAGGTTAGGTAAAACCTAACCTGCTAAAGAAAAATTTGATATCGGTACTTTTAAAAGTACGATTTCTATTTTGTCTGGGATGGAACATTTGTATGTTTTTCTAGATACATATTTATTTTCTGTTAATCTTATCGTTGCTTCAAAATTTTTAAAAGTACCGATATCAAATTTTTCTTTAGCAAAAACACTATCATATTTTTTTAAAAGATCATTCAAAACATTACTATTATTTTCAATAGGTAAAATCAAGCTCTGATTGCATTTAAAATTTTCATTGTCAAGCCTAGGACTGCAACTTTGAGTAATTTCTAAGTTTTCATTTTGACATAATCGAAACTCTTTAATGCAATTCAGCCCGATTATCAAATCTTCTTCAAATAAATCACTTTTCATAATAAAAAATAAAAATTGTTTTTGTATATTAAGTATTTTCAAAGATACCGTTACTTCACCATGCGCATCTGTGAGACCACTCATTGTTTTTATCGTTTGAATCCCGCTTAAATTGTTAATCAATTGTAATTTCTTAAAAAACTTGTAATTTATCAATGACACATTGGCTCCGGAATCATAAAGCGCAATTGCAATTTCATTATTGATTATAACATTAAGTTTTATAAGCGGGATAAAATTCAGTTTTTTTGATTCTGAGAATCTTACATTAGCAGGTCTAACTTTGTTTCTGCATATAGTTTCTGAATGAAATCTATTCGCGTAACCAGCTTTCTCACAGATTTGACATGGTACGAAGTTTCGCTTTTGTTTATTTATTTCAAATTCATATTTGTTCGTATGCGTACTATTATTTGATATAGGATCGAGCTGTCGCAAGGTAGACATAAGATGTTCGATCGTTACTAATTCTTTCTTATTTAAACGCGATCTTACAAACTTCGGTAAAGCTAAAATAATAAAATTGATTTGAGAACTTATGCTCAGGTCTGGATCGACATCAATAAGAAGATTTATCTTTTTTAAAGCAAAGTCCAGCAATGGACCACTTAACCAACGAAAAGAATAAGCGTACTCAATTTCACTCCATGATTTCTCTCCAAATGTATTTAGGAAAGATATCTTCCAATAATTCCAAGGTTTATCCATAGAACACGTTTTATATAAAGATGAGAACCAGTCTAAAGCAGGTCCTTCCAAGTTTATTTTTAAAGCTTCGGGGAATTGTTCCTCACTTATTTTTAATCTATCACATTCGAACATAAATAAATTGAACCATGACTTTGCATTTTGATTTTTACTTGAAAGCATCATATTATTTGAAATAGACCGGATGGGATTATCGATATTTGGTAAAGGGGTATTGGAAGTGCGTTGGGGGGAAAAATCTATTGCCTCTAAATAATAACCACAAAAGACTACATTACCTTCTTCATCCAAGTATGAACTTTGCAACTCTTTCTTTAGTGTAATGGTAATATTTCTAAATTTTCCTCTTGTATTTAGGCTCTTCACTGCTCCTTTGATAATAGACAGTTTCGCCAATTCAATATGCTTTTGGATTGGTTGATTCTCAATTGGAAAAGAAAAAATTTCCTCTTGGCCCAAAATTTGAATGGTTTTCACGTTAACCGTAGTTTTGTTTTCCCAAGCTTCGGAAGACAAACAGAATTTAACCTTGAGGTCATCCATCTTAATTGTTGATTTGTAAGTTTCAGTTTTTATAGCTTGAAACTTATATGGTTTTAATTAATCCAATAGGTCAATAACGACACAAGTTGATGTAGAACAGAACTATTATAATTTAATTATAGATTAATAAAATAATTTAACAATAATTTTTAATTACCTAATTCAACAATTATGTCGGCTTAGGGTTCTGTAACCCAACTTCTTGAACAATTGAAAACGAATGAAAAATTATATATCAAAACAAAATATTAATAATTGAAAAGTAAAATCATTTACACTAGTTATTAATAAAGCAAGTAGTTTTTATCAAAGTACGAGATGTGGCAAATGTAGTCATAATGGTGGCTAAGTTTGTATGTTAGATGGCAACAAACTTACATATGTACATATGTATAACTGATTGTCATCACATGGTATCGCTTTCGTCATATATTTTAAATCAAAGACTAATCACTTGGTAATAAAGCATCGAAGAATCAATATCGTCTCTCTTTATTTAAAAATGTACTTGGGATCCTACATCTTTTTTTTTGACTATTTAAAAAGAAGGCTAACTTTGTTGTACCCTGACCTGTGTTAAATTCGATATCTTTGTCAATACTGATGATAAAGACCTAATCTTAGACTTAATTTTTTGTAGAAATAACAACCTCTAATACTAAATTTAAGTTGAGCTTCCATAGGTTTAGGGTTGCCAGATTTAAAATTTAAAATTGTGTTCAAATTTTCTTCCCCAAGCAAAGTTTTTGCTTTGAGGTAATTTTTTTTTTCAGAAAATGCCTGGTTAGCATTGAGTTTCTTTATTTTTTACAAATGAACAAAATAATAATAAAAAAAAAAAATTTGTTGATAAGTGCACTCAAAAACCCATACATTTTATGATACTTGAAAAAATACAAAATGGGTAAAATAAAAAAAAAAAAATTTGCTTTGAAGTTTGTCTGATTAAAAAAATAATATGGGCACTTTTAGTAGTTTTTTTATGTATTTTATACAAATACAATTATAACAAGTGCTCAAAGTGCCCTCCTTCGTTTTGAATGCATGCCAGAGCCCGTTTTTGAATTTCATTGTTGATGTTTGATTTCGACAACTCTTGTCTTACTTGTAGTCTTGTAATCTTTGAAACTGTATTTAAATTTGACTCCTATGGGCTAAGGGTTGCCAGATTTTCAGTAAGGATAAAGTTCCTGGTATCATCGTTGTGCTCTTCTTGAATTTCCATTGCAAAACTCATAAAGGGTCCGCCATCTAAGGTTTTTTTTTCGTGAATGGTAACACTTATGTAACTCATGTCTGATTTGACAGATAGTAATTAGTTTTATCCTTCCGCTGAACGAATATGGTTGAGGTTGTGTATACGCTTGAATAATGCTGGGAAATATTGCGATATTAGTTTGAAAATCATGGTAATGTTGCAGAATGTGTGGGAAAATTGCGTACGGATTTTGAAAAAAGAGAAGCACCGTAGCTCCATATGTTCGTTATCTTCAGAAAAAGTGAAAGAACTGGCATCCTCATCGATAAACCAAAGCGTGAAAAGCCAAAAATAGTGCGTACACCCGAGAATATTGCTGCTTTGACAACAATTGAACATTTCGGAGACATCATTGAGACGAATTTTACATAAAGACCTTGGTATGACGCCATACAAAGTCCAATTGGTTATCAGAAGTTGAAGCCAAGTAACCATCCAATGCGTTTTCGCTTCCTTAAGTGGGCCTGCGATCGACTTAGAGAAGATGCCGATTTTGCCAAAAAAAAAAATCATCTTTTCAGATGAAGCTCATTTTGATCTTGGCGGGTATGTAAACAAGCAAAATTGTCGCATTTGGGATACAGAAAACCCGCACGCATTGAAAGGCCGATACACCCAAAACGAGTCATTGTTTGAAGCGGATTTTGGTTCAGAGGCATAATTGGACCATTTTTCTTCGAAAATGAGCAAGGAGTGGCCGTTACAGTCAATGGCGATCGTTATCGGGCCATTATGAACGAATTTTTGTTCACAAAAATTGAAGAGGAGGATATTGGCAACATTTGGTTTCAACAGGACGGCTCTACGTGCCACACAGCCGAAGCTAGACTCGATGTTTTGCGCCCTGTTTTTGAAGATCGCATTATCAGCAGCAGAGCTGATGTCGTTTGGCCACCTCGGAGCTGCGATTTGACACCGTTGGACTATTATTTGTGGAGTGTCGTAAAAAATAAGTGTTACGCCGACAAGCCAGACACAATTGACGCTTTAAAGGACAATATTCGTGAAGCTATTGTTGAAATACAGCTGCACACAATCGTATAAACGTGCTTAAAAATTTTACCGATCGTGTAGGCTACTGCATGGCCAGCTGAGGCAGCCATTTGAATTAAATTATTTTCCATTATTAACCGGAAGAATTGTACTTTCAAATAAAAAAATAAATTTGAACATACTGAATACTTTCAGTAGCTTTTCTTTATAGCATTTAAAAAAATAATAATTATTTGGCGAACCCTTTATAAGAAAAAAATGTCTGTGAATTCTTCTTTCGTAAATGAAGGCATTTCAAAAAGCTATCTGATCAAACTGCAATCGTGACTTATTTTGATAAACTGATGAACAAATTTGTTTTCTTATTCTTTTATACGACTTATTTACCTATTGAACATTCATACCCCAAACTTAAAGCAAACACACAATGAAATTCAAAAGGGCTCTGGCATTCATTCAAAACGAAGGAGGGCACTTTGAGCACTTTTTATAATTGTATTTGTATAAAATACATAAAAAAACTACTAAAAGTGCCCATATTATTGTTTTATTCAAACAAACCTCAAAGCTAAATACTTTTTTTATATTTTTTTTAAAAACCCGTTGTGTATTTTTTCAAGCATCATAAAAAGTATGGGATTTTGAGTGCACCTATTTACCTATGAGTTTTTTTTTATAATTGTTTTGTTCATCTGTTAAAAATTAAGAAACTCGATGTTTATACCAGGCATTTTCTGAAAAAAAAAAAAATTACCTCAAAGTCAAAACTATGCTTGGGGAAGAAAATTTCTATCATCAGTATTGACAGAGATATCGAATTTAACACAGGACAGGGTACACCAAAGCTAGCCTTTTTTAAATTGTCAAAAAGTGATGTCAAAGTTGAGAAACGGACTTTACTGTATAACAATTTTTTTATTAGAATATGACCAAGAATCACATCTCAAAGTATGTAACACGAATTACCGGATATCCTGTTTATTACCAGATGGAAAACCACACGTATTAACAAAAAAAAAAAAACACCATTTACTATGAGTTTGCATTACATATCCCCCACACCGTCGATATTTTGTCCGCCGACAGTTTGTGGCCGCATTCCAGAAACAAACACATGACAAGACTGTCAATAACTATAGATTCCCATTGAAGTCTACAGAAGCGTTAAGGTAAAATTGAATACGTTTTTTCAAACACCGAACAAAACACGCAGATGATTCTTTTGCATTCATCCACGACAAAAGACAAAAAAAATATTCATTCATAGGCAGAGCAATAATTTTTTCCAAAAAACTGCTAAAGAACTCAAAGAAATGAAAATATTATACAGCCGCAGGCGTTACATGCTTTTTGTTAGGTGACTCGTTTTTAATCCCACATACTTTTCTTTGTGTGTAACTGGGCATTTAAAGTCTTCATCATTTTTCTTATTTACAAAGCCTTTTGATTGAATGATTAGGTCAATGACCAATAACTGCTTGGCAGACTAAAGCTTAACCTTTCATAGAAACCAAAAGATTGCGAGAGTAAATCGTTGCCTGAGGACATTGCCCTAAATTCGTTAATATTCAAGTTGAGCCCATGTTAGAACTTTTCAACTTTAACCCATTGCCATTAGTATGGTTCGGATTCTCTCTCAGTAAAGACGTGTCGATTTGAAAAGTTTGTGTAAAGTTGGAATTTGTATTCCAACAAATAAATGAAAATGAACGCGGCATTATTTCTTTTGGCTTCGATTTGGGTTTTGCTAACGAATGGAGTTCCTCAGGTACTTTTGAGGGATTCCCTTAATCAATTGAGTGAATTTTGTTTTTCGTTCTATCAATAATATGGGGTTTTTTGTTAGCGTTTCGAAAAATACTCCAACTCACCAGGCCGCCAGTACTTTCAGCCTCCTCAAGCCATGTCTTATATGCCTGGAGACTTTAATTTAACCCATGGAGAGGTTGATGCTCCAAATGATGACGGCAGTGTTGATGAAACCATGGCGAACTTTTTATACCAGAACATCTTTATAGAAATGGTTAATGAGGATTTCCCCGACCCTCCCATTATACCCAACGATCCTGTGGAAGAGAGTGCTCCAAATGAAAGCGATAGCAACAACCAAGGAGAAATAGCAATCGAAGAATCGAATGACAAGGATGTTGTATACCTACAGCACCCAGAAAGCAATCCAATCAATTCTTCTGGTGATGTAACCACCAAATTGCCTTATATTTTAGCCGACGCTGACGACGACGCCTACGACACAGAAAGTCCTACGGATCAAGATTTAGAAATAGTTGATGACAACAACTCTTTGAGCATAGAAAAACCGGATCATGTCATAACACCCTTCGTTCATCCAATACACAGGCCTAGCAGTCAATGGCCCCTTAATGTAGGAAATCCACATCGAAAGAGGATCAAACACCATCCACAAAAAGGAGGAAATCACAACAAGAAAAATAATAGGAAGAGGATTAATGTACACCGACATCCCGTTAGAGGACAAACCGACAAGAAGAAGAGGAGGCGTCGTCCTAATAAACGAGTCGGATTGCCGGTTCGAAATCCACGCCCAAACAATTCAAACAAAATCCAAGTTCCAAGCTCTTGCGGTTCATGTCGTAAGTAAAAGTCACAAATTATTTAAATTTCTGTAAGTTGTGTGTATAGGACATTTTCAAACACATATTTAGGTGATTCCCCTAAACCAAGAACAAGTCATCTAGCTTTTCAAATTGATACGTCAGCCTGAATGTTGACTAAATACATATTGGCTTCAAAATGGGGTCATGCGGTTTTGCTCATCAAGTATGACATACTAATTTGTTTGGCTGCGATGCTGTGCTATTATTCTGTCCCGATAACATTATTAGGAATAAAATTTCTTTAGAAGCACTGTGATTAGAAACTCGATGAAACGAAATTGCGTCACGATAAAGAAATAAACACTTATAAAGTATCAAGTCGGTGGGAGAATAGATGTGAAGGCATCACACATTATTTTGTATTCTCGGCCTCCTCGATGTTTCGTTGCATTCCCACTGTCGCGTCGGTCGTCTACCAAGCATTACCCATATGAGTATATGTCTTGTAAACGTACATAATGTCTATATCTTAAGCAGAACTTCGTTAAAGACTATTAGCTTCTCTCTCAAAGTATCCCGACGCGACGCCAACGGGTTTATAACAATTGATAGCAAAAAAAAACTGTGTTTAGTTCATGTATATGCGGCTGCAAGTTACAAGGCTTAAGTATAAAGCAACCGTGTTGTATTATTGAAGTGAAACGAGAACAAAAATACATATTCATAAATAGAATTAAGTCTGCTAGGGAATGAAGTATTTCCAAGTATTTTCTTTAATCTTCGTCTCCTCTTTGTTTAGGGCTTTATATGCGCCTTTTCCTTTGTGAAGTTTCACTCGTGCAGTGTTTGACTTGCTCACAAACACCTTTATTTTGCTGTCGGGCAAAAGATTTTTTTATAGACAGGGAAAACAACATAAGTGCGGAGATCAAACGGTAGCAAGTAGCTTCGAGCTGACATGTCCAGCTAGACAATTGCCTAGTAGATCTATGGTTCCGTGGTGGAACAGTGAACTACAGAAACATCGCAGAGAAACTAGAAGTATTCTGAATAGATCCCTCAAGATCAAATCAGAGGTCGACTGGGACCTGTATCGATCTAAACAGAAGGATTTTAAAAGGTTAATTCGAAGATCAAAGAATGCCTCTTACAAAGAATTCTATGAAAGTATAGAAATACTCAGGGAGACTAGTCAACAAGACTACCAAAGCCCTTAAAAGGAGCAAGGTAAACAAACTAGAAACACTCAGGAAATCAGACGGTTCATAAACCGTTAGACTCGGTATAGGAACCGTCTGATTTCGGAGTGTTTCTAGTTTGTTTACCTTGCTCATAAGACAGAGACACGCAGTCTTATGCTGGAAACTCATTTACCAAGAAACCAGGTATCAATCGAACCACAGCATCTATTTCCCTTAGATTAGGTGAATCCGGTTAATCCACTCGACGTAGCTGGTACACGTCATCGTTAGTTGTTACCGACGAAGCCATCTTTTGCCTTGGCATCTTTTGACAGTTTCAAATCACCTGGCACTGACGGTGTTTACCCAGTTATAATGCAGGAAAGTAAAACCCTTTTGCTACCTTTTTTGAAAAATATTTTCACTGGTAGTTTAGCCCTTGCGTGTATACCAACTCCATGGCAAAGTGTTACTGTCGCCTTCATACCAAAAATTGGTAAGCAAGATTACTCACTCGCTACTCGCATCAGTCTTACCTCCTTCCGACGACGTCGCCGTGCTCTCGGTTGGTTCCAGCCTCCAAGCTGTTTGTTCCCGAGCACAGGATGCGCTTTATATGATTGACACCTGGTGTGTTAGAAACGGTCTCTCCGTTAATCCTCTAAAAACCGAGATTGTCCTCTTCACGAGACATAGAATATTGACTGGTCTGATCCAATTTACGCTTAAAGGCGTCAACCTTTTCAAATGAAATCAAACATCTCGGATTAATCCTAGATAACAAACTTCTTTGGTCTAAACATGTCGAGTCTAAAACTACTAAAGCAATGTCAGTCTTCTGGCAATGTAAAGGAGCCTTTGGCAAAACAATGGGTCTTTCACCGAAAAGGGTCCTTTGGATCTATAGGCTATGATAAGACCAATCATCTCCTATGCGTCAGTTGTTTGGTGGAATAAGCTCTCTCGTAAATACGTTATTGCCTCGTTTGCCAAACTTCAAAGAACAATTTGTCTTGCCCCAGAATCTGAGCCTGGAAATAACTGTTATCGAATCTTCACAGATG